>JAZKJV010000666.1:436459-1181459 GCA_037367405.1 Ottelia alismoides
CTGTAGTACTACTCCCAGTCATCCTTATCGTGACACAAGATCCTTTTCGGGATCCAACTCAAATCACACCAATTCACATGATGTAATTCTTTTGTTAAGTCTTTGATTTGCCTAAACCGCAATACTTAGTATCGACTCACATATATATTATTTATAACCATATGTATACTCCTATTTATGCCTATTTTAACTCCCAAACCCAAACTTTCAGAGCCAACGCATCAATTTGAGGCGTAAATCTTATTTTAGTGGGAATCACAAAGCAATTCTTCAGACTTTTTCAAAAATAACCAAAATTAGGGTTCCTCGTAGCAAAGAATACAAAATCAAGAATTTCAATAATTTCGTATGAAAACCCAACAGCAAAAGGAAGGATTTCGTTACCTAATCGAGCTCTCTCTCGTGTATGCAAGGCTTTATCGAGTTTCGTTTTTAGAAAGGCTATTTTAAGGCTCCTGAAAAGATCGAATTTCATTTTTCGTATCAAAATGCTAATAACATGTTAAGAACGCGAAGAACGAACAAAGAACGCGAAGAACACGAAGAACGTCAAGAACATATTTTCTCTTAGAATTTCGGCATAGTTTCCCCTTATATCGGGATATATTTATCGGAAAATTTCGGCAGAGTTTCCCCTTATATCGGGATATATTTCTCGGAAAATTTCAGCAGAGTTTCCCCTTATATCGGGACATATTTCTCGGAAAATTTCGGCAGAGTTTCCCCTTATATCGGGACATATTTCAAAATAAAACGAAAAGAGTTTCCTCTATAAAATCAATCGAGAGGAAAATAACAATGAAACTGAAAGAATATACTCAACAACAAGAGATGAAGAACCGGTAGACACCACACATCTTAGGTGAGTGAACGTGTGACGAATCACAATGTCACTGACGTGCACAGCCGCCCGCACCTAAGTAGGGTATTACACAGATTTCTCCATCAAAATAACTATAAAAGCATAATACGAAGAATAGAAACATAAACGATGGAGAATCGGTAGACACCACGCGTCTTAGATGAGTGAACGTGTGACGAATCACAGGGTCACTGACGTGCATAGCTGCCCGCACCTAAGTAGGGTGTTACACAGATTTCTCCTCGAACCACAATAGAAAAACGAATCGGAAAGAAATATGAATAAAAAACAAAACTTGGAAGAACAAGAGTATGAATTGAAAGCCTAGCTTACGAAGCAACTAAGAGAGGATCATATCTTTCTTCTCCTCGTTGTCCCGGCAGCGCTTCGCTAGCGCTCCTCCCTCGCCTCCCACTCCTCCTCCCAACCTCTCGACCCTAGCCCTTGGGGTGGTGGTGGTAGTGTAAGTTGTAGAGAATGAATGTGTAGGGGGGTCTATTTATAGGCCCCAGAAAACCACTAACCATGGTAGAAAACCATGGTTTAGACCTTAACCATGGTTTAGCGGCCCATGGTTTTGGCCCATGGTTTTAGCCAAAACTTATTCCAAACTTGAAGCTTAAGTTAGAACATTCTAGAGGATTCTAGATTCGCTAATGACGCTTAATTAACACTAATCGTGATTAACTTTCACTAATCGTGATTTAACTTTCGCGGCTTACGTATATCTTTTGTTAACTATTGATTAGTGTTTACTAATGATCATTAGCGGCTTTCAATCGTCATTAATTTCTTTAATCGTGTTTAATTAGTCTTAATGACAGTCATTATGGATTAATGACATCTTAGCCTTCCTTACTTCTCTTTCTTCCGAAATTCATAACAAATCGAAACGAAGTCCGATTCACACGAAACAAATTCTGCCGGTTTCCTCTTGACGAGCCGGATCTTATTATATAGGATCCGAGATATGCCAAGTTCAAAGCTTTACATACATCTACTTGCATAAGTAAAAAGGTTTTCAGGTTGTTTGTAAGCGTTTCTAATGATTGTCCCATAACCCAACATTTCCCACATATGACATATTTATATTGTATTTGAATATTCATGAGTGTATAAGTGTAAGCATATATATCATTTTCTTCAGAGATCATGTTGTGAGTGATGATGGAAAAGTTGAGATTTGAAAAGATTTCTTGATTTATTTAGATTTTTAAGTCTAGTGAATTGTCATTTCCTATCAACACGACTTCTGATCGTAACTTCTCCAATTCTTAACTTCAAATGTTTCAGATATAACTCCAAATGATGTATATGTAGATATGGATGATCTAGATATAGAATCGCCAAGTCTGTTGGTGAAGTAACTCAAGTGGTGAAGAAGCTTACAAATGGCTCTTCTTTCTTGCCCTCTGACTGGAAGTGTGGTCCAATAGAGGGATAGGTCTACTACAAAACTACGCCACTAAGACGGGTGAGAGAGACTCTCCGGAAAAGTCACTCTAAAAAAACAGCCCGACCGGTAACGGGCAACCGAGCTCGTACGAAAAAACTAAAACCGAGGATCCCCCGCCTGGGTATCCTAAACAGAGGGTCAACGGAATGGTCTAAAGTCGGGATCCCAATGAGGCGTAAAAACACTGCGAGCTCCCGTAAAAACCATGAAAAGGACTGGGATCCTAGACCCGCGCACTTGGCGGCCGCTGCCCTAACTGAGCTTCCTATCTCTCGCCCAGCTGAGGGTCACCGCACCCTTGCACAGTTAGGCATAAAGGTCACCATAACTAGTGATGTTCATTGTTGTCAATGATGCTTATCAAACCATATGTACATGTCCTCATCCACTAACAAGTTAAAGGAGGATGCTGATTAGATGATCTAGATAATAAGTTTAGTACTTACAGTTGTATCTAACCTATGTTAGGAAATTTCAAAAGGCCGAATCAATAATAATTGATTAGATGAATAAAACTATGGTTAACTAAAGGCATGTCTCTGAACTAATGGGTGTAAGTGTAACAAGATTTTTCGCATATGACAATAAGATCAATCATGGATTTCGGGAAAAGGAAAGATTCATTGGAATTAGCTTGAAATTTGTTGATTGGAATTATATTTTATAAAAATGAAAGTTTCGAAATACCGAATTTATGGTCATTAGATTCACGTAATAATAATATTACTTTTGTCACCATTTTTTTTGACAGTGTTACAACAATTATCTTGAACGTGCTTCCTTTCCCCAGATATAAGAGTAGTAACAATAATAAATTCCAACAGATATCTGATAATGGTAAAAACTCTAAACAAATTCCTGAATTTACCCAAAAATGACGTCGATGGTCTTTACAATTAAATAACGCTACATGCAAGGAAATGCAAGACAATTACGTCATAAGTTAGATATGAGATAATCATTTAGCCTAAATATAAAGATTTGATAGATTAAACATTCTATCTCTAAAGTAGTAGGGCATTGATCCCTCAACATGTCATCTCACAAACGGATCTCCCAGCCCAGATTAGAGACATTGCATGCTCCCATTGAGACCCACAGCGACACACCAAATTCCCAATCATCACCATCATCATTTAGCCATATTTATTATCTTCTCCATTAATGTGAGATGAGTAAAAGCAACCTTATACGAGTGTTACAGAGTAGAGCCTTTAAAGGGGTAATTAAAGATGCATGATTATTTCATTTGAGCTTGATTTAGGGATGCACATCAAGGTTCTTCTTATACTATGAGTGAAGTACTATACAATTGAAGTGTCAACGATACAGTTAGAAAATTCGTTGACATCATGCAGAATCCAAGATTTTATTCGCCTTTAGTTCTCAATCTTCACAGCACCACCTAAACTTTTCAATATGTCCAAATATATGAAAATATCCTAAAAGGGAATAAGTATATTTTATAGAAATGGACACTACGACTTATTACCACTGTATCAGAATATTTATTCTCATGGTTGGGTCTCTTTATTTTCAGAAATTGTTGAGCTTGAAAGCTTCTTTTGGATAAATTTTGGCTATGAAGAAACCTTAAATTTGGTCTCTTTTTTTTGAGATCTTCCTCCATGCAAACGAACTTGTTGCATATCAGTTTCTATCCCCCAATATTGTAATATATATAAAAATCTTAACCAGCTACAGATTCGTCTAAAAAGGAACCCAGTGACAATCATTTGTATACGAACTGTATATGATTTTCCTTATGTGATCAGCATTTCTCAATTAATTGTCTAACATTTTTTTACAGAATGATCAAAGCATATAATCCAAATTGATATTTTAAATACAATAACACTCGAACCTCTAAATTAACATTTGTGTGAGAGGAATTGAGTCCACAAGACAGTAACGATAGATGAAGACAATGCAAGGACTTGGAAAGGCTGATAGATTGAAGGTAGACTAGATGTTACAGTATAGATAACCAAGAAGAAGTTGAAGAGGAATTATCATGGATGGCAACAAAAGAAAGATCATGGATTGTACGTATAATCAGGTGAAATGAGCATGCATGGCAGCAAGGAGGAGGGGAGGTATGTACCTTAAAATTTTTAAAATGAAAATTTGTTTGTATGCAGGAACAGCTCCAGCTCCAGGGGAGAAGTAATAAAGAAATGGGGCTCCAAGACCTTCCAATCTTTGAGGTTGCAAGATTTGTAGCGGCAACAGTGAGCTCCAGGAGGAAGGGCAGCAGCTGAATCTTAGAAGAAGAAGGGTTTGAGAGGGTTCTACGGCTGGAGTTAAAGCTAGAACATTTTGGGGAAATTTTGAGAATCAAAAGAAGGGGATGTTGGGTTTCTCGGAGGGGAATACGATAGAGAATTAGGGAGAGGGGAAGTGGTTTTTATAGCAAAGGTATATTCCTTTGTTATTGGACAAGTGGAGAATTTAGGGAATACAAGTGTTGGAATTTAAAAGTCCCAACGGCTGTTCTGGCAAGCAGACAGGGCTCCCGTATGAAATTTATTATTATTATTATTTTATTTAAGATGTTTAAACAAATCCGTATCTGCGCCTCGAATATCGGATTTTAACGTGAAATATCCCGATTTGATCGTCTCTCCATGACGGTCAAAATGAGTATAATATTGATATATTTCCGATAGGGTTTTGAATACCTGAATTTTTTGGATACGATTTTTGTTTAAGATTAAATTTTATGATTTTAAATTATCAAACCTTATCTGATTGACGAACGGTCGATTGCGTTGGTCTTGTTTCGACGAATCGGGTCTAATGATAGTCTTAGTTTGTTTTATGATTTCTGAATTTACGTTGCGGTTTTTTCGCGACGCGCATTACGAAATGACCAATTTTTGGTCGATTCCACCCGAACAACTTTTGATTCACGATCAATCTATCGTTTTAGGTTGTCTCATGTTGCCTGCTAATTTTATTGGGTTATTCGAACCCTAATCGGGTCAGGTTACGGTTAGACAGATTCCGAATGTTACAATTATAAAAACCTCAAAGGAAGTCTCGTCTTCGAGACTCGAGTCAAGGTTATTATGTGTCTTGAATTTCATATGTCCATAAAAACCTCAAAGGATTTTGAATCTATAAAAACCTCAAAGAGAAAACAAGCCATATATTTTAACATATATCTAAAAGCTTGTTTTGATTTTTACCTCAGACAAGCTGCGGGTATCGTGCCTGCATGTCGGCTTTGATCTCCCACGTCGCTTATTCGACTCCGTGATGGTACCACAAAATCTTGACCAATGAAATTTCTTTGCTGCGAAGCTTCTTCACAGCACGGTCAAGTATCTGAACTAGCTATCCTCATAAGTCAGATATGGCTTCACGTAAAGATTCTCGTAGATGATGATGTGTCAAGGATCGTGCACATACTTCCTCAGGTTGGATACATGGAAGACGTCATGAATAGCTGATAGATGTGGAGGAAGGGCTACCCGGTAGGCCACCTTCCCTACACGAGCCAGAATCTCAAAAGGTCCAACATATCGAGGCGCCAACTTACCACGAACACCGAATCTCTATATTCCCTTCATGGAAGATACACGGAGAAATGCCCAATCTCTCACCTGTAATTTTACAGGAATATCATTTAGTATGAAATTAAGTTAAACATGTATTAGTCATATTTGAGTGAATGAAAAGGAAAGAATTGGATTACCTGAAACTTCAAGTCTCTTCTCCGACGGTCGGCATAGCTTTTCTGGCGGCTCTGTACCATCAAAAGCCTCCGTCTCACAAGATCAACAGGTCTCGTAGTCTCCTCCAAGAGATCTACGGAATATAAAGCATGATCACCTACCTCACGCCAACTGAGAGGTGTGAGGCATCTTCGCCTGTATAGGGCTTCAAATGGTGCGATGCCTATACTAGAATGATAGCTGTTGTTGTACGTGAATTCTACCAATGGTAGATGGTCCTTCTAGGACCCTTTCCACTCCAAAGTGCAAGTGCGAAGCAAATCCTCCAATGTTTGTATGGTGCGCTCACTCTGCCCGTCGGTCTGTGGATGATATGCATAACTCATCTTCAGCTCTGTCTGTAGTGCTGACATGAACTGATGCCAATAGTGTGATGTAAATCTTGAATCTTTGTCAGACACCACTTCTCGTGGTATACGATGTAGTATGATGATGTTCTCCACATACAGCTTGGCCAATCTGGATGGAGTGTAAGTCGTGTTGACAGGTATGAAATGAGCTGACTTGGTCAATCTATCAACAACGACCCAAATGAAATCATGTCTACCCGGTGTCTTTGGCAATCATGTGACAAAATCCGTAGAAATGCTCTCCCATTTCCACTCAGGAATGGGAAGAGACTGTAGTAATCTTGGGCTGACAGGTCAAGCATCTGCTAACATGTAGCGCCACATCGCGCTTCATCCCTTCCCACCAAAAATGTCGATGCATATCACGGTACATCTTCATGCTACTTAGATGGATAGATAGCCGTGAACTGCGTGCCTCATCAAGTATGTCTCTACGAAGCTGCTCGTCATTGGGTACACCGACTCGTCCTGCCTTCCATAAAATAAACTCCATCACAACAAAGTCATCAAATTCATCCTTGATGGCGTGCATGTATCTGTCTCGAATCCAAGGATCTGTCTTTTGTCCCTCTACAATACGATCCCAAAGACTACTGTATCGTAGAGGCATGACGGTAGAAATGGATGCGCTCTCCTGAGGATACCGGTCAGTCAAAGCGGCGAGCGTATCCCATGTATATAGCTAGTTCGTCATACCATCAGCATGCGCTCTCCTGCTAAGTGCATCAGCCACCACGTTTCCCTTACCGGGGTGGTAAGAGATCGTGCAATCATAATCCTTCAGTAGCTCGAGCCATCTGCGATGTCTCATGTTCAGTCCCTTCTGATCAAAGATGTACTTCAGACTCTTGTGATCTGTAAAGATCTCAAAATTCACCCCAGATGGATAGTGGTGCCAGATCTTCAAGGCGAAGACAACTGCTGCCAACTCTAAGTCATGTGTGGGGTAGTTCCACTCATGCAACCTCAACTGTCGTGAACTACTCCTAGACCTTCTCCAGATGCATCTATGTATACCGCATAGTCCTGAGTGCCTGAAGGAAGAGCAAGAATGGGCATTGTAGTCAATCTCTCCTTCAGTGTCTGGAAAGCCTGCTCACATGAATCGTCCCAAATAAATGGCACTCCCTTCTGTGTCAGTCGTGTCAGAGGGTGAACAATGCGTAAAAAATCGCTGACAAAGCGTCTGTAATAGCCCGCTAATCTGAGGAAGCTCCGAATCTGAGTAACTATCTTGGGTTGCTCCCAAGACATAACTACATCTATCTTCACAGGATCAACTGCAATGCCTGCTCCAGAAATGATATGCCCGAGAAATGAGACCTGGGATAAACAGAACTCACACTTGCTCAACTTGGCATATAGCTTGTGCTCTCGCAATGTGTCCAAAACAGTCCGTAGATCATTCGCATGATCCCATTCGTTTCGTGAGTAGATGAGCATATCATCAATGAACACCACTACAAACTTGTCCAAGTATGGACGGAAGATCCGATTCATCATATCCATAAAAGCCGCGGGTGCATTGGTGAGCCCAAACGACGTCACCACAAACTCGTAGCGTCCATAGCAAGTCTTGAAAGCTGTCTTCGGAATATCTGACTCGCGAATCCTCAACTGATGATAGCTTGATCGAAGGTCGATCTTCGAGAATACCGAAGATCCCTGGAGCTGGTCAAACAAATCATCGATGTGAGATAAAGGATAATGGTTCTTCACCATTCTTTTGTTCAGCTACATGTAATCGATGCACAGTCTCATGGATCCATCCTTCTTCTTGGCGAATAGAACCGGAGCACCCCAAGGTGAAGTGCTCGGCCTCATGAATCCCAAGTCAAGTAACTCCTGTTACTGCACCTTCAGCTCCCTTAATTCAGCCGGTGCCATGCAATATGGTGTCATAGAGATCGATTGTGTGTCTGGCAGAAATGTGATCTCGAACTCGATCTCTCTCAGGAGGTAATCCTGGTAGCTCATAGGGAATACATCTGGATATTCTGATACTATTCGGATGTCCTGTGTCATCGGCTCTTGGTCAGATACCTCCCGAACAAATGCAAGATATGAATCACAACCCTGATCAACAAGTCGTTGGGCTCGCAATACCGAAATGTACTCCATGGTGGAGTCATGTATAGTACCCGTAAAAGTAAACTCGGGTAGATCTGGAATTCTGAAGACAACCGTCTTCCTAAAGCAATCAACAAGCGCATGATGAGCGGATAACCAATCCATGCCCAAAATCAAGTCGAACTCATCAAGCTACATAAGTAGACAATCTGTGATCATCTCGTGACCGCCAATCAGTACGGGCAAGTGCCTGACTATCAGGGAAATGATAAATAACTGGCCACATGGCCCTCGGATGTGATATGGGGAAGAAAGAGTCTCTGCGACTCTACCTAAAGAAGCAAGTAGCATCGAAGCAAGAAAAGAATGCGTCGCACCAGAATCAAATAGAACATGGAAAGGTCGGTCCAAGACTGAGACCATACCTTTCACTACAGTAGCCGTTGAACGTGCCTGCTCCTCTGTAACGGCATGTATCTGCCCCTGCCTGGTTGGTGCGGCACTGGAACCTACCACACTCTGCGTCTGTCTCTGCTGCAGTCGCCTAAAGTTGGAGTTCCTGCCATGGAAACTCCCTGAGCGTTGTGCCTGAGGCTGTGACTGTGAAGGTTGTGGCTGAGGCTCACCAGAAACCTGTGGACAATGTGATCGATAGTGTCCCCACTCGTGACATCGGTAACACCGGACTGGTCTGGAAGGTGGAGTAGCTGTGTCGGTGCCCCGAGCTGGTCCTATATGTGGTTTGTCTGCTTGTTGCGACCCAGATGGTCAAGCGGACTCTGTGCCATTCACAGATACTTATCATAAATGCTTTTTCTCTTCTTGGGATATAGTATGAAAATTAATGAAATTGGTGACATCTGTGGTGATTGAATTAGAATGTCAATTTCCCTTCTCAGACTCACGACAAGTCGGAAGATTGTCGCTATCCAAGAACTTAATGCGATCGGAATTGTAATGTTGCGAATGTACGTATCGGGGTACCACTGCTATGATACCAAATTGTAAATCCTCGAGGAATCTGGATACCCGTTAACACACAATTCGCACTATTTTATTCACATGAGATCACACATGCCACATAAAAGCAGGGAAATTTTTCGCGCGGCTAATTTTTCACATGACATTCACATCCACATTCATAGCCACAAGTTGATAGAGACAAATGCCACCAAAATATTATTCATTAACTTCCATATAATTTACAACATGTACAAGGATCTTCCAGTATACACCAAATATCCCAAAATGTGATACAGAAGAGAAAGGAAAGCATTTACATTAATATTTGAATCAAAAACAGAGACAAAATAAACCATACTGTCTGGTGTATACCCTGTCTCCTAGAAGAATGAACAGCTACTAAACAGCAGGTTGTTTGCCTGCCAAAACTTGTTAGGAACGAAACGGAGTCACAAACGTGAATACAACCCCGTAGTTTAAAAATAAATGACAAGTAATTTATTATGTGCAAAAGAGAGCAAGTAGAAAGGTGGAACAAGTACAATTTAAATCTACTTGCGTAAGTAAAAAGGTTTTCAGGCTGTTTGTAAGCGTCTCTAACGATTGTCCCATAACCCAACATTTCCAACATATGACATATTTATATTGTAGTTGAATATTCATGAGTGTATAAGTGTAAGCATATATATCATTTTTTTCAGAGACCATGTTGTGAGCGATGATGGAAAAGTTGAGATTTCGAAAGATTTATTGATTTATTTAGATTTTTAAGTCTAGTGATTTGGCATTTCCTATCAACACGACTTTTGATTGTAACTTCTCTAATTCTTAACTTCAAATGTTTCAGATATAACTCCAGATGATGTAGATGTAGATATGGATGATCTAGATATAGAATCGCCAAGTCTGTTGGCGAAGTAACTCAAGCAGTGAAGAAGCCTACAAATGGCTCTTCCGTCTCGCCCTCTGACTTGAAGTGCACCAATAGAGGGATAGGTCTACTCCAAAACTACGCCACTAAGACGGGTGAGAGAGACTCTCCGGAAAAGTCACTCTAAAAAAAAGCCCGACCGGTAATGGGCAACCGAGCTCGTACGAAAAAACTAAAGCCGAGGATCCCCCGCCTGGGTATCCTAAAATAGAGGGTCAGCGGAATGGTCTAAAGTCGGGATCCCAACGAGGCGTAAAAACACTGCGAGATTACGTAAAAACCGTGAAAAGGACTGGAATCCTAGACTCGCACACTTGGCGACCGCTGCCCTAATTGGGCTTCCTATCTCCCGCCCAACTGAGGGTCACCGCGCCCTCGCACAGTTAGGCGTAAAGGTCACCATAACTAGTGTTGTTTATTGTTGTCATTGGTGCTTATCAAACCATATGTACATGTCCTCATCTATTAACAAATTAAAGGAGGATGCTGATTAGATGATCTAGATAATAAGTTTAGTACTTACAGTTGTATCTAACCTACGTGAGGAAATTTTGAAAGGCCGAATCAATGACAATTGATTAGATGAATAAAACTATGGTTAAGTAAAGGCATGTCTCTGAACTAATGGGTGTAAGTGTAACAAGTTTTTTTACATATGACAATAAGATCAATCATGGATTTCGGAAAAGGAAAGATTCATTGGAATTAGCTTGAAATTTGTTGATGGGAATTATATTTTATAAAAATGAAAGTTTTGAAATACCGAATTTATGGTCATTAGATTCACGTAATAATAATATTACTTTTGTCACAATTTCTTTTGGACAGTGTTACAACAATTATCTTGAACGTGCTTTCTTTCCCCAGATATAAGAGTAGTAACAATAATAAATTCCAACAGATATCTGATAATGGTAAAAACTCTGAACAAATTCCTGAATTTTACCGACAATGATGTCGATGGTCTCTAAAATTAAATAACGCTATATGCAAGGAAATGCAAGACAATTACATCATAAGTTAGATATGAGATAATCATTTAGCCTAAATATAAAGATTTGACAGATTAAACATTCTATCTCTAAAGTAGTAGGGCATTGATCCCTCAACATGTCATCTCGCAAATGGATCTCCCAACCCAGATTAGAGACACTGCAGGCTCCCATCGAGACCCACAACGACACACCAAATTCCCAATCACCACCATCTTCATTTAGCCATATTTATTATCTTCTCCATTAATGTGAGATGAGTAAAAGCAACCTTATGCGAGTGCTACAGAGTCGAGCCTTTAAAGGGGTAATTAAAGATGCATGAATTATTTCATTTGAGCTTGATTTAGGGGTGCACATCAGGGTTCTGCTTATTCTGTGAGTGAAGTACTATACAATTGAAGTGTCAACGATACAGATAGAAAATTTGTTGACATCATGCAGAATTCGAGATTTTATTCGCCTTTAGTTCTCAATCTTCACAGCACCACCTAAACTTTTCAATATGTCCCAATATATGAAAATATCCTAAAAGGGAATAAGTATATTTTATAGAAATGGACACTACGACTTATTATCACTGTATCAGAATATTTATTCTCATGGTTGGGTCTCTTTATTTTCAGAAATTGTTGAGCTTGAAAGCTTCTTTTGGATAAATTTTGGCTATGAAGAAACCTTAAATTTGGTCTCCTTTTTTTGAGATCTTCCTCCATGCAAACGAACTTGTTGCATATCAGTTTCCATCCCCCAATATTGTAATATATATAAAAATCTTAACCTGCTACAGGTTCGTCTAAAAATGAACCCAGTGACAATCATTTGTATAGGAACTGTATATGATTTTCCTAATGTGATCAGCTTTTCGTCAATTAATTGTCTAACATTTTTTTATAGAATGATCAAAGCATATAATCCAAATTGATATTTTAAATACAATAACACTCGAACCTCTAAATCAAAATTTGTGTGAGAGGAATTGAGTCACAAGACAGTAATGATAGATGAAGACAATGCAAGGACTTGGAAAGGCTATTAGATTGAAGGTAGACTAGATGTTACAGTATAGATAACCAAGAAGAAGTTGAAGAGGAATTATCATGGATGGCAACAAAAGAAAGGTCATGGATTGTACGCATAATCAAGTGAAATGAGCATGCATGGCAGCAAGGAGGAGGGGAGTGTTGTACCTTAAAATTTTCAAAATGAAAATTTGTTTGTATGCAGGAACAACTCCAGGGGAGAAGTAATCAAGAAATGGGGCTCCAGGACCTTCCAATCTTTGAGGTTGCAAGATATGTAGTAGCAACAGTGAGCTCCAGGAGGAAGGGCAGCAACTGAATCTTGGAAGAAGAAGGGTTTGAGATGGTTCTACGGCTGGAGTTAAAGCTAGAACATTTTGGGGAAATTTTGAGAATCAAAAGAAGGGGCTGTTGGGTTTCTCGGAGGGGAATACAGTAGAGAATTAGAGAGATGGGAAGTGGTTTTATCGCAAGGGTATATTCCTTTGTTATTGGACAAGTGGAGAATTTAGGGAATACAAGTGTTGGAATTTAAAAGTCCCAATGCCTGTTCTGGTAAGCAGACAGGACTCCTGTATGAAATTCATTATTATTATTATTTTATTTAAGATGTTTAAACAAATCCGTATCTGCGCCTCGAATATCGGATTTTAACGCGAAATATCCCTATTTGATCGTCTCTCCATGATCTCTATCAGAGGCATTGATTTGGAGAATAAGCTCTAGGGCGAACTTTGAGAAGTTCACAAGTAATCAAATATAAAAATAAGTTAACAAAAATATAGTCAATTAATAATTTTATTTTAACTTATAAATGGTATTTTTAATCTATTTCTTTTCTTAATCTTAATCATCTCAAGGAATTGTATGAATTCTTATATTTTACAATGGATTTAGTGAAAATGGGTATGGAATCTCAAGTAAGAAACATGTTTAAAATAGAATATAATCCACTAGAAGATAAATTGTTGAATATAAAATTAATGACATTTTTGGTTGGTGGCATAATGTAGTCAACCCCACCCAATCCAGCTACCAAACAAGCCCCTAATATTGTCGATGATTTGGGAAGTAGCTTTGCAGCTTACTAATTTAAGAATGATCTGCCCACTTAACGTGATTATATCACCTTATCGTTAAAGGCTACACATGAGAACCGAAGGATTTACCACATGGTTGTTATATCATTTGATGGGAATCATTAATCATGAGAAATTTTAGACTGGACCGATTAACTAACGACAAAAAGACAAGGACTTGTTGCCAGATTTTAAGGAGAAGGAAGATTGTTTCAATACGCCCTGGTACTAGGATGACTATGATTCAGATGATCGGTTCCTTTGGGTCAATGCGCCCTGGTACTAGCATACAATACATACATATTTACATACATACATGTAACCACCACTCTGGGTCGATTAGGTGTGGAAGGAATTATAGAATAATGACATCAAAAGGTTGGCATGCATCTATTGCAATTCATTTGTAAGTAAATAGATGTAGTTGAATATGTATTAAAAAAAACTACTACATTTCATTTACAATAAAAGATTTAGCATTTACATTATATCACTAAGCATAACATGTGCAAGCAACTAAAGATACTCTCAAATCAGATTACTACATTTATTAAGTAGCTATTTTTAAACTTATAATCATATCTAGGCTCCATTTATATGATTTATCATGTCTAGAGTTCACCGCTATGATTTTCATGCTCTCACACTACACAAACGTGACTTGTCAATGTGTGATGTGTATATGCAACATTAGGCCCTCCTAATGAGACACAATCTCTTCCCTTCCCTCTTTGTAATTAAGTTCAAATGGGTTGACTATAAAATATGTTACGAGTAAGAAACATGGGTCCTTCATGCATCGATTATACAAAACATCTAAGTCTGTGTCTTTACTTATTATTTTAGCCTAGTGACAATAGCTTAGGTATGAGTTACTTTGTATAAGTACAATAATCAATCTTAACGTGCTATTCAAAAATTTTGAGGCATTAAAATGATACAAAGAACTCAATGCCTGAAAAACACACCGATCTAGTCGGCTGATAATAGACAACTATCAATGTAATGATCGGTGAATTTTACCAGATTTTTTTATTATCTATACTCACAAACTCAAGTGTATATCACTAAGTACGAGAGTGTCGAACTCAGGGAGGCAAACTGTTGAAAACTAGGGTTAAACTATAGAAAACTAAGATAAAAGGTTTCCTAATTTTTATTTTATTTTCGGGATTTTTCTGAATTTTTATTTAATTTTTTTAAATTTTATATTGTTTTTTTGTGATTTTTTAAAGTATTTTGTGATTTTTCATTATTTTAGAAAATGATTTTTTTAATTTTTTGGTTTTCATTTTATTATTTTTATGTTGTAATTTTGTTTTACTATTTTTATGCATTTTTAAGATATTTTTAAGATTTTTATGCGATTTGGTTTATTTTTAATATTGAAAATTAGTTTTTTATTGAAAATTATGAAGTATTTGCAATTTTAAAAATTGAAAACAATGAAAAAAATATTTTATTTTTATTTTTACTGAAAAGTAGATGAAATTAACTTTAAAAGGATATGTAATACATATTTTTTTGAATTTTCTTATTTAACGGTGTATGCCCCCTAGGGGGAGCTAACTTGGCTCCCTCGCCCCATTTTTCACATGTTTTTTTTTATTTTTTTTAGAAATCTAAAACCGTGTAAATTCATTATTAAATCCCTATATTATGTCATTCAAATTTCATGCGAAACAGAGACTCCTACGACCTCCATCCAGACGGGGTCGATTTAAAAAATCATGTTACCGTTAAAAAATAACTGTCTGGATGGAGGCCGTAGGAGTCTCTATTTCACACGAAATTTGAATAGCATAATATAGGGATATAGTGATGAATATTCATGGAAGAAATTTAAAAAAAAATAAAAAATAGTGAAAATGGGGCTGGGGGAGCCAAGTTAGCTCCCCCTAGGGGCAGCCCCATTTATCCCATATATATATATATAGGGGAAAGTTCCAATAAGATGGTCCTTTCCTAGATGTATGAAAATCCACATAAATTTATGTATTTTTCTTATTTATTTTACAATTTCTAACTCCATAAAATTTAATAATAAATGTTAAAATAATATGTATATCACAAAAGATTTATGAAAATATTATTATATTTGACCAAAAATATTAGTTACAATATGGATGTTATATTTTATAAAACAATATGATCATCATTATTTTACAAATATGCAGTTTATATTTTACAAAATTGTTATACAATTTACAAATTTAGTAGTGGCTTTTTGAATTTCAGGAAAGACTCACCTCATTGGAAGGCCCCCCTATATATATAATTATGTACTTTCTATCTTTGAATGTCGATCATCTCCCATCATCATTCTAAATTTGGACTTAATCTTTGCTTTCATCAACATAACTTTATGGACAAGAATTTGATTTCCTCCATTTGTAAGGCCTCCTTACACTAGTCATTAAATAAGGGTGCAACTCCACTCATTCTTATCTTTTTTCTTCCTGATGGTTTTATTGTTTCATGCAATGATAAATACCAAAGTCTTCTCCCACTTTAAGTAGGGTTAACTACATGCATTCTTGCTGAAATCCATGTTAAGAGATCTGATTATTTTTTATACTTGATGTCGGCTACCCAACACAACCTTCACAAAAAGGGGTTTGAACCCTGGTCTTTTGGATGGTACGCATACAATATTACCATGAGATCATTTCATACAATGAATGCTTAGAATAATTAACATTTTATTCTTTTTCACTTCTCAACACTACAAAAAATTGCTCGAGGCAACATCGTGAAATATTATTATATCCATGAAAATATTACTAAAGTAAAGAAATTTCACCACCCAATGCCATGTGGCTTCATGCGAAGCATTTGCCCTTTGAAGGATATGGAGAAATCCTCAAGCGCATCACGGAAGCGTGATCGTCGTATCGGATACGACGAAGAACGACTAGTCGTACTAGTTGTTCGGTGCAGCGGAATTTAAAAAATTTGTTCGATGAAACCACATGATCCAAGAACCATTCTCGGATCGTTTCATCTAAAACCACAACAAGTATAATGCAATACCTCTTGAAGCGTGGTTGATCGAGTCTCTAAGAGAAGAGACCTCCTGTCTCAAGTCCGATCGTCGGAGAGATCGCTTGCGAGCGCGGGGATGAACCGCGGTGTCCTCGCAATCCAAGATGTTGATCCAAGCGCGGTTGCTCCTGATCTCGACACACGAGATCGTACGTCTCCTTCGCGAGTGCAGCACTCCAAGTAGACGAAGAACCGCAAAACGTCGAGGCGGCGGCACGAGGGCGCGGGCGACGACGATCCTCTCCACCAAGATGGCCGTCCACCAAGAAGAGAGGGCAAGAGGGGCGTCGACTATGAGAAAGAGAGAGAGAGAGTTTTGCTACTCTAGCAAGTGTAAGGAGAGAGGCCAAGTATGCCTCTCTATTTATAGGGTTTTGGGATCCATGGATCTCAATCCATGTGTCTCATAAAATCAATGGTTGAGATTGATTTATGATAATCCAATGGCCAAGATTGTTGTTGGTAAAAGCCAACAACTTATGGTTTAATTTTGATTAAATATATTTGATAAATCAAATATATATTAATACCAAGTCAAACCAATCAAATAAGGAGCAAGAGGATAATTGGGAGCCACCTTCCCATTAGGGAGAGGGGGACGGCCACCAAGTCCTAAAGGGATTAGGTGCCGCCCCCCCTCTTCCTTATGGGGAGGCAATCCCATGGATTACATGGGATTTGCATGACTCCTAATTAATCTCTCTACTTATTTTCCCAACAATATTCACCAAAAATAATTCTCAATTAATTTTGGGAATATTGCAATCTTGACATTGAAATATTGTGAATCACATTCACAACCCAAAACAAAATGTAATTTATATTTTCAATTAATTAGACAATGTGTATCCAATACACATTAATAATTAATCTACTAATATAAATTATATATAACTCTCTCTAGTATATTATAAATCACATTTATAATATATTATGAATAATTGGATATTACTATCCACATTATTCTTATCCATAATAATTAAATCACATTTAATTATATTGGATAATATCTCATAGATCATGATAATTAAATCACATTTAATTATCAACTTCTCTTTGCTTAGATCTCATGGAATTGTTCTTAAACCATTTAAGAACAATGCTATTTCTCCTCAGATACTTGGAGATAAGGACAGGGCGATTGTATTGTTCCACGTATAGTGACATGGATAATGAGATCACATCTCAAATCCAGATCTCGGGCCTCCCATAGATGCTTGATTAAATCAAGACCGCAAATCTAATCTTCTCATTGAATCTGAATCACATTCAGATCAATGTCCAACATTTGGACTAAGATCAGATTACTTCTCTACTGAGAGGAGTCACTAAAATCCAGACCCGTTTCATCACTCCCTAGGAATGGAAGCGTCATGGTTATACAATCGTTTATGATCACATCACCCTCAGGTATTCCCAACACCTGTACATCCTGCATACTGGAAGACTCAGATTAAACCCGAAGTATTAGATCAACTTTACACTGCCTACTTCAGGGTTCTATCAGTAAGTTTCTCATTCGATCATTGGAAGTCGGTATCGATCATATACTTTCCAAAAGCATATATCATACCTAGGTCTTGATCATATACTTTCCAAAAGTATACATCAAACCTACAAATTCAGTCAAGCTTCTAAAGCGAGACGACCATGCGCATGGAATTTGATTCTTCCAAATATCTCATGAGTGAGCTCATGTCTTCCGGTTCAGTAGTGAACCTGTATGATCCCTTTGAGAGATCGTATTACTCATATGCCCTTATATGCACACCAGCGCGCCGGTGTATAGACCTTGATTAGGTCATCAACCTATTGGTCTGCCAAATGTACATACTCAAACATATAGTAACACATCTGTCTCCGGTCAGAGGATGTGTGCCTGTATCGTGACAGCATACGATATAGGACTTTGGTTATCTCGATCTCGTTAAGTCAACTCTTTGACCTAACTAATCTGACACCTCCGAATCTCTATTCCTATGCAGAGGACCTGCATCAAGAGGTCGGTCAGATATCAGCCTAACTGAGATAGGATTGCCATCTCCTACTCAGGCTGGAGATCATCTCTTAATAATCATTTGACGGTGCTTGACGAGTCCTCAATCTAACTCATTAGATATTCATCTAAGCACCAGCCTCTATGATTCAATCATTGAATCAACAGCTGTATGATCATTAAGATGGCCATGGTACATAACCCTAATTGTACTAAGGGACCTATTATGCAAATTATATACTCTTTATTTCAGATCAAGGAGTGAATTGCAATAACATTTATTGCATAATGGCTCGCCGTGGGCTCGCATGTCCAACAATCTCCCACTAGCCCAAAGAGCCATTAATGGGCTAATCATTTAAACACACTCATGTGACAATCATAGGCTATTTAGAAAATAGCTAGGTAAGCTGATCAGTCACTCTGTTCTCAAGAGACTACGCCAAGTCCTTCTACGGCACTTGCGTATCCCCTAGTAACAGCGCTCGCATCCAATGCGAATGTTGCATCTTATGCAACCAATACTCAATTTTGTTATAGTGTCCTTGACATTATACCTTGATTAATACAACCAGTATTTCCATAATCCTTATCAGAATACCTTTATCCCTGGAGATCACTATCTCTAAAGGTATCCAAAGTTAAGACCTTTTAGATCGCTATCTATAAAGTCCTAAGTATTTGAAGATAAGACTTTGAGATCACTATCTCAAAGACCTTATCGTCTATGAAGATTTTGTTATTACTGCAATCAAGTGTTTTATCTCCATAGTAGGATTAGTAACATTTTACTACTCCCACTGCATGGCAGACATCCGGTATTCGTACATCTCCAGCATACACTCAGCTTCTCATAACTGATGCACAAGTGCAAGCAGTTCTAGCATTCACTTCCTCAACCTTTTGAGGTGCTATCCCTTTAGATAGGTCAATACCATATCTTAAGGGATGGAAGCCTCTCTTGGAATTCCTAAGAATAGAATATGTCCAAGGTATACTAAGAATGTGACAGTCCCAATATCCTCTTCTCTTTGCTTCTGAACATCTTCAGAACTAGGATCTAAGAGGTATCCTTGAGATCATATCTCAAGGTATGGAACAACCAAATTATAAAACACTTATTATTATCATCCTTAGATCATTCCAAATGATCAGGATAATATCTACATTTAGCACGATGAACACGATGGGACTCCCACTAAGCTTCACATGGTTCATCAAGATTCTATCTGAAATCATAACATTTATAATTTCATTAGATCTTATGATCCAACTACAAGAAGCTTATTTGGGTCCAAAGATGGATTTCTTCAGCTAGCACACATTGCTTTCCTCAACCACGAAGCCCTGGGGCTAGTTCATATGAATATCCTCATAGAGGTATTCATAGAGGAATGCAATCTTGACTTACATCATGAAGATGTCATAGTCAAGTTGTGTAGCTATGGTTAGCAATATTCTGATGGGTTAAAGCAAGGTCACTGGAGAGCAAGTCTCATCGCAAGCGATGCCTTCTCTTCGGTGTGTAGCTCATGGCTACGAACCGTGCTTTGAAGGTCTATACCTTCTCATCAGGTTCCCTCTTTTCTCTTGAAGATCCATTTACACCTTAATGGGTCTGACCCATATAGGTGGATCCTCGAGGGTCCATATACAACACTTGTATATGAAGTCTACATTAGACCTTTATTGCTAACATCCATCTTTCCATGTCATGATCCTCAGGAATTTCATCACATGAAATCCGATCATTGTCAGATTTCTCTGACACATGGAATCCATCCTCAAACTCATTTGAAGAGGTATTAGTGTTTCATCTTTAATTGTCCTTTTAGTTTCCAATTTTAGGAGCCTCATTATCTTCTCAAGATTAAATGAGTTCCTTTACTTCATTTTTATCTTGATTCTTAAGAGAGTCATCCTCTAAGAATCACATTCTCAGAGATGAGATCCTTTAAGAATCTCAAGGTCATAAAGTAGGTATACAATACCATCCTTTATTTTCCTAATGAAGTAGCACTCTCTAGTGCTAGATTCCAGCTTATATGCATGGAACCTTATTAAGTTATATAATGTAATCTCTACTACATATATACCTTGGAAACTAAGAGATAATTATGCTAGGATTAATCATTGATCAAATCATGTCACATATGATCAATTGTATCTCCCTACAACTCCATTGAGTTAAGGTTTATTAGGAGGATTGAGATAGGACATGATATTCATATCTCCATAAGGTATTTCTTGAATTCATCTAATAGGTAAAGCCTACCTTGGTCAGATCAAATTCATTTAATCTTCCTTCAAACTTTGGTTCTAAACCAAAAATTGTGAAATCTTTGAACATTTCGAAGTTTTCTAAGTGAAAAGAAGAAATCTCATATCACAAATAATCACTAATAGATATCACATATCCACAATGTTTATTCTGATATAGATAATTCACATACATCAATATGTATGAGATCTTGAATACCTTAACATCTTACACCTTTCCCAAAGAAGGGTGTATTGGACATTTTTGCTTTGAATACAATATTCAAAAGTATGTGAGATTTGAATCTTTAGACAATCTAAAGTTTCATGTCTCACTAGTCCATTGATCTCATCAACAGACATATGTCCAAAACTTGATGCCAGATCATTATCAAATGATCTTTATCCTCCTATTGATCTTTAAAGGTTTAATTTTCAGTATTAGAAATCTCAATGAACCATTCATTAATTTTCTAATTTAGTGGAGTCTACTAGATGTAAGATTACTATCTGAAATATCTCCATCATAACTCTTTATGATAGATTTATTACAGAATTCATGTTTATATCCAACAATTAGAAATAAACAATGAGTGTATTCTAATATCTAGGTCTTAGAGACATTCTCTAAGACTAAGGGCTCCCACTGAAAATATGAAGTCTATTGATCTCACGGAAGTTGTTGCAACAATTGCATCACTCTCAACATGGATGACCAATAAAACTTAAGATCAAATTATTCTAATACAGATGCAACCAATTGCAAGTGTCATTAGAAAATTGAGATACAATTATTAGACTTTATCTTATCAAATAAGTAAGTCAATATCAATGATTATATGTAGATTAATCTGATGCACTATCTGATTCCTTCTCTAAGGATTCTAGATAGATTTGATAGTCATACTATCAACACATCAACTTATTGCAGTATTGGCATTCATTCAAATCTTTGAATGTGATATGGAAGTTACAGAAATACATTCAACCTTTTGACTATATTTCTTACTTGGGTCCAACCCATGCTTCCACTGCGCTCCCTTTATCTATAAGCAATCATTGCTTAAGACTAAGGACCTCTTATGTTAAAATCAAAAATTTCAATATAAGAGTATTTCAACATTTACACAAACTTCATTAAGTTCATACAATATGAATATTATGAAGCTTCATGAATGACTAGAGTATAGACAGTAGAATGATGACACTCATCATCTACATCCATCTAAACTCTTAAAACATAGGTTCAGGTAGGTATTCAAACAATTTGAATACATCATCTCTTATAGAGCCACCATTCTGCATGATGCAGCGAACCATGTCATTCATGATTGAATGTTGAGAGCACATATGTATGCCAGAATATCTTTATTGATTTTATAAGGATTAATTTGACAATTGCGATCATCATCAACATGTCACTTCCAAAGCACATTTGATGATATCAAGATCATAGAAACATCCAAACCCTAGGTTTGAAGTCCTATTATCTATTTAATTGTCATTCCTCATTATTATGAGGAAACTTGCACATTGAAACCACATACATTATGTGTCCAACTGCAAGTACAATATCTGGATCAAGAGTCTATCCATGATATTTTACTGGTTATTATTGAGTACAATATTGAGTGGGTTTAATGAAGGATTCTCTGAAATAAGAAATTTGCATAAACTTATATAAATATATAATTTACTTTGATTTAGGAATTTTTATATCAAAGTTGTCTTGCCATGTCAACAATGAAAGTTCATTCCCTTAATCACTTTCAATGTAAGAGATATACTTACCATTATATCTCAAGCAAGATCTGGGATCTCCTTCCTTATCTTTGTTGCATCCCAATAATATGAGAACCTACAACTCGGATAAAAAGAAGCGGGAACACATTCCGCCTTGCAAGTCCAACTTGCATCTCCCAATTCGGTCTTTAATACCCGGGCCCACCACCCCTAGGGTGATGTTGACCCGTCATTAATTGAACCAACCGTCAACAGGAATACAACTCACTATGCGCAATCCAATATCGCCCCAATAATATGAGGACCCGATATTGGGGTCACTACGCATACGTCCTTACTCTTTCGAGAAGCGACGAGCTCGATCCAAACGAATTATATGCGGGAGCTGTCACTTCGGACAGGCGTCTCCCACATATAATTATTTGGCGACGAAACCCTTCGCCTTGACGGGAGACCATGGATGTCACTTATGTGATCCTCCACCTCTTATTCAAATTGAAATAATTAATTATCGTGAATCATATTCACATAATTAATTCTTCCAAGGGAAATACACATCTATTTGTAATAGAGTGTTTCATAGGATATAATTAATTTAATCACATTAAATCAATCATCAATCCTATTATCAATCAACAAACTTTGAATTTTACTTGAATAGTAGGTATAATCTCAAAGTACGTATTATTTCGAATTTTAATAATTAGAAATACACTTTGATTTCTCCGGCATTATCCAATCCCTACCCGCTGTCATGGCCAGTACCGGCGAGAGTGGGACGGACCACATACGTTGCAACCCGCTACCCCAGCGATCTCCGACTAGACACCATATCCACCTCAGGAAAGGATAATGCCAGATAGATCATCATGTACTTTGAGATGCTCATCGGTCTTTCAACCGAAATTATACCATATAATATACATCAAAACATTTTTGATTATATTATAAGGAGATTTGCTAAACAAATCCCCAATCCTATTCAAGCAAGAGGTTTTGCATGTAAAAGTTGTCCTACAACTATTGTAGGATGTCCTAGGGTTTTGCATAAAACCAATGTTTGTTGATGATTTCAAATTAACCAATGATCAAGATCAACTATCTTATCAATATGGTTTAGTGGGATGTCATTCAAGGAATTTATTATCATCTTTAAATATTTCACAAATATTTATCAATGACCAATTTCAGAAAATTAACAATTAATTTTCATCAACATTTATTTGAATGACTATCACAAGGTTCATGATCAAAAAAATGTCAATTTCCAGCAGTGACCCCTTATCACTAAAATTAACTTATCTTGATCAATTTAAATCCAAAATTCGCAAAATTAGTGCCCTAAGATTGCCAACTTGATTTATAACAGAACCTAAGTAAAAATTCACGCATTTTGAGGCGGATTAAAACCGCAATTACATCATTAATCACGTTTAAATCCGCAGTTCCCGCAACAGTGAATATAGTCATATTCAAAAAGCCATATCTTGAGCAAATAAAGTCCAAATTTAGTAAACTCAAGTCCTATGGTTTCCTTGTTTAATGGGGAACAAAATCCAATTGAAAATTTCGTGTTTAAACATTTTAAACAGTACAGAAAAATTCAATTAGACAGAGTTGCGAAAATTCAAATGCGCCAAAAATTTCGCGACCATTTCAAACCCAAGTCGTCCATGGTTCATGGATCATATCCAAAACCTTTTTCAACCTGGCTCTGATACCACTTGAAGGATATGGAGAAATCCTCAAGCGCATCACGGAAGCGTGATCGTCGTATCGGATACGACGAAGAACGACTAGTCGTACTAGTTGTTCGGTGCAGCGGAATTTAAAAAATTTGTTCGATGAAACCACATGATCCAAGAACCATTCTCGGATCGTTTCATCTAAAACCACAACAAGTATAATGCAATACCTCTTGAAGCATGGTTGATCGAGTCTCTAAGAGAAGAGACCTCCTGTCTCAAGTCCGATCGTCGGAGAGATCGCTTGCGAGCGCGGGGATGAACCGCGGTGTCCTCGCAATCCAAGATGTTGATCCAAGCGCGGTTGCTCCTGATCTCGACACACGAGATCGTACGTCTCCTTCGCGAGTGCAGCACTCCAAGTAGACGAAGAACCGCAAAACGTCGAGGCGGCGGCACGAGGGCGCGGGCGACGACGATCCTCTCCACCAAGATGGCCGTCCACCAAGAAGAGAGGGCAAGAGGGGCGTCGACTATGAGAAAGAGAGAGAGAGAGAGTTTTGCTACTCTAGCAAGTGTAAGGAGAGAGGCCAAGTATGCCTCTCTATTTATAGGGTTTTGGGATCCATGGATCTCAATCCATGTGTCTCATAAAATCAATGGTTGAGATTGATTTATGATAATCCAATGGCCAAGATTGTTGTTGGTAAAAGCAAACAACTTATGGTTTAATTTTGATTAAATATATTTGATAAATCAAATATATATTAATACCAAGTCAAACCAATCAAATAAGGAGCAAGAGGATAATTGGGAGCCACCTTCCCATTAGGGAGAGGGGGACGGCCACCAAGTCCTAAAGGGATTAGGTGCCGCCCCCCCTCTTCCTTATGGGGAGGCAATCCCATGGATTACATGGGATTTGCATGACTCCTAATTAATCTCTCTACTTATTTTCCCAACAATATTCACCAAAAATAATTCTCAATTAATTTTGGGAATATTGCAATCTTGACATTGAAATATTGTGAATCACATTCACAACCCAAAACAAAATGTAATTTATATTTTCAATTAATTAGACAATGTGTATCCAATACACATTAATAATTAATCTACTAATATAAATTATATATAACTCTCTCTAGTATATTATAAATCACATTTATAATATATTATGAATAATTGGATATTACTATCCACATTATTCTTATCCATAATAATTAAATCACATTTAATTATATTGGATAATATCTCATAGATCATGATAATTAAATCACATTTAATTATCAACTTCTCTTTGCTTAGATCTCATGGAATTGTTCTTAAACCATTTAAGAACAATGCTATTTCTCCTCAGATACTTGGAGATAAGGACAGGGCGATTGTATTGTTCCACGTATAGTGACATGGATAATGAGATCACATCTCAAATCCAGATCTCGGGCCTCCCATAGATGCTTGATTAAATCAAGACCGCAAATCTAATCTTCTCATTGAATCTGAATCACATTCAGATCAATGTCCAACATTTGGACTAAGATCAGATTACTTCTCTACTGAGAGGAGTCACTAAAATCCAGACCCGTTTCATCACTCCCTAGGAATGGAAGCGTCATGGTTATACAATCGTTTATGATCACATCACCCTCAGGTATTCCCAACACCTGTACATCCTGCATACTGGAAGACTCAGATTAAACCCGAAGTATTAGATCAACTTTACACTGCCTACTTCAGGGTTCTATCAGTAAGTTTCTCATTCGATCATTGGAAGTCGGTATCGATCATATACTTTCCAAAAGCATATATCATACCTAGGTCTTGATCATATACTTTCCAAAAGTATACATCAAACCTACAAATTCAGTCAAGCTTCTAAAGCGAGACGACCATGCGCATGGAATTTGATTCTTCCAAATATCTCATGAGTGAGCTCATGTCTTCCGGTTCAGTAGTGAACCTGTATGATCCCTTTGAGAGATCGTATTACTCATATGCCCTTATATGCACACCAGCGCGCCGGTGTATAGACCTTGATTAGGTCATCAACCTATTGGTCTGCCAAATGTACATACTCAAACATATAGTAACACATCTGTCTCCGGTCAGAGGATGTGTGCCTGTATCGTGACAGCATACGATATAGGACTTTGGTTATCTCGATCTCGTTAAGTCAACTCTTTGACCTAACTAATCTGACACCTCCGAATCTCTATTCCTATGCAGAGGACCTGCATCAAGAGGTCGGTCAGATATCAGCCTAACTGAGATAGGATTGCCATCTCCTACTCAGGCTGGAGATCATCTCTTAATAATCATTTGACAGTGCTTGACGAGTCCTCAATCTAACTCATTAGATATTCATCTAAGCACCAGCCTCTATGATTCAATCATTGAATCAACAGCTGTATGATCATTAAGATGGCCATGGTACATAACCCTAATTGTACTAAGGGACCTATTATGCAAATTATATACTCTTTATTTCAGATCAAGGAGTGAATTGCAATAACATTTATTGCATAATGGCTCGCCGTGGGCTCGCATGTCCAACACCCTCCCCCATCTTCTTTTAGCCTTCGCGATTCTGTCACCCATTCTTCTCTCCTTTTTTCGCCTCTCTCCTCCCCACGCATTGCCCTCCTTCCCTACAAGCACTCTCTCTCATCAACTACTCCTCTCTTTTTCTCTCACATCTTGTGTCTCTCACTCTCTTTTTATCTATGCAATCAATCTCTATCTCCTTTTTCCATATTTTATAGTAAAGAACACCGCATTTTAAGGTTCCTAATATATAATATTAAAAATCTCCATCTGGACTATTTTGTGAGAAAAAAAGTTAACATCTCTCTACCCTCTTTCAATTTCTCTCTCTAGATTATCTTTCGAAAATAAAATAATTTCATTTTTTAAATATTGAACTATATCTATTGTGATGATAAAATATTATAATACAACAATAATAACAAATAATTTAAAAGTAACTTAATTTCATGGATTCAAATCTTATAGCAAACAATATGAAAAAAATTAGAGACTAATTTTGAATTAGTATATACATATTACATAATAATTCAATTAAAAATAAATCAATAACTATGAGTTTCAAAATAATGAAAAGGATTAGTGATATAATTTTAAATATTTAAATTATTCAATAATAATGTATTTAAAAATAAATTAAAAACAATAGTATAATTCAAAAGTAATTTTAAAATGTAATATATGTATGCATATTTGACTTATTTTCATCATATTATGAAATCAAGGAGGCATATAAATAATAGATTTCATTTTATTCATATCCATCAATTGAATGAATCTTATATCTATATTTTTCACATTATTATCATCTATTTTAAATTCTCATGGATTTCTAGAGTATATTTTGACAATCCATCATCATAGATTGAAATAATAATGTAAATAAAATTAATGTGGAATATATAAAAAATATCAAAAAATGAATGAATATTTTTAACCTTTAATTTAAACTCTGTTTCAGTAATCTTTTCCCCTCCAAAAAACACATAATGAAATAAAATGTGTGCGCATAATACAACTGAGTAATTTTAATTTGTTATCTAAAGTCTTATTTAGTAATGCTAACATATACATATTTTTATTTTTTTTAAAGTTACATGTTATGATAAATGTTAATACAAGGATTAAACCAAAGTGACGGAGCATTTGGATGACTTCCAAAGCATCATCAACCCGTTGAGTTTCATGGATCTAGTGCTTGATGATGAGTTACAGGTACTCTCTTATTGGGATCATTATCATACAGTTGGGAGACTTTAGTAGTCACTGTTAGCAATTCTACGAAGGACACTAAGTTGGTCATGCCCAAGGTCAAGGGTAGCCTATTGAATGAGGAGATCATGTGTCGCTCATCAGGAGAGACCTCGTCCTCTTCACATGTGTATGAAGTCGAGAGGAGAGGAAGATCCACTATCATAGGAAAGTCACAAGAGAGACAGAAGTTCAGGAGCAAGTCCAATGACAGAGGGAAGTGCCACCATTGCTAGAAGCCTGGTCATTGGAAGTGAGATTGCAGGATCTTGAAGAGAGAGTAAGCTGGAACCAAGAAAAATTAGAAGAATGAAGATAGGAATGTAGCTTCAGTTGTGTCAGATGACAATGCAGAAGAGGTGGTTCTCACCATTTAGGTTCATTGTTTGCATGTAGGGAGTGATTTGGAGTGGGTTGTTGATACAACCATCTCTTATCATATAAATCCACACAAGGATTTCTTCACCACTTACATCAAGGGTGATTATGGGCGAGTCTTGATGGGTAACGAAAGTTACTCTAAGATTGTTGGCATTAACGCCATCTCGATTAATACTGATGTTGGGTGCTCAATAACTCTGCAGAATGTAAGGCATGTTTCTGATGTGCAACTTAGCCTTATATCTGGTTCACAACTAGATAGTGAAGGCTACCATCTGAAGTTTGGTGATAGCAAATGCAAGATAAGTAAGGGTTCCCTCATCATGGCTAGATGTAGTTTGTGTTGCACACTCTATATGACCAGAGTGAAGATCATGGATGGTAGTTTGCATGCCTGCGAGACAGACACAACAGATTTGTGGCACTGTCAGCTTGGGCACATGAGCCAGAAGGGCTTACCGCTTCTGAGGAAGAGAGAGTTGATTCCCTACCACAATGACATTTCACTATCCCCTTGTGATGCATGTGAGGTTGGGAAGAGTAGGAGTGTGCCATTCAGAGTCAGATCTAAAGTGAAGAGAGATCTTCTACAGCTGGTCCACTCGGATGTCTGGGGACCCATGGACACAACCTCCTTGGGAGGCAACATGTATTTCATCACCTTCATTGATGATGCATCTAGGAAGGTGTTGGTGTATGTGCTGAGGACGAAGGATCAAGTATTCGATTGCTTTAAGAAGTTTCATGCCATGGTTGAGCACGAACAGGGAAATCGCTGAAATGTTTGCGCACAGACAATGGGGAGAGTACACCTCCTTTACCTTTCAGGGCTACTGTGCATAACACAATATCATGCATGAGAGGACGGAGCCCGGCACACCCCAGCACAATGGTTTTGCTGAGCGGATGAATAGGACCATTCTTGAGAGAGTTCGTTGTATGCTGAAGACATCGAAGTTGCCCAAGACCTTTTGGGATGAGGCGGTTCGCACCACATATTACTTGGTCAACTGCATCTTCATCAATTCCTTTAGGCTTCCAGATTCCATAACATGTTTGGACAGGAAAGGACCCCTCATATGCTTATTTGAGAGTGTTAGATGCAAGGCTTATGCGTTGGTACCAAAGGAGCAGAGGAAGAAGTTGGATGACAAGGTTGTGCCTTGTATTTTTGTTGGCTATGGAGATCAGGAGTTTGGATACTGTCTTTGGGATCCAAGGAAGAAGGACGTCACCAGACACATGGATGTAATTTTCTATGAGAATTAGACATTGGCTGAGGACAGTACTGAGAGTGGTGATGCTGATGAGATTTCCATGGATGATGACAAACCCCTCTCCTGTACATGGTACATGTGGAGAGGATGTACAACTAGAGCAGCATGAGCTAGATACAAACCCCGTTGATGCAAGTCCAGGGGACCTAGGGAAGGGGGAGCAACCTCATTCACATGTCGACACAGCAGAGCCTCAGGTTAGGAGATCTGAGAGAGTACGTCAGCCATCTTATCATTACCCGGTATGTGATGCTTACATATGCATGTGAGCCGTACACCTTTGAGGAGGCACATATGCATAAGGACAAGGACCATTGGCGCAATGCAATGAATGAAGAGATGTTATCTCTCAGGAAAAATGACACTTATGATCTTGTTAAGCTTCCTAAAGGCAAGAGAGCCTTGAAGAATAAATGAGTTTACAACTTGAAGTACGATGATGGTGGCAAGCAGGTCAAGTACAAGGCCAGATTGGTGGTGAAAGGGTTTAACCAGAAAGAAGGTGTAGACTATAATGAGATCTTCTCCCCCTGGTGAAGAAAAATTCAGTGAGAGGACTTTTTGATAGCATGGACCTTGAGTTGGAGCAGATGGATGTGAAGACGACGTTTCTTCACAGTGATTTAAAGGAAGAGATTTACATGGAGCATCCACAGGGATTTCAAGAGAAGGGGGAAAGAGCACGTGGTTTGTAGGTTGAGGAAGAATCTCTATGGCTTGAATCAAGCCCCGAGACAGTGGTACTTAAAGTTTGATGCTTTCATGGCAAAGCAGGGCTTCAAGAGGACTACGACCGATCCATGTATATATGTTCGTCGTCTTCCCAATGACATGTTTGTCACTCTTTTTTTCTATGTGGATGATATGCTGATTGTAGTCATGATTCCAATTTGATCATGAAGCTCAAGAGAGAACTCTCGAAGGAGTTTGAGATGAATGATTTGGGCAAGGCAAGCCACATCCTTGGGATGCAGATTACTTGAGTTAGGAAGAAGCTCATGTTGTGGTTATAACAGGAGAGCTATGTTGAACGTGTGTTGGAGTGGTTCAACATGAAGAATGTTAAGCATGTCAGTGCACCCTTAGCCTCTCATTTCAAGCTGACCAAAGAGTCATGTCCATCCACTTTTGAGGAGAAATCAGAGATGGGCAAGATCCTGTACCAGTCTACAGTTGGGAGTCTCATGTACGACATGGTTTGCACCAGACCTGACATAACCCATGCCGTGGGCATGGTGAGAAGATTCATGTCCAATCCAGGGAAGGATCATTAGGAAAAGTGAAATGGATCTTGAGATACTTGAGAGGGACTTCAAGTATGTGCCTTTTATTTGGGAGGTCAGATACCAAACTATGTGGTTACACTAATGCAGATATGGCAGGAGACGTGGATCAGAGAAAAGTCTACTTCAGACTACATTTTCACATTTGTAGGGAGAGCCATATCATGGGAATCCAAGCTACAGAAATATGTTACTCTCTCAACTACTGAGGTAGAATACATAGCAGTAGTAGAGGATGGGAAAGAAGTGTTGTGGCTACAACGCTTTCTTGGTGAGTTTGGATTGGATGACAGTGAGATGGTTGTGTTTGGTGATAACCAGAGCACTATAGATCTGAGCAAGAGTACCATGCTCGCACAAAACACATTGATGTGAGATACCATTGGTTGAGGGATGCAATTGATAATAACAACTCATGTTGAAGAAGATTCACACTGATGAGAATCCCTCAGACATGTTGACCAAGGCAATTACTCCTGACAAGCTTCAGCTCTATTGAGAGTTGAGCGGTGTAACTTCTTCTTGATCTCCATCACTGGGCCACACCTCCCCATTGGGACCAGAGGGGGTGGTTGTTGGGTATTTTACATTCAAGTCCCAACTTAGGAGTTGTACTTTACCCCTTTTGTAGGGGCATCTTTGCAATATTTTCAGCAAGTTGGGGGGCTCCCATTTGACAATCTTAATTCCAGTGAATAGCCCTATTCGTCTCCTCCAATTTTTCCAGCAACAAGTGGGCGACAATAAGGGTTTTGTAGAAACCCATCTTCCTTTATTTCCTTCACACGACAGAGCAAGAGAGAGGTCGAGCAAGAGAGAGGAGCCGCAACCTGGAGCTCAGAGGAGCAATAAATAGAGCTTGAGAGGGTACAGGAGTAGCCTGATCTCGAGAGGAGCAACGGGGAGGTCGTTGTGGATGACCTCAAGGAGCCAAGAATTATCATTTTGGGTCTCCATCCAGGAGCCCACATGGAAGCCACTTCACCTTCCTAGTTATGAGCACATCTTTGGTATTTTTGATACATAGTGATAGTTAGTTGCTTGTACAAGGCTTCGGTTATGCTTGTGGCTTGTATCCCGGTTTTGTTGGGCAACAAAATCGAGAAGAACATTTGGCTCATTTTGACCTAGTAGGATTGTTGACGGTCTTGCCCCGTGGTTTTTTCTTTGCTCACACCGAGAAAGGGTTTTCATGTAAAATTCTTTGTCTCCATGGTTTCTTGTTGTGGTTTGTTTGTGCTTGCTTGCTTATCGTAGTTGCTAATTGATTCCTGTGCGGGGAACACATTGTGTTGTACCATCTTTATTGCAGGACATGAATTAAGGATACTTCTTACTATCCCAACAATTTGTCCCTAAACAAGTTAAAGACAACTTGTACAATTTCTAGGTGAAAAAGGAAAGAACCGAGTTACGGGAAACAACAAAATATGGATAGTGGAGGTAACAAGAAGGGGAGAGAATCGTCAGTTCCAATTTCTATAAATTTCCGAAGCAAAGTTTTATGTTGATAAAATATGAGATAATGTAAATTTTAGTGAGGGAATATTGGGAACGGGTAATTCTTGAAGGACATGGTTAGATCCTTGAGCGCATCACAGAAGCGTAAGGATCGCATCGTATGCGATCGGGAGCGACTAGTCGCACTAGTTGCTCGATGCAACGGAAATTAATTTTTTTTCATGTAACAAAACCACATGATCCAAGAATACTTCTTGGATCGTTTTGTCTAAACCACAAACAAGTAATAAGATTACCTCTTGAAACGTGGTTGCGGTCGAGTCTCTAAATGAAGAGACCTCCTGTCTCAAGTCCGATCCGATGGAGGAGACGCTTGCGAGCGTGTTGATGAAACACGTGCTTCTCGCAATCCATGTTGATGATCCAAGCAGCGGATCTCCTAATCTCGACACACGAGATCCGACATCTTCTTCATGAGCGAGGCGCACCGAAGGAGACGGAGATCCACGAGCAAACAATCGGGTAGCATAACAATGATGCTGCGGTGATGGAGAACCCCTCTAGGACATCCAGGGTGGATGACCACATGAAAGGGAGAGAGTGGGTAGGCGTATATAGATAGAGAGAGACATATGCTCTCATTGTGTAAAGAAGAGCAAAGGGGTTGCCTCTCCTTTTATAATATTTTGGGATCCAAGGATCTCAATCCATGGATAACACAAATCCAATGGCTCACACTGATTTGTATTTCTGTTAGTGGCCAAGATTTGTGTTGGTAAAAACCAACAACAAATAATTTAATTTAGATTAATTATATATTGATAAATCAATATAAATCGATCCCAAAATTAAATCAACAACATATGGTGATAATGGAAAGGAGGGTGCCTCCTTCCATGTTAATGGAGTGGACGTCCACCCAATATTATTAATGAATTGGTGGCTGTCCCTTCCATCCAATATGGAAGGGGACTCTCAAATGTAATCTTCTTATATTATATTATTCCATGTATCTCTAATTTTACAACAATAATTATTGTAAATTACTCTACAAAAATAATTCATAATTATTTGTGAATATTGCAATCTTGCCATTGGAAATATGTGAATCACATTCACAACCCAAAATAAAATGTAAATTGCATTTTCAATTTAATGTTCAATGTGAATCCAATTCACATTAACATTTAATTAACAAATATAAATTACAAATATCTCTCTTATATATTATAAACCATATTTATAATATATATGATTAATATGGATAGTGCTATCCACATTATTCATATACATGATAATCACATTTAACCATCTTGGATCTCTATTCTCATGTGCCCAAATAATATGAATCGCATTCACATTACTTACATCTTTGATAATCAAATCACATTTAATTATCTAAGATAACTCTCTTTATAATATGAATCAAATTCATATTATTCGTGACAATTAAATTACATTTAATTATCCATTTTCTCAATGCTCGAATACATGTATCAGCAATGAAATTATCCTGAACTCTTTCAAGGATAATGCGCTTTCTCTGCGGATACTTGGAGATAAGGACATGGTGATTGTATTGTTCCTCGTATAGTGACTTGGATATTGAGATCACATCTCAAATCTAGATCTCACGGACCTTCCATAGATGCTTGATTAAATCAAGATCGCAAATCTAATCTTCTCATTGAATATGAATCACATTCAGATCAATGTCCAACATTTGGACTAAGATCATATTACTTCTTTACTGAGAGGAGTCACTAAAATCCATACCCGTTTCATCACTCTCTAGGAATGGAAGCGTCATGGTTATACAACCGTTTATGATCACATCACCCTCAGGTATTCCTAATACCTGTACATCCTACATACCGGAAGACCCATCATAAACCAGAAGTATAAGATCAATTTTACACTGTCTACTTCAGGGTTTTATCATTAATTTCTCATTTGACTATTGGGAGTTGGTATCGATCGAGTACTTTCCAAAAGCATATATCATACCCAGGTGTTGATCATATACTTCCAAAAGTATATATCAAACCTACAAATTCAGTCAAGCTTTCAAAGCGAGATGACCATGCACGGAATTTGATTCTTCCCACTATCTCATGGGTGAGCTCATGTCTTCTGGTTCAGTAGCCGAACCTGTATGATCCTTTTGAGAGATCGTATTACTCATATTCCCTTGTATACACACCAGCACGCCGGTGTATAAACCTTGATTAGGTCATCAGCCTATTGGTTTACTAAATGTACATAGTCAGACATATAGTAACACATCTGTCTCCGGTCAGAGGATGCGTGCCTATATCATGACAACATATGACATAAGACTTTGGTTATCTCGATCTCGTTAAGTCAACTCTTTGACCTAACTAATCTGACACCTCCAAATCTCTATTCCCATGCAGAGGACCTGCATCAAGAGGTCGGTCATATATCAGCCTAATTGAGAAAATGATTGCCATCTCCTACTCAGGCTGGAGATCATCTCTCAACAATCATTTGACGGTGCTTGATGAGTCCTCAATCTAACTTTTTAGATGTTCATCCAAGCACCAACCTCTATGATTCAATATTTGAATCAACACCTGTATGATAATCAAGATGGTCATGGTACATAACCCTAATTGTACTAAGGGACCTATTATGCAAATTATCTATTCTTCATTTCAAATCAGGGAATGATATTCGCAATAACATTTATTGCATAATGGCTCGCCGTGGGCTCGCATGTCTAACAATTCTACCATTGATGCAACAAAAGCGAAAGTAATAATTTTAGGTTTGCATAAAGGGGCTTGTAGATAAGGGGGGTCTCTATAATCCGTTCAAATATATAACACATGGAATTAATTATCATAATATGCTCAATAAGTTAATTAAATTTCCATATTAAAAACGAATACTGTCATTTAAAAGCACAATATCAACTCACTAAATTGTGTGGATTTTTTTAGACAAGAAGATCAACATTTTTGTTCATCATAATAACTTGGGAGAAGGTACAAAAAGTAGGTCCATTTAGGACAAGAAGAAAACCAAAAACATAACCTGAAACAAAAAGGATCCCAAAACACCATTTTTTTGACGAACATTTCCCAGCCAAAGATGAAGCAGAGAAGTAGCAAACACAAAAGAAAATATCCAGAAGGATATTTCTAGGTCGACAAAAACTAAAAACATAACTTGAAAATTTGAAAAATACAAGTTTAAGCCCAACGTATGGAAGATACTTATAGTAAAAGATCTGCAGAAGATGATTTAGGGATTCTTCATTTGATTTACACAGATAACATCTATTTACTCCTTCCATCCCACGCTTCTAAAGTTTTTTTGAGTCTCATATTTGTTATGCATAGCAAGCCAAATGAAATAGGGGACTCTAGGGTGAAAAGGTTTTTTCCCAACATTTTGCGTCAAGTTTTGAGGAAAATCCACCACTTGCTACGATGTTATAAATATTTTTTTTGTTAAATGTTGTCTTTCTACCTGGTAAACACTTTCGTCCTCAACATTCGGGCATAGAATATCACTCCATAATCTTAACAGAACCCTATTCTGGATATTAGTGAGTCAATTATTTGGAGCTCGAAGTTTGGATGTGGCCTCCTTCCAGGTAGCATTTTTGTTTTTCACAAATTTCCATAACCCAAGGAAGCAATGCCTAAGACAAGGGTAGTTATCAAAAGGATCGAGCCAGAATAAGGACTATTTTCCACTTTTGAGATCTTTAAAGAAGCTTCCCGGATAGGTTTGGATCCTGTTTTGATAGCTTTCCAAAAAGTCGAATGTTTACGGTTATAATTACACAAAGTTAAAGGAATGGATTTTCTATGGCAATCAATAGAGCTGAGTATCGACTAGGTTTGGGGTTTTTTGCCTTGTTGGATATGTAAATAACTTTTTGTGAGCTACACATCATTGCAGAGTTGCAAGTTTAGGATGCCCCAAGCATCATTTAATTTTTGGATGACAAATTTTTTTCCAGGCCACCAAATATTTATGCTCCCCCTCGTGCCATTCAAAGAAAATCCATTCTAATTTATCGATTTTGTTGATAATCAGCTTTGATAATTTTAAGGAAGAAAGAATATGAAAGACAAGAGGTGAGAGACTAGAGTTTAAAAGGGTTACTCTATCATGAGAGATATCATTTTAGCTTTCTAAACACTTAATTATGAAATAAATATGTTGATAAGACGTTGCAATTCCGCAACATATAGTTTTTTGTAGTGAAAGGGAAGCCCAGTTAATTTATAGGTAATTTTCCCTCAGTCCAACTAGTAAATTTTCTAATGGGCTGGCATTCTTCCGGAGAAAGATTTATTGCATGAAAAGCAGATTTGTTCTTGCTAACTTCAAGACCCGAAATAGATTAAAATATATTTTGAGGACTGCATGTAAGTTTTTAATTTCCTTAATCTCAAATTTACAGAAAATAACATAAAAATAATCAACAAATTGAACACTTATAATTTCATACTCATGCTGAGTCCAGAAGCCATCCTGAATCTACCTTAATCTCCATAGAGCATGCTAGCAAGTCTCCCTCGGAGACTGCATTGGAATCCTATTGGTCAGATTCGAAATCACCAACCTTCTTTCTCCTTCTTACGTCTCGGACAATCGGCTTTTTGTGACCTTCCTTGTCACAATAGGAGCATCTGATTGGATCTCGTGACTTGGAATGACATCTGAATCATGTCTCCCTTGATCATGAACGCCCACCCTCAGTTGTCAGCACATAACCTTCATCATTCATTGCCTCATCCGTCGGCCTTCATCAAGACTCATTCATAGGCATCAAAGCAACTTTCTTGTCTGATGTGATGGTATCCAAGCTATAGAGCAATGCCATCGCAATATGATCTTAGAACAATGGAAGGGAACATATCAAGATCAGTGCCTTATCATCCTCCTTGAAGAGAGATTCTCCTTTTGCATCCTTCTCCTCAAGTGTGAGCACATCGGTCAAAATATTGTTGAATTCATTGAAGTGTACTTCGATCTTTGTCCCATCAGTCATCTTTAGACCATAGAGCTTCTTCTTTGTCAATAGTCGGTTCATCAAAGATTTGGACTTTTATCGTCCTTAGAGATTCATCCAAACCTCTGATGGATCCTCCAGGTTGATGACTTTGTGAAGAGTGTTGTATTGTATTGTTTGCGAGATCCCTCATCTCTTTCCACTCTTCCTCTTCCATCTTCCATGGCTTCTTTTCTTTATCCTGGAAAGCTTTTACAAGTCCTTCTCACGCGAGTATATTCTTCACCCGTTATTGTCATAAGGTGAAGTCATTCTTCTCATTGAAGGGTTCCATGGAGAATGACACACCCCTCGATAAAAATTTCACCGTCCACTTAGCCATTGAACCTCCTTGCATGATTTGAAACATCAGAGTAGAATCCTCCCGAGCTGAATCGTCCAACTCATCCAGAGCATGTAAAAAACCCTATCTGGACTCCCAGATCATCTCAATCGGATTCTAAATGCTTCCGATCTCAATGGTTTATTGTAATTATCGGTTCTTCACAGTCTTTGAAGAAGGTGCATCTGTTGCATCACATCATCTCCTTGACGTCAGATCTCTATCTGATCCACCACGACATATCCATCGATGCCATCGAATTAAGCTTTGATAAAAGTTATTGGTATATAAAACATTGATATTGCCTCTACTTGGATATCAGAAGAACCCCTAGCTACAGATGTAGATGCGCAGTTACCCACCATTACAAAAGCATGTGAAGAAATAGAGAACTAGATACGGCGATGGTTGATTTCTTCTTGTAACCGTCGGAAAAGAAAAATACTAAGACATAGAATGATTACAACTCTCACTGTTTCCTCTCTCTCTCTATCTTCTTTTCTGCTCTTTTTCTTTTGTGGTATTCCCTCTTAATGTGGTGTGTGATGAATATCCATTTCATCACCTTTATTCTATCATTTTAGCCTCAAAACCCTAGTAAATGCGTGTAAATTCCTTTAATTTAGGCAATTTAACATCCATGCATTGTTGTACAATATATATATATATATATATATAAAATACAGTTTTTAATGCCAAAAATATATAAATAAAGAAAATAAAAGAAAAAGAATAAAATATTAAAGATATTTTATGATCCTAAACCCCGAGACCTAGGCATCTTCATGATTAAATCGATAAGGAATAAAGTAGGGGGAGATAAGGGCCAAAAATACAATAAAATGCCTTTCATTAATTCATTCTTTATTCATTTTGGGACCCATTTTTAGTTCTACCTTTTATACTTAAAATAAAGAAACTTTGCACATGAAAGTTCTAGATAATTAAATATAAAAAATATAAAATTGATTTCATACAAAATAATATACAGAGAAAAAGTTATGCTCTGAATAAATTTCCAAAATCCAAAATTCCCTGGCCTATTTCTCTCAAATAATAACTCAATATATATTAAAATCACCTTTAATTGTATATAACTTTTAATAAGCTATTTAATGAAGTGGTTTCATATTTTTTGGAGTTAAGGTGTGAAAGTTGGGTTTTGGATCCCTATTGTTAGACTCGATTAAAATAACCATTTTATTTATTATTTATTATTTTTATAATTTCGTATTTTTATAATTTTGTTAATATTATTTATAATATATATACATACTAAAACTAAAATAAAACATTAAAGAAAACACTAAAATAAAATATGTATCGAAATTACATAGTAAAAATACCTATATCTATACCTCTATAAATAATACATCTATTTATATAAGTGTAGATATTATATCACAAGAATATGATAAAAATATATTTAAGTATCTAAAAATAATGTATAATTATATAAAATAATAAACTAAAATAATAAAATCAAAAATACAAAATAAAATTAAAAGACATTAAAAACATAGATAAATATACCTATATATAACCCCTAAAAACTAACTTGTAACAAATAACTTTAAAAATTAAAAAATCATAATAAAATACTTTAAAAATAATAAATATTTTTATTTTATAACCTAAAATTAATAAATTCATTTATTGTTGTTTTATTGATTTCTGAATTATTTTTCAGGAGGTTTTTCTTGGTTGGTCCACGCGGACCGACCAGGTGCCGCGGAGAGTTGACTCAAGTCAACTCTCTGACCCGCCTCCTGTGCCTTGTCAGACCTCGTTTTCACCTCGATTCAAGATTTTTTGGAGACCACTCCTTTCATCCTTTCGAGTCGAGTCTTTGATGACGTTTTCTCCTCGTTTATTGGTGATACACGCCCAAGCATCACCTTGAGCTGTGCATCACTGCATTGGGTAGCATTCTTCATTCTTTGAGCTACCTCATCACCTGTACAAAGTTCACCTCCCGATCTTCTTCACTTTTTCGAATCCCATTTTGGTTGTTTTCTCTCCCCTTCTTTCTCCCAATGGCTAGAACCTGGTGACACGAGGTTCGCCGACCATCTAGGTGGATCGAAGGTGCAGTTGAGGTGGTTGATTCCACAACCTCTAGCAGAGCGCTGCCATCGAGGTCTTGCTTCCCGATTCTATCGGTGAGGTACCCACTTTTTATTCCATTTTTAGATTAGTCTTAGATCTTAGGTTAATCTCCTGCCTTGATTTCATAATTTAATCATGTAATTTAGATGTTAAGCCCTCCTTCGTAGTTTGCCAGAGATAGATTCCAACGAACACCTTCACCTTGTTTCTGACTGGGCTGCGACCCACCACCACTCCCATTTCATTCCCTTCTGTCCTCCGAACACAACACCGACTTCACTCACCCAAAATCCCATCAGATTTGGACCTTAGCTCTCCTTTCTCTGCCATACGCCAAAGGGCTCGCCCAACCACCTCCCTCACTCATTCCCCCTTCCAGAGTTTGCTCGAGCTCCGCCATTTTTTTGCGACTACCTTATGTGAAGGAATGAAGTCCAAGGGGTAGTTGGAGCTGATTTTGAAGGTCGACCAAGGTTCTTGAAGCTCTCGATTTTGTCTATCTCGTGGGCAACCTCCGATCATCACCGGAGACTTTTGTGCCGTCCAGCCATCAGAGCAACCTTCCAGGGATCTTTTGGAGCCATCCATGGAGCTTTAGGCTGGTGGCGGAGCGTGTAGAGCTAAATCAAAGTCCGCCAGGGGACCGTTCTTCCTCTGTTCATCCTCCATCATCAAGAACCACACGATACGGGCATGTTCTTCCTGCTGCACAACGGCCGTTGGATTCCGCCTGCCTTCAGCCCTCAGATTGTCGAGAACGATCTAATCTGGATCGCCCATCACTGAAGCGTCATCGCACCTTCTAGACACGACATGTGTATTATTGACTGCATCTCGACCGTCCGCTAGCACCGTGCCTTGGGTATTTTGCACTACACCCTCGCACAATTTTGTATTTATTATTTAAACCATAAACTTTCCTTTGCAATTTTATATCTTTTCTAATAAATGCATAACAAACCTTGCATATTCTATTATTTGCATATTAGTCCGTGATAGCTCAGCCGACAAACCTTGGAACATTTGTAACCAAGCCCTTGTGGGTTTGGTTATTTAGTGTTTAGTCGGAAATTTTGGAAATTAAGATGTATATTTTTGGTAAAATTGCAAATAGGCCACTCGCTTTTTGGTAATTACTTTTTGGTCCCCACCAGCATGGCTCACATTTTTTAGACATGAGCTTGGCATTTTGCAGAAGGGCCCTTGTGGTTTTAGTTATTTTGCTTGAGTCTTGTGACTTTTAAATTCATTTATAATTTTTTAGAGAAATTGCACATTGACCCTATAACTTATTTTTTAATACTTTAATGCCCCTACCAGTATTACATTTTCTCTTTGTTGTTTCTCTTTAGTTTAAATAGCAATTAAACTCTAAAAAATCTCAAAAAATAGCTATAGACTCTTGTTGCATTGTATCATGTACATATTTTAGTTTGCAATTTTAGCCATTTTTATTATTATAAAAATCCAAAAATTACCTATTTTGTTCTTGTTTGTAATAAAAAACCCATAAAAATATAAAAACATTTTGAAAATTACCAAAAAATATATTTTGTCTATTTATGTATTTTTAACCTTTCGATAAAAAATCATTAAAAAATACAAAATAAAGGTCTAAAATTTTGAAAAACCCTAAAAATCTTTATAAAAATATAAAGAATCCTTAATAAAAACCCAAAATATATTTTCTATCTTTGAATTTTCTTTATATTATTATTTTTATTTTAAAATTAATTTGGAGCAATTTTGATACTTTTTGGTATTTTTCTTCTCCATTTTAATTTCAGGTATTAATTTTATCCCTATTTTAGGGTATTTTTTGAATTTAAAATTATAACAAAATTAGCAAAAACTCCCTAAAAATCACGAAAACATAAAAAATTAATTTAAATTCAAAGAGATTTTATTTCTTTTATTTTGTCTCTTATTATTATTATTTATATTTAACCTAGTCCACATTTTATATATACTCTACATATATCTATATTATAAATTTTTAAAAGAAAAACAAAAAATATAAAATATAAAAAGAGAATATTAATATTAGAAAATTAAAAATAAAAAAATACAAAAATATAAAATCAGAAATAAAATTAAAATTTAAAAATTAATAAAAAACAAATAGACACATAGTTCACAATCATCTTTTGTGCATTCACTTGCCCAGTCTGGCTTGTTTGCTCCATGTGTTCGACACTCTACACATAATTGCACACTATACACATCTTTGTTGTACAATTAAATAAAATAAATTTTAACTCCATATTTGCTTTTCATTTCATGATTATAATTTAAGGGTTAATTATTGTATGAAGCAGGGTTCCGTGTAAGCTCATCTCAACGACTGTTGATCTGCCTTGTGGATCAACACGACCTCAGCAAAATCCTCTTCAACAGTGTGGAAACAATGTCTTCTTCCCTATATATATAGGCAAATTACAACCCCATAATCCTATTCCCATAAGGACTAGATATATAATACAACTTAATGAGTCCCATCCATTAGCATTCCTAATCATAATATGACCATAATTCTAACATGATCATCTGCACGAAGCCAAGAGTGTTGGATTGGAGTCCCATATATTATAGAAAGATTTTTCTTAACATATATAGATTTTTTACTTAATATGCAAAAAAATATTTTGACTTCATATCATATCATCTTTAAAAATACTTAGGAACTTTTGTAGCAAATCACAACATTTTTGGAAAATATATGAAAACAACATTGAGTAATAAAATTATTATAAACTCATTGCATTGAAATTAAGACTTGGACACAAACAACTCTTCATACAAATATTACAAATGTAAGTAGTCATTCCTCTTCTTGTAATTTAGAATAGGTTATAAAAGAAAAAAATGAACCGTGTTATAATTTTTTATAATAAAAAATAAAAGGAGAGCAAACATACCTCTATTTTGATTTTTTTAAAATGCACTCTCCTTTTTGAATCATATTCATCTATAATCGATTCCGTTGAAATATTTTCAGCAACTTCTTTCTCAATGTATATTATAAACAAATTTTAAGAAAATAATCTTTTATCCTGTTACGAAGCCTACATTTAATAGTCTTCATTGATGAAAATGCTCTTTCAGACGTTGTAGTAGAGGCCGAAAGAGTCAAAACAAGCCGAATCTGTCAATCATTGATAAGATATACTTGGTTATTACTACAAAAGATCAAAAAGATCAGAAAACTTTAAGGAACTAGATGATCATCAAAATTTGATTTATAATGTAATAGTTATTTTTATAACACCAATTTCTTTTGCTTCGAGAAATCCACTAGATAGAATTCCCCTACTAATAAACAATATCAACACTATTAATTGATTTGTAATTGTCTCTTGGATATAAAACATCATTAAGTATAACACTTCTGGTGGCATTTTCGTTAAAGAGGTTGTTAAATTCTGATAATCAAGAACCTATTACACATGTTTATATATCCACTTGACAATGATGAGGAATTGTAACTTTAGTCACTTGACCACGAGACCTAATTCGGCTTGTAGAATAGAAGAAGTTTTGATATGGAACTTCAATATTTGTTCTTTGAAAAAATATAATAGTTTTAAAAAATAATGCATCCCAACAATCTTCTCTTAACTTCTGAAGATGTTCTTTGGTGGATGAGACACGTTGCAAAGTGTTTAAAATATCTAAATTTTTCCATTGCAAAACTTAGCATAAATATTATATTATCCCCAAAATTGCTTCCATAATTTACATGATAAGAATCAATTCAAAGGAAGTTACATCTCCATATGCTTCATCAGCTTCTGCATGTTGTTGATAATTATCACCTCCATTAATGATGTTAAAAGTACCTTGCAAATTGCACTATACATTTTGATAGACCTGCAAATAGATTTATAATGAGAACTCTGTCGAGTTTCATGTGGACAATTTAGTGTACCCATCTGGTTATATCTCGTACCAGATTGAATTTCTTTAACCAACAATACATAAGCAATATCATCTGCATGTGCAGCATGTACTTTATCATGTCGCTTAGATGATGCATTGATAATATTGATGATAACACCCAACTTATTAAAAAACGTATAACTCAAAATCACCTCCCTTGAAGCAGTTACAAGAGCTAGTTAAAGATGATGAGCCAAATAATGGATATAATAAGCATATTGGTCATGATCAATGCTTGTAGTCCATTCCATTTTCCATGCATATTATTAAATCCATCATATGCTTGACGTCAAATTTATTTATAATCAAGATTATTTTGTAAAAAGACTTCAAATGATCTACTTTTTAATGTAATTGCTCATGTATCTGGACATGCACCAAGTCAATAATCTTTCATGTAAATAACGACTTCTATCAACAAACTAAGAACATTAACTATTCTCTCTTTCCTTCATCTCTAGCTTCATCGGATATAACATAAAAGGTAGCATCTATAATCTCATCACGAATAGCATTTCTTACTTTATCAACAATGATTTGAAGAATCTCTTTTTGAACAATAATTTGAAGCATATTGGTCATGATCAAATTTCTTACTTTATCAACATAAAAGGTAACATCCCAACATGCCGTGATGTGCGGCCGCCCTCCGTCGATGACTCCCCTCCTCCGCCAGGCCGCGCACCACGCTGTCGCTCCACAGGTAGTCGACCTTGCCCTCAGCGCGACGATTGTCTCCCCGACCACCAAAGGATTCCTGACCATCACGCTGCGTGCGCTAAACCGCGCCTAGATCTGCCAGGCGGAGCCACCGCCAGCCGCCCGACTCACGAGGCGACGGCGCCCGCTTCTGGCCTCGGCGATGACACTGCACTCCAGTGGCGCGCCCGCACCACCTTCCTCCACCAATCTTCCCGCGCAGCGGTCGACCGCTGTCGCCTCCCCTCTCTTTCGCATGCGCCGCCCCCTGGAAGCACCCAAGAACAACACGCCTCCAATGACCTCCCATGCCATGCCTCGTCGCCCGCGAGCGGTCTCAGCACACCACTACCGTCCCAAAGGAGAAAGAGTGCGGCGACCGCTTCCTTTGGCACCCGCTCCCCTTGTCTTGAGAAGCAAGAAATAAACTCCAGGAACCCTAGGGGACTTTTGGAATAAAAAAATCTTTTGGAAGAATTGCAGACACACCCTTGAACTTTATCATATTTGCAAAAGAGTCCCCACCTCAGAAATATCTTTGGGTAAATTACACTTTTCACCTTTGAGTTTATTACTGTTACATTCTCTGCAGAAACTTTTCTGCAGTTCCGTCCCTGTGCTTCCAGCATAATTTGCTTGCTCTCTTTGGATGAAATAAATATTTCCATTATTCTAAAAATTCTATAAAAATTCGTGTTTGCTCCTGCTATATGCTTAAACATTGCATAAAATTTTCTTAGTATTTCCTTATCATTTAATATATTTAAAAGTTCAAAAACAGTATCTTTTTGTCTGTCCAAAATTAGAAAATTCATAAAAATTTGAAAATTTGCCTAAAAATTTCAAAAAAATTACTGTAGCTGTGTTTTATTGTCTTTTAATTTCTATCCAAGTTTCGTCCATAGATCATTTATAAAAAAGTAGAAAAACTAAAAATCTTAAAAAAATTATAGAAAATTCTAGAAAAATCCAAAAATTGTGATTTCAGTCTCTGTGTGTAGATATTTAATTGTAGTTTAGCTGAAAATTAAAGTTTCAGGAGTATTTGGTACTTAAATTTTTTTTAAGTTGCAAAATACTCTTGGTTGTGCAGTGTTCACTTTTATTCCCACTGTTCATTTTTATAAAATCACAAAAACATCAGAAAAATTTGAAAAAATTACCAAAAATATTTTAAAATATATAAAATACAAAACATATTCTCTGTATTTTTTGAGAATTTTTGACTATTTTGAAAAATTCAAAAAGAGTGTGGCGTGTGTGTTTTATTCCTTATTCTTCATTTGAAATAAAAAAATTTTAAAATTCAAAAACCTCTAAAAAATATTTTTGAAATTTGAGTACATAGTTTTTAAATCGTGTTCCTTATGTTCGACCCTGGTCGCTATACCAGGTAAATAGAATAGCGAAACCACTTACATTTGATTGTTTGATATTTCTCTTAAGTGGTTAAAATAATTTTTTTAACTGATTCGAGTGGTTGAGAACTACAACACATCGCATTGATATTTATTTACATCTTAACTTGTCGAATTTCGGGTCATCATATATATTACTTTGATTTAGGAGTTTTTATATTAAAGTTGTCTTGCCTAGTCAACATTGAAAGTTCATTCCCTTAATTACTTTCAATGTAAGAGATGTACTTACCATTATATATCAAGCAAGATCTGAGATCTCCTTCCTTATCTTTCTCACATCCCAATAATATGAGAAACAGTAACTCGGATAAAAAGAAGCGAGAACACATTCCGTCTTGCAAGTCCAACTTGCATTCCCAATTCAGTCTTTAACACCCGGGCCCACCACCCCTAAGGTGATGTTGTCGTTAATTGAACCAACCGTCAATAGGATTAGAACTCACTATGCACAATCCAATATCGTCCCAATAATATGAGGAACTGATATTGGAATCACTACGCATACGACCTTACTCTTTTGAGAAGCAAAGAGCCTGATCCAGATGCGCTTGCATGCAGGAGCTGTCACTTCAGACATGCGTCTTCTACATACAACCCCTGCCGACGGAACCCATCGCCTTGACGGGAGATCATTGATGTCACTTATGTGATCCTCCATCTCATATTCAAATTCTAATTAATCATTATGAATCATATTCATTACGATTAATTCTTCCAAGTGAAATACTACTCTATTCATAATAGAGTGTTTTAATTTTATTTGGATTCCAATTAGTCTAATCATATTAAATTAATGATCCAATCAATATCCAACAAACACTTTTTAATTGTTACTTGAAATATGTTATTATCTCGAATACGTATTATTTCGAATTTTAATAATTAGAAAATACATCATGATCTCTTCAACATTATCCCTTCCCTATCTGTTGTCATGGTCAGTACCGATGGGAGTGGGATAGACCGCACACGGTGCAACCTGCTACCCCAACGCTCCCCGACTAGACACCATATCCGCCGTGGGTTAGGATAATGCCAAATTGATCATTATGTACTTGAGATGATAATTGGTTTTTCAACCGAAGTTATACCATATAGTAATAATCAAAATCATTTTGATTATAAGGAAATTTTCTAAACAAATTCTCAATCCTATTCAAGCAACTTTATTTGTTGGAAAGTAGATTGAGTAACCAATTGTGATCTAGATCATATCTAATTAATTACTGGTGAAGGCAATGCCATTTAAGGAAATAATCATCATCAAATATCTCACAAATATTTATACATAATTATTCTAGGAAATTAAATCATTTAATTTCACTAATTGATTAAAAGACAATCACATGGTTCTTGATTAGGAAAGTAATTTCCAACAGTGACCATCACATACTAAAATTAGCATATCTCAATCAATTTAAATCTAAATCATGCAAAATAAGTTTCCAAAGTTTTCTAATTTGATTTATAACATAACCTAAGTGATTTTCATGTATTTCAAAGCGTTTCAAAATATTAATTAACTCTTTAATTACGTCAAGATCTGCAGTCCCCGAAATAGTGGATACATGTTCACTAAAATGATCATAACTTGAGCAAACAGATTCCAAATTATGCATAATCAAATCCCACAGTTTCCTTATTTAATGAGGAAAATAATACAAATAATAATTTTGTATTTAAACTATTTAAACAGGGCTGGAAAAATTCACAAAACATGGCTGCGTGAATGAAATGCGATAAAAATTTCGCAAACCTTAATGAGCCCAAGTCATCCTAGGTTTATGTATCGTATCCAAAACTTCCAACCTAGCTCTGATACCACTTGTAGGATATGGTAAGATCCTTAAGTGTATCATGGAAGCATGAGAATCACATCGTATATGATTGGGAGTGACTAGTCGCACTAGTTGCTCGAGGCAGTGGCATTTAAAAAATTTTCATGTGATGAAGTCACATGATACAAGAACACTTCTCGAATCGTTTCATCTAAACCACAAATAAGTATTAGGGTTACCTCTTGAAGTGTGGTTGCGATCGAGTCTCTAAACAAAGATACCTCCTGTCTTAAGTCCGATCTGACAGAGGAGACACTTGCGAGCGCGTTGATGAAATGCGTGCTCCTTGCAATCCATGTTGATGATCCAAGCAACGAATCTCATGATCTCGTCACACGAGATACAACGTCTTCTTCACGAGCGAGATGCACCAAAGGAGACAAAGATTCACGAGCAAACAATCTAGCAGCATAACGACGACGCTGCCACGATGGAGACTCTCTCTAGGGCTTCCATGGTGGACGACCAAATGAGAGAGAGAGGATGTGTAGAGAATGAGAGAGAGAAAGAGAGCATATGTTATTGTTGTAACCTTGAAGAGCATGGGGCGACCTTCTTTTTATAATATTTTGGGATCCATGGATGTCAATCCATGGACAACACAAATCCAATGTCTCACATTAATTTGTGTTTCTTTTAGTGGCTATGATCTTATTGCTAAAAACACAACAATAATTAATTTAATTAAATCAAATATACATTGAATATAATTTGATTTATATTAAATCAAATTTCATTGGAGAAATAGGAAGGAGGTAAGCCTCCTTCCATAAGAACAAGGGGGACGACCTACACATTCCATAAGGAGAGGGTGGCCATCCACCCTCTTCATATGGCAAGGTGGATCCTTCCAATTTCATGAGAATTCATATCTCATGTGTATCTCCAATATTTTGGAACACCTTTTTATTGTAAATTTATTTCAAAAAAATAAATCCAATTTATTTTGAGATCCATGGATGTCATATTTATAATATTTTGGGATCCATGGATGTCAATCCATGGAAAACACAAATCCAATGGCGCACATTGATTTGTGTTTCTTTTAATGACTATGATCTTATTGCTAAACACACAACAATAATTAATTTAACTAAATCAAATATACATTGAATATAATTTGATTTATATTAAACAATCTTCATTGGAGAAATAGGAAGGAGGCAAGCCTCCTTCCATAAGAACAAGGGGGACGACCCATACATTCCATAAGGAGAAGGTGGCCGTCCACCCTCTTCATATGTAAATGTGGCTCCTTCCAATTTTATGAGAATCCATATCTCATGTGTATATCCAATATTTTGCAACATCTTCTTATTGCAAATTTATTTCACAAAAATAAATCCAATTTATTTTGTGAACATTGCAATCATGCCATTGAAAACTTGTGAATCACATTCACAACCCAAAATAAAATGTAAATTATATTTTCGATTTATTGTCCAATGTGAATCCAATTCACATCAACATTTAATTAACAAATGTAAATTACAAATGGCTCTCTGTTATATATCATAAATCACATTTATAATATATATGATTAATATGGGTAGTGCTATCCACATTATTCATATCCATGATAATTAAATCACATTTAGTCATCTTGGATCTCTATTCTCACGTGCTCAAATAATATGAATCACATTCACATTATTCACATCTTTGATAATTAAATTACATTTAATTATCTAAGATAACTCTCCTTATAATAGAATCAAAGTCATATTATTCATGATAATTAAATCACATTTAATTATCCATTTCTCTATGCTCGTATATATATATATATACCCAATGAAATTATCCATGAACTCTTTCAAGGTTAATGCGCTTTCTCTGCGGATACTTGGAGATAAGGACACGATGATTGTATTGTTCCACATATAGTGACTTGGATATTGAGATCACATCTCAAATCCAGATCTTGCAGACCTCTCATAAATGCTTGATTAAATCAAGACCGCAAATCTAATCTTCTCATTGCATCTGAATCACATTCAGACCAATGACCAACATCTAGACCAAGATCATGTTACTTCTCTACTGAGAGGAGTCACTAAAATTCAGACCCTTTTCATCACTCCCTAGGAATGGAAGCATCATGGTTATACAATCGTTTATGATCACATCACCCTCAGGTAATCCTGATACATGTACATCATGCATACTGGAAGACCTAGAATAAACCCGAAGTATAAGAACAATTTTACACTGTCTATTTCACGATTTAATCATTAAGTTTCTCATTCGATCATTGGGAGTCAGAATCGATCATATACTTTCCAAAAGCATATATCATGCCTAGGTCTTGATCATATAATTTCCAAAAGTATATATCAAACCTACAAATTCAGTCAAGATTCCAAAGCGAGACGACCGTGCACAGAATTTGATCTTCCCAATATCTCACGAGTGAGCTCATGTCTTACGGCTCAGTAAATGAAATTGTATGATCCCTTTGAGAGATCGTATTACTTATATGCCCTTGTATGCACACCAACTCGCCGATGTATAGACCTTGATTAAGTCATCAACCTATTGGTCTGCAAATGTACCTACTCAGACATATAGTAACACATCTGTCTCCAGTCAGATGATGCATGCTTATATCGTGACAGCATACGACATAAGACTTTGGTTATCTCGATCTCGTTATGTCAACTCTTTGACCTAACTAATCTGACACCTCCAAATCTCTATTTCTATGCAGAGGACCTACGTCAAGAGGCCGGTCAGATATCATCCTTCAAAGAAAGGATTTCCATCTCGTTCTCTGGCTGGAGATCCTCTCTTAATAATCATTTGACAGTACTTGATGAGTCCTCAATCTAACTCTTTAGATATTCATCAAAGCACCAACTCTATGATTCAATAATTGAATCAAATATTATATGATCATTAAGATGGTCATGGTACATAACCCTAATTGTACTAAGGGGCCTATTATGCAAATTAATTATTCTTCATTTTAGATGAGGGAATGATATTTGCAACAACATTTATTACATAATGTCTTATCGTGGACTCGCATGTCCAACAACTTGCACAAAACACATTGATGTTATATACAATTGGTTAAGAGATGCAATTAACCAGAAGCGAATCATGTTGAAGAAGATTCATACTGATGAGAATCCCTCAGACATGTTGACCAAGGCAGTCACTCGTGACAAGCTTCATCTCTATAGAGAGCTGAACGATGTCACTTCTTCTTGATCTCCATCACTGGACCACACTTTCCCATTGGGACTGGAGGGGGAGGTTATTGGGTATTTTACATTCCAGTCCGAACTTGGGAGCTGCACTTTGCCCCTTTTCTAGGGGCATATTTGCAATATTTTCAACAAGTTGGGGGTTGCCATTCGATAATCCTAATTTCAGTGAATAGCCCTATTCATCTCCTCCAATTTTTCCAGCAACCAGTGGGCAGCAGCAAAGGTTCTGTAGAAACCCATCTTCCTCCATTTCCTTCACACGAGAGAGAGAGAGCGAGAGACCGAGCAAGAGAGAGGAGCTGCAACTTGAATCTCAGAGGAGCAACAAATAGAGCTTGAGAGGCTGCAGGAGCAACCTGATCTCAGAAGGAGCAACAGGGAGGCTGTTGTGGACGACCTGAAGGAGCCAATCATTACCGCTTTGGTTCTCCATCCGAGAGCCCACAGGGAAGCCACTTCACCTTCTTGGTTATGAACACAAATTTGGTATTTTTTATACCTAGTGATAGTTAGTTGCTTGTACAAGGACTATCAGTTGTGCTTGTGTTTTGTATCTTGGTTTTGTTGGGCAACAAAACCAAGAAGAACATTTGGCTCATTTTGACACAGTAGAATTGTTGCCGGCCTTGCCCCGTAGTTTTTCCCTTGCTCACATCGAGAAAGGGGTTTCACGTAAAATTTTTTTGTCTCTGTGGTTGTTTGTTGTAATTTGTGTTGGACATGCGAGCCCACGTCGAGCCATTATGCAATAAATGTTATTGCAATATCATTCCCTGATCTGAAATGAAGAATAACCAATTTGTATAATAGCCCCCTTAGTACAATTAGGGTTATGTACCAGGGCCATCTTGATGATCATACAACTGTTGATTCAATTATTGAATCATAGAGGCTGGTGCTTGGATGAATATCTAAAGAGTTAGATTGAGGACTCATCAAGCACCCTCAAATGATTATTAGAGATGATCTCCAGTTTGAGTAGGAGATGGCAATCCTTCCTCACATAGGTTGATATCTGACCGACCTCTTGATGCAGGTCCTCTACATGGGAATAGAGATTCAAGGGTGTCAGATTAGTTAGGTCAAAGAGTTGACTTAACGAGATCGAGATAACCAAAGTCCTATGATGTATGCTGTCACGATATAGGCACGCATCCTCTGACCGGAGACAGATGTGTTACTATATGACTGAGTATGTACATTTGGAAGGCCAATAGGTTGATGATCTAATCAAGGTCTATACACCGGCGCACTGGCGTGCATATAAGGGCATATGAGTAATACGATCTCTCAAAGGGATCATACAAGTTCATTACTGAACTAGAAGACATGAGCTCACTCATAAGATATTGGGAAGATCAAATTCTGTGCACGGTCATCTCGCTTTGGAAGCTTGACTGAGTTTGTAGGTTTGATATATACTTTTGGAAAGTATATGATCAAGACCTAGGTATGATATATGCTTTTGGAAAGTATATGATCGATACCGACTCCCAATGATCAAATGAGAAACTTAATGATAAAACCCTGAAGTAGACAGTGTAAAATTGATCTTATACTTTTGATTTATTCTGGGTCTTCAAGTATGCAGGATGTACAGGTAATAGGAACACCTGAGGGTGATGTGATCAATAATCGATTGTATAACCATGACGCTTCCATTCCGAGGGAGTGATGAAACAGGTCTGGACTTTAGTGACTCCTCTCAGTGGAGAAGCAATCTGATCTTGATCTAATTGTTGGACATTGATCTGAATGAGATTCAGATGCAATGAGAAGATTAGATTTACGGCCTTGATTAAATCAAGCATCTCTGGGAGGTCCGTGAGATCTGGATTTGAGATGTGATCTCAATATCCAAGTCACTATACATGGAACAATACAATCGGCCCGTCCTTATCTCAAAGTACCCGCGGAGAATACACATTGTTCTTGAAAGAGTTCAAGAATGATTCCAAAGTTGAATTATATCTAAGCATTGAGAAATGGATAATTAAATGTGATTTAATTATCGTGAATAATGTGAATTCGATTCACATTATCTGAATGCATGAGAATGAATATCCAATGTAATTAAATATGATTTAATTAAATGTGGATATGGATAATGTGGATAACACTATCCAATTATCCATGTATATTGTAAATACGATTTATAATTTACATTAGAGAGAGACTTGCGTGATTTATATTTGTTGATTAATTGTTAATGTGAATGGAATTCACATTGAATAATTAATTGAAAATATAATTACATTTAGTTTTGGGTTGTGAATGAGATTTACATTTTTTTCAATGACTTGATTGATATTTTCCAAAAGGATGATTTGGAATTTTTTTTTTGAAAATTATTTTGACAAGAGATATCATGAGATAATGAGATCTCATGATATATCAATGAGATTGACCAAGTCCCCTCTAACAAGAGAGGACGACTACAACTCCTCTTGAGGAGTAGAGTAGCCGTCCCTCCTTTTTAGGAGAGGACCATGTGATGAATCCACATTTCATCATCTTTATTCTATCATTTTGGCACCAAAAACCTTAGCAAATACCTGTAAAAAGCATTAAAATCATCATCTTAGCATCCATGCATGTGCATCATATTAGTGTATAAAATGCTATAATTAGGGCCAAAATTATAGAATAAATAAAGAAAAGAAAAAGAATAAAATATTGTAAATATTTTATGACCCAAAACCCCCGAGACCTAGGCATCTTGATGAATAGGCTGACCAGGAATAAAGTAGGGGGAGATAAGGTCAGAAATACAGAGAAAATACCTTTATATTCTATTCATTCTTTATTCATTTTAGGACCTATTTTTGGTTCCACTTTCTATACATCAAATAAGGAAACTTTATACATGAAAGTTGTAGAGAATATTACAAAGAAAAATACAAAATTGGTTTCACAGAAAAAGAATGTACAGATAAAAAGTGATGGTCTGAACAAGATTCCAAAATCCCAACTTCCCAGACCCGTATCTCACAAACGACAACTCCAAATGCAGTATACTCACCTTTAATTGTATATAGAATAAAATAATCTATTTAATGGCGGTGGTTTCGCATTTGGCGGAGCTACGGTTTGAAAGTTGAGTTTTGGACCCTCATTGTATACTTGTACATATTAAAATATTCATTATTTATTCATTATTTTTGTATTATTATAATTTTATAATGTTGTAAATATTACTTATAATAATTATGTGTATTAAAATCATAATAAAAATGCAAAGAAAATAAAAATAAAAATGAACATATATAGAACACATAGGTACACTACCTATATCCATACCTATACATTATACCTTTATATTTTATTTAATATACACAACATTTCATAAAAATAAAATAAAAATATATTTGTGTATATAAAAGTATGTTATAATTTTAGAAAATAATATATAAAAATAATAAAGTTAAAATACACAAAATAAAAATTAATGACTAAAATATATAGGTAATATACTTATATAGGGTGTAAAAAGTAATTTGTAAAAATATAGCTCATAAAAATAAACAAAAATCACCATAAAATACTTCATAAAATTACAAATATTTTTTATTTTATACTCAAAATTTAATTAATTCATCTGCTATTTTTAATTCATTTTATAAGATTTTTTTTGCCAAGGAATTTTCTGGTTGGTCCACGTGGACCAACAAGAGCACTCCACTGGTTGACCTCGGTCAACTCCCTGACCGAGGTCTGAACCTTGTCAGGAGCGGGTTTGACCCTGTTTTCATCCTTTTTTCAAGGAGGCCTCGATCACCATTTGGTGATGGCCTCTTCATGGAATCTCTTCCTCGGTCAATGGTGATTCACGCCCAAGTGATTCCTTGGGCTGTGGATCACTGACCGAGGCGGTTGGACCTCGTCTTCCACGCCGCCCGTCAACCCTTCAAAAGAGTCCCCCATCTTCGATTCGAAGCTAATCCTTCTTCCGCCATCTTCATTCGCAAACCCCTACGTCTTCGTGCTCCTCGTGACAGGGGGAGTTGAATCGACCCGGGGTTCATGAGGATTGGTGTAGAATCGAAGAGATTCAGTCCCTCGCCGGAGCTCCGCCGTGCTTCTTCGCCCGTCGCCTCTGGTGAGTCTCCCCCTCTTTTCTCTTCGTCTTTTTGTAGCTGTAGTGTAGATTAGGTTAGCCCAGCAACAGTTTAGCTTGCCGTTCATCCAATCGCCGAGAATCTTCAATCGAAGCTACGGCGGAGCTGAGCTCCGCCCGACGTTTCCGACCACTCCAGTGATCCTCCGGCGACCTAAACACCTCCATCCTTCTCCCCTCCACTCCGTCATCATGCCGCACCCTTCCAGATCCCTCGATCTCGCTCAGATCAAGCCATCGAGCTCCCCTCTCCGCCGCTCGCTGGAGCTCTTCGCCCGCACCATCTTTCGCCTCATCTGAACCATCGGACCCCACCATTTTGTTCGCCTGGATTTTGTGCGCCTAACCGTGCAGGTCTGAGCCCAAGAGAAGGCTCAATCGACCTTCGACGACTCCAGGACCAGCCGCCCAGGTCACCTCCGCCGTCCGAGCACCTCCGGCCGCCTCCGCCTTGTCGGAGGCCACCAACTGACGCGGAAGGGCCCCAGGATCATTTTGCCTCTGATCCTAGGGCCGGAGCGGCCGTGTGTCGGCCGCAATCGCCGCCTGAAGTTCGCTGGGGAGGAGTTCTTCGTGAACCCCTCCCTGCCATTGGATCGACCGCCTGCTCCAGACGCGACACCAGCCGTCCGATTGCTTGCGCCTCCTCGCCGTCCGATCAAGCCTTGAAGATCTAATCTCAGCCGTCCGCGACGAAAGGGTACACACCGTCAGATGCTCGCCACATGTCCAAGTGGGACGCCATCGGCCGCAAGATCGAGCCCCGTGGGTATTTTGCATTTTTAACCCATGACTTTTTGTTTTTAACTTTTAGTTCAGTAACTTTCATTTGTAGTTTAAAAAGTTTTGTAATATTTGCACTTAGACCCTCACAATTTCACTATTTGCACTTCAGTCCAAGCCACGTCACCTCACGTGACTGGGGCGCGTGACCTTTGGGTATTTTGCATGTTAGGCCCGTAACGTTTGGTATTTGCAATTTCATTCCTGTGCGTAGGAAATATAATATATTTTTGGAAATATTGCATGTATGCCTAGCCGGTTTTCATTAATTACAATTATGCCCCTGTGAATGGTGTTTCACGTGAACTGTGCGTGTCTTTGTGGTGAAAATTGTACCTGAGCCCCTGGATGTTTTCATAATTGCATTTATACCCCTGCTAGGCTTAGAATTTTTGTGTGCTCAGCTTATTTATTTCACGCCTAGTTTAATTGCGAAAAATTCTCAAAAAATAGGTTTAAGCTCTTGTGTGCTTCTATTTTCACACTATATTTTTAGTTTTTAATTTTATTATATTTTTATATTTATTAAAAATCAAAACATGCTTTTTCTCTATTGTCTAGCTTAGAAAATGCCAAAAAAAATATTAAAAAGTCTCTAAAAATTCCAAAAAAATTCCATAGTGTCTATTTTACTATATTTTAGTTTCAAACCAAAATTCACTAAAAATCTCAAAAGAAAAACCTTAAAAATTTAAAAAGACTCTAAAACTTCAAAAAAATATATAAAATCAAAGAAAATGCTAAAAAATACAAACTCAGTTCCTGTTTGTCCTTTATTTTGCTCTCTTTATTTGAAAAATAGTGTGAAAAATTTTGATTGCTGTTTGCTATTTTTAAACTTCATTTTGTTTACAGCCAGCCCATTTTCCACTGTTTTCTATTATTTCAGTATTTAAAAATACTAAAAACACTTAGAAAAATCCCCAAAAATCACAAAAATAGTAAAAAATCCAAAAAATATTAAAAACATTTAATTTCTGAATTTTTGGTTATTTTTATGTATTTTTATAAATAGTTGACCTTGTCTTTTATTCCTTTGTTTTTATTTTCCAATATTGAAAAAAGAAATAAAAAAATATAAAATATAAAATTATAAAAATCAGAAAATTAAAAATCAAAATAAAAATTAAAAATTAAAAATTAAATAAAAAATTTTAAAATTAAAAACCCACAAAAAGAAATTGGCTAAGTGATTCATTAGACCTAGGGTTTGGATCTTTATCTACACTCTGCACCGTTGTTTCCTGTGTTCAACCCCTACTTGCTTGCCATTATACATTGTTAGTAGGGTATAATAAATTTTAATCCTTACTCTTGATTGCTTTATTGATTGTGTGGGTTAATTGTTGAAGACCGAGGAGGCTTGAGTAGTCGCATCAGCGACAGTGAGTCTGACTTGTCAGACCACTATTTAGCGGCTCTCGCATCCCTCGCTTTTCACCATGGTCTTCTCATTATCCTATCTCTAGTCAAAAGTGATTTAATTTGATATTAATTATATTGATTTATCAATGTTAATTAATTTTAATTAAATCACTTATTGCTGTGTTTTACCAACAACAATCCTAGCCGTTGAAAGGGACACAATCAATCTCATCTGTTGATTGTGTGTTGTCCATGGATTGGGATCCATGGACTCCCAAAACCCTATATAAGAAGAGGCATGATTTGCTCTTCGACTTACACTGACTCGATAGAGTCTTTCTGCTCTCTCTCTCTCATTCTCACGTGCCTTCTTCTCCTTCTCTCTTGGGTGGCCGTCCACCCTCCTTCAGAAGGAAGAAGGCTCCATCGTCGGCTTGCGTTGCTTCGATGACTCTTGGCGCTCCATCTTCTTCGGTGCTACTTGCTCGTGAAGAAGATACACGATCTTGTGTGACAAGATCGGGAGTTCCCTTGCTTGGTCAACTACTTGGATTGCGAGATCACTGCGACTCATCCCCGCACTCGCAAGCATCTCCTCCAAAGGTCGGACTTGAGACAGGAGGCTTCTTCTCTTAGAAGCTCGATCGCAACCACGCTACAACAAGTATTCCTATATCTACTATGTGGTTAGACGAAATGATTCATAAATGGTTTATGGATCACGTGGTTTCATCGTTTAAATTTTTTTAAATTCCGCTGCGTCGAGCAACTAGTCGCTCCCGATCGCATACAATGCGATCCTCACGCTTCCGTGATGTGCTTGAGGATCTTCCCATATCCTTCAATTTGTTTGTGCTTTCTTTCTTATCGTCGTTTCCAATTGATTCTCGTATGGGGAACATATTACGTTGTTCCATCTTTGTTGCGGGACATGAATTAGGGATACTCCTTACTATCCTAACACTTTCTCTCTAAATAAGGAAAAGACAGCTTGTATAATTTCTAGGTGAAAAAGGAAAGAATAGAGTTATGGGAAACAATAAAATAGGGATGACGGAGATAACAAGAAGGGGAGAGAATCAACAGTTCTAATTTCCACAAATTTTCACAGCAAAATTTTATGTTGATAAAATATGAGATAATGTAAAATTTAGTGAGGGAATATCGGGAATGGGTAATCCTATCATTGATGCAACAAAAGCGAAAGTAATAATTTTAGATTTGCATAAAGGGGCATGTAGATGAAGGCGGATCTCTGTAATCCATTCAATAATATAACACATAGAATTAATTATCACCAATAAGAATAATATGCTCAATAAGTTAATTAAATTTCATATTAAATACAAATACTATCATTTAAAAGCACAATATCGACTCACTAAATTGTGTGGACTTTTTTAGACAAGAAGATCAACAATTTCATTCATCATAATAACCTGGGAGAAGGTACAAAAAGTAGGCCCATTTAGGACAAGAAGAAAACAAAAACATAACTTGAAACTGAAAAGGATCCCAAAATGCCATCTGTCTTTTGGTGAACATTTCCCAGTCAAATATAAAAGCGATAAGTATCAAACACAAAAGAAAATGTCCAGAAGGATATTTTTGTTGGGTTTCTTTGAAATTGTCCAGCCCCAACTTGGGGGGCAGAAATAGTTTGCCCTTTGGAAAGGGGCATTGTTGCAGTTTTTCCATCATTTGGGCAGCCCCAATTACAGGGGATTTTCACGCACAACAGCCCCATTCTTTCTTTGGAATAAACCCATTCTAGAGAAGAGCATCGGCCCCCCATTCCAGCCCTATTCGCCGATTCCAGGAGCGCCAGCAGCAGGGGTTTTCGGAACCCATCCTCTCCGTCTTCCTCCACACGAGCGGGAGAGCGTGAGAGAGAGGCCGTGATCGAGGGCAACAGCAGCTCGAGTCTTTGGCACAGCGGCTAGGGCTTGGAGTTGGGCGTGGGAGCACCGTTTGGGCGAGCTCGAGAGGAGCAGCAGTGGTGAGGTCGTTGCGGACGACCTCAAGGGCCGAGCGCCAAGTTCGGGTCTCCATCCGGGAGCCCACAAGGGGAGTTACTTTGTCCTCCTTGTTTTGAGCACAATATTGGTATAGTTAGATACCTAGGGATAGTTTGTTCCTTGTTGAAGAACTATCCATTGCGTGTGCTTGTACCTCGGTTTTGTGGGCAACAAAACCGGGAAGAACATTAACTTGCTTTGACCGTAGTGATTGGTTGCCGATCTTGCCCCATGGTTTTTCCCTTGCTCACATTGAGCAAGGGTTTCCACGTAAAAATCTTGTCTCGTGTGGTGCTTGCTTGCTTGCTTGTGGTTGCTTATCATTGTTGCTATTGAGTTCCCGTGTGGGGAACATATTCTTGTTGTGCCATCTTTGCTGCAGGACAGTTTCAGGGGATATTATCCTGGGTTGTTGATTGTTTCCGCATTATCTATATATATATATCCCCAACAAGTGGTATCAGAGCTCAGGTTTGAGCAATGGGCAGAGATGATGAGGGCACAATGATCAAGCTCACAAGTAGCAACTGGCAGATTTGGAAGGCCAAGATGGAAGACATATTGTATTGCAAGGACCTCCACGATCCGGTGGAGGGGGAGAGTACCAAGCCGGAGAACATGTCCGCAGGAGAGTGGACAAAGTTGAACCGAAAGGCCATTGGTACCATTCGGAAGTGGCTTGACATGTCGATTTTCCACCACGTGGCCGAGGAGATGAATGCCAAGGAGCTATGGGACAAGTTGTCCGAGCTCTATGACCAGAAGACCGCTACCAACAAGGCTTTCTTGATTAGAAAGCTTGTGAATTTGAAATACAAGGACGAGACCAAGGTGGCGGAGCACTTGAATGACTTCCAAAGCATAATCAACCAGTTGACATCCATGGGATTGGTACTCGACGACGAGTTGCAGGCACTTCTCCTATTGGGTTCTTTGCCAGACAGTTGGGAGAACTTAGTTGTCACTGTGAGCAACTCTGCTAAGGATAGCAAGCTGACCATGGCTATGGTCAAGGGCAGTCTCCTCAATGAGGAGATTAGACATCGCTCTTCGGGAGAGGCATCCTCCTCTTCACATGTGTATGCAGTTGAGAGGAGAGGAAGATCCAGCAGCAAAGGAGCGTCACAGGAGAGGCAGAAATCCAGGGACAAGTCCAAGGGTAGAGGAAAGTGCACCATTGCCAGAAGCCAGGTCACTGGAAGAGAGATTGCAGGGTTTGGAAGAGAGAACAAGCTGAAGCCAAGAAAGACCAGAAAAATGAAGATGGCAATGTAGCTGCAGTTGTGGCAGATGAAAGTGCAGATGAGGTGATTCTCACCATCCAGGACCAGTGCTTGCACGCAGGGAGCGATTTGGAGTGGGTTGTTGACACAGCCGCTTCATATCATGTAACTCCACAAAGGGAGTTCTTCACCACCTACACTAGGGGTGATTATGGGAGAGTCTTGATGGGTAACGAGAGTTACTCTAAGATCATTGGCATGGGCACCATCTCGATCCAGACGGATGTTGGGTGCTCAATGACACTCCAGGATGTGAGGCATGTTCCTGATGTGCGGCTTAGCCTTATATCTGGCTCACAGCTAGATAGTGAAGGCTACCATCTGAAGTTTGGCGACATCAGATGCAAGATTAGCAAGGGTTCTCTCATCATGGCGAGAGGCAGCTTGTGTCACACACTCTATATGACTAGAGTGAAGGTCATGGATGGCAGTTTGCATGCTAGTGAAGCAGATAACTCAGATTTATGGCACCGTCGACTTGGCCGCATGAGCAGAAGGGCTTGCAGCTTCTTAGCAAGAGAGAGTTAATCCCCTACCACAATGACATCACTTTGTCTCCTTGTGATGCATGTGAGGTTGGGAAGAGCAGGAGTGCACCTTACAGAGCGAGATCCAAGGTGAAGGGAGACCTTCTACAGTTGGTTCACTCAGATGTTTGTGGTCCTATGGACACGGCCTCTTTGGGAGGCAACAGGTATTTTGTCACCTTCATTGATGATGCATCTAGGAAGGTGTGGGTGTATGTGCTGAGATCGAAGGATCAAGTGTTTGATTGCTTCAAGAAGTTCCATGCCATGGTTGAGCGTGAGACAGGAAAATTGTTGAAGTGTCTACGCGCAGACAATGGGGGAGAGTACACCTCCCATAGCTTTCAGGGCTATTGTGCAGAGCACGGCATTAGGCATGAGAGGACAGAGCCAGGTACACCCCAGCACAATGGTCTAGCTGAGAGGATGAACATGACCATTGTTGAGAGAGTTCGCTGTATGCTGAAGACAACGAAGTTGCCCAAGACCTTTTGGGCTGAGGCGGTTCGCACCGCTTGTTACTTGGTGAACCGATCTCCATCAGTTCCTTTGGGCTTTCAGATTCCAGAGCGAGTTTGGACAGGGAAAGACCCCTCATATGCTCATTTGAGGGTGTTTGGATGCAAGGCTTATGCATTGGTACCCAAGGAGCAGCGGAAGAAGTTGGATGACAAGGCGGTGCCTTGTATTTTTCTTGGCTATGGAGATCAGGAGTTTGGATACCGTCTTTGGGATCCAAGGAAGAAGGCAGTCACCAGACACAGGGATGCGATCTTTTATGAGAACCAGACATTGGCTGAGGACACCACTGAGAATGGTGATGGAGATGAGATCTCCATGGATGATGACAGTGATGAGGATGCAGGTCCCTCTCCAGTACAGGGTACAGGTGGAGAGGATGGGCAGCTAGAGCAGCACGAGCCAGATGCAGACCCTGTTGATGCAGGTCCAGGGGACCTAGGGCAGGGGGAGCTACCTCATCCAGTTGCAGACACAACAAAGCCTCAGGTCAGGCGATCTGAGAGGACACGCCAGCCATCATCTCGCTACCCCACTTCCAGGTACGTGATGCTCACAGATGCAGGTGAGCCGTACACCTTTGAGGAGGCACAGGTGCACAAGGACAAGGGTCATTGGCAGAATGCAATGAATGAGGAGATGCTATCTCTCAAGAAGAACCACACTTATGACCTTGTTGAGCTTCCAAAAGGGAAGAGAGCCTTGAAGAACAAGTGGGTGTACAAGCTGAAGTCAGATGACAGTGGCAAACAGGTGAAGTACAAGGCCAGATTGGTCGTGAAAGGATTCAGCCAAAAGGCAGGAGTGGACTATGATGAGATTTTCTCCCCAGTGGTGAAGATGAATTCAGTGAGAGTGGTTCTAGGACTTGTTGCTAGCATGGACCTTGAGCTGGAGCAGATGGATGTGAAGACGGCGTTTCTTCATGGTGATTTGAAGGAAGAGATCTACATGGAGCAGCCACAGGGTTTTCAAGAGAGAGGGAAAGAGCATATGGTATGCAGGTTGAGGAAGAGTCTCTATGGCTTGAAGCAAGCCCCGAGACAATGGTACTTGAAGTTTGATGCTTTCATGGGAAAGCAGGGCTTCAAGAGGACTACAGCCGACCCATGCGTATATGTTCGTCGTCTTCCCAATGACAGGTTCATCATTCTTTTGATCTACGTGGATGACATGTTGATTGTAGGTCATGATTCCAACTTGATTGCAAAGCTCAAGAGAGAACTCTCCAAAGAGTTTGAGATGAAAGATTTGGGCAAGGCAAGTCACATCCTTGGGATGCAGATTACAAGGGACAGGAAGAAGCGCATGTTGTGGTTGTCACAAGAGAGCTATGTTGAACGTGTGTTGGAGCGGTTCAACATGAAGACTGCAAAGCCTGTCAGTACGCCTTTAGCCTCTCATTTCAAGCTGAACAAAGAGTCATGTCCTTCTACTTCTGAGGAGAAAGAAGAGATGTCCAAGATCCCATACCAGTCAGCAGTTGGAAGCCTCATGTATGCAATGGTTTGCACTAGACCCGACATTGCCCATGCAGTGGGCGTGGTGAGCAGGTTCATGTCCAATCCGGGGAAGGACCATTGGGAGGCAGTGAGCCGGTTGTGTTTTGTGATAGCCAGAGCGCTATAGATTTGAGCAAGAGTACCATGCACCATGCTCGCACAAAGCACATTGATGTGAGATACCATTGGCTGAGGGATGCAATTGAGCAGAAGCAGCTCATGTTGAAGAAGATTCACACCGATGAGAACCCCTCAGACATGTTGACAAAGGCAGTCACTCGTGACAAGCTTCAGCTCTGTAGAGAGCTGAGCGGTGTCACCTCTTGTTGATCTCCATCACAGGACAACACCTCCCCATTGGGGCTAGAGGGGGAGGTTGTTGGGTTTCTTTGAAATTGTCCAGCCCCAACTTGGGGGGCAGAAATAGTTTGCCCTTTGGAAAGGGGCATTGTTGCAGTTTTTCCATCATTTGGGCAGCCCCAATTCCAGGGGATTTTCACGCACAACAGCCCCATTCGTTCTTTGGAAGAAACCCATTCCAGAGAAGAGCATCGGCCCCCCATTCCAGCCCTATTCGCCGATCCAGGAGCGCCAGCAGCAGGGATTTCGGTACCCATCCTCTCCGTCTTCCTCCACACGAGCAGGAGAGCGCGAGAGAGAGGCTGTGATCGAGGGCAGCAACAGCTCGAGTCTTTGGCACAACGGCTAGGGCTTGGAGTTGGGCGTGGGAGCATCGTTTGGACGAGCTCGAGAGGAGCAGCAGAGGTGAGGTCGTTGCGGACGACCTCAAGGGCCGAGCGCCAAGTTTGAGTCTCCATCCAGGAGCCCACAAGGGGAGTTACTTTGTCCTCCTTGTTTTGAGCACAATATTGGTATAGTTAGATACCTAGGGATAGTTTGTCCCTTGTTGAAGAACTATCCATTGCGTGTGCTTGTACCTCGGTTTTGTGGGCAACAAAATCAGGAAGAACATTAACTTGCTTTGACCGTAGTGATTGGTTGCCGGTCTTGCCCCGTGGTTTTTCCCTTGCTCACATTGAGCAAGGGTTTCCACGTAAAAATCTTGTCTCGTGTGGTGCTTGCTTGCTTGCTTGTGGTTGCTTATCATTGTTGCTATTGAGTTCCCGTGTGGGGAACATATTCTTGTTGTGCCATCTTTGCTGCAGGACAATTTCAGGGGATATTATCCTGGGTTGTTGATTGTTTCTGCATTATCTATATATATATCCCCAACAATTTCTAGGTCGACAAAATCCAGGGAGTCAATTGTTTTTTGAATCCCTTAACTTGAACCAAAAGACGTTAATTATTGCCACCAGGAGGAGTGGGTTAAGTAACCTCTTCTTTTGGCATGATAGATTCAAAACCTGGTCGGAAAAGGGAGCTGTACATGGAAATTTAAGGATATAGCAATTATCCATTTTGGATATAAAACCATAAGAATTTTGAAGCATTGACATTAAAAGTATTCAAGCAGCTTTCAATTCCTTAAAGCCCTGCGACATCTTTCTTTCCAGATAAGCCACCAGATAATCGCAATCTTGGCCAAGGCTAAAGTCGAGATATCCATGTTACAATTATCAATGAAGTCTCGAACATTTGAAAAATACAAGTTTAATCTCAACGCATGGAAGATACATTTAGTAAAAGAACATCTGCAGAGGATATGATTTAGGGATTCCTTATTTGGTTTACACAGATAACATCTATTTACTCCTTCAATCCCATGCTTGTAAAGTTCTTTTTGGGTCTCATATTTGTTATGCATAGCAAGCCAAAGGAAATAAGGAGACTCTATGATGAAAAAGATTTTTTCCAACATTTTGCGTCAAGTTTTGAGGATAAGCCACCGCTTGCTAAGATGTTATAAATATTTTTTTTGTCAAATATTGTGTTTTTCTGTCTGCAGTACGGTAGATAATTTCGTCCTCAACATCCATGCAGAGAATAATGTTTCTTATTTTAAATTTTAAGGTATCACTCCAAAATCTTAACGGAACCCTATTCTGGATACTAGTGAGTCAATTATTCGGGGTTCGAAGTTTGGATGTGGCCTCCTTTCAGGTAGCATTTTTGTTTTTCACGAATTTTCATAATCCAAGAAAGTAGTGCTTAAGACAAGGGTAATTATCAAAAGGATCAAGCCAGAATAAGGATTATTTTCCACTTTTGAGATCTTTAAAGAAGCTTCCCGGATAGGTTTGGATCTCGTTTTGATAGCTTTCCAAAAAACTGAATCTTTACAGTTATAATTACATAAAGTTAACGGAAAAGATTTTCTATGGCAATCAATAAAGCTGAGTATCGACTGAGTTTGGGATTTTTTGCCTTGTTGGATATGTAAATAACTTTTTGTGAGCAACATATCATTGAAGACTTGCAAGTTTAGAGTGCCCCAAACATCATTTTTTTTGAACGAAAATTTTTTCCCAAGCTATCAAATATTTATGCCACCCCTCGTGCCATTCCAAAGAAAATCCCTTCTAATCTTATTGATTTGGCTGATAATCAGCTTTGATAATTTGAAGGAAGAAAAAATATGAAAGGCAAGAGGCGAGAGACTAGAGTTTAAAAGGGTTGCTCTATCAGGAGAGATATCATTTTAGCTTTCCAAGCACTTAACTACGAAACAAACTTGTCGATAAGAGGTTGCTATTCTGTAACATATAGTTTTTTTAGTGAACGTGAAACCCAGTTAATTTATAGGTAATTTTCCCTCTGCCCAAGTAGTAGATTTTCTAATGGATGAGCATTCTTCTGCAGAAAGGTTTATTGCATAAAAAGTCGATTTGTTCTTGCTAACTTCAAGATCGGAAATAGATTAAAATATATTTTGAGGACTGCATCTAAGTTTTAAATTTCCTCAATCTCAAATTTGCAGAAAACAACAATAAATAATCAACAAATTGAACACTTGTAATTTCATGATCGTGCCGAGTCCAGAAGCCATCCTAAATCTACCTTAATCTCCTTTGAACATGCTAGCAAGTCTCTCTCGTAGACTGCATTGGAATCATCTTGGTCGGATTCGAAATCACCAACCTTCTTTCTCCTTCTTACGTCTCGAACAATCGGCTATTTTGTGACCCTCCTTATCACAATAAGAGCATCTGATTGGACCTCGTGACTTGGAATGACATCTGAATCATGTCTCCCTTGATCTTGAATGCCTAACCTCAGTTGTCAGCACATAACCTTCATCATTCATTACCTCATCCGTCGACCTTCATAAAGACTCGTTCATAAGCATCGAAGCAACTGTCTCGTGCAATGTGATGGTCTCCATGCTATAGAGCAATGGCATCACAATATGATCTTAGGATGCTGGAAGGGAACTTAGCATGATCAATGCCTTATCATCCTCCTTGAAGAGACTCTCCTTTTGCATCCTTCTCCTCAAGTGTGAGCGCATCGATCAGAATATTGTTGAATTCATTGAAGTGCAGTTCGATCTTTGTCCCATCGGTCATCTTTACCATAGAGCTTCTTCTTCGTCAATAGTCGGTTCATCAAAGATTTGGACTTTTATCATCCCTCGAGATTCATCCAAACCTACGATGGATCCTCCAGGTTGATGACTTCACGAAGAGTGGTTGTGTGCTAAGAATAGTTGCATTGCACTATTCACGAGATCCTCGCCTCCTTCTACTCTTCCTCTTCCAACTTCTATGGCTTCTTTTCTTTATCCTGGAAAGCTTTTACAAGTCCTTCTCATACGGGTATATTCTTTACCCATTGTTGCCATAAGGTAAAGTTATTCTACCCGTTTAAGGGTTCCATGAAGAGTGACACACCACTCGATAAAATTTTCACCATTCACTTATCTATTGTACCTCCTTGCATGATTTGAAAAATTAGAGCAGAATCCTCCCGAGCTGAACCGTCCAACTCGTCCAAAGCATGTAAAAACCCCTATCTGGATTTCCGGATCATCTCAATCGGATTCTAAATGCTTCCGATCTCAACGATTTATTGAAATCATTTGTTCTTCACAGTCTCTGAAGAAGGTGCATCTGTTGCATCGCATCATCTCCTTGACGTCGGATCTCTATCTGATCCACCACATCATATCCCTCAATGTCGTCGAATTAAGCTCCGATATAAGTTATTGGGATACAAATAACTGATATCACTTCTACTTGGATATTGGAAGAATCCCCAGATACGGTTGCAGATGCACAGTCACCCACCACCACAAAAACATGTGAAGAAATAGAGAATTAGATACGACGATGGTCGGTCACCTTTCGTAACCACCGGAGAAGAAAAACACTAAGACATAGAACGAGTACTCTCACCGTTTCCTCTCTTTCTCTCTCTTCTTTCCCACTCTTTTTCTCTTGTGGTATGACTTCCCTCTTGTTGTGGCATGAAAACAATGCCTTCACCATTATATATATAGGGTTAAATGGGGCTTCCCCCTGGTCCCACCCCTATTTTTCCCTCATTTTTTTATTTTTTTTGGAAAAGAAAAATTTGCATATTCATCACTATATCCCTCTAACATTCTATTAAAATTTCGTCGGAAGCAGAGACTCCTAGGCCCTCTATGCAGACATTATTTTTTTAACGGTCGCAGGATTTTTTAAATCGACCCTGTTTGGATGGAGGCCGTAGGAGTCTCTGTTTCTGATGAAATTTTAATAGAATGTTAGAGGGATATAATGATGAATATACAAATTTTTATTTTTCAAAGAAATAAAAAATGAGGGGAAAATAGGGGTGGAAAACTACCATCTCACCATCTCATTTATAGCCCATCTCATAGGATCATTCCATATACAGGGGAGGGATATATATAGCCCAATTACAACCCCACAATCCTATTCCCATTAGTACTAGACATATAATACAACTTAACCAGTCCCATCCGTTAGCATCCATAATCCTAATATGACCATAATTCTAACATGATCATCCCGGACGAAGCCAAGAGCGTTGGCTTGGGGGCCCATATATTATAGAAATATTTTTTCTTAACATATAGAGATTTTTTTACTTAAGATGCAAAAAAAAATTGACTTCATATCATATCATCTTTAAAAATACTTAAGAACTTTTGTAGCAAATCACAATATTTTAAAAAAATATATAAAAACAATCTTGAGTAATAAAATTACCATAAACTCATTGCGTTGAAATTAAGACTTGGACACAAATAACTCTTCATACAAAAATTACAAATGTAAGTAGGCATTCCTCTTCTTGTAGTTTAGAATAGTTCCTAAAAGAAAAATGAACCGTGATATGATTTTTTATAATATAAAAAATAATAGGAGATCAAACATACCTCTATGTTTAATTATTTAAAATACATTCTCCTTGACTTTGAATCATATTAATCTATAATCAATTCCACTGAAATATTTTCAACAGCTTCTTTCTCAATATATACTAATAAATAATTTCTAAGAAAATCATCTTTCATCCTATTACGAAGTCTATATTTAATAATCTTCATTGATGAAAATGCTTTTTCAGATGTTGTAGTGGAGTTCGAAAGAGTCAAAACAAACCGAATTAATCAATCAACCTGATAATATATACTTGGTTATTTCTACGAAAGATCAACAAGATCAGAAGAACTTTTAATAACTGCATGATCATCAAAATTTGATTTAGAATGTAATAGTTATTTTTATAACACCAATCTCTTTTGCTCTGAGAAATCTGCTGAATAGAATTCCTCTACTAATCTACAAATATCAACACTACTGACTAATTTGTAATTGTCTCTTGGATATAAAACACGATATAAAGCACCATTAAGTATAACACTTTTGATGGTATTTTCATTAGAGGCTGTTAAATTCTGATAATCAAGAATCTATTGCACATGTTTATATATTCACTTGCTAATGATGAACAAGTGTAACCTTAGTCACTTGACCACGAGATCTAATTCGGCTTGTAGAATAGAAGAAGCTTTGATATTAACTTCAATATTTATTCTTTGAGAAAATGTAGCAGTTTTAAAAAATAGTGCATCCCAACCATCTTCTCTTAACTTTTGAAGATGTTCTTCGGTGGATAAGACAAGCTACAAAGTATTTAAAATATTTAAAATCTTCCATAGTAAAACTTTAGCATAAATCTCATGTTATCCCCGAAGTTGCTTCCATAATATGCATGATAAGAATAAATTCAAAGGAAGTTACATCTCCATATGCTTCATCAGCTTCTGCATGTTGTTAATAATTATCACCTCTATCAATGATGTTAAAAGTAACTTGCAAATTACACAATACATTTTGATAAAACTGCAAATAGAATTATAACGAGAACTCCGTCGAGTTTCACGTGGACAATTTAGTGTACCCATCTGATTTATCTCGTACCAGATTGAATTTCATTAGTCAATAATACATAAGCAATATCATCTGCATGAGCAGCATGTACTTTGTCATGTCGCCTAGATGATGCAATGATAATATTGATGATAATACCCAACTTGCTAAAAAAATTATAAATCGAAATCACCTACCTTGAAGCAGTTACAAGAGCTAGTTGAAGATGATGAGATAAATAATGGATATAATAAACATATTGGTTTTCATTCATGATCAATGTTTGTAATCCATTCTATTTTCCATGCATATTATTAAATCCATCATATCCTTGACCTCTAATTTAATCATAATCAAGATTATTTTGCAAAAAGCTTCAAATAATCTACTTTTTAATGTAATTGTTCATATATCTAAAACATGCACTAAGTCAATAATCTTTCATGTAAATAACTACGTCGATCAACAAATCTAAGAATATTAACTATTCTCTTTTTCCTTCATCTCTAGCCTCATCAATTATAACATAAAAGGCAACATCTATAATCTCATCAAGAATAGCATTTCGTAGTTTTTCAACAATAATTTGAAGAATCTCTTTTTGGACATCTGTTAAAGTATATTTATCATTTCCTGGAGCATTTTCTAAATTAACATTTTCTACTTCTTCATTATAAGACGCCACAAACTTCATTAACTCAATAAAATTTTCACGATTGGAAGAACTCGATTGTTCATCATTTTCTTTGAATGCACATTCTTAGAATGATAACCAACGAACAACATTAATTGTAGCCCTTAGGTGTTATAGATTTTCTTAAGTTTGCTTGACATCTTGTTTTTGGATGACATGCTCAATATATTGTGCTTTATTCATGAAGTTTCTCATGCTTTATTCACCTAATATATGTGTAGAGCTTTTGCTTCTCATGTGACTCAAGAAAGAGCAATCTTTTTCATTGTTAATTTTCTTCTAGTTTCAAAATCCATAGACAACAAATATATTTATACCCTACTTTAAATTGGGCTTATCCGAAAAAAGATGGCAAGGAAAGCAAAATACAACATCTTTGAAAGATGAATAGTCTAGCCATGAATGTTATCTAAACTAAGATGCTTGAAATCTTCGACGATGTTTCTCATTGCTATTATATGGATGGTATACTATAATGTGTTGGTAAGGTCCCAAATTTATATAAGTATGTATTATATATTATCTCTTATAATTAGGATACTCCCGTATCATTTGGTATAGCCCGAGATCTCTTCCTAATGAACCATCGATCGATTCATGTATCTCAACTCGTTAAATTTTCGAAGGAGGAAGTCTATCTTCAAGATTTCGAGAAGGAAGTACATTTTTGTTACAACTGCTTTCATTTGTCATCTTTGTAAAATAAGTTGTGATTGACCTCTTTGACATTGTTGATCTAAAATCATTAAATTAGTATTAAGTTTTAAATATAAAAAGTAATTTACTTATTCCGAAGTACTAAATTAAATTGAACTTACCTAAAAAATATTTGTTATAATGATCGACTTATCCCAACCGATACATGAAAAATGCACATATTTAACCATGACAATATAATTTCTTCTTAAACATTGTTACTTATTTTTAGAACAGATGGTTTACAAATACTTATGATAAATAAAGCTTAAGGATATCTACAAAACTGGATTGGATGGGGATTTGGTTTACAATACAATATTTAAGATATCATTACATAATTGTCATAATGATTACAATCCACACACTACAAGAAAAATGAGTTGTGGTCACGGAATGTGGCTACGGAAACTTGTGGCCACGATAATTCTGTGGTCACTAGTTTCTCGTAGCTACAATTCCGTGGCCAAAGTTTTCATATAAGACTTGTGGCCACGACAAGTTTGTGGTCACTTGTAGTAGCCACGACATACTCGTGGTTAGAGAACTGTGCGACGAGACTTGTAGCTACGGTTACTGGCCACGAGTATTGTGGCTAGAGCTCAATTCTGTGGTCACAAGCCCCACATCTGTGAGCATAATTCTGTAGCCACAACTTTAATTCTTTGTAGTGACATATATAGATTAGATTTAAAGATGTCAAGTCAATATGTGAATCAATGATAAAAATAATTGCTCATAAATTTCATACTAATGCATATATGAATAACATTTATGTTTTCTAAAGTTATTAAATTCAATGGACTGTGAATTGTTAAGTAAAAACTTGCTATATAATTAACCAACAAGTATATCGATTTGGAATCAAACAATATTCAAAAATTAATTAAAAAGAATAAAAAATGCAATGAGCCACAAGACAACAACAAGATATAATTAAGTTTATTGAGTATTTGATGGTGTAGAAATTAAATTGGAATATTTGCAAGAGATAATATAATTACTATCATAACAATCATAACAAGCAACAATCTAATGCGATCAAGTTTTTCGTATACATGTATTAAAAATTTAATTAGTATACACTACACTTCTGTCAATAAATCAAATTGAAAAGGAATAATAAATTAAAAATATATTCGATGATATTGGTACATGGCTTCCAACGAGCAAAGAATGAAGATTTGATCAAATCAATATCCGATGAGGACAGATTCGAGACGATGTCAAAGCGGCTGCGTTCGGGACTTGGAGCTGCGGCACATGAAATTGTCGGAACCTGAAATTCAGTCCGTTTGCGTTGTTGAACCTAAGAAAAGAAAGATGCCAAAGGCTAATATGGTAAAATAAATTATTCTGGAATTTGGAAATTGAAATTAGAAATAGAGGAGAATAAGAGGGCTGCGAACAATCGACATTGTAAATTTATATCAATGGAAATAAAAATAAAACGGGACCGAGAAGTTGAATAATTAGGATTAGGATTTGTGTTATTCTTGCCCATTACTCCACGCCAACTACACATCCCACTACTTGCAATTAGTCAGCATTTTAATTTTTCCTTTTTTAAATATGGAACGATCACTAACTTCACGGGGGCGATCTGGTGTTTATTATAGAAATAGGGAGTGGAGTAATGAGAAAACACAGTTATTTTTCATGGTTTAATAATTAGGGATTTTTACCCAGCAAACCTTATAATCTTTTTAAATTACCTCTACGATTTTTGAAACATCGATATTCCTCCTTCGACCTCGTAAACTTGTTCCGTCTTACCTTATAGACCCTACCATTAATTTGAGACTTTTTGAGTTACTAGCTTAGGTTTAAGTTGAGTTAATCTAACCCCAGCAAATTCAATGGTAGATTTTCTTCTACTCTCATTCTTCTCTCCCCCCTTTTCCCCATCCTTTAACTTTCAGCTTCAAGCGAAGTAAGGAGCTGGACGAAGCAAGGCCAAAAATCCGTAAATTTGGGGGAAGATCATCTAATTTGGAATTCTTGATATAAGATCGGTTGAAGCTGCACACAATGATCGAAGATCGGTTGAAGCCGCACACGATGTCCTTCCATGGAAAGATTTTGGCAAGTGGATATCTTGTAGATTGTGCAACTGCACTTTCCCCTCGATCTCAAGTTGGGTTAAACTTAATCCTTGAAAAGATCACGATTTGCAAGCGAGTACCAGGCAGATTGGCAGATCTGGTCGCGAGTTCCCACAACAGGAAAGAGCTCGTTATCTACCGCAAGGGGGCATCTAGCGTGTGTCTCCATTTGTTTGGGCTTGAGATCTTTGTGGTGTGGAGGCTGAGGAAGGATCCGATGCTCAGCTCCAAGTGCATGTCGATCTCCAGTTGGTGTCGTTCATGGGGGACCTGCAAGTGATCAAGATCGACTCGAGGATTTGTCTCGACCAGATCTCGTGCGTAGGGAGGGGAGGCGAAGGAGGAGCGTCTCCCGCCGGTGAAGTCGAGGATCTCGTCATCGGCCTCCAACATCAGGAGTCCATCACCGCCGCCATCTCCTCCTCTCCCTCCCCCTCCCCCTCCGTCACCCCAAACCCCCACCCCCTCCACCCCTCGGCTCCAACATCAACTCCGAGCCCCCCACCAGACCCATCCCTGTCCACCCCCAAACCCACCCCTGTTCAGCTCCGTATTCGCACGCGCGACAACCAATTTTGCCTTGGGAGGATGCCAACCATCTCCTAAGTTGTGGTAGGAGGAGGCGGAGCGCAGCCCTCCGGCGGTGGAAGATGTGGATGAAATAAAAGATATAAATATAAAAATATATCAGGAGGGTTAGATAATACCAGTATGATGACGAGATGAAATACCAACATGATGATTAGATGGACCAACTTGCCGAGGCGTGCAAAACGCACTGACCTTAAGAATAGATTCGTACCCCCACGGAGATTCCAATGGTGCAATCGGTATTGGTACGACTACTCTCCAGGATACAACGGCGAGATCTCAATGGGTATGCACGTACCAACATCGAGATCTATTGAGCAACAATAGATCGTTCCTTCAAGAATAGACTCACTCAAAAGATCGAAGAGATAGAATAACTGTGTGTTGTATGTTCTCAAAGCAATGCTATACGCCCCTTTATATAGATACACAATAAGAGAACGTTACACATTCAAAACAACCAAATAAATCCTCCATTCAATATGAATATTAATCATCCATAAAATAATATAATAAAGAGGATTCAATATTCTCATAATGTGCTCAACATTCATCACTATCATTATAAGTAAAATGTGTAACATACAACATGCATGCAACGTTACATAAAAGATTTAAATATTATATTAATGATATTATTATTAATATATTGACAATAAATCATATCCATGTAAAGACGTTAGAAAACATGATAGTGATATAATATCACTAATAAATTATCATGCAAAAAAACGTATGCTATAAATCACATGCTCATTGATGCTAACCAAATAAAGTTCATGCACCACTAAATATAAAATAAATACACCTTTATGTTTTTAACAAAGTAATAAAAGTATTTGAAATATAATAAAATACCAACAGAAGAAAGTGAAGGGGCGACACCCTCTTCATTTGCAGGAGGAAGGGGATGAGGGAAGGGGAGGGATGACATAACATTGTTGGTTGTTTATGTCAGCATCTCAATGGTATCTTTGGTAAATATTTTAAACAAAGAGGGTTATATGGACCTCATTTTAACGGAATATGTCTAACTTTAGCGGGTAAATAGATGGGAGATAACCACAGGGTTTGTGGAGTAAGGGTTAGTAAGTTTACGGGATCGAGAGATGAATATTAATGTTTCAAAGGTCGTAGAGGTAATTTAAAAAGATTATAGGATCTGGCGGGTAAAAATCCCTAATAATTATTATCAAAAATCATATATGATATTGTTCTCAATCATGTGTGGTAGATGGTAAGTTTCAACCACATTTAATTCTTCAAAATCAAGCTCAAATGGATTGATACCTTAGGATAGTTACATTCACGCTATTAATCTTGCCCATTACTCCACGCTAACTATAACCTGCTACTTCCAATTAGTCAATATTCTTGTTTTTCCTTTTTTAAATATGGAAAGATCACTAACTTCACGGGGGCCAATCTCATGTTTATTCTAGAAAAAGGGAGTGGAGTCATGAGAACACACAGTTATTATTGATGGTTTAAAACATTATCATGAAATATCATATATGATATTATTCTTAATCATGTGTGTAGATCGTGAGAATCGACCATATTTAATTCCTCAAAAATCAAGATAAAATGGATTGATACCTTAAGTCAGTTACATTCGATCAAATCTGATTTGAGCAAACATGCATATGAAAGGATATTAATTCCCATTAATTTGAAAGGCGAGCACACCACATAGTTAACTTGGTAAGAAAGCACAGCACATGGTGGATACTTATTTTATTTAAGGGGATCGGATCCTGATTTTACACATATATAGAGAGAGATGGACGCTCCAAACACTTCATCGATCATATCTCCACCCACATATATCTGATCTGATGAGCACATAGATGATACGAGAAGTCATTTGCAGCCGCAGGAGTCGCAGGAGCAATTGGATCCACACTTGCATCCATTCTCAAATCCTGCTGCTGCTTCCATCTCCGCTCCACCAAAAGCCCTACCAGCACAGTCAACCACTTCTTTTTTATAGTAACTAAATACAATTCGGTTGCTATAATACCATAATATTTCTAATATATACTCTATGGAAAAATGGAAGAAGAAGAAGAAGAGTTCGTTACTTCTTTGCAGGAGAGATGCCCAAGAAAGCGGTCTGGGAGGCTGAGCTCTTCTCCATCAAGTCAGGGTACATACTGCACCTGTTCATTCATTCACATATGGATCAGAATCAGACATGACATAATTTATATTAATTAATTTTTTGATGTATTCCTTAACTAAATAGCCCGTTCAATTATACACGGAATTATACGCATGTATAGATGTACGTTCCTGCACCTCATTGACATGTGAAACAAAAATAGTATTACCCCTTGCAGCTGCTGCCGCAGCTGCAGCCCGACCCGCAGTTGCAGTTTCCGCCGCAGCAAGACATCTTTCGCGAGAGGACAACGAGGGTGGCGAGATAGCTCTCTTGCGTGAGTTGGAGTGCAAATGGCTGTGTGAAGAGCAAGCAAGCATGGCCACCCTTCTTATAGGAGCGGGGGGAAGGGGCTGCCCATGCATCCACCGTACACATGTCGAGATATCGACCACTCGATCATTTGAAGCAATTGAAATTGAAAGGGCTGCTATTGATGTCGGGTACTTTATGCTAATTGTTCGCGTGTGGAGGACCCCAACCCAATCCGCACCATTAATTGTCCAACCTATTGGTTAATTGTAGACGTAGAGATATTGTAGATCGTATCCTATACATCATCTGTTTACATATCTATATGAGTGCAGCATTAGGAAAGGAAAAAAGAAGGGCGAGGCAGTTGGCTTAACTTTGACGAGGGCATAAGATATGGATTAAAATATCAGACATCATCCTTTAAAGTAATAGTCAGAAACTCCCGCTCTTTGGTTAACAGTGCGGGGAACATATTGACTTCAAAAAAGCATCGAGGAAAATCTATGAATATTCGCTAAATAGTAGAACAATATTACAAGTTTTCAAATAACAAATCAAATTAAACATCAAACAACAAATCAAGTTGGAAACACTAGGTTTCTGAAATCAGCTCAATCAAAATAAACAAACAACATCAACAAACTGTGCACCATTCATCAAGGTTCTTAAATAGGTGCATCCATTCAGATTGTATTTTAGTGCAACATGGAAACCAAGGATCAATGAGCATATAGAGCCACACATATATTACAGGTGTCACGACCCATCCCGCTAGCCGGGACGAGCGCGACATGAAAACTTAAAGTGTCTGATCATCTTAACCATAATTTAGCATTTCTATGAAAATCCGACAGCAATTCCTCTATATTATGGACTCCCAAATGCTAACTTGTACCTGAAACAACCTTTATAAAACTTTTGCGTAAAATTCTCCTTTAACATTTTTCATCACAACCACTCAAGTCATTATTCACATTCACAGTATCAAACATATTTCCTTTGCTCCTTATATACAACCGTTGTCTACTACTAAAGTTTCAATACGAGTCTTTCTATTTCACAAAATACCAAGTACCAACCATTTTACCTGAAGAACCCAAAAAAAAACGTTGCTGCAGTATCACAAAATGCAGTAAAGGTCCCCACAGTCAGCAAACGACTTAATTCCTCCGCACCCCCTACAGCTCCTTCTCAGGTGTATCTATAAATAGTATTTAATAATAGAGGGTTGAGTCTAAACTCAAAATGAGCTTAGACCCAGCGAGTGGGTCTCAAGAACTGATTTCACCTAAATCCCACTAAGACCCGGGTGAAGGTAATGAAACTAGGGTCGTTGCGACCCGGATCTCAGTGAAGGTGTATATCAAGAAAAAGATCGGACCACGAGACAAATCAGAAATCAAAACACGAGGTGCGGTCCTAGCTATGAGATTAACCTGGTATAGCTCCCAAGGTCGAACACAAGGAGCACGGGTTGGCCGTAGGCCTACGAAGTAGTGAAAAAGAAGTAAAAATAAAAGAAAATACTTTTTTAGTGGTTTTTATGAATTTTTATATTTTTTTGGATTTTTAAATGATAAAGAAAATAAAAGAAAAGCAAATTAAGGCAACTTCAACAATTTATTAAACACTCCAAAAATAATGCAAAAATTCCAGAAAATTTGTTTTTAAGTTTTTTAGGTTTTTTACTGTTTTTGGTGAATTTTTGGAATTTTTCTAATGGGTTAATTATTTACTAAAAATCAAACAAGGCAGAAACACCAAGGGACTGTCCAGCAAGGCTAGAAACTCAAAAATAAAATATTTAAGAGTTTCAATCAACCCTGGAGGTAATTTTCCTGTAAACTAGATGGAATGAGGAAAATTTAGGTACCCTAATTATTATTTTTGGATTTTTAAATTAATTATTTTAATTTTTATAGGTTTTTAAGGGTTTTTCAATTTTTAGGGTTTTTAAGTGATGAAAAATGGCCAAAATTGGCCAGAAACTCAAACAACACACAAACAACTACACCTAATTTTTTTAGAATTTTTAGTGGAGTGTTTATATTTTTTTGGTATTTTTAAAGTTAGACAGTGACTAAAAAGGGTGTTTTTGAATTTTTTAAAATATCAAATAAAAGCGAAAATGTCCTCAAAAATCACAGAAATTACTACACCATGGCAGGAGCCATGTGTCGAAATTTCATTAGATTTGGAGGTGGTTTGATATTTATTCAAAAATAAAGAAGAGGGTACTATGCACAAGGACCAATGTGCAAATACCCGAAGATCTGGGGTCTCTGGTGCAAATTACCCAGCAAGTCACGCGCGTGGCGCGTGGCTGGGGCACACAGGGACCAAATGGTAACAAAAACCAAGTCTTGGGGGCTTTTGATAACTCGTATCAAAAGCCCAGGGACATGGATGCAAAAAGCCCAAAGAAATTAGCACATGCGCATAAACAACACTCACAGGGGCATAACTGCAATTACTCAAAAATATTCATTCATTCATTAACAATCCAGATCTACAGGACTAGAGATGTAAAAAGCCCTAAGCTACACGTGACGACGCACGTGGTCACATACAAACAGGGGCATACATGCAAATCATAACAATCACAAGGTCCTTACTGCAAATAACCCTACGTAAATAAAGTTTTAAAACTATTTACAGGACTAAAAATAAAACGACAAACTACGAGGGGGCCCTAAGATATTTACCCTTTATTAAGTCGAGGGACGGATGCGTGACGCGTGGCGGATTGGATGGTCGTGATGGCGCGCCGCAAACCCAAAGGAACCCTCGACTGGATCCGACGGTCCAGGCGCTGCCACGTTGCAGATCGGACGGTGACTAGGAGAGATGGCTGCGCTGCGCTGGATCGACGGTGATGATCGAACCTCAGACGGATCTGACGGTGACTGCTCCCCGATGGATGGACGGTCTCGATCGCAACTGGGGGTTGAGGCTGATCCAACGGTGGACGAGGATGCTACAAGAACTGGTCGCCGGCGAGCTTCGCCGGCCCTTTGCGCGCGCGTGGGTCCTCGTCTGAAGCTCAGGAGGTGCTAGAAAGATTCGCCATGGAGTTCCGCACCTGAAGCACTGCTCCGATGAAGGTGAGGAGCTCAGGTGAGCTCCGGCGACGTCAAGAAGCTGGAGCTACTGTGCCCAGATGTTCCGACCTCCAGATGAGGTCGATTCGCCTGAAGACCTGCACAGAAAGAAAGCTGGGTCGAGGGCAAAGTGCCTCGACCCGTCAGAGCGAGCGAAAGGTGGATGGTGCTGTGAGATGGAAGGTCTCCGGCGAGCGGCGGAGGGAGGAGACCGGTAGCCCTGCTCCGGGACGAGCCAGGGGGAGTGAAGGGGCAGAGCAGGTGGAGAGAAGAGTGGCGGAGGTGATGGCGTAGTCGGATGATCAGATGGGTGGTCGGAGATGGCTGGTGAAGCGGGCGGAGCTACGCTACTGGAAAATCGAAAAATCTAATTCTACTCTAATCTACGGCCTAACTAGGTTACCTGGTGGCTGCATTCGACTGGGCTGGAGCCAAGGAGGCTCCCGGTCGTTGCCTCAAGGGGTCGTCGAGGTCCCCGAGGCTCGGGCGCGCTCGCGGCGGCGCACGGCGGAGGAAACCACCGGATCAGTGGAATCCGGGCAACTCGGCCTTGCTTCCACTCCAAATCGCTCGCCTGTCACTCGAGGGGTCTGGAGGAGCTCCTTGGCGGCGAGCAGCGGTCCAGAGATGACGATATTAGGTCGCCGGTGACGACCTTAAGTAGTGCGGGAGGTCCGAAAAGAAGATGGTCAGGCGAGGTGATCGGGTGTCGGATCCTCCAAACCCACCCCGGGCGAGGGTCCAGGATGTTCGGGGAGCAATCGGAGTCCGGGGTTTGCGGTCATGGTGGTCGGATCGAGCTGGGGAAAAGTCAAGAAATCGGGTCGGCAGCCCGATCCGCGAAAGGGGAAGGTCCGCGGGGGGAGTTGACCGGGGTCAACAAACCCCCGTGGACCAATCAGGGGCCACCAATTATTGACATTTTATTTGATTTTTTTGAGGCCTTAAATGGCCGATTTTTCAAAAACTCAAAACATGAAAAATGTTTGTTTTACTTTTTTCTATTTTTTTGTAATTTTTAATTAATTTTTGGAAATTAAAATTAGGTATTTACAATATAGGTCTATATAGGTATATATACACTATATGATTTTTTTAATTTTAATTTTTTAATTAATTATTTTTATACATTTTTATTCCCATTTTATATTTTATTTATTTATAGGATAAAGTGAGGAATAAAAGACTATTTTTATTTTATTTTTATTATTTATATACATAGGTTAATTAATTAGTTATATACAACTTTATACATGGTATATGTAGACTATGTTTTTGGTATTTTTAATTTTGTAATTTTTATTTGATTTTTGATTTAATTCTTTTTATTTATTTTATTTACAAAACATAAAAAGGAATATTTACAAAAAGTTTTAGAAATAAATTAGGTTATTTACAAGGTGAAGTAAAGAAAGGATGGTGGTCTATATACAAGGTAAAAGGGGTATTTTTGGGTTTTTAATTTTTAAATTTTTGTTTTGTTTTTAATAGCTTTTAAATATATACAAAATATGTGCAAATATATTTTTGGTTGAGGAAAATACTATTTTATTTATTTACATAAATATATACACATGAGCCCCTATCTCCCTCTACTTTGGTTTATATGCGGTCAGGCCCATGCTGGGCCCTCCCTTGGGTTAGGTTGCTCAATATTTATTCTAAATATTTCCCTCTTTTTCTTTTTCTTCTTTATTCTTTTATTTTAGCACAAAAACATGCTAATTATTTATATTTACAAAAATGCATGCTTTCGCTAATTTTCCCTATTTACACATATCTACATGCATTTGCATAGGTTTTTGTAGCTAAAATATAAGAATAAAGAGTGATGATTGGGTATTCATCACCCCCCTATACTTAACTTTGCTAGTCCCTTAGCAAACACTTATTTGAAAAAGAAGTGCAAGAGAAAGAAAAAGAAAAAGAAAAAGAGAATGTACATGGATCAAGGTTGATTATTAAACTTGCCTTCATTAAATTGAGGTATGGAGCTTAATCAGATCTTTGGATTATTGATGTGTCGGAACCTTATTTAGACTTAAGCTTAAAACCTAGCAGCCTCCAAGTTCCACTAATCTATAACCAAGACTCCTCAATGCTCCAGATCAGAACAAGTCATCAATCACAAACCCTGAAGACCATGAGTCTTTTCTTGTCCTGTGTAAGTGAGGTCTAAGCTCTCCACCTCAGAAATGGCAACTTGACAACCCTCCCCAACAAGGTAACTCTATGACCTCAATCTGGCCACTCTTTCCTCGAGGAGCGGGGTATTCCCTTCTAAGTTCAAGTACAACCGGCTCAAGAAGAGGGGGAAGAAGAGAATGGGTCAAGGCCAGTGTAGCCAAGTACCCTTGGGAGCTTGACCAGTGTAGCCAAGTCTCCCTGCTGCAAGCTACAACAGGTGGATCATGAAACCAAGCTTTGCTTATTGCACTTATATATACTCCGGTGGGATTATCATTTTCTCTCAGACCCACCACTTTTTTGGAGTTCTTTTCTTTTTCACACATTTTTTTTTCGAGTGCATCTATACAACATGTACAAGTGCAGCATATATACAAGGAGTTTTTCCTCTTGAGCCAGTAGACTATCCCTCTTTTGAAGCTTTATTGCAACCCACAACTCCCGTCGTTAGACCTCATGGCAACCAGACCAAGTTGAGACGCACTTCCTTCACTAAATGAAGAAGAGAGGTTCCGCCTAGAAGTACTACCCTCATATGCTACCCCAAGTCAAGGAAGACTGCCTCCTCACCACCTCATCCGTAGAGAGCTCGGTGCATAGTGCGGTTGTCCAAGTAAAGCCATAATCTATATGAGTCATGTGTTGTTGTTAAGTGCTCTACTTAGGCTCATTGAGATGACATGTGATCATAGCCTAGTGGACTCAAAGAATTAAGTCACCATGGACCTGAAAAGCCTTAAACCTAAGTCCTATAAGGTTCCTCTTAGAAATTAGGTGGATTAAGATCTTAATCAAGCTCCATTTCTCAATTTGATTCCAGGCTAGTTTAAACATCAACTATCATCCAAGGAAAACTATATACATATGTACAAAAAGATGCATATTTACACAATATTTTACAATCATGCAAAATTTTTGAAAAATGTTTTGAAATCATGAATGATGATGCATGAAGTGCAAGTTTTGCAAAAAGGTATTTACACACATTTACACGAGATTTTTGCAAACTTTTGATTTTTCAAAACATTTTGGAAAAATTTTGTACTATATACATAATTTTGATACAAAAATATTTACACAAGCTTTACACAAAAGATTTTCGAAATCATTTTTACAAAAATAATTTGTACACTAGCTATTTATGTGCAAAATAAAAGAAGATTATGTACATGAACATTTTTAAATTTTTGTGGTTTTTAGCCATTTTTATTTATTAACACACTCACACAAAGTACGAGTTATGGCTAAAGTATATATGAAATATATACACACCCCCCTATACTTAGCTCGAACGATGTCCTCAGAGTCAAGAGCGATGAAGAAGACATAACTCGTGCTATGTATAGGGAAGTGAAAAGAAAGGCTATACAAAAGGAGAATGAAAAATCAAGAGGGTCTCGGGTCTTCCCCCTATACTTAGGATTAAGTAATCCTAAGTATAGCAGGCTGTACACGAAGGGAAAACCGAGTGGAGAATGTACAGGGTCTACCCCCCCTATACTTAGGGTAAAGTGCCCCTAAGTATAGGCAGCAAAAACAGGGGTAGACAAGACACGAAGAAAATGACGAATATATACAAGAAGGAGGGTCATCACTCCCCCTATACTTAAGGTGAAGAACCTTAAGTATAGGCAACACGACAGAAGTGATGGAACAGAACGAATGAACAACCCGGTGTCTTCACCCCCCTATACTTAGGATGAGTAATATCCTAAGTATAGCAAAGATAATCCTAAGCGAGACCTGGGGTGAAAACAAGAACGGAAGAAAGAAAGATCAAAATAAGACGAAACACGTATATACAAAAGAGTACAATGTTGAGGTGCCTCTCAACAAGCGCTAGATTTTACGCCCCTAGCTGGGCGCAAAGGCTAGGATAATACAGTGTCAAGGTTCAGGACGGCATCGGTAAAGCGAATGCCGTACTGTCGTCGCAGTCTCGGTGTGAGAACAACGACGAACTCCAAAGTGTAAAGTAAGACACCCAGGTATGCAATCAAGCGGGTGTCTGCTACCGGCCAAGGATATGGAAATAAGTGATCGTGATCCGGTAGCACAAAGGAAATCATCGGCTCTGGGTCAGACTGGAGTGGAAGTGTGGAGCCGAAGAAATCAAACGTGGCGAAGGATGGGTCAGTCAGGGAATCCTCCACGTCAATCAGTGTCTCAAATAGATGTGGATAATCAAGATCAGGAGACTCTCGAAGAAAACTGATATCCGATGAATGAAATAGGGTCAGATCAGATAGATCATCGAATATCTCCAGGATGGGCTCATCCTCGCGAGGGTCGTCGAGGTGAAAAAACTCAGAATCAGGATGATCTAAAGACTCGGTTTCGTGTTCCGTCAGATCGGAAACACTCTCAGCAGGTGAAACCGAGTGCTCATCGAGTGCGGCATCCTCCCGCAGATAACCCTCGGGGAGAAATGCAAGATCAGAAGTGATAAGAAGAGGATCAGGATCTAGATGGGCATCTGCGCTGCTATCAAGTGTCCACTCAGTGCACCAGGCTGCATCATCATCGGAAGTGTAGCTCTCGGCAATCTGGAAACAAGAGAAGGTACTGGTCAACACCGCGGAAGCTGGCGAAGTGTCTGCGGCTGATCCTCGCTCTGCGGCTATGCTGGCTGTCAGCTGGTCCTCAAGAAGTGTATCTGTCTCGGTAGGGAAGAGGACAAAAGGCTCGAAGACGGGACTCTCTATGTCTGTGCTCTCAAAGTGGTGTCCCTCGTCAAGCTGGGGCTGCTGAGCTGAATCATGATAACTGTCTGCCTCCAAGAAGTGTCTCTGCAAGAAGGAAACTGACTCCTCCGGGACTGGGAACTGGAGTAACTGAGTCAATGGCTGCAAAAGCTGGGGCTCCTCCGGCTCCTGGAGTATCAGAAGATCTGATATCCAAGACTCGTCGACTGGGATCTCTGGGGCTACCTCGAACTCTGGCTGGAAAACCAACGGGAACTCAAGTAGACTCTGGACCTGAACCTCTGCTATGGCAGTCATCTCCTCTGTCAGTGGTGCTGTCAGCTCCAAATCCTCGGAATGGTGTGTAGAAATTGAGTCATCATGTAAAGTGACACACCGCACTGGTAGTGCATCGTCCGCATGTGTTGTTCCGACGAAGGCATCTCGAGAAGAAGAACTCTGTGATAATAGCCGTGAGATGGTATCCAGAAGGTGAATGTCGGAACTGCGGTGTGAACCACCACATGTGGTAATCACCAGTGCTATCTGCTGTGCGGTCATCCCCCGCATGGAGATCTCTATCAAGTCTGTAAGTGGAAGTCCGTGCTCAGGGAATCTCCTCAAGAGGTCAAGAAACCTCGGCCATGCCTCGTGCACTGGCTCCTGGGGGTCAACTGAAAAGTCCATGATCAAAGACCGCATAAACTCTGCTCTGCGTGGAGGGAAGTATCTCTGCAAAAACTCTCGGCGTAGCTCTCTCCACGTCTCAAATGTCTTCCCCAATCGTCGGTGCCATCTCATGGCTCTGTCGTGAAGTGTGAAGGGGAAGGTCATGCTCATCAGCTCCTCTGCAGTGACATCTGAATATCTCTGTGCTCTACAAAACTCCTCGAAAGCTGACAGGTGAAGATATGGCTCCTCGTGCGCTTCTCCTGAAAATGTCGGCAGTCGCTGAATGTAATCCAAACCCAAGACGAATGGACCTAGTGTAGAAGCTGAGTCAGCTCCATGTGCTATCTGCTCCTCCATCCTTCTGGAGTAGGATGTGTCTGCTGGTCTCCACTGCTCTCTCGGGTCACCAACGGAGTGCGCTCTCAACTCAGCAACGGTATCGTCCGGGTCTCGCATCTGCTCTGTCTGATATCCTCGGACGTCTAGCACAGCATGCCCAGAGTGATGAGATGAAAGGGAGGGAGGGAGCGGGAGGTTGGTCGGAGATCCGACCTCCCTGGAAGGTGGACTGGAGTGATGGTCAGAGGATGGAGAAGAAGCCGTAAGAGACGGCTCGAAGTGAGGGAGATCCATCATCCAGGGGTCAAGGAGAAGAGAATGAACTGAAGGGAGGAGAGGGTGGGGAAATTGAAGAAGGAAGAAGAGAAAGGATCGAAGGGATCTGGTAATCAAACAAGATGAGCAAGCAAACCCCCAATTCACCTACGCACACAAATCTGAAGACCGAAGGGATCGGTCAATTATCTTGTCAATTTTATTTTAGGTGATAATCCAGTCTATCAGAGCGATTACGTGAGGTCAATAGGTATCCGAATCTCTCTCAACCGACTGTCCCGTACTGAAAGCCGGTAATCAGCCAAGAAAAGATCGGAGGCTCTATCCTAATGTTCGGATCACTCTCTCGCTCATCCAAACCAGACAAGGAGGGGGTTACTCTCCCCAAGACAGATTTTTCGGTGAAGTGTCTTTTAGGTCAAGTAAGATTAGCAGTCCCGATTTTATTGTTTTTGTTTTTAGGTATTTTTCAATAAAAAGAAACGCCTAACGAATTTTTCGGTTCTCCTGGTTATTAAGTCCAAAAACGGGGGGAGAAGACGAAAAAGCCGATGCACGTGAAATCAATGATGCATGCTGAGTAAGAGATGCGTACCTGCCGCCAACACTCTACATGCAAAGTGATCCGCGCATAAAATAAAAGGCAGAAAAGTAAACTAAGCTATATGATGCAGCGGGAAAAAGTCGAGTCCTAGATGAGCAGTTTCTATCGATGAACCGTCTAACCGGTCACCGACCTCTAAGCCAGAAGGTCCGGTCTTGGCCCGTCCCTCCCCTGCCCGACAAATCGGGGGTAGGAGTGCGCTTTACAGGACAGGCTATGGCACGTAGGCTTTGGAGGCTAGCGAGTCGGTTATTTTTATTATGATTTTTAAGTAGGTCCAATTACGTTCTATAGGAACAGATAAGCCTTAAGTGTGTGGATCCTACTTAGCTACGGCACAGTCAACAGAAAATCCTAAATCTAGGGGCTCGATCAAAAACCGCGAAAAATCCGGAAAATGACAGTAAGAAAAGAAAAATGAAACCGCGAAAAAGCCGCGTAAAAAGCCGAGTGTCCTAATGGGTCCCCCGAGCACGCCGGTGCTCGGCGAAACAGACCCGCTACGGTCTACAAGTCTAAACAGTCTCAGAGTCCTGTATTATTACAAATAATAAATGAATAAACTGAAATAAAACTACCCTAATGCCTCCCCCACTCAGCTCTCTCCTCTCGTTCTCTCCTGCGGCTTCGTCGAGAGAAAAGCCGCCTCCGAAAGCCGCGGCTGCACCGGCTCCTCGAAAGTAGCCTCCGCGGTCCTCGGGCCCTCGCAAGAAAAGAAAGCAAGGTGGTCAGACCAATAAAATAATCAATTAATAAATGAAAAATAAAAGCAAGGGTATATGTGCAAAAATAGAAATAAAATATTCACACAAAATCAAACAAAAACAAAAACAAAAAATAAAAGAAAATCAAGATAAAAAAAATAAAATAAAATAAAATAAAATAAAACTAAATACAAAAACCGCGAAAAGCCGCGAGCTTCGAAAAGCCGCGAAAAACCGCGAAAACAAAAACGAAAAATAAAAAACAAAAACACTACTAAGCCGTGCTCCCCGGCAACGGCGCCATTCTGATTTCACCTAAATCCCACTAAGACCCGGGTGAAGGTAATGAAACTAGGGTCGTTGCGACCCGGATCTCAGTGAAGGTGTATATCAAGAAAAAGATCGGACCACGAGACAAATCAGAAATCAAAACACGAGGTGCGGTCCTAGCTATGAGATTAACCTGGTATAGCTCCCAGGGTCGAACACAAGGAGCACGGGTTGGCCGTAGGCCTACGAAGTAGTGAAAAAGAAGTAAAAATAAAAGAAAATACTTTTTTAGTGGTTTTTATGAATTTTTATATTTTTTTGGATTTTTAAATGATAAAGAAAATAAAAGAAAAGCAAATTAAGGCAACTTCAACAATTTATTAAACACTCCAAAAATAATGCAAAAATTCCAGAAAATTTGTTTTTAAGTTTTTTAGGTTTTTTACTGTTTTTGGTGAATTTTTGGAATTTTTCTAATGGGTAAATTATTTACTAAAAATCAAACAAGGCAGAAACACCAAGGGACTGTCCAGCAAGGCTAGAAACTCAAAAATAAAATATTTAAGAGTTTCAATCAACCCTGGAGGTAATTTTCCTGTAAACTAGATGGAATGAGGAAAATTTAGGTACCCTAATTATTATTTTTGGATTTTTAAATTAATTATTATAATTTTTATAGGTTTTTAAGGGTTTTTCAATTTTTAGGGTTTTTAAGTGATGAAAAATGGCCAAAATTGGCCAGAAACTCAAACAACACACAAACAACTACACCTAATTTTTTTAGAATTTTTGGTGGAGTTTTTATATTTTTTTGGTATTTTTAAAGTTAGACAGTGACTAAAAAGGGTGTTTTTGAATTTTTTAAAATATCAAATAAAAGCGAAAATGTCCTCAAAAATCACAGAAATTACTACACCATGGCAGGAGCCATGTATCGAAATTTCATTAGATTTGGAGGTGGTTTGATATTTATTCAAAAATAAAGAAGAGGGTACTATGCACAAGGACCAATGTGCAAATACCCGAAGATCTGGGGTCTCTGGTGCAAATTACCCAGCAAGTCACGCGCGTGGCGCGTGGCTGGGGCACACAGGGACCAAATGGTAACAAAAACCAAGTCTTGGGGGCTTTTGATAACTCGTATCAAAAGCCCAGGGACATGGATGCAAAAAGCCCAAAGAAATTAGCACATGCGCATAAACAACACTCACAGGGGCATAACTGCAATTACTCAAAAATATTCATTCATTCATTAACAATCCAGATCTACAGGACTAGAGATGTAAAAAGCCCTAAGCTACACGTGACGACGCACGTGGTCACATACAAACAGGGGCATACATGCAAATCATAACAATCACAAGGTCCTTACTGCAAATAACCCTACGTAAATAAAGTTTTAAAACTATTTACAGGACTAAAAATAAAACGACAAACTACGAGGGGGCCCTAAGATATTTACCCTTTATTAAGTCGAGGGACGGATGCGTGACGCGTGGCGGATTGGATGGTCGTGATGGCGCGCCGCAAACCCAAAGGAACCCTCGACTGGATCCGACGGTCCAGGCGCTGCCACGTTGCAGATCGGACGGTGACTAGGAGAGATGGCTGCGCTGCGCTGGATCGACAGTGATGATCGAACCTCAGACGGATCTGACGGTGACTGCTCCCCGATGGATGGACGGTCTCGATCGCAACTGGGGGTTGAGGCTGATCCAACGGTGGACGAGGATGCTACAAGAACTGGTCGCCGGCGAGCTTCGCCGGCCCTTTGCGCGCGCGTGGGTCCTCGTCTGAAGCTCAGGAGGTGCTAGAAAGATTCGCCATGGAGTTCCGCACCTGAAGCACTGCTCCGATGAAGGTGAGGAGCTCAGGTGAGCTCCGGCGACGTCAAGAAGCTGGAGCTACTGTGCCCAGATGTTCCGACCTCCAGATGAGGTCGATTCGCCTGAAGACCTGCACAGAAAGAAAGCTGGGTCGAGGGCAAAGTGCCTCGACCCGTCAGAGCGAGCGAAAGGTGGATGGTGCTGTGAGATGGAAGGTCTCCGGCGAGCGGCGGAGGGAGGAGACCGGTAGCCCTGCTCCGGGACGAGCCAGGGGGAGTGAAGGGGCGGAGCAGGTGGAGAGAAGAGTGGCGGAGGTGATGGCGTAGTCGGATGATCAGATGGGTGGTCGGAGATGGCTGGTGAAGCGGGCGGAGCTACGCTACTGGAAAATCGAAAAATCTAATTCTACTCTAATCTACGGCCTAACTAGGTTACCTGGTGGCTGCATTCGACTGGGCTGGAGCCAAGGAGGCTCCCGGTCGTTGCCTCAAGGGGTCGTCGAGGTCCCCGAGGCTCGGGCGCGCTCGCGGCGGCGCACGGCGGAGGAAACCACCGGATCAATGGAATCCGGGCAACTCGGCCTCGCTTCCACTCCAAATCGCTCGCCTGTCACTCGAGGGGTCTGGAGGAGCTCCTTGGCGGCGAGCAGCGGTCCAGAGATGACGATATTAGGTCGCCGGTGACGACCTTAAGTAGTGCGGGAGGTCCGAAAAGAAGATGGTCGGGCGAGGTGATCGGGTGTCGGATCCTCCAAACCCACCCCGGGCGAGGGTCCAGGATGTTCGGGGAGCAATCGGAGCCCGGGGTTTGCGGTCATGGTGGTCGGATCGAGCTGGGGAAAAGTCAAGAAATCGGGTCGGCAGCCCGATCCGCGAAAGGGGAAGGTCCGCGGGGGGAGTTGACCGGGGTCAACAAACCCCCGTGGACCAATCAGGGGCCACCAATTATTGACATTTTATTTGATTTTTTTGAGGCCTTAAATGGCCGATTTTTCAAAATCTCAAAACATGAAAAATGTTTGTTTTACTTTTTTCTATTTTTTTGTAATTTTTAATTAATTTTTGGAAATTAAAATAAGGTATTTACAATATAGGTCTATATAGGTATATATACACTATATGATTTTTTTAATTTTAATTTTTTAATTAATTATTTTTATACATTTTTATTCCCATTTTATATTTTATTTATTTATAGGATAAAGTGAGGAATAAAAGACTATTTTTATTTTATTTTTATTATTTATATACATAGGTTAATTAATTAGTTATATACAACTTTATACATGGTATATGTAGACTATGTTTTTGGTATTTTTAATTTTGTAATTTTTATTTGATTTTTGATTTAATTCTTTTTATTTATTTTATTTACAAAACATAAAAAGGAATATTTACAAAAAGTTTTAGAAATAAATTAGGTTATTTACAAGGTGAAGTAAAGAAAGGATGGTGGTCTATATACAAGGTAAAAGGGGTATTTTTGGGTTTTTAATTTTTAAATTTTTGTTTTGTTTTTAATAGCTTTTAAATATATACAAAATATGTGCAAATATATTTTTGGTTGAGGAAAATACTATTTTATTTATTTACATAAATATATACACATGAGCCCCTATCTCCCTCTACTTTGGTTTTTATGCGGTCAGGCCCATGCTGGGCCCTCCCTTGGGTTAGGTTGCTCAATATTTATTCTAAATATTTCCCTCTTTTTCTTTTTCTTCTTTATTCTTTTATTTTAGCACAAAAACATGCTAATTATTTATATTTACAAAAATGCATGCTTTTGCTAATTTTCCCTATTTACACATATCTACATGCATTTGCATAGGTTTTTGTAGCTAAAATATAAGAATAAAGAGTGATGAATGGGTATTCATCAAGAACTTAGTAAAAAAATATATTGGCTATATAAAAAAATAACTTTGCTGGCTAGTTCTATAATAAAGCAATTTCATAAAAAAATGAAGCTTCGCGAAATAATGATGTTGTACAAAAATTGAAATATCAAACTGACCAACTGAATTAATATACTATCTAGATGTTGAAAAATCTTGCAGAAATGAAAATGTCTGTTTTTCGACTGTTATAATGACACTACTGTGGCTAGCGTACTAAGTACATGAACGTTGAAACAAACTGAGTCATACGCGTAGACAGCTCCAAAGGCAAAAGAACACCCTGCACACGGCCCAAAGCCTATGTGTATACAGAATGCGGACCCAAAGTCCTCTGAACCATGTATGATGGTTGCCATATCTGATGGCATGTTTCAGGGTCATTTCGGATGACGTCACCATATCTGATGGCTAGTTCATGACCATATCTGAGAGCTACTGTGGTGGTCCTTATTTCTGACATAATTTCTAATCCATAATAATATAACTGTAAACTGAGAATTTTATGATATCTGAATCAGGTCGCCATACCGACTTATCTGTAATGTCTGAAAACTTCTATGGTACTGAAACAATATAATTGAGTACTGAAAGATAAAACTTATCTTTACCATACATTACCGATGATACTTATATGCCATCATCTTGGATAAAACAAATTTAGCTGATGATCAAATTAGACTATCAGGTACAATAGCATAATCATCTGAAACTGTAATATTGCAATGTATATGTGAAAATAGGGTTTATATCTTAAGATAGGCTTGAAACCACTCACCTGAGAGTTTGCATGTGAAAATCTAATATCTACAGTCAAGTTGTCACCACGCTCCCCCTAGTAACGGATCCCAAGAATTTCAACATTTTCTTCACATCATTCTGTTTAAGGCATAATTCTATGGCCAATACATTAGAGTGGCATTGACATCTCATATTATACTTACAGACAACACCTTCCTTAGAAACTATGCGTACTTAGTAATATTTTTGTTAATTTTCTTCTATGGAGAACATGCCACATACGAATCAATTAGAGTACATATACCTATTGGTGGCCAAAATTTACATTTTTTTACTTCTTTGAGTAAAGATTTGAATGGTACATAACCTTTCTCTACACATTCATATAAACCCTCCAATATTATATCATCGAAAACATTCCAACATCTACTGAATATGTTTTTCTTCTGAAATTCAATTATTGACCTTAAGTGAGTTGACTTAAACCTTTTTAATTGACATAAAGAAAAACACAATCCAGTGGGGGAACTTGATAATCATATATAGATATGGCAAACAAAGTACAGTGATATGCTTCCTCCATTTCTTTATTTTTCTTTTTAGTAATAAACGGTGGATATTAGCTTTTGAAATTTGTACCTTCTTGTGAGTTTCAAATCAAGTGCAGTATTACTCTTTTATATCCAAATAGCATCAGTTGATAACTTTTGCCTACATACTACAGAATCCATAGAATTTAAGCAAGTAGAATTTATCCCATCTTGACGTATTATATTAGATAGAATGAATGATAAGGAGAGATTACTCGGCCCCTGATTAATAATATGAAACAGAACCATAAAATTTTAGCAGGTAACAAACCTGAAATATAAGCGAAGAAACCCCCGTCTGCTATGAGGGGGATACGACTCTCTTCAAATCTACAGCTGTTGATTCCTTGCTATACTATACTTGCATTATTTATCTGTATGTATATATATTTTCCTCCTGCGATAGAAATACCCTCACCGACCTTTACATTGCATCTCAATGCTAACACATGTATATACACGTGGTCACTTCCTGATACTTTTTTGTAGGCATTATCCACCTTATCCTTTTCCTCCTTACTTGCTAAAATCTTATTCGTAATTTCAACCTATTAGCACTCCATCTATAGCCACACAATTAACGATTACCATTATTCCTATATATATTTATATATTATTTCTATAAACTTAAAGTTAGATATTTGCATTAATCTTGTCATGCTAATTATATATTGTCCTATCACATAGCCAACATCTCCTACGTATCTCATGTTTTTACTATTCACTCCAATAATGTGTTTACGTACTTGGCATTAGTCTTTGAATAGTTAAACCAAATCCTATATCATTCTATATTTATATACATATTCTACAATGAATATAATAACAATATGTTTGTATCCGATGATCAGCATCCTTGAATCTTTATAGGTTCAAAAAAAAAAATAACGCATCCAAATGTTACAACTCTTCCCTACTTAAAATAAATTTCATCCTCGAAATTTACGTACCTCAGTCAAATTGAGAATAAATGTGGGTATTGAGATCTCATATCCTCTTCTCGCTCCCACGTTGCTTCCTCTATAGCATGACTTCTCCATAGAACTTTTACCAAAGGTATCCTTTTCGTTCGAAGCTCTTGAACTTTATAATCTAAAATTTGTATTGGAATCTCTTTATAAGAAAGATCCTCCTTCAACTGTATTTCTTGCGGTTGTATGACATGTGATGGGTCTGGGATATATTTCCGAAGGGTAGAAATATGAAAAACATCATGTATTCTTGCTAACTCGGGCGGCAGTCGAAGACGATATGCTACCTTGCCAATTCTTTCTATAACTTCATATGGACCAATGTATCGTGGGCTTAGTTTTCCCTTCTTTATGAATCTAATTATACCCTTCCACGGAGATACTTGTAAAAATACTTGATCGCCCACTTGAAATTCTAGATCTCTTCTTCTTTTATCCATATAACTTTTCTGTCTATCTTGTGCGGCCTTCAAGTTTCTCTTGATTTCTTCAACTTTCTCTACTTTCATTTGTACTAATTCAGGTTGGACTAGCTTACGTTCTCCTACTTCATTCCAGCAAATAGGAGTTCTGCATGCTCGACCATAAAGGGCTTCATATGGGGCCATCCCAATACTCGCCTGATAGCTATTATTATATGCAAACTCCTAAGAGATAGATGTTCATCCCAACTATCTTTAAAACTCAATGCACAAGCTCTCAGCATATCTTCCAAAGTTTGAATAGTCCACTCGGACTGCCCATCAGTTTGTGGGTGAAAAGCAGTGCTGAATGCTAATTTTGTACCCATTGCTTTAAGTAGACTAGGCCAAAATCTAGAGGTAAAACGAGGATCTCTATCAGACACAATTGATACATGCGCTCCATGCAACCTTACTATTTCATCCACGAAACTTACCCAGACGATTTAATGTATATGTCATATTAACTGCTAAGAAATGAGAAGATTTGGTCAATGTATCGACAACTACCCATATCGCATCATGACCTCGACGAGTCTTAGGCAATCCAGTAACAAAATCCATGGTAATGTGTTCCCACTTCCACTCTAGTATCGGGAGAGGTTGTAATGCACCAGCTGATCGCATGTGTTCTGGTTTAGTTTGTTGGCAGATCAGGCATCTAGATACATATTCTGCAATTTCTCTTTTCATTCCTTACCACCAATAGCATGGTTTCAATGTTCTATGCATCTTCTTGCTTCCTGGGTGCATTGCGTACATGGAGTTATGTGCTTCTTCAAGGATTTCTGTTCTAAGTTCTGCAAGTTGTGGGACACAAAGTCTTTGTTTGAAAAATAGCACTCCATGCTCATTTATTGTGAACTCAGGCATTTCTCCCCTCTCTACTTTCCCTTGTACTCTTTTAATTTCTTGATCAGATTCTTGAGCCTCTCGTATTTTGTCATATAATATAGGCCTAACCTATAGGGTAGCCAATAAAACCCTAGAATCATATACTGATAGGTTTGCACGTAGTCTCCTTAATTGTGCCAATAATGAGTATCGATCACTCTTTATATATGACAATCTACCATTAGATTTTCGACTAAGAGCATTTGCTACTACATTCGCTTTTCCAGGATGATACTCAATAGTACAGTCGTAATCTTTTATCAATTCCAACCATCTTCTTTGTCTAAGATTCAATTCTTTCTGAGAAAATATATATTTCAAGCTCTTATGGTCGGTAAAAATCTGACATGTCTCACCATATAAATAGTGCCTGCAAATTTTCAAAGCAAATACTACCACAGATAATTCCAAATCAAGTGTAGGATAATTTAGCTCATGCGGCTTAAGTTGTCTAGAGGCATAGGCAATCACCTTTCCATTCTGCATTAAAACGCATCCCAAACCTTGACGTGATGCATCGCTATAAATTATAAATCCGCCATTCCCAGAAGGAAGATTAAGATGGGAGCTGAGGTTAGATGATTCTTAAGTTCCTGAAAACTCTCTTCACACTCTTCATTCTAGATAAATTTTACTTCCTTTCTAGTCAATTTTGTCAATGGCGATGCAATTCGTGAAAAATTTTCAATAAATCTTCTATAATATCCTGCTAAGCTAAGGAACTTCTAATTTTTTGATACACTTACGGGTTGTCTCCAGTTCAAAATTGCCTCTATTTTACTTGGATCAACATATATACCTTCCGCTGAGATAACATGCCCTTAAAATGCAACCTTCTGTAACCAAAACTCGCATTTATCTAATTTTGCGAATAACTGATGGTCCTTCAGTGTTTGTAATACAATTCTCAAATGATCTTTATGCTCTTCCTCTGACTTCGAGTATACCAAAATGTTGTTAATAAACACGATCACAAATTTATCCAAGAAAGGATGAAATACTCGATTCATCCAAATCCATAAATGCAGCAAAGGCGTTCGTCAATCCAAAAGGCATTTCTAAGAATTCATAATGTCCATAACGAGTCCGAAAAGCTGTTTTAAGGACATCTCGGCTTTAATCTTCAATTGATGATAGCCTGATCGCAAGTCGATCTTCAAGAATACAGAAGCCCCTTGTAATTAATCAAACAAATCATCTATTCGAGGAGCGGATAACTATTACGTATTGTCACTTGAATCAACCTTTGATAATCAATACAAAGTCTTAAAGAACCATCTTTCTTTTTAACAAAAAGAACAGGAGCCCCCCTGGAGAAATACTAGACTGGATAAATCCATTATCTGTTAACTCTTGCAATTGGATCTTCAGTTCCCTGAGTTCATCTGGAGCCATTCTATAAGGAGTCAAGGCAATCGGGGTAGTACCAGGTATTAGGTCAATATTGAATTCAATTTCTCTGTTTGGAGGAAGTCCCGGTAGTTCATCAGGAAATACTTCAGGAAATTCTTTCACTATAGGGATATTTTCTGAACATATGGATTCTGCTTTGTATTGTATACAAGGGCAACAAAAGACGAATATCCCTTCCTGAGTAATTTATGTGTCAGTAGACTAGAAATGACACGGGTAGGATATACACTCCCTTTCTCCATAGAATACAAACTCTGTCTCATCTGGCATTCGAAAAATAACTTTCTTCTGAAAGCAATCTAATAAAGCATGGTATGATGTCAAACAATCCATCCCTATAATGGCATCAAATTCTTTAATTTCCATAGGGATCAGATTCACAATAACTCTTCCTTCTTCTATCTCTATTAAATAGTCTCTAAAAACGTCCCAAATAATTTCTGGCTCTCCCTTAGGCAAAGAGATCGATAAGGCATGATCAAGTGTACCCATTTCTTTATCCGCAAATACAGAAAATCTTCGAGAAATAAATGAATGACTGGCACCAGAATCAATAAGAGTATGGGCATTTTTGTCAAAAAATAACAGCGGTACCTGACACCACATCCTCAGCAGAGATGACTTCTTTAAGTGTCATTGCAAATACTTTCCCTTGATTGTGTGCATTTTATTGCCTTTTCTTGGAATATTATTTCTCTTTTCTTCTTTCTTTGGATGGGGTTCTTGAGTTAAGGCACTAGCATGGATATTCTGTTGAGCCGGTCTCCTTGCATATCCCCAGTTTGATACAAGATTTGGGCAATTTCGACGTATATGGCCTGTCTGGCCACAATTATAGCAACCTGACAATCCACTGCGACATTCTCCTGATGAAGCTTTCCACATATGGACATTGCAGATAAGAAAATCCTGCATTTTTAGAATTCTCCCGAGCAAATCCACCCATTTGATTTCCCCTGTATCTTTGAGAAGATAAGTTGTATTGCCTTGGATTTTCAAAATTTCTTCTAACTTTGTTCTCCTGTCCTTTCCATGGTAATCTATCCCCAAATCTTTTTCTGTTTGTGATCATTACACCCTTGCCCTTTCCCGCATCACACGCTCAGCTCTACGTGCAGCTTCCACTAATTTACCGTACTCGGTAAACCCATTGGCTGAGATCATTGACTTAATATCTATATGGTCCATGCTCAAAATGTTGACATTTATCTTCTTCGGTTTTCATTAAAGAGACTGCAAACTTTAATAACTCTGTAAAGCGTTTCTCATATTCATCAACAGGAAAAACTCCCCTGAGTAAGAAATAAGAATTCTTTGCATCGATCTTCTTGATATACTCTCGGATAATATTTTTCATTGAATTCTTTTTCAAATATCTGCCAAGTAATCTCAGATGGATTGGTGTACCTCATCTTCACTGATTTCCACCAGTCATCAGCATTTTCTTTACAGAAATATTGCATATCTCAACTTTTGTGCTTCAGTACACTCCATCAATTCAAATATCTTCTCTATGTGTTCGAATCAGTCTCTTGCCACCTTCGGATCCGTCGTGCCTACAAAATCTTTTGTACCTAATTTCCGAACATGCTCAAATGGTAACTGATTTTCAAATTCAGGCGGTCTCATCGATCGAGCAGCCATGCTTCCCAAGGTCTGAGCTATTAATGCCAAGGTCTCCTGCGTATTGTTATTATTACTCCCATCATGTCCACCACTTGGTCCTTGTGAGGTCTGAGAAGGTTGGTCAGTTGCCATTGTGTCCTACATAAATAAAATTCCTTAGTTAGCTCTTCCCAAAATTATGTATCCTCAGATCTCATCTCATAACTAAAATAGATCCTCAATATTGACAATATTGTTACTTCGATAACCTTTCATTTTTTTAATATCAAAATCCAATACAGAAATTAACACATCTAATATACTCATAAATCAGCTTCAAACATCAGTTATAATCAAATTTCATAAACCATTGCTCTGATATCACAAGATTGTCACAACCCATCCCGCTAGCCGGGACGAGCGCGACATGAAAACTTAAACCCGTCTGATCATCTTAACCATAATTTAGCATTTCTATGAAAATCCGACAGCAATTCCTCTATATTATGGACTCCCAAATGCTAACTTGTACCTGAAACAACCTTTATAAAACTTTTGCGTAAAATTCTCCTTTAACATTTTTCATCACAACCACTCAAGTCATTATTCACATTCACAGTATCAAACATATTTCCTTTGCTCCTTATGTACAACCGTTGTCTACTACTAAAGTTTCAATATAAGTCTTTCTATTTCACAAAATACCAAATACCAACATTTTACCTGAAGAACCAAAAAAAACGTTGCTGCAGTATCACAAAATGCAGTAAAGGTCCTTGATGAATCCACGTTTCATCATCTTTATTCTATCATTTTGGCCTTAAAAACCCTAGTAAATGCGTGTAAATAGGCGTAATTCATGCATTTTAGCATTCATGTTTACGTGTGTAAATATTGTATAAAATGCGGTTTTTAAAGCCAAAATTATAGAATAAAGAAAAGAAAAGAAAAAGAATAAAATATTGTAAATATTTTATGACCCGAAACCCCGAGACCTAGGCATCTTGATGAATAGGTCGACAAGGAATAAAGTAGGGGGAGATAAGGGCCAAAACACAGATAAAATACCTATACATTCTATTCATTTTTTTATTCATTTTGGGACCTAATTTTGGTTCCACTTTTTATACATCAAATAAAGAAACTTTGTACATGAAAGTTGTAGATAATTTTATAAAGAAAAATACAAAATTGATTTCACAGAAAAACAATGTACAGATAAAAAGTTATGGTCTGAATAAGAATCCAAAATCCCAACTTCCCAGACCCGTATCTCACAAACGGCAACTCCAAATGCATCAAACTCACCTTTAATTGTATATAGAAGAAAATAAGCTATTTAATGGCGGTAGTTTCGCATTTGGCGGAGCTACGGTTTGAAAGTTGAGTTTTGGACCCTCATTGTATACTTGTACATATTAAAATATTCAATTTATTATTTATTTATTATTTTTATAATTTTATATTTTTATAATGTTGTAAATAATACTTATAATAATTATGTGCATTAAAATCAGAATAAAAACATAAATAAAATACAAATAAAAATACTTGTATATATTATAATACATAGGTATAATACATGTAGCTATACCTATACAAATAACACTTTCATTTTATTAAGTGTATAAAATATATCAGAAAATTAAAATAAAAATATATTTGTGTATATAAAAATATTTTATAATTTTAGAAAATAAAAACCAAAATAAAATAAATTAAAAATACCTAAATAAAATAAAATACTTAAATATATAGATATAGATACCTATAGGGGTATAAATGCAAACTTGTAAAAAATAAGTCTCCTAAAAATAAATAAAAATCACCATAAAATAATTATAAAAAAATAAACATTTTTTATTTTATAACCAAAATTTAAATAAATCATTTTCTATTTTTTATTGAATTTCTAAGCATTTTTGCCAAGGTTTTTTCTGGTTGGTCCACGTGGACCAACCAGAGCTCTTCCTTGGTTGACCTCGGTCAACTCTCTGACCGAGGTCTGGCTATTGTCAGACTGCATTTTCCTTGGACTTCGCGGATTTTTCCAGGCCAAATCTTTCACCGATTGGCCTCGGTCTCTTCTGCAAAGTTGTTTGCCCTACCATCCAGCTATCACGCCCTAGGCTTAGATGCGACATTTGACCGTCGATTCGCGAGCCACGCGTCCTCGAAGATCGCCCCTTGGCCAAGTTTCAAAACCGACCCCCTCACTTTCCTTCTCCCTTTGAACCCTTTTTGACCAAGTTCTCCTCCACCTATCAAGTGTCGTGGATTGAGGAGGGTGACAACCTCCTCCCCACGCCTTTTTGCAGCGGATTTGAGTGAAGTTAGGGGCGGTTCCATCTATCTCCGCCGGTCGCCGGTGTGAGGTTCTATCTCTTGGTTTCCTAACCAATCGAGGTGGTTTTCGTTTGCTTTTCTCTGTTTCTTTTATGTTGTAGGGTATATCTACTGTTAGGATTACTTCCATCTTTGCATTTTTGTTGTTTCGTGATTCATTCACCATCACCCCTCCCTCGCCGGACTTGCGCCGGCGAGCGCCATACACCGCCATCCACCACGTTTTCTTTTGCCCTGGGACTACCTTCTGCCGTCGTGGTTTTTACTTGCAGGTCCAGGGGCAAAGCGACTCCTATTGGGGTCATTTTTGCTGGAGAGTGCACGGCCTGGAGCGGCCCCCGTCCACCCACGTCGCGGCGGCCTGTCGGCGTGCCTTACGTCATTTTGAGGTCGCCTGCAGCTAGGGGGGCGTCCAGGAGGCTTCGCGTGTTCTTTTGGAACGAGGAAGGTCATCAGGAGCGGTTCTACATCCAAGCCAATCTCGCCACCTGCGAGTTCCCTCGCCGTTCTTCCCCAATCGACCAGCGCCGTCGGATCGGGCGTGTTCTTGGTGCAAAGCAGCCACCGTCGGATTAAGCAAGCCCAGGACCGTCCGATCACCTTAGACCTTCTAATCCTAGCCGCACAGCTGAAGGGGTATCGGCCCCTGTGGTGCTGCCACGTGGCTTTAGTGAAGCGCCGCCACCGTCGGATCGTCCGATAGCGCGGGGTATTTTGCGTTAACCCCCCGCCCCTTTTTGTAATTGGTTATTAGTAGCAGAACCTTTACTTGCCTTTATTTATTGCTATAATATTTGCATAGTAGCCCCCAAACATTTTGTGTATTGCTGATACGTCCCTGCCAGGCGCGCGTGCAAGTCACGTGCGCCCTGGCGTTTTTGCAAACATAGCCTCGTTGCTTCGATTATTTCAAATTAGTGCTAAAGTTTTCTATTGTAGTTTTAAACTTTTGGGAAATTTACATTGCAGCCCTCGGATTTTCTGAATATTACAAAACTACCCATGTGAACATGGTTTTTCTTTTTGCTTCTAGTAATTTTTGCATGCCTTTATAAACCCCAAAAAATCTCCAAAAATAGAGTTAAGCTCCTGTTGTATCATATTTTCACGGCATATTTTTATTTTTTATAATTATTGCATTTTTATATTTATTAAAAATCAAAAACATCTATTTTGTGCACTGTCTAGATTAGAAAATCACTAAAAAATATAAAAACCCTTCAGAAAAATCTCAAAAAAATATATTTTGTTCCTTGTAGTTAGTTTTAACTCCCAGCCAAAAATCATAAAAAATACAAAACCAAACTCTTAAAAATTGCAAAACTCTAAAAACCTTCATAAAAATTTATAAAATTATAAAAAATCCAAAAATAGTGTTTTCTTTTCCTAAATTTTCTTGGTTTTATTATTTTTAAGGGAAAATTAATTTGGAGAATTTTTGTTACTGTTTGCTATTTTATTTCTCCGTTTTAGTTTCAGCCTGGTATTTTCTTCACTGTTTTCTTTATTTTGACAATTAAAAATACCAAAAACATTCTAAAAATTACCCAAAAATCACAAAAACAATAAAAAAGTATAAAAAGACCAAAAAGACTTTATTTGCTTATTCTTGAATATTTTTATCTATTTTTATAAATACCTCTTTGTCTCTTTTATTACATTGTCCTTATTTTCCAATATTGAAAAAGAAAATAAAAAATATATAAAATATAAAAAGAAAATAAAAAAATCAGTAAATTAAAAATCAAAATACAAAATACAAAATTAAAAATTAAATAAAAAAATATAAAAATTCAAAACCCACAAAAAAATAGCATAATAGGCATTTGATCACATTCACACATTTTTGTGCACTTGTGCCCCGTTCTACCTGTCTGCTCCCTGTGTTCGACCTCTACAATACTTGCACCTATACACATCTTGTTGTAGAGTTATAATAAATTTTAACTCCGCACATTTACTTTCATTGCTTGATATATTTGTTGTGGGTTAATTATTGTTTGAATTTCAGATTTCGTTGGAGGTCAAATCAGCGACTGTTGATTCGCCTTGTGAGTCAACACGACCTCTGCAAATCTGTGTTCAACAAATGGCGCCGTTGCCGGGGAGCAACAGCGCGTAGTTCGGGTCTTGTTGTGATTGTGATTGATTGTTTATTTCGCGGCTTTTATTTTCTGCTATTTTATTGTTCTTTATCTTTGATATATCTATTGAGCTGTCTAACCCTCTCTCTTGTTGACTTTGTGCGAGGTACCGCGGATCGAGGGAGGCGCTCCACCCTAGGCGCCTACGCACCCACGTGAAGCCGGCTTCTGCCAGCTTAGCACCGAGGAGACGAGGAGAGATTTTTGTAGATCAAGCTCCACTTTAGTTGTTGCATTTATTTCCTTGCATTTATTTTTGTAATTTGTAGTGAGAGAGAGACCATTTATTTGTAATAATACAGGTACCCCCGAACTTGGACAGTCGAGCCTAATTTCCAAGTGATTGTTCACTTGGGGGCTCACCGCGGTTTTGTCGGCTTTTTCATCGCATTTTTTTTACTTTGTTTTTTGATTTTCGATTTTCTTTATTTTGTGTGATTGAGCCCGTAGTTTTAGGATTGCTTGCGATAGATTAAGGCCAAACACCTAATACATTTGCATGCTCCTATAGTTTCGTTTGGACTTAGTCAAATTTAAACAGTTGATCATCACCTTCAATCCGCCGCGCCGCGAGCTCTCCCCGCAAAGCGCTTTCTCCTACCCTCAATTTGTTGAGCAGAGGAGGGGTGAGCCTAGACCGGACTATAGGGTTGAGGATTGGTGGCCAACTTGTGGTTCTTCACGATAATAGCAATTTCCAAAACTTAGGGCGATTTCATCGGCTTTGCATTTGCATATAGATAGGTTTCAATTCTGCTGAGCATCTTTGCATGTAGAGTGCTGGAGGCAAGGTGAGCATTTACGCTTTAGCATTCATCATCGTTTTTGCCGCTTGCATTGCTTTTCCGACTCTCTCTCTGATTTTGATCACCTAGGTGCTAAGTGAAATTGACTCCTCGTTAGGCTCGTGCATTTCTAATTAAAAATCCAAAAAAAGTGATAATCAATAAAATTGGGACTGCTAATATTACTTGACCCTAAAACCGATCAAAAAAGGAAAATCTTGTATTGGGGCGAGTAATCCCCTCATTGTTCTCGTTTTACTTGCTCGCGCACACACTAAGGTTAGAGCCCAAATCCCATCAAGCCCCCTAAGTGTTTGTGCAAATTTTGGACTTCTCACCTAACTCTAAAACCGACAAGATAAAAAGACCACATTTTACGGTCTCTACCGAGTTGAGTAGGTGAATTGAGGGTTTGCATTCTTTCATTTTTGCTTGTGATTGTTTGGTGTGTGTCCTAGATCATCCCTGCGCACTTGCGCCTTTCTTCTCATCTCTCTTGACTTGACCATCGTGCTCTCCTGATCATTTTCTTTTATTTCGAGATGGCCGACTGGAGCGTAATTTATCCTGACTTCGCGGATCCCTCCTTCACTCCAGCCGGTCCACCTCCTTTTTTCCAGGAGGACTTTGCTCCTGACTTTTGTACATATCCGCCTCAGCCACAGTATCAGGACTCGGATTTCTACCCACACCCACCTCTATCTCCACCTGTGTATTATCCGCCCCCACCTTCACATCCACCCGAGACTGAGCTGATGGAGTCACCTTTCGTGGAGTCCACCCTTGAGACTTTGAATCAGATGATGGAGCATATGAATTCGAGGATTGCCGATCTTACTAGTTTAAATAAGAACCAGAACGTCGCTCCATTCCTTGAGGATGAGGATTCATTTGAGAACGACCATGAGAGCTTGCAATCACCAAAAATACAAAAAAATGAGAAAAATGTAAAAACACAAAAAGATTTTGGGAGACACATGATTGAGTCGGACTGTGAGGAGAGTGCCCACTTGCCAGATCCTCTGACCACACAACCTTTCACACCCGGTCCCACCTTTGACCCCGAGGATGCCGCTGTACAGACTGCTCTTGGCATTCCTCGTATATATGATGATTCCGACTTCCTCCCTTGTATGGAGGAAGTCCAAAAAATGCTATCTGAACCCGAAGTGGTGGCCACCATACATGAGATCATCCGTGCCCCTCTTCAGCAGGCCATGACCGATTCATCTGCTCCTCTTCCCAAGAAGAGAAAGCGGAGGAGCAGATCTGAGCGTCATATCTTGACCATGGCCACTGCCCACGCCATCACACATCGTCCCATTCCTAGGAAAAGGAACACTGCCACACCATTCATTAGCTGCACCATCTCTGACCACACATGTGATCGCACTCTCCTAGACGGCGGTGCTTCTATTAGCATATTACCCTTCTCGCTGGTATAGTCTCTTCACCTAGGGCCTCTCAAGAAAACCAGGATGATCGTACAGTTTGCTGATGGATCAATAAAGAGGCCGAAGGGTATCCTTGAAAATGCCGTCATCTCGATTCAGGGCATGAGCTACCATGTTGACTTTGTTGTCTTGCCCATGGAGACCTCTACTGGGGAGCACTCTCCAATCATTCTAGGACGACCATTCCTCGCCTCTGCGAGGGTCGTTATTGATTACGGATCAGGAGAGATTCGCTTTCGTCCTGCTGACGAGAGCGAAGTGTTGATCACCGCACCTACTGCCGACCAGAGACCTGCACCTGATATGACTTCTCCTATCTTGGCTGACCCTGAGGACTATGATCTATATGAGGATATCAGAGAGACCTTCTTCATGACCGATGATGAGACCCGATAATTCCTCTCCAAGGAGGAAAGCTCGGAAAGCATAGACCTTGGTGTTGCTGCTTCCTGTGATTGGCGATGTGTTGATGACATCCGCGGGATTTACACGATCGATACCATTGAGCGGAGGGCTGATTTAGAGACTATACAGGACGGACATGTTTCGACTTATTTCACCGATGAGTCCGCTCCTGTCCATGTAGATACTGATGAGACTAAGGCCGAATTTGATTTAGTTGCTTTTCTTCAGAGATTCGGGCCTTTTGATGAAAAAGATGATCCGGTTGAGATTATAGAGGACGAACAGAGTTCGACTACTTCCACCGATGATTTCGTGCCTTTTGATTTTGACCTGGATGACACCTCGCAGGACGACTCCGAGTATACTACTTCTGATGATGATGAGTTCGTCCCATTCCACTTTGATATCAGCGAGACTCCCAAGGCCGGACATAGTCACACTTCTTTCACTGATCCGTCTGTGCCTTCATACCCTAGGGCCACTGAGGACTTACACCCCGTCGACCTGATCGGATTCCGTCCACTATGGACCCCGATGTCGACCTGCACCACACTAGATCTATTCCTCCGCGGTCACGCAAGAAGGTTCGCTTTCAACCTTCTTGATCATCTGTATATCCATCTCTGTTGTATATTCACTTTTGTGTACCTCTGTTCTCTCTACCGTATTGCTCGTTCGCCCATTCCTCGTGTCTGCCTTACTTAGGACGTACTTTGTCCTAAGTATAGGGGGGTGGACGAGCCGAGTGTTCATTCATCGTTCCGTCTGATCATTCCTGTTGTTGCCTATACTTAGGGCTCCTTTTACCCTAAGTATAGGGGGAGTGGTCTGTACATCCTCATGATCTCTTCTTCCATCTTCATCTCTTTTCTTCTTTTCTTCTTTTCCTCTTCTATCTTATTCATCTACCGAAAAGGTGCCGCCCTTGTAGACAGTTTTCCATACTTAGGACGTACTTTGTCCTAAGTATAGGGGGGTGCGCACCCCGAGTTTCCTTCATTCTTTTCGATCTTCTCCATTGTCTCCTCTTCTTGTCTATACTTAGGGATATCTTACCCTAAGTATAGGGGGAGACAATTTGAGTACGATCTGTTCATTCCCACCCTTGACCCTCCCTGCGTTGTGTACAGTCTGCTATACTTAGGATTATTTGATCCTAAGTATAGGGGGGACGGTCAACTTCTCATTCGTTTGTTCATCCATTCCTTTATTTATTTATTCTTTAGATTTTCCTATACTTAGTACGAGTTATGTCTTCTCTTTTCTCTCTGATCTATGAGGACATAACTCAAGCTAAGTATAGGGGGGTCGTATATACTACGTATATACTTTAGCCATAACTCGCACATTCGTATTTTCTTAATAAATATGGCTAATAATTCTTTAAAATTCATTAAAATCCTTAATAAAAAGATGTGGTTATTCCTCAAATTCTTTTTGTATTTACTGATTAATAAATCAGGTGAAAATGTTTTTTGCAAAATGTTTGAAAAATAGTTTGAAAATCTTTGTGAACATTTATTGAAAACTATTTTGAAAATATTTTGTTACATGTTTTCAACCTTTGTAAAAATGTGTGTTTGGTAAAACTTCTTTTCTTTGTGTGAAATAAAATGTTTGAAAAATGATTTGCAAATGGTTTGAAAAATGGTTGCAAAAAATGATTTGAAAAACCTATATATACTATTTTGAAAAACTTTGCAAAATGATTTTCAAATGTGTGTAAAATGTTTGTAAAAACTATTTTGGACTATAGTTTTCAAAAATTGTGTGTAAATCGTTTTCAAATAAATTTGAGGAATATACACATCTCACCAAAATTCACTATAGGTATATATGTATAAAATTGACCACTTACCCTTGTAAATTCTAAAATCCACTTCTTGTATATATAAAGAAGCACTCCCGTGTACATATTTTCACCTAGTTTTTAGCCAAAATCTTTTTGTTTTCAAAAATTCCCAAAAACATTTGCAAAAATTAAAATCCAAAAACATTTGAAAAATCTTTTTGAAAAATACAAAAAAATGCATATGCATCATCATCATCTTTTCAAAAATCCATAAAAAGTTCAAAAATCTTGAAAATTGCATCACAAAAATATTTTCTGCATTGCATTGCATAGCATTCGCATTTTTCGGATTTGAGTTTGATAATTGAACGAGTCTAAGTAAAATTCGAAGATTGGAGATTGATTGGACCTTATAATCTACCTAATAACAGGAACCTTATAGGAACTGGGTTTGAGGTACTTCAGGTCTAGTTGACTTAATTCTTTGAGGATCACGAGACTTGGTTCAATGGATTCTTGATTGCCTAAGTAGAGTATTTCGGAGCACACGCACGACTCTTGTTGATAATGACCTAACTTGGACACTTGCACCTTTCACATGGCTCAACTCAGTTAGAGTGGTGAGGGGATTGGATTTGCCGGTATGAGACGCACACAAGTGGAAACATTTGTCCTCCACTAGGGAGGGAAGTGCACCCCAACCCGTCCAGTGATTAGGAAGTCTAAAGACAGGAGGCTGTGGGTTGCGATAAAGCTTCAAAAGAGGGATAGTCTACTGGCTCAAGAGGAAAAACTCCTTATGTAAATGCTGCTGTGAATAGTATTTCAAAAAAAAAAAGAGTTCAGGCATGTACAAAAATAAAAAGCCTGCAAGTATGTACAAAGTCAATAAGCAAGCTTGAGATCCAAAGTCATATATGTGAGCCTGCAGCAGGATGACTTGACTACACTGGTCTTGCATCCAAGGATAGGTAGCTACACTGGCTACCGTCCATTCTTCTCTTCACCCCCTCCTCTTGAGCTGGTTGCCACTTGAACTTAGAAGGGAATACCCCGCTCCTCGAGGATGGAGTTGCTGGATTGGGGAATCACTGGGTTGTCGTACTGGAGAAGTCAATCTTTTTGTCATTCTAGCTGGGGAGAGCCACCATCACTTACACTGTACGAGTCAGATTCATAGTCGTAAGAGTTTGCGTATGAGTTGAGATATTTCTGACCTGGCTATTGAGGAGACTTGAGCAGAGTTTTGGGATTCTCAGGGACAGTTGGATTTCAAAGTCGGTTCTCAATAAGGTTCCGCCCGCACTAAAAGTCCAAAGGTCCGACTTAAGCTCCAAACTTTGATTTTGTGAGGACAAGTTTGATAATTAAATTTAGTCCATCTTTCTTCTTTTTCTTTTCTTTATTTTTCTTTTTTCTGCACTTATTGCATAAGTGTTTGCTAGGGACTAGCAAAGGCAAGTATAGGGGGATGATGAATCCACGTTTCATCATCTTTATTCTATCATTTTGGCCTTAAAAACCCTAGTAAATGCGTGTAAATAGGCGTAATTCATGCATTTTAGCATTCATGTTTACGTGTGTAAATATTGTATAAAATGCGGTTTTTAAAGCCAAAATTATAGAATAAAGAAAAGAAAAGAAAAAGAATAAAATATTGTAAATATTTTATGACCCGAAACCCCGAGACCTAGGCATCTTGATGAATAGGTCGACAAGGAATAAAGTAGGGGGAGATAAGGGCCAAAACACAGATAAAATACCTATACATTCTATTCATTTTTTTTATTCATTTTGGGACCTAATTTTGGTTCCACTTTTTATACATCAAATAAAGAAACTTTGTACATGAAAGTTGTAGATAATTTTATAAAGAAAAATACAAAATTGATTTCACAGAAAAACAATGTACAGATAAAATGTTATGGTCTGAATAAGAATCCAAAATCCCAACTTCCCAGACCCGTATCTCACAAACGGCAACTCCAAATGCATCAAACACCTTTAATTGTATATAGAAGAAAATAAGCTATTTAATGGCGGTGGTTTCGCATTTGGCGAAGCTACAGTTTGAAAGTTGAGTTTTGGACCCTCATTGTATACTTGTACTTATTAAAATATTCAATTTATTATTTATTTATTATTTTTATAATTTTATATTTTTATAATGTTGTAAATAATACTTATAATAATTATGTGCATTAAAATCAGAATAAAAACATAAATAAAATACAAATAAAAATACTTGTATATATTATAATACATAGGTATAATACATGTAGCTATACCTATACAAATAACACTTTCATTTTATTAAGTGTATAAAATATATCAGAAAATTAAAATAAAAATATATTTGTGTATATAAAAGTATTTTATAATTTTAGAAAATAAAAACCAAAATAAAATAAATTAAAAATACCTAAATAAAAATAAAATACTTAAATATATAGATATAGATACCTATAGGGGTATAAATGCAAACTTGTAAAAGTAAGTCTCATAAAAATAAATAAAAATCACCATAAAATAATTTATAAAAAAATAAACATTTTTTATTTTATAACCAAAATTTAAATAAATCATTTTCTATTTTTTATTGAATTTCTAAGCATTTTTGCCAAGGTTTTTTCTGGTTGGTCCACGTGGACCAACCAGAGCTCTTCCTTGGTTGACCTCGGTCAACTCTCTGACCGAGGTCTGGCTATTGTCAAACTGCATTTTCCTTGGACTTCACGGATTTTTCCAGGCCAAATCTTTCACCGATTGGCCTCGGTCTCTTCTGCAAAGTTGTTGCCCTACCATCCAGCTATCACGCCCTAGGCTTAGATGCGACATTTGGCCGTCGATTCGCGAGCCACGCGTCCTCGAAGATCGCCCCTTGGCCAAGTTTCAAAACTGACCCCCTCACTTTCCTTCTCCCTTTGAACCCTTTTTGACCAAGTTCTCCTCCACCTATCAAGTGCCGTGGATTGAGGAGGGTGACAGCCTCCTCCCCACGCCTTTTTGCAGCGGATTTGAGCGAAGTTAGGGGCGGTTCCATCTATCTCCGCCGGTCGCCGGTGTGAGGTTCTATCTCTTGGTTTCCTAACCAATCGAGGTGGTTTTCGTTTGCTTTTCTCTGTTTCTTTTATGCTGTAGGGTATATCTACTGTTAGGATTACTTCCATCTTTGCATTTTTGTTGTTTCGTGATTCATTCGCCGTCACCCCTCCCTCGCCGGACTTGCGCCGGCGAGCGCCATACACCGCCATCCACCACGTTTTCTTTTGCCCTGGGACCACCTTCTGCCGTCGTAGTTTTTACTTGCAGGTCCAGGGGCAAAGCGACTCCTATTGGGGTCATTTTTGCTGGAGAGTGCACGGCCTGGAGCGGCCCCCGTCCACCCACGTCGCGGCGGCCTGTCGGCGTGCCTTACGTTATTTTGAGGTCGCCTGCAGCTAGGGCGGCGTCCAGGAGGCTTCGCGTGTTCTTTTGGAATGAGGAAGGTCATCGGGAGCGGTTCTACATCCAAGCCAAACTCGCCACCTGCGAGTTCCCTCGCCGTTCTTCCCCAATCGACCAGCGCCGTCGGATCGGGCGTGTTCTTGGTGCAAAGCAGCCACCGTCGGATTAAGCAAGCCCAGGACCGTCCGATCACCTTAGACCTTCTAATCCTAGCCGCACAGCTGAAGGGGTATCGGCCCCTGTGGTGCTGCCACGTGGCTTTAGTGAAGCGCCGCCACCGTCGGATCGTCCGATAGCGCGGGGTATTTTGCGTTAACCCCCCGCCCCTTTTTGTAATTGGTTATTAGTAGCAGAACCTTTACTTGCCTTTATTTATTGCTATAATATTTGCATAGTAGCCCCCAAACATTTTGTGTATTGCTGATACGTCCCTGCCAGGCGCGCGTGCAAGTCACGTGCGCCCTGGCGTTTTTGCAAACATAGCCTCGTTGCTTCGATTATTTCAAATTAGTGCTAAAATTTTCTATTGTAGTTTTAAACTTTTGGGAAATTTACATTGCAGCCCTCGGATTTTCTGAATATTACAAAACTACCCATGTGAACATGGTTTTTCTTTTTGCTTCTAGTAATTTTTGCATGCCTTTATAAAACCCCAAAAAATCTCCAAAAATAGAGTTAAGCTCCTGTTGTATCATATTTTCACGGCATATTTTTATTTTTTATAATTATTGCATTTTTATATTTATTAAAAATAAAAAACATCTATTTTGTGCACTGTCTAGATTAGAAAATCACTAAAAAATATAAAAACCCTTCAGAAAAATCTCAAAAAAATATATTTTGTTCCTTGTAGTTAGTTTTAACTCCCAGCCAAAAATCGTAAAAAATACAAAACCAAACTCTTAAAAATTGCAAAACTCTAAAAACGTTCACAAAAATTTATAAATCTCATAAAAAATCCAAAAATAGTGTTTTCTTTTCCTAAATTTTCTTGGTTTGAATATTTTTAAGGGAAAATTAATTTGGAGAATTTTTGTTACTGTTTGCTATTTTATTTCTCCATTTTAGTTTCAGCCTGGTATTTTCTTCACTGTTTTCTTTATTTTGACAATTAAAAATACCAAAAACATTCTAAAAATTACCCAAAAATCACAAAAACAATAAAAAAGTATAAAAAGACCAAAAAGACTTTATTTGCTTATTCTTGAATATTTTTATCTATTTTTATAAATACCTCTTTGTCTCTTTTATTACATTGTCCTTATTTTCCAATATTGAAAAAGAAAATAAAAAATATATAAAATATAAAAAGAAAATAAAAAAATCAGTAAATTAAAAATCAAAATACAAAATACAAAATTAAAAATTAAATAAAAAAATATAAAAATTCAAAACCCACAAAAAAAATAGCATAATAGGCATTTGATCACATTCACACATTTTTGTGCACTTGTGCCCCGTTCTACCTGTCTGCTCCCTGTGTTCGACCTCTACAATACTTGCACCTATACACATCTTGTTGTAGAGTTATAATAAATTTTAACTCCGCACATTTACTTTCATTGCTTGATATATTTGTTGTGGGTTAATTGTTGTTTGAATTTTGGATTTCGTTGGAGGTCAAATCAGCGACTGTTGATTCGCCTTGTGAGTCAACACGACCTCTGCAAATCTGTGTTCAACAGTCCTCACAGTCAGCAAACGACTTAATTCCTCCGCACCCCCTACAACTCCTTCTCAAGTGTATCTGTAAATAGTATTTAATAATAGAGGGTTGAGTCTAAACTCAAAATGAGCTTAGACCCGGCGAGTGGGTCTCGAGCACTTAGTATGAAAATATATTATCTATATAAAAAAATAACTTTGCAGGCTAGTTCTATAATAGAGCAATTTCATAAAAAAATGAAGCTTTGCGAAATAATGATGTTGTACAAAAATTGAAATATCTAACTGACCAACTGAAATTAATATACTATCTAGATGTTGAAAAATCTTGCAGAAATGAAAATGTCTGTTTTTCGACTATTATAATGACACCACTGTGGCTAGCGTACTAAGCACATGAACGCTGAAACAAACTGAGTCATACGCGTAGACAGCTCCAAAGGCAAAAGAACACCCTGCATACGGCCCAAAGCCTATGTGTATACAGAATGCAGACCCAAAGTCCTCTGAACCATGTATGATGGTTGCCATATCTGATGGCATGTTTCAGGGTCATTTCGGATGACGTCACCATATCTGATGGCTAGTTCATGACCATATCTGAGAGCTACTGTGGTGGTCCTTATTCCTGACATAATTTCTAATCCATAATAATATAACTGTAAACTGAGAATTTTATGATATCTGAATCAAGTCGCCATACTGACTTATCTGTAATGTCTGAAAACTTCTATGGTACTGAAACAATATAATTGAGTACTGAAAGATAAAACTTATCTTTACCATACATTACTGATGATACTAATATGCCATCATCTTGGATAAAACAAACTTAGCTAATGATCAAATTAGACTATCAGGTACAATAGCATAATCAGAAGGCACCTGAAACTGTAATATTGCAATGTATATGTGAAAATAGGGTTTATATCTTAAGATAGGCTTGAAACCACTCACCTGAGAGTTTGCATGTGAAAATCTAATCTTTATAGTCAAGTTGTCACCACGCTCCCCCTAGTAACAGATCCCAAGAATTTCAACATTTTCTTCACATCATTCTGTTTAAGGCATAATTCTATGGTCAATACATTAGAGTGGCATTGACATCTCATATTATACTTACAGACAACACCTTCCTTAGAAACTATGCGTACTTAGTAATATTTTTGTTAATTTTCTTCTATGGACAACATGCCACATACGAATCAATTAGAGTACATATACCTACTGTTGGCTAAAATTTACATTTTTTACTTCTTTGAGTAAAGATTTGAATGGTACATAACCTTTCTCTACACATTCATATAAACCCTCCAATATTATATCATCTAAAACATTCCAACATCTACTGAATATATTTTTCTTCAGAAATTCAATTATTGACCTTAAGTGAGTTGACTTAAACCTTTTTAATTGACATAAAGAAAAACACAATCCAGTGGGGAACTTGATAATCATATATAGATATGGCAAACAAAGTACAGTGATATGCTTCCTCCATTTCTGTATTTCTTTTTAGTAATATACGGTGGCTATTAGCTTTTGAAATTTGTACCTTCTTATGAGTTTCAAATCAAGTGAAATATTACTCTTTTATATCCAAATAGCATCAGTTGATAACTTTTGCCTACATACTACAGAATCCATAGAATTTAAGCAAGTAGAATTTATCCCATCTTGACGTATTATATTAGATCGAATGAATGATAAGGAGAGATTACTCGACCCCTGATTAATAATATGAAACATAACCATAAAATTTTAGCAGGCAACAAACCTGGAATATAAGCGAAGAAACCCTAGTCTGCTACGAGGGGGATACGACTCTCTTCAAATCTACAGCTGTTGATTCCTTGCTATACTATACTTGCATTATTTTTCTGTATGTATATATATTTTCCTCCTGCGACAGAAATACCCTCACCGACCTTTACCTTGCATCTCAATGCTAACACGTGTATATACACGTGGTCACTTCCTGATTTTTTGTGTAGGCATTATCCACCTTAGCCTTTTCCTCCTTACTTGCTAAAATCTTATTCGTAATTTCAACCTATTAGCACTCCATCTATAGCCACACAATTAACGATTACCATTATTCCTATATATATTTATATATTATTTCTATAAACTTAAAGTTAGATATTTGCATTAATCTTGTCATGCTAATTATATATTGTCCTATCACATAGCCAACATCTCCTACGTATCTCATGTTTTTACTATTCACCCCAATAATGTGTTTACGTACTTGGCATTAGTCTTTGAATAGTTAAACCAAATTCTATATCATTCTATATTTATATACATATTCTAAAATAAATATAATAACAATATGTTTGTATCCGATGATCGGCATCCTTGAATCTTTATAGGTTAAAAAAAAAACGCATCCAAATGTTACAACAGGAGCGAAACATTTTGGGAATAGAAACTCTTCTTTATGCAAGAGTCTGCAAAGATGCATACTAAATCAACACATCTCAGAGCTAAATGTTTCTCTCATATAGACTTACCGACAAGGTTTTGAAATAGAATACAAAATGAAACAATCCGAGAATGAAAATATTTTTTCACAAGGTTCTGAAATCGCCCCAAGCTTTGTGAATATTTTCTAACTAGCAGGACCATATTGTAAGTCTTCAATTGTTAAACACCAAACAACAAATCAACTTCATACTCTGGGTTCTGAAATAAGGTCAATCAGAATAAACTGTCAAGAAAAAAAAGTAGCAACTGTGCAACATTTATTAAGGTTCTAAAATAGGTACATGCATTTCAGAAGCTGCCATTGAGCATATGAAGCACTTTAGCCTTTGTGACATGGAAAGAAGCTGATGGATGCATTGTGCTATGGATTATCTTTGCAATAGAGTATTGTTACTTAAAATTCAGAAGAGATATTAGTAAGAACGTAAAGGTGATCCATGCTACAATTTCTTTAATGGAAGAATGGCAGGTGTGAGATACAAGATATTTAGATCCCTGCTAAAAAATTGTAGGTTCAAGTCCAATAGGGCTTGAACTTGCAGTTTTGCTCACTTGTACTATGTTTTAAAGATATATCAGTAACTTTGACTTGCAATTTTCAGGATTGCGACTGTACGAAGCACATACACAACTGTCTATCCCTATGTGGTAGGCGGGCTTTTTCTTTTCACCAAGAAAACGGCAATTATATTTGACCTTGAGTAAGCAAGTTTCGTCTCCGTATACTCCAGTTGATTTAAGAAGAAATTTGTTGAGAAAGATAGATACGTAGAGTTGTGTCTAATGTCTATGTTCCTTTCCATGAGATTTTTTAAGGAAAAAAACCAAGGCTTGAGAAGAATCTTGTAATGGTAAGGCAAGATAATAAAATCTTGTAATGGTTAGGCAAGATTTCATTTTCGGGCAGATCAATGTCATCATGCTATATATCATTCGTAGTAAGCATTGAAAAAAGGACACACAAAACATAAACTGGCACAGGATGGATCAGCGTACGTCAGAGCTTCAGTTGGATCTGTCCTTGGAAGGATACATGTTTAGTCCGGCAAGAAATCTATACGTGCCTTTTTATTTTTATTTCCAATAACGTTTTGATACTTCCTTTGTTATTCACGGTTTTAAATATTATAATCAAAGATCATATATGATATTGTTCTCAATCATATGTGGTGGATCGTGAGATTCGACCACATTTAATTCTTCAAAAATAAAGATGAAATGGATTGATACCTTAGGTAAGTTACATTCGATCAAATCTGATTTGAGCAAACATGCATAAGAAAGGATATTAATTCCCATTAATATGAAAGGAGAGCACAACACATGGAGGATACTTATTTTATTTAAGGGATCAGATCATGATTCACACACGAACATAGAGAGAGAGAGATGGACGCTCCAAACATAGACTTGATGGATCATATCTCCACCCGCATACATCTGATCTGATCAGCATATAGATAATAGGAGCAGTCATTTGCAGCCGCAGGAGTCGCAGGAGCAGTTGGATCCACACTTGCACCCATTCTCAAATCCTGCTGCTTCCATCTCCGCCCCATCGAAAGCCCTGCCAGCACAGTCAACCATTTCTTTTTTAATAGTAACTAAATACAATTAGGTTAAATCAATACCACCATATATCTAATGTATATTATATGGAAAAGTAGTAGAAGAAGAAGAGTTAATTACTTCTTCGCCGGAGAGATGCCCAAGAAAGCGGTCTGGGAGGAGGCTGAGCTTTTCTCTATCAAGTTAGGGTACATACTGCACCTGTTGATTCATTCACATATGGATCAGAATCAGACATGACGTAATTTAGATTAATTAATTTTTTGATGTATTCCTTAACTAAATAATCCGCTCAATTATACGGAATTATACGCATGTATAGATGTACACGTTCCTACACCTCATTGACATGTGAAACAAGACTAGTATTACCCCTTGCAGCTGCTGCCGCAGCTGCAGCCCGACCCGCAGTTGCAGTTTCCGCCGCAGCAAGACATCTTTCGCGAGAGGACGACGGTGGTGAGATAGCTCACTTGTGCGAATAGGAGTGCAAATGGCTGTGTGGAGAGCTAGAAAGCATGGCCACCCTTCTTATAGGAGTGGAGGAAGGGGGCTGCCCATGCATCCACCGTACACGTGTCAAGACATCGTCGATCATTCGAAGCATTTGAAATGGAAAGGGCTACTATCGATGTCGGGTACTTTATGCTAATTGTTCGCGTGTGGAGGACCCCAACCCAATCCGCGCCATTAATAGTCCAACCTATTTATTAATCGTATACGTAGAGATGTTGTAGATCGTATCCTATATATCTTATGTTTCCATATCTATATGAGTGCAGCATTCGGAAAGGAAAAAAGAAGGGCGAGGCAGTTGGCTTAACTTTGACGAGGGCATAAGATACGGATTAAAATATCAGTCGTCATCCTTTTAAAGTAATAGTTAGATTCTCCCGCTCTTTGGTTAACAGTACGGGGAACATATTGACCTCAAAAAAGCATCGAGGAAAAGCTTCGCGTCGATTGTTTTGGATCTCTCAGACACTTTGAAATCTGGATTGCATATGTTTTGTTTTTTTGGCAAAGGGTATTTTTCATCTGCTTGTATTTTTTTCGCATCCCTCTCTATTTTTTTTGGAAAATGGGGGAGATTCTGATTTCCTGTCGATAGGAAACGATGAATGTTAAATATGCTTAACGATAATGTAACAATTGTTTAATTGGTGCCCATAGACTCCACACCTTGTAAAAAACTTCCAATTTCTGAGACATAAATTTCACGTCATGATCGTGAATCAGCTATGATTCTGTAGGGTAGGCTGTCCATGGAAATGGAAGTTTATTTTCTAAGTACATATGTCGATGTTAAACCCTTAAGTTGAATGTTCGGACATCTATTTGTTATGATTGAAAAATAGGACCTCTAATTAAGAATAGAGGAATAGTTGACAACTTTTCTTTGTGATTTACACATAATAATTCAGATGCAACTAGCATGTGACATTAAGAAATATAATACTCAATGTGCAAGAACCAAATAATATTGGTTCATCCATTTGTAATCCGCTGTCCAGTTGGAATAGCGAATATCCATCAAATTGGGTATCCAAATTGAATGGATTGAATCGACCCATGAACGGCCTAAAACGGAAGAGGAGTTATACAAAATATCTTCCAAGCAATCCGTCCTCTTCAACAGGATCGGGTTAGCTATCCAAACATGGATCAGCCTCGTTGCGCATCCACCGCAAAGAAATTATACTCCCTACTGGTTGACGGGAGAATTAGATCAAAATCGCTTGACTTCTTTTGTAAGCATATCTTTGACCCGAGGGTTTTATACTTTGGATAGTTATTAGTGCACAAGAAAGTTATAACTCAAGCTGAATTAGGAAAATTAAACGTTTCATCTGTAAATAGCCGTCACTTATGTCGAAAGGATAATGAAAACTACACATACCAATTCAGCGATTGTATTATAACAAAGGATATCTTTGCAAAATGTCAAATTGAACCTAAATTTGATGAGTTTATGAACAAATTCCAGACGAATGGCAACTCAAAAAATATCTGTGTGGATTGGAATATGACCTCTTTCAAAACAACCCTCTGGTGGGTAATTTGGAAAGGACGGTGTAAATTGGCTTTTGATGGTATCCCTTAAAATTCAACTAAGCTAGTACTAGAAACCAACACTATTTGTTAATTTGACTTGAATCCTAACCACTTGTTGGGCTGCTGATGTGGCTGATATGTATCCTGACTTTTGATTGGCTGACAACTGTTGGGTCAGGATTGCTGACATGTCTGATCTGTGTCCTGCCTTATGATTGGCTGAGAGCTATTGGGTCAGGATTGCTGACAAGTCTAATCTGTGTCCTGCCTTCTGATTGGCTGAAAGCTGTTGGGCCAGGATTGCTGACATGCCTGATCTGTGTCCTGTCTTCTGATTGGCTGAGAGCTGTTGGGATGGATTGCTGAATACATATGGTATTCTTCTGTTGCAGTATAAAAAGGGCCCTAGAGCCATCAGATACTACAGTCCTCATTTCTGATACTGTTTCTCATCCCATATATGTACCTTCTCAGTACCCTTTGTATTACATTTTTCTCCAAATAGTGAAACCGATCGCCGCCGCCCAAGGACTTAGCCCATTTACGGGTGAACCTTGTAAATCCTTGTGTTTATGTCTTGCTTGTTTGATATTGTTTGTGATTATTTGCTTCCGTGATTCGCAACAAACTGGTATCAGAGCTCCAGGTTCTATAAGGATCATCCAGTAAAATGGCGTCACACAATCCGAAGATCGAGAAGTTAAAGGGGAAGAATGGATTCAGTCTATGGTAGATCAAGATGCACGCCCTTCTGAAGCAGCAGGGCATCTGGGCCGTTAGATCAAGAGCGGGCGAAGGCATTCGAGCCGTCCGAGTTGATGGTGCGGGAAGAGAAGGCGTACTCGACGATGATGCTATTTTTGGCGGATGAGATTATCATCGAGGATGCTGATTGGGATTCTGCGGCCGGTCTGTGGTTGAGACTTGAAGGTCTATACATGAAGAAGTCTCTGACCAACAAGTTGCTCTTGAAGCAACGTCTGTTCTCTCTCCGCATGCATGAAGGTGGAGTCATGCAGGTTACCAAAGCTGGAGTTGTTGTCATCAAAGGCAACAAGCAGAAGATTCTATATGTATTGTAAGGGTCTACAGTTCCTGGGAGTAAGTTCAAGCATTGTTTGGACTTGCTCAATATCAACAGTTGGCAGTAGCCCCAATGAGGGGCTGGCGGCAGCGCAGTGAAGCTTGGCGAAGCCTCTCCGAGGAGAAATTTCAAGGTGAATAATGTTTATAATTCCTTGATTCATGTTATCTGAATTTCAAGTGGTGAATTATAGTAGTGGTCAATTCTGCTATATAAGAATTTAACTCCGGTGGAGTCTAGCAGTGGTTAATTCTACTAGTGGAGAATTCAACTCATGGAAGAGTATAGTAGTGGGTAATTCTACTATATGAGAATTCAACCCCGGTGGAGTCTAGCAGTGGTTAATTCTGCTAGTGGAGAATTCAACCCATGGAGGAGTATAATAGTGTGTAATTTTACTATATGAGAATTCAACCCCGGTGGAGTCTAGCAGTGACTAATTCTGCTAGTGGAGAATTCAACTCATGATGGAGTAATAGTAGTGGTTCATTCTACTATATGAGGATTCAATTCAAGGTGGAGATTGTTAATTTGACTTGAATCCTAACCACTTGTTGGGCTGCTGATGTGGCTGATCTGTATCCTGACTTTTGATTGGTTGAGAGCTGTTGGGTCAGGATTGCTGACATGTCTGATCTGTGTCCTGCCTTTTGATTGGCTGAGAGCTGTTGGGCCAGGATTGCTGACAAGTCTGATCTGTGTCCTGCCTTCTGATTGGCTGAGAGCTATTGGGCTAGGATTGCTAACATGTCTGATCTGTGTCCTGTCTTCTGATTGGCTGAGAGCTGTTGGGATGGATTGCTGAATACATATGGTATTCTTCTATTGCAGTATAAAAAGGGCCCTAGAGCCATCAGATACTACAGTCCTCATTTCTGATACTGTTTCTCATCCCATATCTATACCTTCTCAGTACCCTATGTATTACATTTTCTCCAAATAGTGAAATCGATCGCCGCCGCCCAAGGACGTAGCCCATTTACGGGTGAACCTTGTAAATCCTTGTGTTTGTGTCTTGCTGGTTTGATCTTGTTTGTGTTTATTTGCTTCCGTGATTCACAACACTATTTCTGCTGTTAGAAGGGGTTCATTAAATGGGGACGATCATTTGATTTGTGACATATAGCTATATTGATAGATTCCTTTGATTGATATCTTCACTACAAAAATGGCGGGATTGGTGTACAGAGTTTATCGTGTACTAGGCGAGCACATGTGCTCACTCAACGCCTAGCGAGCACTTAGGCTGCACAGGTGCTCACCAGCATGATCACCCATTTAAATCTGGAGGCGCGATTAAGTTTTAGTAAATGGACAAGCACATTAATAGCACATGTGCTCGTCCGGTTGTGCTCGCCACGTTGAAATTAACGGCGTGGAGAAAAGGGCGCATGGCATTTTGAGGGCGAGCACGTTAAGAGCACGGGGCGAGCACGTAAGTGTGCTCGCCCGTGCCCGTAAGCAGAACGCAGCGTGTCTGCATCCCCTCATTCTTGCGCAACTCACTTCATGTATCATCCCCTCTGGCAACGAGAACTCCACCGGTAGCGTGTCGAGGCCTTCCATTTTGACCATTTATCGCACATACACCCCTCTTTAGGTATATCTTATCATCCTTTGTCTTTGTTTTGCATATTTCATTCGTTTTCATAGTTGCTGTACTAGATTTTGGATTTTGATATTTTTATTTTTTGTTCTTAAATTCATTCTCATTAATTGTTAATCTTGTTGCTTATGCTTATTATAGTTATTTAATATGTAGTTTTACTTAGATTTGAGTAAAATTTTCACTAATATAGATGAAATATTTTACGCATGTTAAGTGCTTGATTAAATGACACAACAAGTAAAGTTCTTAAATAGTGATGTAGGTAAATGTTGGTATAGATGGGATGATAGATACATTAGTTTAACACTAGGTTCATATATTAGGTTCATTGAAAAGTGTCATAAGACTAGTTTAATAACATTAGGAATGTTGATATATAGAAGTGTCATAACACTTGTTTCATAACATTAGGTTCACTGAAAGAGGTGATGTGGGATACGAATCCTTTGAGAATAAGACTTATTTAGTTAATGTAAAATTAGACATTTATTTAAGTTAAAATCATTGGTGCGTGATAATTAAAACTTTAAACAAAAATTTTGCTTCTGTAGTAATTTATTATCACATTAAATTTTAGTTAATGTGATTAAGTATATCACATTAACTTATAGTTAGGTTTATGATAAGTCTAAAATATTATCCATTAATTATTAGAAAATCACACAAAATCATTCACACATAATGCATCCCTCCACACCGGGTGGTGTGTGGCCCTGCACAACGGGAGGCGTACGCAACACATTGGAGGATTTGATCAACTCTAACTGTGTTATATTTTTTTATTTTTTCACAGCACTATTGGACTCACTTTGGGATGTTTATCCCAGACCAATGGTCATGGATTTTGATGTTTGCATGTTTAAAATTTATTTTTTGCTGGTGCCCATCAACTATTAGTGACACAAGCACTGTATTAGGCACTAAATTAGAATCACACTTATATTTATCCCATCGTTAACCAACCAAATTTACGTAATTGCCCGGATAATATAAATGAATAAATATTTTAAGATGATTTTATAGTCCCATTTGTAGCACGTACAAATGTATGACATAAAGTGTTCTTAAAGTATTACATTTATGTTAGCTTTCCTTAGTTCGGAGATCCCAGACTAAGGGTATCCGTTAGGATTCAAACTTACTAAAAGGTGATCGTTGTCACAAGCTCTTTATTTCTTACGGAAATTCGGTTCATAACCCCTTCCTCTTCGGTATACCAAATTAATCATAATTTACTATTGAAATAATCACTAATATGATTATTTTAAAAGTTGATTGCAATTGATTTATGTGGTATACGTGAGAGGGGCGGGGTTATGCTATCGAATTTTCGTTAGAAATAAAGAAGCTTGTGACAACGATCATCTTTTAGTAAGTTTGAATCTTTATGGACGGGGTCAAGGGATAACATAATTAAAACACTTCTCTTCTTATCTTTTATCTCAATAATAGGATACGTTTAGGTATTCCTCACATATTTTCCTGGATTTGACATTATAAATTGTTTAATTCAAGTTTATCAATATGACAAATAGAGTGTGGATCTAGAATCGTGTAATAGATTGACGTATAGCAGATACCTTTCAAAGAGGTGTTCAGGAATTTATACAAATTTCTTCTGCGCAAGGTTCCCGTGTCGTGGATTCAGATGGAACTATCTTGTGTCCGTGTAAGAAATGTCGTCTAATAAGGAAGAGATCAAAGGATGAAACTCAGTTTCATCTTTATAAAATGTGTTTCATGGAAGAATATCAGATTTGATGGAGGCATGGTGAGGATTACGAGGACAGGATGAATGATACGGAAGAAGCTCACAATAGTAATCCTTTTGTAGATATGGTTATGGACGTTGCGGGTCCTGATTTTAATGCTACTTTTTTAGAAGATGAGGAACCCTACGGAGAGTCTGTAGAATTTTACGAGCTATTGAAAAAAGAGGAAGAGCCATTGTGGTCATGCTGCAAGAAATATTTAAAACTTTCCACGATTTCGGATCTTCTATCGATGAAGATGGAGTACAATATGACCGATCGTAATTTTGATGCAATTCTTAGGATTGTCAAGAAAATGTTACCGGAAGATGCAGAATTACTTGATAATTATTACAAAATTAAAAAGATGATGCGGAAGATGGGTTTAACGAAAGTTAAAATAGACTCTTGTATAAATCATCATATTTTATATTACGATGAACATCAGCATTTACAACGGTGTCCTGAATGTAACGAGCCCAGATATCAAGAAACTAGTAAGAGTGAGACAAAAACCTCGAGAAAGATTTTACGTTATTTCCCATTAAGTCCGAGATTGAAAACTCCGAAAACGGAGAAAATGAAGAAATATCCTTTAATCCAACCGAAATAAATGATGAAGATTAGTTTTAAGTTCTAATACACAATTATAATTAAATTATCTAAAATCTTTAATAATAACTATGTAAGTAACTATTACATCATCATTATAGTCATGACAGGTTTTGGACGTGACAGGGCTCATGGATCACATCGATCCAATCGACCATCATCCTCGGACACACCTTCGTCCAGTAGGCAGCCCACTCTGGATGATGTTTTACATTCATAGTCCGACGAGGTCTGACGGGTCATAGCCTACTACGAGTCTCTTGGTTATACTCCGCCTCCCTTTTATGTTGGCAGCTATGGAGAGCCATCTACATCAGCCGCTCCTACTGGATTCCCGGTCCCCATACCTGCATGGACATCGATGGGTTCTGATTCTCCTTCTTTTGGACGTCCAAGCACCTCCGTTCCTTTACCTGCTGTATTTGGACAGACTTCAGCGTCCCACTCTTTGTTGAAGGTTACGACGGATGGGAGGTAAGATTTTAATAAATGTTGTCATTTAAATTTTTCCAAATATTTATAAATTGTATCATATTTACAAATTTTACCAAATGCATGGATTTTTTGAATAGCAATAGGATGGCAAAGGAGATAACCAGTGTAATCAAGACACACTTGACTTGCATGCAATTTAGATGGTGACGCATCCCTGCTTCAGAACATGAGAGACTGTTTGAAATGTTTCTGGTAAGAAAAATTTCTAATAAGTGATATATAATTTTTGGTCAAGTTTTTTTGATATGATATTTTATTGTAATTTTCAGAGTAGGTTTCACCTTGGTTCTGGTATGTGGAAGGAGGCTTATCATCGAGCATTTATTCGTTTGGCGGAAAAGAGAATGAGTGATACATTTTTCAAGGCAAGGAGAGACTCGCATGCGAAGACAGGATGCAAGGAGATGGATTTTGAGGAGATGAAGAGGTTCCCACCAACATGGTGTACAGAGGATAGGTATTGAATTTCTTAAAGAATTTATAATAAAGATTTTTAAAGTAATCACTAATCATAACATATTCCTTGCAGATGGGCGGGTTTCTGTGATGCATTCATTGTGGATGCGGAGTTTGGAAGAAGATCCACAGCAGGAAGGACAAACCGCTAAAAACAAAAGATTAAATCGAAAAGTGGCTCTAAAAGCCACAATCAGATCAGAGCGGAGATGGTATTACAATATAAAATTTATTTTTTGAAATCTATTTTAATATAATACAATGTTCTTATCACATCTTAAAATTATTTTTCAGGCAGCGAGGTTGGAAAGAGAACCCTCTTTTCAGGAGTGGTGGTCGAGGTCCCACATGAGTGGGAAAGAAGGAGAGTCGCAATGGTCCACTCTTGAAGCAGGAGAATTGTTGGTAAGTTTATCAATTTATTTGCAATTGAATGATATATTATAACTCATTTTTATATATTTCACTTTGTATTTCAGGATTGTTATTTGGCATTAGCTGTAGAAAAATGGGGGTGGTGATCCAACTAGAGAGCAACCACCATTTGATAAAACAATATGGAAGCAGGTATAGATAATTATAATCTTACTATACTCATTTGTAATATATAATTTCATATTAAATAATAGAAATCTTACAAGGTGTTGGAGGAGAGGGACATTGTGGCGAACAGGAAGCAGACGTTTGGTGGTCTTCCTCCATACTATGTGGAGGAACATCATCATTGCTATTCTGCATACTCCCAGCCTTCGTACACACAACCACATCCTTCCTAATAATCAATTCCAATGGAGTTGCAGATGGGGATGATGGTGGACCAAGTGACGAAGCTCCGAGAAGATTTCACGGCGTACATGTAAGTATTCTACTTAGAATGAGTAATAATTTTATATTTCTACATCTACAAAATGCAAGTAACAGGTATATATCTTCCATATATAATATAGGTCACAAAGGCATGCATCTCAACTTGAGGAGATTGAATCCGATAACGAAGAGGAGGAGGAGAACGACCCTGAAGAAGAGGCACACATGTATGCTAGGTTCAAAGAAAATGGGAAGGAAAAAAGAAATCAAAGCAGGGTTTAATGTCTAAATTTTTTAGATCAAAGAAGAAGTAAATTGTTGCTGGTATTGAATTCTAGTGTTGTTAAACTTTTAGCACGTCTTCCCTTTTATATGAACTTCGAGAGTACAATTTGTTGTAATTTTACTTGTCCTTGCTTCGAACATATAGTTGTAGTATTTAGATGTCTAAATTTGAATGTTTTTTTCTATGTTCATGTATATTTGTAGTATTTGTAGTATTTAGATGTTAAATTTGAATGTTTAAATTTGAATGTTTATTTCTAAGTTCATGTATAATCACACCTGCAATGGTTTATTGGCAGGATATACAGGTTCGATGGGACGTTAAAACCCCGTCGAACCTGTAAAATTTTTTTCCTGGAATTCTATTTGGGTGAGCACATGTGCTCACCAGGTGTCCATGTGTGATCGCCCTGCTTAATAGGGGAGAGCATTGTGGCGTGCACAAATGTGCACGCCAAGAAGCGGGCGAGCACATAGCGTCCCAGGGTGCTCACACACCGGCCGGTGTGACTCTCGTATAAGCGAGCACGAGCTGAACGAGCACATGTGCTCGCCCATCTCCTGGGCGTGCACATGGCGTGCACTTGGCGTGCACATTATGAGCCATTATGTGCACGCCAATCCCGCCATTTTTTGTAGTGATTTTGATGTAGGGATCATGGCTATGGGTGCTTCTCTTTCAACTGGTGGTCGTGGTAAGCGTGTGACAGTGGTATCATCCATGGCTAAGAATATTTCTATTAATGACTGAAACAACGGGTTTCTGCGAGGGTCTAGAAATCTCACAAGGCGACATATCCAATCGGTGCAGTGAGCGCTCACGAAACCCGATCTAGTTCAACAATCAACCCACAAATAAAGGACAATAAGGACAGTGTGGATCAAAATTTATTATAAACCCTAAAATAAAATGTGTATAGCGACAAGCAGAGTAGGGCATCAAACACGAGGAACACACGGTGTAGTACTTTTATATTATTTATAAATAAATAAATAAAAAATATCGGTATATAAGTATATATAAATGTGACAATTTTTATCAGATAATGTGGGTTTTTATTCAATTAAATTTTTTATTTAAATTCTAATTTTATATTTCTGTATTTTGATTTTTTTAATATTCTATTTTAATATTTTCTTTTTATATTTTTATATTTTACATTTCATTTTCTCTTTATAAATACAATATAGATATATAAGAGTATATATACAATGTATACTAATATAGATATTAATAAAAATAGTTAAAATAAAGAAATAAAATCATTTTGGGTTTTAAATAATTTTTACTATTTTTATGATTTTAAGGATTTTAGCTAATTTTTATGTATTTTTAAAGGTGAAAATACCCTAAAATCGGGATAAAATGTAAGGCCCAATTTAAAATGGAGATGAAAAATATAAAAAAGTATCACAATTTCTTCAAATTAGTTTTAATATAAAGATAATAATATAAATAAAATTATATAAAAGAAATTACTATTTTTGGAATTCTTGGAGATTTTTCCAATTTTTATAAAGGTTTTTAGCATTTTTCAATTTTTAAGTGTTTCCTTTTTCTATTTTACTGATTTTTTGGTCTGAAGATTAATAATACTTACAAAAGAATAATACATTTTTATGGATTTTTTCGATGTGAGTTTATATTTTTTTGCTTTTTAAGGCAAATAGGAGCTGACCGTGCACTATTTGAATTTTAGAAAATAGGAAAAGGGCTTAAAATGCAAATGTAAAATTATAATGTGATCAAGCATGGATCCAGGTACCTACTCCTATTTTTTTGCTGAATTTTGAAGCATGTAAACTATTTTTTATAAATAGCAAACAAAGCAAAAAATGTTCAGCCAAGTAGGGGTATAATTGCAAATATAAGTAAAGAAGGGGGTCGCAGTGCAACTTTACCCAAACTTTATTAATGATAATAAAACTTTAGATACTAGAAGATAATTAGAAAACCTGCGAGGGTTTACATGCAATGTTTACAAGATAAAACGTGCGTATGCACACGACTCTAATGGGGACTAAATTGAAATATTAGAAATCTTCAAGGGGTTACAAGCAATTAATCCACTACTTTTTAAACTACATAAAATATTTACATTACTGTTTAGCAATTTCAAAAAGTATGGAGGAGAATAAGTAAATTACCTACTTAAGTGCTGAGATCCAAGCGTCCTAGGATTGCCACGTGGATGATCGAATGGCTATCTTCGCGTACCCCTTCACTGGAAACGAACAGTCCAAATTAGATACAGACCATTGTTCTTGATCGAACGGCAGGAAGGGATGTTGGAAGAACACACAAGAACTGCTCGTGGTGAACTTTGATTCGCCAATTCTACAATCCCCAGCACTCTTTCTCTCCTCCGATGAGCCCATCATGAAGCTGGGCTTCCTACGCATGCGCCTACAGGGTCCGAGCAAGGTGAGGTGGCGTAGGATGCTCCGGTGAGAATAAACCACCTGGGGTAGCTCCAGGAGGTCGTTGAGGCTCTAGACGCTGAAGGATATGGTTAGATCCTCAAGCGCATCACGGAAGCGTGAGCGTCGCATCGAATACGACGTGGAGCGACTAGTCACACTAGTTGCTCGATGCAGCGGAATTTAAAAAATTTTATTACGACGAAACCACATGATCCAAGAACACTTCTCGGATCGTTTCGTCTAAACCACAAACAAGTAATAGGATTACCTCTTGAAGCGTGGTTGCGATCGAGTCTCTAAACGAAGAGACCTCCTGTCTCAAGTCCGATCCGACGGAGGAGACGCTTGCGAGCGCGGGGATGAACCGCGTGCTTCTCGCAATCCATGTTGATGATCCAAGCGGCGGATCTCCTGATCTCGACACACGAGATCCGACGTCTTCTTCACGAGCAAGGCGCACCGAAGGAGACGGAGATCCACGAGCAGTAGAACAGGCAGCATAACGACGATGCCGCGACGATGGAGAACCTCTCCATGGCATCCATGGTGGATGGCCATGAGAGGGAGAGAGAGGGCTGACCTCTAGAGAGAAAGAGAGAGGGAGAGAGAGATGCTTCTCAAGCATTATGTGTAAAGAGAGAGCATGGGTATGCCTCTCTATTTATAGGGTTTTGGGATCCATGGATCTCAATCCATGGGATATATAAAATCAATGGATGAGATTGATTTATGTCAATCCAATGGTCAAGATTGTTGTTGGTAAAAGCCAACAAACAATAATCTAATTTAAATCAAATATATTTGAGATGTCAAATATATTTTAATCCTAAATTAGATAAAGCAATTATGAAGAGAGATTTGCATGAATGATCTCCCCATTAGGAATGGTGGGGACGGCCACCAATTTCCTTGTGGAATTGGTAGCCGCCCACCATCTCCATATGGTGGAGATTGTCCCATGTAATCTCATTAGATTACACATCTCCATGAAATTCTCCCATAATTTCCAACAACTTTTGTTGGGATTTTATTCACCAAAATAATTCTCAATTAATTTTGGGAATATTGCAATCTTGACATTGGAATATTGTGAATCAAATTCACAACCCAAAACAAAAAGTAATTTACATTTTCAATTAATTAGACAATGTGTATCCAATACACATTAATAATTAATCTACTAATATAAATTATATTCAACTCTCTCTTAATACATTATAAATCACATTTATAATATATTATGAATAATTGGATATTACTATCCACATTATTCTTATCCATAATAATTAAATCACATTTAATTATACTGGATAACTTATTCTCATGTACTTAAATAATATGAATCACATTCACATTATTTACATCTTTGATAATCAAATCACATTCAATTATCTAAGATAACTCTCCTTATAATATGAATCAAATTCATATTATTCATGATAATTAAATCACATTTAATTATCCATTTTCTCATTGCTCGGATACATATATCAACAATAGAATTATCCATGAACTCTTTCAAGGATAATGCGCTTTCTCCGCGAATACTTGGAGATAAGGACATAGCGATTGTATTGTTCCACGTATAGTGACATGGATATTGAGATCACATCTCAAATCCAGATCTCGGGCCTCCCATAGATGCTTGATCAAATCAAGACCGCAAATCTAATCTTCTCATGGAATCTGAATCACATTCAGATTAATGTCCAACATTTGGACTAAGATGAGATTTCTTCTCTACTGAGAGGAGTCACTAAAATCCAGACCCGTTTCATCACTCCCTAAGAATGGAACGTCATGGTTATACAATCGTTTATGATCACATCACCCTCAGGCATTCCCAATACCTGTACATCCTGCATACTGGAAGACTCAGTACAAACCCGAAGTATTTAGATCAACTTTATACTGTCTACTTCAGGATTTTATCAGTAAGTTTCTCATTCGATCATTTGGATGTCAGTATTGATCATATACTTTTTGAAAAGCATATATCATACCTAGGTCTTGATCATATACTTTCCAAAAGTATATATCAAACAAACAAATTCAGTCAAGCTTCCAAAGCGAGATGACCGTGCGCACGGAATTTGATTCTTCCCAATATCTCATGAGTGAGCTCATGTCTTCCGGTTCAGTAGTGAACCTGTATGATCCCTTTGAGAGATCGTATTACTCATATGCCCTTATATGCACACCAGCGCGCTGGTGTATAGACCTTGATTAGGTCATCAACCCATTGGTCTGCCAAATGTACATACTCAGACATATAGTAACACATCTGTCTCCGGTCAGAGGATGTGTGCCTATACCATGACAGCATATGATATAGGACTTTGGTTATCTCGATCTCGTTAAGTCAACTCTTTGACCTAACTAATCTGACACCTCCGAATCTCTATTCCTATGCAGAGGACCTGCATCAAGAGGTCGGTCAGATATCAGCCTAATTGAGATAGGATTGCCATCTCCTACTCTGGCTGGAGATCATCTCTTAATAATCATTTGTCGGTGCTTGGCGAGTCCTCAATCTAACTCATTAGATATTCATCTAAGCACCAGCCTCTATGATTCAATAATTGAATCAACAGCTGTATGATCATTAAGACGGCCATGGTACATAACCCTAATTGTACTATGGGACCTATTATGCAAATTATATACTCTTTATTTCAGATCAAGGAGTGAATTGCAATAACATTTATTGCATAATGGCTCGCCGTGGGCTCGCATGTCCAACAATCTCCCACTAGCCTAAAGAGCCATTAATGGGCTAATCATTTAAACCCACACTCATGTGACAATCATTGGCTAAAATAGCTAGGTAAGTTGATCAGTCACTCTGTTCCCACGAGACTACGCCAAGTCCTTTTACGGCACTTGCATATCCCCAGTAACAGTGCTCGCATCCAATGCGAATGTTGCATCTCATGCAACCGATACTCAATTTATAGTGTCCTTGACACTACATCTTATTAATTATCATAACCATTATTCCCATAATCCTTATTAGAATACCTTCATTCCTGGAGATCTCTATCTCCTAAGGTATCTATAGTTAAGACCCTTATAGATCACTATCTACAAGGTCTTAAACCTTTGAAGATAAGACTTTGAGATCACTATCTCTAAGTTTCATCATTTTTGAAGATATTGATATTACTGCGATCAAGTGTTTTATCTCTATAGTAGAATTAGTAACAGTTTACTACTCCTACTGCATGGCAGACATCTGGCCCTTGTACACATTTAGCATACACTTAGCTTCTCATAACTGATGCACAAGTGCACGCAGTTCTAGCATTCACTTCCTCAACCTTTTGAGGCGCTATCCCTTTAGACAGGCCAGTACCACATCTTAAGGGATGGAAGCCTTTCTTGGAATATCTAAGAATAGAATATGTCCAAGGTGTACTACAAATGTGACAGTCCCAATATCCTCTTCTCTTTGCTTCTGAACATCTTCAGAACTAGGATTTAAGAGGTATCCTTGAGATCATATCTCAAGGTATGGAACAACCAAATTATAAAACACTTATTATTATCATCCTTAAATCAATCCAAATGATCAGGATAATATCTACATTTAACACGATGAACACAATGGGACTCCCACTAAGCTTCATATGGTTCACCAAGATTCTATCTGAAATTATAACATTTATAATTTCATTAGATCTTATGATCCAACTACAAGAAGCTTATTTGAGTCCAAAGATGGAGTTCTTTAGCTTGCACACCTTGCTTTCCTCAACCACGAAGCCCTGGGGCTAGTTCATATGAATTTCCTCAGAGAGGTATTCATAGAGGAATGCAATCTTGACTCACATCATGAAGATGTCATAGTCAAGTTGTGTAGCTATAGTTAGCAATATTCTGATGGGTTAAAGCAAGGTCACTGGAGAGCAAGTCTCATCGCAAGCGATGTCTTCTCTTCATGGCTACGAACCGTGCTTTGAAGGTCTATACCTTCTCATCAGGTTCCCTCTTTCTCTTGAAGATCCATTTACACCTTAATGGGTCTGACCCATATAGGTGGATCCTCGAGGGTCCATATACAACACTTGTATATGAAGTCTACATTAGACTTTTATTGCTAACATCCATCTATCCATGTCATGATCCTCTGGAGCTTCATCACATGAAGTCCAATCATTTTCACATGGAATAGATCCTCAAACTTATTTGAAGAAGTATTAGTGTTTCATCTTCAATTATTCTTTTAGTTTCCGATTTCAGGAGTCTCATTATCTTCTCAAGATTAAATGAGTTCCTTTACTTCATTTTTATCTTGATTCTTAAGAGAGTCATCCTCTAAGAATCACATTCTCAGAGATGAGATCCTTTAAGAATCTCAAGGTCATAAAGTAGGTATACAATACCATCCTTTATTTTCCTAATGAAGTAGCACTCTCTAGTGCTAGATTCCAGCTTACATGCATGGAACCTTATTAAGTATATAATGTAGTCTCTACTACATATATACCTTGGAAACTAAGAGATAATTATGCTAGGATTAATCATTGATCAAATCATGTCACACATGATCAATTGTATCTCCCTACAACTCCATTGAGTTAAGGTTCATTAGGAGGATTGAGATAGGAAATGATATTCATATCTCCATAAGGTATTTCTTGAATTCATCTAATAGGTAAAGGCCACCTTGGTTAGATCAAATTCATTTCATCTTCCTTCAAACTTTGGTTCTAAACCAAAATGGTGAAATCTTTGAACATTTCAAAGTTTTCTAAGTGAAGAGAAGAAATCTCATATCATACATAATCATTAACAGATATCACATATCCATAATGTTTACTATGATATAGATGAAATGTTTACTATGATATAGATGATCTGCATACATCAATATGTATGAGATCATGAATACCTTGACATCTTACACCTTTTCCAAAGAGGGGTGTATTGGACATTTTTACTTTAAATACAATATTCATAAGTATGTGAGATTTGAATCTTTAGACAATCTAAAGTTTCATGTCTTACTAGTCCATTGATCTTATCAACAGACATATGTCCAAAAAACTTGATGCCAGATCATTGTTAAATGATCTTTGTCCTCCTATTGATCTTTATAGGTTTAATTTTCAGTATTAGAAATCTTAGGGCCTGTTTGGTTGCAGGGTTGGGCAGGGTTGGGTTGGGGTGGGTTGGGCTGGGTGAATAGTAATCTGTGAGGAGGAAGTATCCTTGTAAATAGTAACCAGGGTTGGGCCAACCCTGCCCAACCCTGCAACCAAACAGGCCCTTAATGAACCATTCATTAATTTTCTAATTTAATAGAGTCCACTAGATTTTAGATTACTATCTGAAATATCTCCATCATAACTCTTTATGATAGATTTATTACAGAATTCATGTTTATATCCAACAATTAGAAATAAACAATGAGTATATTCTAATATCTAGGTCATAGAGACATTCTCTAAGACTAAGGGCTCCCACTGAAAATATGAAGTTCATTGATCCAATGGAAATTGTTGCAACACTTGCATCACTCCCAACATGATGATCATTAAACCTTAAGATCAAATTATTCTAATACAGATGCAACCAATTGCAAGTGTCATTAGAAAATTGAGATACAATTATTAGACTTTATCTTATCAAATAAGTAAGTCAATATCAATGATTATATGTAGATTAATCTGATGCACTATCTGATTCCTTCTCTAAGGATTCTAGACAGATTTGATAGTCATACTATCAACACATCAACTTATTGCAGTATTGACATTCATTCAACTCTTTAAATGTCATATGGAAGTTACAGAAATACAGTCAACCTTTTGACTATATTTCTTACTTGGGTCCAACCCATGCTTCCACTGCGCTCCCTTTATCTATAAGCAACCATTGCTTAAGACTAAGGACCTCTTATGTTAAAATCAAAAATTTCAATATAAGAGTATTTCAACATTTACACAAACTTCATTTAAGTTCATACAATATGAATATTATGAAGCTTCATGAATGACTAGAGTATAGACAGTAGAATGATGGCACTCATCATCTACATCCATCTAAGCTCTTAAAACATAGGTTCAGGTAGGTATTCAAACAATTTGAATACATCATCTCTTATAGAGCCACCATTCTGCATGATGCAGAGAATCATGTCATTCATGATTGAATGTTGAGAGCACATATGTATGCCAGAATATCTTTATTGATTTTACAAGGATTAATTTGACAATTGCGATCATCATCATTATGTCACTTCTAAAGCACATTTGATGATATCAAGATCATAGAAACATCCAAACCCTATGTTTGAAGTCCTATTATCTATTTAATTGTCATTCCTCATTATTATGAGGAAACTTGCATATTGCAACCACATACATTATGTGTCCAACTGCAAGTACAATATCTGGATCAAGAGTCTATCCATGATATTTTACTGGTTATCATTGAGTATAACATTGAGTGGGTTTAATGAAGGATTTATCTGAAATAAGAAATTTGCATAAATATATATATAAATATTTAATTTACTTTGATTTAGGAATTTTTATATCAAAGTTGTCTTGCCTTGTCAACACTGAAAGTTCATTCCCTTAATCACTTTCAATGTAAGAGATATACTTACCATTATATCTCAAGCAAGATCTGGGATCTCCTTCCTTATCTTTGTTACATCCCAATAATATGAGAAACTGCAACTCGGATAAAAAGAAGCGGGAACACATTCCGCCTTGCAAGTCCAACTTGCATTTCCCAATTCGGTCTTTAATACCCAGGCCCACCACCCCTAAGGTGATGTTGACCCGTCATTAATTGAACCAACCGTCAACATGATTAGAACTCGCTATGCACAATCCAATATCGCCCCAATAATATGAGGATCCGATATTGGGGTCACTACGCACACGGCCTTACTCTTTCGAGAAGCAAAGAGCCCGATCCAGATGCGCTTGCATATAGGAGCTGTCACTTCGGACAGGCGTCTCCTATATACAATCCCTGGCGACGGAACCCTTTGCCTTGACGGGAGACCATGGATGTCAATTATGTGATCCTCCATCTCTTATTCAAATTTAATTAATTGCTATGAATCACATTCATACAATTAATTCTTCCAAGGGAATTCTTAACTCCAATCATATTAGAGTATTTTAATTGGACATAATTAACTTAATCATATTAAATTAATTATCAATCCAATTCAATCAATCAAACTTAATTTTATACTTGAATATATATGGTATTATTCTCAAAGTACGTATTAATTCGTATTTTAATAATTAGAAAAATACATCTTAATCCCTCGGACATTATCCCGGCCCTACCCGCTGTCATGGCCAGTACCGGCGGGAGTGGGACGGACCGCATACGTTGCAACCCGCTACCCCAGCGATCCCCGACTAGACACCATATCCACCTCGGGAAAGGATAATGCCAAATTGATTAATTTGTACTTGAGATGATCATCGATTTTTCAACCGAAATTATACCATATAGTAATCAAAACAATTTTGATTATAAGGAAATTTGCTAGACAAATTCCCAATCCTATTCAAGCAAGAGTTTGATGATTGTGATTTCAATTATGATTTAGATCAAATATAATCAACTAATTGATTGGGGCCAAGTCAATTAAGGAAATAATCATTCTCTAATATTTCACAAATATTTTCCATAATTATTTCCCGAAATTAACAATTAATTTCATTAATTGACAATCACATAGTCTTGATTAGGAAAGTAATTTCAGCAGTGACCCCTACTTACTAAAATTAGCATATCTCAATCAATTTAAATCGAAATTAAGCAAAGTCAATTTCTAAAGTTTGCTAATTTGATTTAGAACAGAAACCAAGTGATGTTTTACGCATTTCGAGGCGTCTCTAAACAGTAATTAACTCTTTAATTACGTTAAGATTCGCAGTTCCCGTAACAGTGCATACATGTTCATTAAATCTACCATATCTAGAGCATACGAAATCCGATTTACGCAAACTCAGATCCTATGGTTTCCTTATTTAATGGGGAACAAAATGCAAGTGCTATTTTCGTGTTTAAACAATTTAAACAGGGCCGAAAAATTACACTAAGCAGATCTGCGAAATCAAATGCGATAAAAACTTTCGCGACCTTAACGAACCCAAGTCGTCCTCGGTTAGCGAATCACTATTCGAAACCGTCGACCTAAGGCTCTGATACCACTTGAAGGATATGGTTAGATCCTCAAGCGCATCGCGGAAGCGTGAGCGTCGCATCGAATACGACGTGGAGCGACTAGTCACACTAGTTGCTCGATGCAGCGGAATTTAAAAAATTTTATTACGACGAAACCACAGGATCCAAGAACACTTCTCGGATCGTTTCGTCTAAACCACAAACAAGTAATAGGATTACCTCTTGAAGCGTGGTTGCGATCGAGTCTCTAAACGAAGAGACTTCCTGTCTCAAGTCCGATCCGACGGAGGAGACGCTTGCGAGCGCGGGGATGAACCGCGTGCTTCTCGCAATCCATGTTGATGATCCAAGCGGCGGATCTCCTGATCTCGACACACGAGATCCGACGTCTTCTTCACGAGCAAGGCGCACCGAAGGAGACGGAGATCCACGAGCAGTAGAATGGGCATCATAACGACGATGCCGCGACGATGGAGAACCTCTCCATGGCATCCATGGTGGATGGCCATGAGAGGGAGAGAGAGGGCTGACCTCTAGAGAGAAAGAGAGAGGGAGAGAGAGAGATGCTTCTCAAGCATTATGTGTAAAGAGAGAGCATGGGTATGCCTCTCTATTTATAGGGTTTTGGGATCCATGGATCTCAATCCATGGGACATATAAAATCAATGGATGGGATTGATTTATGTCAATCCAATGGTCAAGATTGTTGTTGGTAAAAGCCAACAAACAATAATCTAATTTAAATCAAATATATTGATGTCAAATATATTTTAATCCTAAATTAGATAAAGCAATTATGGAGAGAGATTTGCATGAATGATCTCCCCATTAGGAATGGTGGGGACGACCACCAATTTCCTTGTGGAATTGGTAGCCGCCCACCATCTTCATATGGTGGAGATTGTCCCATGTAATCTCATTAGATTACACATCTCCATGAAATTCTCCCATAATTTCCAACAACTTTTGTTGGGATTTTATTCACCAAAATAATTCTCAATTAATTTTGGGAATATTGCAATCTTGACATTGGAATATTGTGAATCAAATTCACAACCCAAAACAAAATGTAATTTACATTTTCAATTAATTAGACAATGTGTATCCAATACACATTAATAATTAATCTACTAATATAAATTATATTCAACTCTCTCTTAATACATTATAAATCACATTTATAATATATTATGAATAATTGGATATTACTATCCACATTATTCTTATCCATAATAATTAAATCACATTTAATTATACTGGATAACTTATTCTCATGTACTCAAATAATATGAATCACATTCACATTATTTACATCTTTGATAATCAAATCACATTCAATTATCTAAGATAACTCTCCTTATAATATGAATCAAATTCATATTATTCATGATAATTAAATCACATTTAATTATCCATTTTCTCATTGCTCGGATACATATATCAACAATAGAATTATCCATGAACTCTTTCAAGGATAATGCGCTTTCTCTGCGAATACTTGGAGATAAGGACATAGCGATTGTATTGTTCCACGTATAGTGACATGGATATTGAGATCACATCTCAAATCCAGATCTCGGGCCTCCCATAGATGCTTGATCAAATCAAGACCGCAAATCTAATCTTCTCATGGAATCTGAATCACATTCAGATTAATGTCCAACATTTGGACTAAGATGAGATTTCTTTTCTACTGAGAGGAGTCACTAAAATCCAGACCCGTTTCATCACTCCCTAGGAATGGAAGCGTCATGGTTATACAATCGTTTATGATCACATCACCCTCAGGTATTCCCAATACCTGTACATCCTGCATACTGGAAGACTCAGAACAAACCCGAAGTATTTAGATCAACTTTATACTGTCTACTTCAGGGTTTTATCAGTAAGTTTCTCATTCGATCATTTGGAAGTCGGTATTGATCATATACTTTTTCAAAAGCATATATCATACCTAGGTCTTGATCATATACTTTCCAAAAGTATATATCAAACCAACAAATTCAGTCAAGCTTCCAAAGCGAGACGATCGTGCGCACAGAATTTGATTCTTCCCAATATCTCATGAGTGAGCTCATGTCTTCCGGTTCAGTAGTGAACCTGTATGATCCCTTTGAGAGATCGTATTACTCATATGCCCTTATATGCACACCAGCGCGCCGGTGTATAGACCTTGATTAGGTCATCAACCCATTGGTCTGCCAAATGTACATACTCAGACATATAGTAACACATCTGTCTCCGGTCAGAGGATGTGTGCCTATACCATGACAACATATGATATAGGACTTTGGTTATCTCGATCTCGTTAAGTCAACTCTTTGACCTAACTAATCTGACACCTCCGAATCTCTATTCCTATGCAGAGGACCTGCATCAAGAGGTCGGTCAGATATCAGCCTAACTGAGATAGGATTGCCATCTCCTACTCTGGCTGGAGATCATCTCTTAATAATCATTTGTCGGTGCTTGGCGAGTCCTCAATCTAACTCATTAGATATTCATCTAAGCACCAGCCTCTATGATTCAATAATTGAATCAACAGCTGTATGATCATTAAGACGGCCATGGTACATAACCCTAATTGTACTAAGGGACCTATTATGCAAATTATATACTCTTTATTTCAGATCAAGGAGTGAATTGCAATAACATTTATTGCATAATGGCTCGCCGTGGGCTCGCATGTCCAACAGACGCATCTTCAGACCTGCAGGATACCACCAAAAGATCCCCAGGTGCAAGGGATATCTCCTCGACCCGGGATTTACGTAAAATGGCAGGGGGAATGGAATGGAATGGAGGGGGAGCTCCATCATGAAGCGGCGGAGGGAGCTTGAATCCCTGATCCATGATGGATCTGGGTGAGATGACATGGGTGATCAATGGAGAAGGCGGAGGGAAATGAGATGGCATGGAAATCGGGGAGGATTGACAGTCAGATTATGATGAATTAGACCTAGAACCTAAGGTCTAGGATTTGGGTATTTTTAATTTTAACGTTAATTGCTCGATAGAACTACAAATTGAATGAGCAGAATGAAAAGGGGACTGCAAAATTACCCAAGAATGCAGGACAAGATGGCTCAACCAGCCTGAGAGGCTAGAAGAAGAATCGATCGGCGGTGCTCTAGCGGTGGGTTGGATACTCCTTCTCCGCTCACTCTCCTCACTGCAAATCGCAAGCTTCACCTTGTTGTCACCATGGAAAAACTCAAGGAAGAGATCTGATGGGCTAAAGCTCGAAGAAAATGGATTAAAAAGCCAAAATAGGTGAGAGGGATATATTTATAGGCGGTTTTTGAGCAAGTTTCGAGGGGATTTTGCGTGCAATCGAGTGAGGGTTGGTGAATATTCTAGGATAGGCGTGGATCTAGGATGAAGAGGTTGCATGATGGTGGTGGTCTCGAGGGTAATGAGTGATGGAAGAGGTGTGGAGAAATTGGCGAAGATGCAGCCTTGTGAAGCTCTGACAGATGTCAGAGTGTAGGCCGGACAATTGACCGGTGGGCAACATTTGAACGCGCTTGGTTGGTTCACGTGGACCAACCAGGAAATTCCAAGGCAAAAATACCTTGGAAAAAGAATAATAAATAGAATTTGATTTTATTATTTTTAGGTTATAAAATAAAAAATGTTTATAATTTTTTGTAGTATTTTATACGTATTTTTTTATTTTTAGAGGTGTTTATTTACAAGTTATTTTTTAGGGTACATGTATAGGCATATTTACCTATGTATTAGGTATTTTATTTTTATTTGCAATTTTGATTTTATTATCTTATTCTATTATTTTATAATATTATAATATATTTTTATATAATTAAATATATTTTTGAGATATTTTTCTAAAGTAATTTATATATTCAATTAAATATGAGTGTAATACCTATAGGTATAAGTACATGTATTTTACCTATGTATTTTATATAAATATTTTATTTTAATGTTTTATTTGTGTTTTTGTTTAAGTTTTAATATGTACATATGCTATAAATAATATTTACAAAATTATAAAAATATAAAATTATAAAAATAATAAGGAATAAATAAAATGAATATTTTAATTGGGTATATTATACAATAGGGGTCTAAAACCTAACTTTCACACCTTAACTCCAAAAAATATGAAACTACTTCTTTAAAAAGCTTATGAAAAGTTATATACAATTAAAGGTGATTTTGTTATATTTTGAGTTTTTATTTGGGAGATATGGGTCTGTGAAGTTTGGGTTTCATGATTTTATTATGTGTATAGAATGTACACCATATTTTATTTTTATATGAAATGTATTTTATATTTTTCTATTCATTATTAACTATAATTTCCATCTACAAAGTTTATTTACTTGAGGTGTAAATAATAACGAATAAAATAGGTCCCAAAAAGTAATTATTGGCCTATTTTGTGGAATGAACTGTTTTGTATTTTCTGTCCAATTAGCTGCCCTATCTCCCCCTACTTTATTACTTGTCGACTAAGTCATCATGATGATTGAGTCTCGGGGGCTAGAGTCAATCTAGTGTCCATGACACTTTGTTCATTTTCTTTTGTTTCCTTTATTCTTTTATTTTGGCGATAAATACAATAAATGTACAGTATTTCAGACAGTATTTTGTACAAATTAATGAACACTTATTTTGAAAAATTAATGATATATACATGCATTCATCTAGGGTTTAAAGGCTAAAATAAAAGAGTAAAGGTGATGAAGTGGAGATTCATCACCCCCTATACTTGCCTTTGCTAGTCCCTAGCAAAAACTTATGCTTATAAGTACGGAGAAGAACATAATAAAAAAGAAAAAGAAAAAGAAAGAACTTGGAATAATTTTTGTATTTTAAACTTGTTTTAATAATGTCAAAAGTTTGGAGCTCAGAGAAGGCCTTTGGATTAATGATGTGTTCAGAACATCTTAGAGGTTAGGATTTGTGACACAACAACATTTAGGTTCCATACTCCTATTATTCAATCCAATTCACAACGAGGTTAAAATCATCCTCTCACTTTCATACTCTTGCTACCTTGAAATGATAGAACCATATGTGTGAAATTGTTTAGCTCTCCCCAGACAAAACCATTGAACCACCAAGGTGTCCGCTCTTCTGATAACTCATCCTCGTGGAGTTAGATATTTCCTTCTAAGGTCAGGTACTTCCTCTCTTTACCACTGAATGGGATAAGAAGTTAGAAGAATGGGAAGAAAATTGAGAATGAACCAATGTAGTCTTCATTCCTACGTGAAGTCGATTAGTGTAACCGGATCTTCTTCAAGAAGCTGGATATTTCTGAAGCTCATATTTGTGGAGTTTTTGATTGAAGGCTTCTTTGATTATTTTCTTTCACTCTGCATAGCTTTTGCATTCTTGTTTGTGCTCTGGTAGATATAGCATCTTTTGTTCCATCCACTGTTTTGGGGTCCTAGAAAAAGTTACGCCGGTAGATTTTAACAGAAGCATTGTTTCAATCCATCTCTAGTCTTTAGATATCATTGTTAACAGAAGAAGTGGGTTAGAGTACTGGTGTCGGCAATCCCCGAGAATGGTTCCTGAGCCATCCTTGACGAAGTGTCCTTGCATCATCCCGACTTAGACCCCAAGATTTTTCAACATACCATCTAGGTTGAGCTAAGTGTTAAGTGCGAGGTTTCCAGTCAAGTTATTATCTCAAGAGTCGTATGGATGATATGAAGGGTTCTATTTAGGCAAATTGAATTGACTCATGAACATCGTCCTATGAAATCTAAAGAATTAAGTCAAAGTGACTTGAAGTATCTCTAATTCCAGTCCTCTATGGGTTCATCTGAAATTAAGTTAATTAAAGTCTTCATAATGCTCCAATCTCCAGACTTTATTTGGACTTGTTCAATTATCTAGATTACTCCGAAAAATGCTCATGCTATGTACAATGAAGTGAAATATTTTTGTGATGCAATTTTTAAACTTTTGATCTTTTTATGGGGTTTTGAAAAGATGATGCAAATGCAGAGTTTTTTATGTTTAAATTTTGCAAATGTTTTTAGTATTTTGATTTTGCAAATTTTTATGTGGATTTTTGCAAACAAAGGATTTTGACTAAGAAAGTAGATATGATTATTTATAAGAGTGAGTGTTTTAAGAATTTACAAGGGATAAGTGATAATTTAATTAATAATTTTAGAGTGATGTATATATTCCTCAAACTTATTTGAAAATGTTTTTATAAATTTTTTTTGGAAAACTATAGTCCAAAATACTCTTTACAAACCATTTTTAGACGCCTTTGAAAAATATTTTGCAAAGGTTTTTCAAATAGTATATATAGATTTTTCAAAATATTTTTACAACCATTTTCCAAATATCTGCAAATCAATTTTCGAAAGTTTCACGCAAAGAAAAGAAATTTTATACACAGAATATTTTACAAAGGCTGAAAATATTTTACAAAATATTTTTTAAACAGTTTTCAAAATATTTTCAAAAGATTTTCAAACTATTTTCTAAATATTTTGCAATGCATTTTCACCTTATTTATTAGTCAGCACATACAAAAACGAATTTGAGAAATAATAAACATCATGTTTATTAAATAATTTAATGAATTTGTGTATAGAGTTTTAGCCTATTTATTGAAAATACGAAAATAGGAGTTTTGGCTAAAATATATAGGAAGTATATATTGACCCCCCCATACTTAGCTTGAGCTATGTCCTCATAGATCGAAAATAAAGGAAGACATAACTCGCACTAAATATAGAAAAGCCTATACGACAATGACTAAAGAATAATAAGTCGGCCTTCCCCCCATGCTTTGGATTAATTAATTCTAAGTATAGCAGTCTGTACATAAATGCAAGGAGGGTTGAAGATGGGAAACGAATAAATGAATAACTCATAAGCTCTGCTTGTCTCCCCCTATACTTTGGGTAAAATATCCCTAAGTATAAAAAGAATATCAGTAGTTGAGCAGGCAAGCGAGGGATCAATGAATGAGCACCCAAATGCATTCATCCCCTCTATACTTAGGACAAAGCATATCCTAAGTATAGCAATGATGTATGGGATGAATGCTACTTGTTGGAAGAATAAAATAATAACAAATGAAAAGAAGAAAAGAAGAAAGTGATTAACTATTCAAAAATATTTTTGCTAGCCTCATCTACGTTAACGAATGCTGGACATGTGAATTCATCATCGTGGACCACCTGAATTGAATCAACCATGAACATAAACGTGTCATGTTCGAGATATGGCTTCAGCAATTGTCCGTTGATCACAAATGTGTGCATCAGCTGACAGACCAGATATGATGATACTTCCATTGTCTCTCACCTATTTCACTATGAACGACCCTGTCTACATGCTCTTCAATTTCCTTGGAAATAGTTTGAGCTATACATCGAACAACTAAACTTTCTGTCCTAGCTCTAAGGTCTTGCGGCAGATGTGCTTGTCATGCCACTTTTGACCTTTTCTTTATACATTAGGTTGTTGTCATATGCATACTCGCGGAATTCAAGGAGCTGATTTAGATCCAACTTTCTGTTCTGTCCTCCCTTCTTGGAATCTAAATTACAGATGTTGATTGCCCATAATGATTTGTGAATTAGTTCCACAGGCATATGACATGGCTTGTTGTATACTAGGCGGTAGGGACACATTCCCAACGGTGACTTGTACGTGCTCTGATAGGCCCATAGTACTGAGTCCAGCAACTGGACTAATTCTTCCTGTCGAGGCGTATGAGTTTCTGCAATATTGTTTTTATCTCCCTATTTGAACATTCGACGAGGACATTGGACTGTGGGTGGTACAGAGAGGTGACACGATGTTCTATGCAGAATTCTTGAGTTAGCTTTTTCTCCTCTCTTTTTATGAAGTGGATACCCCCATCAGATATCAATATTTTGGGGATCCTGAACCTTGAGATGATGTGATATTTTAGAAATTGGCAGACAGTCTGAGTGTCAGCGGTTGGGGTTGGGGTAGCTTCCACCCATCGGCTTACATAATCGACAACGAGTAGAATGTACTCAAATCCTTGGTTGTTAGGGAACAAGCCCATGAAGTCAATGCCCCATGCGTCAAACACATCTGAAAATTGAATGTACTTTAGAGGCATTGTGTCTCTCATTCCAATGGTACCGCCCAGTCTCTGACAGTCAGTGCAATGTTTAGCAAAGTCTTCTGCGTCTTCAAATAGAGTCAGCCACCAAAGACCGCATTGGAATATTTTCGTTGCCGTTCTTCTTCCAGAGTGGTGTCCTCCCGATTCTCTGGAGTGACAATGCTCGAGGACACTGTGGTCTTCCTTTTGAGGAATGCATCTTCTCCAGATGCCGTCTGCCCCCTCTCAAAAGAAATATGGATCCTCCCACCGTTAAAAATGGATGTCTGGAAGGAACTTGTCTCTTTTCAGCTTAGTCCAATCTTGTGGAGTTTTCTCAGATACAAAATAGTTCACAATATCAACGAACTAGGGGAGTGAGGTAACTGACAGTATGGTTTCATATGGAAAAGTCTCAGTGATCGGCAATAGGTTCTGCTCAGGAGTGTCTGGCTCTTGAAATCTTGACAAGTGATCAACCACTACATTTTTGACTCTAGGTTTATTATGAATTATAAGGTCAAATTCCTGGAGCAGAAGGATCCATCCAATTATTCTTGGTTTGGCATCCTTATTGGCCTATAGATACTTGATGGCCGAGTGATGTGTATATACTATAACCTTGGATGCAAGCAAATTGGATCTAAATTTTTCCAGGGCAATACAACTTCTAGCGGCTCTTTTTCAATGACTATGTAGTTTCTTTATGCTTCGTCAAGAGTTCTGCAGGCACACTGAATAGGTGATGATTAAGAAATGGATAATGGACGGCAAAACGCGAGGGAGTTTTAGAGCTAATCTAAAAGCTAAGTAGACAATGGAACAAGGGAGGAAGAGACCTCACCAAGGTGGCACTGGAGGCGAGCTTCGGCGAAGGGATACACCTCGATTCAACGTCTCCGACTCCAATCAAAGGATGCAATCGCTCCCTGCTGCCACCAGGAAGGTGGCTAAAACCCTAGGACATGGAACAGAAGGCGGAAGAGTGATCAAAAGTGAAAGGAAGTCGGTGGGGGTCCTTTTGTATGGTTGGCAAAAGGGGGATGTTCAAGGGAGGATCACGGGTGTTGCGATGATCCTCAATCTGAAAAAACACAAGGGCGTGTAAGCCCATTCATCGAGGATCAAAAGTGTAGAAGAGCGCAACATCAAATGATGAAAGCCTTGGCCTCGATAAATCCACGAATATCAGCAAAACCATGGTTCTGACACAGCCCAGGTGTTGGGAAGAGAGTTGACCAAGGTCAACTTCTGACGCCTCCTGGTTGGTCCACGTGGCCAACCGGGAAAAAGTATGGGGAAAAAGATTGTAAATTCAATTAAAAATAGAAAATGAATTTATTAATTTTCGATTATTAAATACAAAATGTTTATTATTTTTAAATGATTTTATTATGATTTTTATTTATTTTTTGAGGTATAAAAATACAAGTTACCATTTATAGGATATATATGTATACATATATATATATATTTTTTAATATTTTATTTTTATTTTGTATATTTAATTTATTTATTTTTGTTTATGATTTTATAAATTTATAAAATAATTTATATAGTAAATATATTTTTATTATATTTTTCTGAAATGTCTTGTACACTTAATAAAATATAAGTAGTAATTATATAGGTATATATATACATGTAGAGGTAAATGGGGCTGCCCCCAGGGAGTAGCCATCTTGGCTACTCCCACCCCTATTTTTCCCGCATTTTTTTATTTTTTTGAAAAATAAAAATTTGTATATTCATCATTATATCCCTCTCACATTCTATTAAAATTTCGTCAGAAACAGAGACTCCTACGGCCTTCATCCAAACATGGTCGATTTAAAAAATCCTGCGACCGTTAAAAAAATGACGTCTGGATGGAGGGCTTAGGAGTCTCTGTTTCTGTCGAAATTTTAATACAATGTGAGAGGGATATAACGATGAATATACAAATTTTTATTTTTCAAAAAAATAAAAAAATACGGCAAAAATAGGGGTGGGAGTAGCCAAGATGGCTACTCCCTGGGGGCAGCCCCATTTTACCCATACATGTATTAGACCTATGTATTATATAAAGGTATTTTATTTTTGTGTTTTCTTTAAGTTTTTATTCAGATTTTAATGTATACATATATTATAAATAATATTTATAAAATTATAAAATATAAAATTATAAAAATAAAGAATAATAAATAAATTAAATATTTTAATATGTACAAGTATACAATAGGGGTCCAAAACTCAACTTCCAAACCGTAGCGCTGCCAAACGCGAAACCACCTACATTAAATAGCTTATTTAATGTTATATACAATTATAGGTAAGTTTGATGCATTTTGAGCTTTTATTTGAGAGATACAAGTCTGGGAAGTTGGGATTATGGAATCTTATTCAAATCATAACTTTTTATCTGTACACTATTTTTTGAATGAAATCAATTTTGGATTTTATTTATTTAATTATCTACAACTTTAATGTACAAAGTTTGCTTATTTGAGGTAAAAAAGTGAAACCAAAAATAGGCCCCAAAATGAATAAAGAATGAATTTAATATAAGGTATTTTTATTGGTTTATGGCCCTTATCTCCCCCTACTTTCTTTCTTGTCGACCTATTCATCGAGATGCCTAGGTCTCGAGGTTTCAGGTCATAAAATATTTACAATATTTTATTCTTTTTCTTTTCTTTTCTTTATTCTATAATTTTGGCTTTAAAAACTGTATTTTATACACTATTTACACAAATATGCATGAATGCTAAAATGCATGAATTAGCGCTATTTACACGCATTTACTAGGTTTTTAAGGCCAAAATGATAGAATAAAAATGATGAAACATATATTCATCATCCCCCTATACTTGCCTTTGCTAGTCCCTGGCAAACACTTATGCAATAAGTGCAAAGAAGAAAACAAAGAAAAGAAAAAGAAGAAAGATGGATGAACTTTAATTATCAAACTTGTCCTCACAAAATCAAAGTTTGGAGCTTAAGTTAGACCTTTGGAATTTTAGTGCGGGCGGAACCTTAATGAGAACCGGATTTGAAATCCAACAGCCTTCGAGAATCCCAAAACTCTGCTCAAGTATCCTCAAAAGCCAGGCCTGAAATATTTCAACTCATACGCAAACCCTTACGACTATGAGTCTGACTCATACAAAGTAAGTGATAATGGCCCTCCCCAACTAGAATGACCAAGAGACTGACATCTCCATTATGACAACCCAATGATTCCCCAATCCAACAACTCCTTCCTCGAGGAGAGGGGTATTCCCTTCTAAGTTCAAGTGGCAACCAGCTCAAGAGGAGGGGGTGAAGAGAAGAATGGACGGTAGCCAGTGTAGCTACCTATTCTAGTATGCAAGACCAATGTAGTGATGTCATCCAGCTGCAGGCTTACATATTTGACTTTGAAGCTCAAGCTTGCTTATTTTTCGTACAACATATTCACATACTTTTGCATGCATTTTATTTTTGTCCTGGCCTGTCCATTTTTTTTGAAATACTATATACAACAGCATTTACATAAGTAGTTTTTCCTCTTGAGACAGTAGACTATCCCTCTTTTGAAGCTTTATCGTAACCCACACTCTCCTGTCTTTAGAATTCCGCATCACTGGATGGGTTGGGGTGCACTTCCCTCCCTAGAGGAGGACAAGTGTTTCCACTTGTGTGCGTCTCATACCAGCAAATCCAATCCCCTCACCACTCCAACTGAGTTTAGCCATGTGAAGGTGCATGTGCCCATGTTAGGTCATAATCAACAAGAGTCGTGTGTGTGCTCTCAAATACTCTACTTAGGCAGTCAAGAATCCGTTGAACTAAGTCCCGTGATCCTCAAAGAATTAAGTCAACTAGACCTGAAGTACCTCAATTCCAGTTCCTATAAGGTTCCTGTTATTAGGTAGATTTTGAGGTCCAACCAAGCTCCAATCTCCGAATTTTACTTAGACTTGTTCAACTATCAAACTCAACCTGAAAAATCCTAATGCTATGCAAATGCAGAAAATATTTTTGTGATGCAATTTTCAAGATTTTGAACTTTTTATGGATTTTTGAAAAGATGATGCATATGATTTTTTTTCAAAAAGATTTTTCAAATGTTTTTGGATTTTTATTTTGCAAATGTTTTTGGGATTTTTTTTAAAAAAAGATTTTGGTTAAAAGCTAGGTACAAATATTTATACAGGAGTACTTCTTATATTTACAAGAAGTGGATTTTAAGAATTTACAGCGTAAGTGATCAATTTTATAAGTGTATATAGTGAATTTTAGGTGTGATGTATATATTCCTCAAACTTATTTGAAAATCACTTTACAAATAATTTTGCTAAACTATAGTCCAAAAGAAATTTTACAAACATTTTACAAACATGTACACACATTTGAAAATCATTTTGCAAAGGTTTTCCAAATAGTATCTATAGATTTTTCAAAATATTTTTGCAACCATTTTTCATTGCATATCATTTTTTAAACATCTTTATTTCACACAAAGAAATAAAATTTTCAAAACAAAACATTTTAACAAAGGTTGAAAACATGTAACAAAACGTTTTCCAAATAGTTTTCAAAAGATTTTCACAAAGATTTTCAAACTATTTTTCAAACATTTTGCAAAAAATATTTTCACCTGATTTATTAATCAATATCTACAAAAAGAATTTGAGGAATGATCAACATCTTTTTATTATGGTTTTTAATGAATTTTAAAGAATTATTAGACATAATTATTAATAAAATATGAAAGTACAAGAATGGCTAAAGTATATACACAGTATATACGACCTCCCTATACTTAGCTTGAGCTATGTCCTCATAAATCGAAGAGAAAAGAGAAGACATAACTTGTACTAAGTATTGGAAAATCTAAAGAATAAATAAATAAAGGAATGAATGAACGAATGAGAAGTTGACCGTCCCCCCTATACTTAGAATCAAATAATCCTAAGTATAGCAGACTGTACACAAAGCAGGGAGAGTCAAGAGTGGGAATGAACATATCGTACTCAGATTGTCTCCCCCTATAATTAGTGTAAGATATCCCTAAGTATAGACAAGAAGAGGAGACAATGGAGAGGATCAAAGAATGGAGAAACTCGGAGTACACCCCCTATACTTAGGACAAAGTATGTCCTAAGTATAGAAGACTTGTAAGAAGATCGAAAAGGAAAAGAAGAAAAGAAGAAAAGAAGGAAAAAGATCAGCAGATGGATATGAACGACTCGGGATGCGCATCCCCCCTATACTTAGATAAACTGCATCCTAAGTAGTACTGAAGGGATGACATCATGTCGGTAGAATAAGATAGAAGAGAAGGAAGAGAAGAAAAGAAGAAAAGTCATTCAAATATGTTTTGCTCCGCTTTGCCTTCTTCTGCCTCTTCGGAGATATCCAGCTCATCTCTGTAGATTACTTGAATGGAGTCCACGACAAACATGAATGTATTATGTTCAAGGTAAGGCTTCAGAAGCTGTCCATTGACTACAAATGGTTGTGCGTCAGCTGACAAATTAGATATAAATACACTTCCGTTGTCATGCACATGCCAAACCATAAACGGTACAGTCCATTTGCTCTTCAATTTTCCTGGAAAGATCTTTAATTTCTCATCAAACAACCACACCTTCTGACCTGGCTCGAACGACTTGCGGCGGATATGCTTGTCATGCCACGTTTTGACCTTCTCCTTGTACGGCTGTTGTCGTATGCATAATATCTGAATTCCAATAATCTGTTGAGATCCAATTTTAGGTTCTTTCCTGCTTTCTCAGAGTCAAGTTACAGATGTTGATGGACCATAAAGATTTGTGAATTAATTCAACGGGCATATGACATGGCTTGCCATACACAAGGCGGTAGGGAGACATTCCCAAGGGTGACTTGTACGTTGTTCTGTAAGCCCAAAGAACGGAGTCAAGCATCTGATACAGTTCTTGCGATCCGGACGTGCAAGCTTCTGTAGAATTGTCTTGATCTCCTTGTTTGAACATTCAACTAAGCCTTTGGACTGTGGGTGGTAGGGTGAAGCAACACAATGTTCAATGCAGAATTCCTGGGTCAGATTCTTCACCTCTCTGTTTATGAAATGACTACCCCCGTCAGATATGAGAATCTTGGGAATCCCGAACCATGCTATGACGTGATCTCTCAAGAATCGACAACCAGTTCTACTGCCAGTGGTTCGGGCGAGGGTAGCCTCCACCCATCGAATTACATAGTAGACAACAAGCAGGATATATTCATAGCCTTGACTGTTAGGAAATGGGCCCATAAAGTCGATGCCCCATGCGTCGAAGACGTCTGATATCTGAATGAATTTCATAGGCATCGTGTCTTTCATTCCTATTGTTTCGCTCATCTTTTGACAGTCAGTACAACATTTGACGTAATCATCTACATCTTTAAATAGTGAAGGCCACCAGAGGCCACTCTGAAGAACTTTTGCTGCCGTTCGTTTTTCTAAATGATGTACTCCAGAATTTTTGTCATGACATAAGGTGAGGACACTTGGAACTTCCTCCTGAGGAATGCACCTTCTCTAGATACAATCTACCCCCTCGCGAAATAAATACGGGTTCCCACGGGTAGAAATGGATTTTAGACAAGAATCTATCTATTTTCAACTTCGTCCAATCCTGTGGGATTTTCTTGGTCACCAGATAATTCACGATGTCTGCATACCATGGAAGCGAGGTGACTGAAAGAATTGCCTCGTCTAGAAAGGTTTCTGTGATTGGTTGCAGGCTCAGCTCAAGAGATTTCGGTTCAAGAGGCCTTGATAAATGATCAGCCACCACATTCTTTACCCCAGGTTTATCTTTAATTTCCAAGTCAAATTCCTGGAGGAGAAGGATCCACCGAATAAGATGTGGTTTGGCATCCTTCTTCTGTTGTAAGTACCGAATGGTCGAATGATCAGTGTAAACGATAACTTTGGATCTAAGGAGGTAGGATTTGAACTTTTCCAGGGCAATAACTATCGCTAGCAGCTCCTTTTCGATGACAGTGTAGTTTTGCTAAGCTTCAGCGAGCGTTCGGCTAGCGTAGTGAATCACAAATGGTACATTATCATCTTTCCTCTGTCCAAATACAGCACCAATGGCATAATCTGATGCGTCGGTCATTATCACAAAAGGCTGAGTCCAAATTGGTGGCTGCAAGACAGGTGCCTGTGTGATGAGTTCTTTCAGCTGATTAAAGGCAAGGAGCACACGGTCATCCACAATGATATCATTCTCCTTGCCGAGCAACTCAGTCAACGGTTTGGCCAGTTTGCTAAAATCTTGATGAATCGTCTGTAAAAACCGACATGGCCCAAGAATGACCTGACTTGTTTGATTGTTGTAGGTGGTTCAAGTTTGGAAATTACCTCCACCTTGGATGGGTTAACCTTCATGCCACATTTAGAAGCAACGTGACTCAGCACGATTCCTTCGATCACCATGAAGTTGCTCTTTTCCCACGAGAGCACAAGATTTACTTTGTAGTACCTCCGTAAGACTCGGTCTAAATACACCAGATATTGATCGAATGAATCCTTGTAGACCGAAAAATTGTCCATAAAGACCTCAAGAAAGTTGCCCACCATGTCGACAAAAATTGCTAGCATACACCTTTGAAATGTGGCTGGGGCATTACAGAGCCCGAACGGCATCCGTCTGAAGGCATATGTACCAAAAGGACAGATGAACGTAGTCTTCTCTTGATCTTCAGGAGCAATAGCAACTTGGATATACCCAGAGTATCCATCCAGGAAGCAGAAGTATTCCTTCATGACCAATCTCTCCAAGATCTGGTCGATGAAAGGTAAAGGAAAGTGGTCCTTCTTAGTGGTGAGGTTGAGTCTTCTGTAGTCCACACATACTCGCCAAGAAGTGGGTACTCTGGTTGCGATCTCCTCTCCTTTATCATTCTTCACAATGGAGATCCCTGATTTATTGGGCACAACATGCAGAGGGATCACCCATTTGCTGTCGGAGATGGGATAAATAAATCCTGCATCGCACCATTTCTGAATCTCTTTCATAACAACCTCCCGCAGATTAGGATTTAATCTTCTCTGAAGTTCTCGAGAGGGCTTGCAATCTTCTTCTAGAAAAATGCGATGTGAGCGTAGTGATGGATTGATCCCATGGAGATCCGAAGTTCGCCAGCCTATTGCCTTGCGGTTGAGTTCAAGAACCTCCATCGGACGAGATTCTTGGTCTTTGGTCAGGTACGCATTGATAATGACTGGGTACATTTTCGGTTCTCCCGCAAGGAAGGCATATTTCATGTTGGAGGGCAAGGGTTTCAACTCTGGTGGGGTCGGAGATGCTTCAGTAGTGACCTCAGCTATTAATGCAGGTGGCGATTCTTTCATCTGTTCGGTGTCCACCATACTCTGTCCTGTCTCTTCACTCTGATTTTGACAGAATGCCTCGATAATTTCCTCTTCATCACAAAATTCTTCAACAATTTCTCTTGGTTTTGAAGGCACATCACCCCCACGGAAGTCTCGTGCAGCGCATCAGCAAACACCTCTTCCTGATCGATAAGGGGAAATTCGACTACGGTCTCCACTCCTTCCTCGGGGCAGAGGAGCTCATGGATCTCATTATCATCCAAAAATAAATCGGTATCTTGAATTTCTGCCAGAAAGTCGCAATCATCAGAATACTCATTCACCCTTGCGCATGATGCAGATGTTTGTTCAGCTGGTGCCTCCTCGGGCAGGGTCTCCACTTTGATGGTTTCGTTAATGGTGCTAAAAATGATTTCTCCAGTCCCATAATTCACCACTGCATTCGACGTCCGCAGGAATGGTCTTCCAAGTATGATTGAGGTAAGGAGTAATGGAGCGGAGACGTCCATATCTAGTACCACAAAATCGGTCGGGAACTGCTTTCCCTGGACAGTGACTATCACGTCCTCCAACATGCCCCTAGGCCGCTTAACTGACTTGTTTGTGAACTGTAGAATCATCTTTGTAGGCTTGAGTGTTCCTAGCCTGAATTCTATAAGTAGTGAAGCTGGCATCAAGTTGACAGAAGACCCGATATCGAGAAGTGTTAATTCAAATTCTTGATTAAACATCTGACAATGCACAAGAGGTGCTCCCATATCTGGTTTTTTATCCGGGAGGTTGCTGATGGCATTAATAGTGGCCATGGTGAGGATATGCTTTTCTAACTTGCCACCTTTATTCCTAGAATTATGAGGGTGAGGCATGCGCTTGGTTGTGCATGCATCTTTCAATCCTTTCTTTACAGCTGGCATGTACTCAAGAGTTTTCGTCAAGGGCATGTTCAATATCAAATTCTGAATAATTTCTATGATGGCAGGATCAGACAAAGCATTTTCCAAAATTTTCATTTTTTGTGTTTTTTCATTGCTTCTGGGAAAGGAATATTTACAAAATCTTTACCAATGTCATTCAAAATATTGTCCATGTTGTTGTGTATAGGTAGATGGCAAAAAAGAATAGAATCATCTACAAGATGTGGACCAAAAATGGCGGGCTCGGCTTCAATGCTAGCGTTGGATTCGCTGCAGGTGAAAGATTCCTTCTGTCCGAAGCTGGCTCTATAGCAGGTGCAGACATCTCCAATGCTGGCCTATCTCCACCTGAAGCTGCTGCTATCTTTTTGTGTTTTATAATTTTCTTCATTTTTTGCGAATTTTCTGCAGATGGTGCTTCTCCAAAAATGTTGCGTGGCCCTCGTGCTGGCTAGGCTAACGATTCTCCGTCAGATGCAAGATGTTTTTTCTTCGCTGTCGCTGATGGCTGAAGTGTCCTACCACTCTTGAGAGTAACATCATTAGATAAAAAACAATTTATTTCACCTGAATCGGATTGGACACTACCGGCTACCTGCTCCTTGCGTCGGAAGTTATTTGGATTGGCTTCGACCTGGGCTGGTATGACGGTCTTAGCAGCCATCAGGTCGTCGATCTTCTAGACATCTCAGCCATATTCTTTATTAACTATTCAAGGTAGGCAAGGATCGGATTAACCGGCACAATCTCAGAAGAATCCCCCTGCTGGGGCCTAGAGTGCTGGTATGACGACTGAGACTGTGACTGGTAACCCTGAGAGAATTGGTGAGGAGGAGGGTTGGAGGAAAACTGTGAGTTATGTTGGTGATACGGAGCAGCCGGTTGCTGATGATATCCCTGTCCGCGGTATCCGGATTGCTGAGGACCGTGTTGATAATTCTGCCTCCAGGTGTTACTGTGAGACAGAGGCTGGTACTGATATGAGGGCTGGTAGGGTCTCCCACCCTGCTGCTGCTAGGGCCTATTGCCCATGTTCTGACCCTGAGGATGTCCCTAAGGACGGGTCAGTTGCGCTTCATTGTTCCATACACCATTGATCTCCTGTATCAGTGGCGGGGGTGGAGAGAGCTGCTCAGAGTAAGCAGGCTGGGACTCTGGTTGATATACAACCATCTGTGTCTGGGGCTGCGGGGGCTGCTCCGGAACATGCTCGTAATACACGTGCTGAATAGGCTGGGGCTGCGGTGGAGTCGACTGAGGGTTTTGATGCAATACAGGATCCTTCTTCTCAGTGGTCGGCTCGACAGTAGTATACACAACATTGCACATGTTGGCATTTAAGGCACAAACGAGCTGTTCCAGCTGCTGGGAAATCAAATCGTGCTTTTTCAAGCCCTGGATCCTTTTCTTAATGACTGATAATTTCTCAAGGTCCTGCGACCTCTTCTCAATGATGTCCACCTTGGACAGATGGCTCCCAATGATGCTCAAGTTGGAGCTCTCATCCCTGTCTTCGGTGTGAGAAGCCATGTTCACTGGCTTGCTGATGGCAGTTGGCACCTTCATGTATGCTCGGGACAAGGATTGAGCGGGTTCTCTTTCAGCCATTTCCTCGAAGACGTTCCACACCACATCCTCATCCTTATTGAAATGGGAACCACCGCAAGTGGCATCTACAAGCTTTTGGCTCTCAAGTGTGAGCCCCTAAAGAAGTGTTGCACGAGACTAGTCTTCGGAATTTCGTGGTGGGGGCATTTCTCTTGGAGATCCTTGAATCTCTCGCACGCTTCATGGATAGTCTCGTGGGGTTGCTGGCAAAAATTAGAGATACACGCACACATCTGATTCAATCGCCCAAGAGGATAGAACTTATGGAGAAATGCGGACTTCAGCTCCTCCCAGGTTGTGACTACCTTCCCTAGGTGGTCAACCCAATATAGGGCCTTGTCTTGAAGGCTGAAGGGAAAGGCTGTCATTTTGACTACCTCCAAAGGAATTCCAGGGTAGTGAGCGGTAGCACAAATACGACCAAACTTCTTGAGATGGATATAGGGCTCCTCAGTGGTGTTCCCATGGAATGTGAGAAGCAGAGACAGAAATCACGGCTTTATCTGAAGTGGGCAAGGATGCGTGGAATCTGGATCCACTTATTGATACGACCCACTCCAGGATTGTATGTCTCCTTCAGCGCCGGCTTCGGCTGCAAAGGGTCTGCGTCTGCTCTATCAAATTCAGGTCCTCCCACTGAAATCTCATCTCTAACTTCTTCATAGTTGAACTCTCGGTTTAGATCATCCTCCCCGCGGCCATCTCTTGTGTCGGCCCTCCTCCTCAGATCATTCAACATTTCTTGGAAGGCGGTCTTTGCCAAGGCTTGGTTAGTGAACTGCTGCTGGATGGATTGAATAGTAGACAACAATTGACTATTGACATCATTCTGTGTGGTGTACTGCCCTTCCCCCTGATTGGCTTCAGCTTCAATTTGGGGCTGTGGTCCCTTTCCTCTTCCAGTTGGAGCCATTCTGGAATGAACTTGAACTTCTGGCCCGTGATCAGTTGGAGAATCTGCATGACGAAGTAAACCCTTATTAGTAACTTCCTGAGCACCCACTGCTGAGATGAGTCTGGAATTAAGGTCAATCCCAGAACATTGTGAACAAAGCATAGGATATTGACGGAAATCGATCTCCATCCACAAGGGGGTTAATTCGGGGACAAGAGTAATCCCGGTTTATTTGAAGGGGAAGAGCTAATTCGGGTTGCGAGTCCATCCCGAACAGTAGATTTATTGGTGAAAGGCAAGTGTTGAAAGAAGAGAGAATAGGGGAGTCCAAGGAGAAATTCGCAAGATCCGAACTAACTTCTTGGAGATCACCCCGCCTTATTGAAGATGTTGGCGACACAGAATTGATGTGGGCGTCAGCGGATCCCTGACTAAACCATCTGTGTGATGACATCTTGAGAAGGTCAAAAGGGAAAGATGATGGATGAAGAGCACGAGTGTAAACAAGAAATAAAAGGAATGTAAAATAGTAGAAGGCTCATAATGAGCAAGGGTCAAATGGAAGGAGAGCAGAAATGGCGTAAAGGTGCGATGTTTTTAATCTTTACCTTAACTCGACTAATCAATCAAACCCAAAGCAATGGATTCACCAACTCGACCCGTGAAGCCGTGAAGGTTCGGCAATTATCTTTGTGAGTTTTAGATTTGATTTTCAAGAAATTATCTTGTCACGAGTCCTTAGAGCGTTACGCCTATAGGAGAGAGTACTAGTAGAAAAGTATCCCGTACTTGTCCTCCTCATGTGTAACATGTAGTCTTCACTTTTTGAGGTCCTTGTAACCCTTCCCGGATCCCTACTCAGCCAAAGAAATAGAGGGAGGAAGCCGATAGGCGAAACCAATACTTCTGATCTCGCTTGCAACGGAATAACCCGTGAGCGTGCAGGAACCTACTCGGACGCAAGACGATGAGACAGACACCCCCGAGAAGGCGTGGCCTATGCTCGATACTTCGGACAAGGTTAATGCTCTACACAATAGAGAGTCATCAATGCCGACCAAGCCCTACTCGTCTACGTACGATAGAAGCACCAATACTTTGGAAATTCAGGCGATACACAAGGCAGCCATAGACTGCATTTTGGGCTCTAATCCTTACAACGACGCTCACCTCGCTGGGAAGGAAACCTTCCTATGCAACCTAAAAACAAATGAGGGCTTTGCTCACCCCAAGGCAATGAGTCCAATTAATCGATTTTATTTAGGTCAAGTATTTTTAGCAGTCCCTTTTTAAAAAGTTTTGTGTTATCACTAGTTTTGAGTAGATTCAATACAAGTGTCTAACACTTTTGTTATTTTCTTTGATTCCTATTTGATCCAAAAACAGAGGGAGAAGATCAGAAAAGCAATGCAAGGTGGCACCAAGATGGAAATCTCACCTTTGTGCCTAAATGATGAATGCTAAGTTAGAAGACTTACAATGCCTCCCAGCTCTCTCCATGCAAGATGCAAAACAGGAATTTATAAACCTAATCTAAATGCCGATATGCACACGGAAGTCGTCCTAAGCAGGAAATTGTTATATTGTGAAGAACCAAATGCTAAGTAATCAGAACAAAGCCTATGTCCGGTCTCTGATGCCGATCGGTGTCCGCCACAAAGGATCCTGCCAGCGCTATATATGGCCTCTAGCGGTACACAACTTCGAGACTGAGTACTTTCACAATTTATTGATTCCAAGTCCAAACGAGTAGACTGTAGGTGCATGCAATGGTTGTTAGGTGTTTGGCCATAGACTACACGATCAAGCAATCCTAAAGACTAAGGGTTCATTCCACAAAAGAAAGAAAACCACAACCGGAAAACAAAATAAAAAGGCGATGGGAATGCGACAAAACTGCGGTGAGCCCCCAAGTGAACAAACACTTGGAAATTGGTCCCGAATGTATGAGAGTCCAAGGTACCAGTATTATTACAAATTAATCAAATGTCTCTCTCTCACCAAAATAATAAAAAACTAACTATCCTCTCTCTCTCTCAAGTCCTCCTGATCTCTCCTGCCAGCTAGGATAGAACAGCTAGCTCCGCTTCCCAAGTACGCACATGATCCCCTAGGCAGTCCTCCTCAGTCAGTGGACCCTCGCAAGAATACAAGAAAGAAATGTCAGACAGTTCCAAAATTAATGATACAATGAAATAAAATAAGCAAAAATGGCTAAGCTAGTAAAAAGACACAAGTCTACTCTACAAGCCGATGCTCCCCAGCAACGGTGCCATTTGAAAAATGGAAAGGACGGGAGCCGCTAAATAATGGTCTGATAGATCAGACTCACTGTTGTTGAGGCGACTACTCAAGCCATCACGTTTATCAACAATCAACCCACACAATCAATTAAGCAATCAAGAGCATGGATCAAAATTTATTATACCCTACTAAGAATGTATAGTGGCAAGTAAGTAGGGGCCGAACACAAGAAGCAAAGGAGTAAAGCAGTCTGAGTGAGAGTCAAATGCCATATGCCTTGTGAACTACTTAGCCAATTTGGACTTTATTGTGGGTTTTTAATTATTATTATTTTATTTTATTTTTAATTTTATAATTTTATATTTTGATTTTTAATTTTATTTTATATTTGCTTTTTATATTCTATATTTTTTCTTTTATATTTTCTTTTGATTTATGAAATAGAATATAAATACAAAGTAAGAAAAGAGAGGGATAAAATATTTAGAAAAATAGGTAAAAATATGGAAAATTCAGGAAATAAAACGTTTTTTTGTCTTTTTATAGTTTTATAATATTATTTTGATTTTTCTAGATTTTTCCTATTTTTTTGGTATTTTTAAAATCAAAAATACTAAAAATAGTGGATGAAATAAAAGACTGAAATAAAAATGGGGTTGAAAAATAGTAAACAGTAACAAAAATTCCCCAGATTAATTTTAAATGCAAGATATCAAAATAAAGTAAATTCAGGAAAAGAAAATACAATTTTTATATTTTTTTATAAATTTTAGAAATTTTTATGAAGGGTTTTTAGAGTTTTATAATTTTTAGGGGTTTTCTTTTATATTTAAAGTGATTTTTGGAGTGAATTTAAAACACACAAAAATAGGAAAAATATATTTTTTGGGAGTTTTTTATGGTGTCTTTATAATTTTTATGGATTTTATAATGCAAACATTAGAGAAAATGCTTGTTTTTGAATTTTTATAAATATGAAAATGCAATAAAAATGCAAAACAAAAATATGGCATAAAACTACAATGCAACAGGAACTAATGATAATTTTTGTGGATTTTTAGCAATTTATAGATGCATGAAATAAATACTAGAAACATCAAGAAAATACATTCTAGCAGGGGTATTTTTGCAAATATGGAGAAGTTCAGGGCCTATTTGCAATTTTCACACAAAATATATAAAGAAAAAAATGTTCTAGTACTAAATATAAATACACGAAGCACGAGGTCCTTCCTACAAATTGCCCAACCCACGTATACGCAACACGTGACCTAGCAGGGACCAAAGTGTAATTAACAGAAAACTTAGGGACTCAACTATAGTTTATCCAAAAATAATACCCTGAAATAAAATGTTTCAGGACTAGAGTGAAATAGCCAAACCCACAGGTGGTCCCCTTCAAAATGCCCGCACCTCACGCGCACAAGCATGTGAGGTGACGTGGCCAGGGACCTAACCGCAAATAGAGGAAGTTCGGGGGTTAGTTCCTAAATATTACAAACATTTTTGAACTACAGATGAAAGTTTCAGAATTATAAAATAAAGACAAAAAGTTTTAGGGCTCAAGGGAAAATACCCAAACTGGGCGCGATCCGACGACTGTTGAAAAGTCGCTTGCCACATGGCGTCGATCCGTGGACCCGTACCCCTTCACGCGAGCGGCCCCGATTAGATCTTCAAATGGACATCAACAGCGGAGGCTGCGCGCCGTCTGACGGATGCTGCTTGTCCTGGAGACCAGACCCGATCTGACGGTCGGGAACGCGAGAGCAAGAATAGGGAAGAAGACTACGTTCGGCGAGCTTCCCCGGCCTCGCTCTACTTCCTCCGGCGTGAGATGGAGCTCCAAAATGGTCCAACTCATCCCTGCAAGGATCCTCTGTTGACTGGGGTCTTCAAAACACTCCGGCAAAGATCGGAGCTCACTAGAGGCGATGGCGGAGCACGGTGGCTCTAGGTACCTCCGATGAGGTACAAAATCAGCCCTAGATGCGTGGTTGAGCTTCAGACCTGCAGGAAAAGCGTGAAGGCGTCGGGGGCAAAATGCCCCGACTCCGTGGAGGGTGGAAAAGACTCGAATGTCGCCGTGAAATGATTCGACATCGGTTGGCGAAACCCGATGACGGCCAACACGAATTCCGAGGGGTTTGGTGATGATTAAGAAAGGGATAATGGACGGCAAAACGCGAGGGAGTTTTCGAGCTAATCTAAAAGCTAAGTAGACAATGGAACAAGGGAGGAAGAGACCTCACAAAGGTGGCACTGGAGGCGATCTCCGGCGTGACCTCCAGCGAAGGGATACACCTCGATTCGACGTCTCCGACTCCAACCAAAGGGTGCAATCGCTCCCTGCTATCACCAAGAAGGTGGCTAAAACCATATGACATGAAACGGAAGGTGGAAGAGTGATCAAAAATGAAAGGAAGTTAGTGGGGTTCATTTTGTATGGTTGACAAATGGGGGATGTTCAAGGGGGGATCATGGGTGCTGCGATGATCCTTAACATGAAAAAACACAAGGGCGTGTAAGCCCATTCATCGAGGATCAAAAGTGTAGAAGAGCGCAACATCAAATGATGAAAGCCTTGTCCTCAAAAAATCCGTGAATATCAGCAAAACCAAGGTTCTGACACAACCCAGGTGTTGGGCAGAGAGTTGACCAAAGGTCAACTTCTGCCGCCTCTTGGTTCGTCTATGTGGACCAACCGGGAAAAAGTTTGGGGAAAAAGATTGTAAATTCAATTAAAAATAGAAAATGAATTTATTAATTTTCGATTATTAAATAAAAAATGTTTATTATTTTATAAATTATTTTATTATGATTTTTATTTATTTTTTGAGGTATAAAATACAAGTTGCCGTTTATAGGCTATATAGGTATACATATCTATATATTTTAAATTTTTTTTATTTTGTATATTTAATTTATTTATTTTTGTTTATGATTTTATAAATTTATAAAATATTTTTATAAAGTTAATATATTTTTATTATATTTTTCTGAAATGTCTTTTACACTTAATAAAATATAAGTAGTAATTATATAGGTATATAAACAAGTATTAGACCTATGTATTATATAAATGTATTTTATTTTTATGTTTTCTTTAAGTTTTTATTATGATTTTAATGTATACATAAATTATAAATAATATTTATAAAATTATAAAATATAAAATTATAAAAATAAAGAATAATAAATAAATTGAATATTTAATCTGTACAAGTATACAATAGGGGTCCAAAACTCAACTTTCAAACCGTAGCCCCGCCAAATGGGAAACCACCTTCATGAAATAGCTTATGTAATGTTTAATACAATTAAAGGTGAATTTGATGCATTTCGAGCTTTTATTTGAGAGATACATGTCTGGGAAGTTGGGATTCTGGAATCTTATTCATATCACAACTTTTTATCTGTACATTATTTTTGAATGAAATCAATTTTGTATTTTTATTTATTTAATTATTTACAACTTTCATGTACAAAGTTCCTTTATTTGAGGTATAAAAAGTGAAACCAAAAATTGGCCCCAAAATGAATAAAGAATGAATTTCATATAAGGTATTTTTATTGGTTTATGGCCTTATCTCCCCCTACTTTCTTCATTGTTGACCTATTCATTGAGATGCCTAGGTCTTGGGGTTTCGAGTCATAAAATATTTGCAATATTTTATTCTTTTTCTTTTCTTTTCTTTATTCTATAATTTTAGCTTTAAAAACTGTATTTTATACACTATTTACACAAATATGCATGAATGCTAAAATACAACAATTAGCGCTATTTACACACATTTACTAGGGTTTTAAGGCCAAAATGATTGAATATAGATGATGAAACGTAGATTCATCATGAACTCGACTGTGCTATCTAAGAATTCCTCTGTGGAGAGGAATGCCTGGGTCTCGGTATCATCCATGAATAGATTTGTATCGCGGATCTTGGCCAAAAAATCTCAGTCTTCTATTTGCTATTCTGCTGTCTCACTATCATGTGATGCAGATGTCGAAGGTTTGGGTACGCAGAAGAGGAGCTGAAGTGTCCATATCTAGAAGTATGAAGTCTGCATGGAACTACATTCCCTGAATGGCGACGACGCCATATTCCATTCCTCAGGGCTGCTTAATGGAAGTGTTTGCGAATTGCAGAATCATTCTTGTGGATTTATGCGGTCCCATCCCAAATTCCCTGAGCAGTGACGTGGCCATTAGGTTGATTGAGGATCAACTATCAAGTAGAGTTCGGTCGAACTCTTGGTTAAACATCTGACTTCTTTCTAGAGGAGCTCCCATGTCCTTCTTCTTTGTTGGGAGATTGCTGATTGCGTTTACTGTAGCTGCGGTGAGAATGTGCTTCACATTTCTTTCACGAGCTTTTTGCGGCTGTCTCTTTGAGGTACATGCTTCCTTCATACCTTTCTTAATATTAGGCTTGCACTTGATGGCTTTGAGAAGAGGAATTTCATGAACAAGATTCTGAATTATTTCCACAACATCATGATCAGACAAGACAGTTTTCAAATTTTTAATATTTTTGAATTTTATCATTGCATCAAGGAATGAAATATTTACAGAATCAAAAGCAACAGTGGAAATAGTGTTCTTATTTACAACAAAATATGTGCCCACATTAGGTTGTACATGTGGATGAGTAAAATGGTCACGATCATCTAGGAAAGGCGGATATCCAAAATTTTCAAGCGAGGCTCCATCGTCTGGCATCAGATCGACGGTAGGTGCGGTCTCCTCCAAGGATGATTGTCTAGTGCTTCGACTGCTGCTATTGGTGCCTTGTTTTTGGTATTTTTGATTTTGCTGATTTTTTGGATTTTTGGTGGTGCTTCTCCTTCTTCTTCTTCTTCCTCACCCAGTCTGACTGCTGATGCAGCTGATGCAGAAGAAGATGATGACTCTCCCGTGGTTGCTTTATTCTTATCCTTGTATGTGGCTGATGACTGCAAGGTCCTACTGCTCCTGAGAGTGATAACATTAGATAAAAATAAATTATGCCTATCTGACTCTGTAAGACCAGTGAGACTTTCGCAGACTACCTGCTCTTTCTTCATAAAATTGTTGGGGGTTTGCCTCCAATTGTGCAAGAATGGAGGTCTTGGCGGTGGTGAAATCGTCCAACTTCTGCCTGAGATTTGTGATGAATCCACGATTCATCGCCTTTATTCTTTTATTTTAGCATCATTTCCTTAGTCAAATAGCTGTAAATACCCATTAATTTCATAAAATTACCATTTCACATGCATTTGATAATTATGCATTTTTAACACTTTTTGTACATAAATAAAAGAATAAAGGAGAAAAGAAAAAGAAAAGGAGGTATTTATGCAATATATACAGATTGACCCAAACCCTGAGAGAAGGTCAAGACTTGACCTGATCGACCATGAATAAAGTAGGGGGAGATAGGGTCTTCTGTCAGAAAATCCAAAAATATCTTGTACAAATGTTTCATGTATATTTATACAAAACTTACATTATTTTATTTGTACATAATTTGACCTCAAACTAATTACTTTTGTAAATAAAAGTTGTAAATAAAATTGTGTTGAAAATAATAAAAATATTTGTAAAATAAAATATTGTATATATTGCAAATAATTACACCCAGAAAAAGCCGCAAATCGATAATTGAAACATCAATTCCGGCTCCATATGAGCTCAAATCGAACCAAACTCACTTCCGTCATACTATAAATTAAATTATCTTTCAAATGGCTGTGGGTTCGTATTTTTTGGAGTTACGGTTAAAAAGTCGGTTTTCTGGGGTGTATTGTGCAGTTTACCCATATATTTGTTGTATATAATTATTAATAAATATTTTTACATAATGTATATATTATTAATATTGTTTTCATTAAAAATAAAAATAAAAAAATAAAAATAAAAAATCTTTTATAAAAATATTTCCTTATTTGTACATATCTATATTGTATTATATGTGTATAATATATGTATATAATTAACTTCCTATTATAAAATCCACCAAAATAATTAATTATCTAACACTAATTAATTTATTTTATTTAATTACGAATTTTATATTTAATTTATTCGATTTATGTGAATTAAGTGACTTGATAACTTACCATTTATTTTAGATTTGATTTCATTCCTTTAATGGCCACCATTAAGGTGGCAAATTCAATTTTGGTAATTATTTAATTTATATATTTTTATTAAATCCGAATTTTATTTTTATTTATTTAATTAATTAATTTAATTATTTTATTTATTTAAATTACCACTAATTACTTTCCATTTTTGTAAATATCTCCATTTTTTACCTTCGTCTTCTTTTTAATGGGCTCCTCCTCCCTCATTTCTTCTTTGATCAATCTTTGGAGAGAGGAGCCCGATCTCCGAGAAGCTACTCGTTGCAGAAGGGTGCTTAGCCTCCGAGGCGTCTGGTGACAGCATGTTGGTTCTCATCGAGGCCATCATAGCATTTCCGACCTCAAGGTGAGATCCCAATTTTTCTTCTCGTCATTATTCTTAGGTAAATCGTAGGTGTAATTTTTGCTTAGGTTTTATTAGTTTTTAGACATTAAAAATCTCAAAAATATTCACCCCACATTTTTCACCCACCTTCGATTTCCATCACATTTTCCGATCACTACATTTCTTTTTCTACCTCACGAAATCTCTCATATCCGGTCGCGTACGGTGACCGGATCTCCGGATCCATTCCACCATATCGCGAGATCCTCCGTTCACATATCCTATTTTTGTGCATAAATAAATAAATAAATCAAATAATTGTTTTTCCTGTTTATCTCTAATCTTTTTTTTAGGATTATTAAAAAAAAATTTGTTAATATCTCTAACTATGGTGTTGCAGGAAAACATAATATATATATATATAATTCCTTTCTCTCTTTTTATTTCTCTTTACATTTCCTTTAAAAAAATATAAAAATAAAAAAAACAAAAAAAATATACATATTTGTTTCTAACATTTGCTGCAGTTTTAAAAAAAATAAAAATAAAAAAGGCAAGCAACAGGGGCAGGTCATCACCCACGCGCCCCCTACTTAGCCCGTCGACGGCTACCCGACCTCCCTCCAACCGTGGGCGGCGACGCCGCCCAGGGCCCCATGCACCAGAGCCTCGCGTTGACGCGCCCTTCCCTCCTTCCGGATCTGTAGCAGGCCTCCGCCCCCCATCTCCTTCACGCTCGCCGCGGGCGGCGGCCCCCCTCTTCCGGTCGCGCACTGGACCACCTCCCCTTCCACGGTTACACGTGGCCATCTGCGTGGAGGACTCGCCATACCCAGCCCCCCAGGTGGCCATCCCACCCGCGTTCCCCCTCTGATCCAGCACCACCACGCCTTCCGCGTCTTCGCGCACGGCGGTCCCGCTCCTCCTCCACCTGCTTGTGCCGGTGCGCTAGCCCCGCCCGAGCCGGCCACGTGCCGCCTGCGCGTGGCCCCCAGATCCGCCCCAGGCCTTCCCCTGTGCGACTTCTTCAGCCCTCCAGGGCGCCGGCCTCCTCGAAGCCGCCCATCGCGCGGCGGTGCCCCCCGCCATCACGCGCCACGCGTCGCCGTCGAAGCCCCTTCGCCGCCGCAGACCCCGCGCGCCCCTCTTGGTGGGTGGCAGCCCTGCCCTCATGCCTCATTTCAATCTTTGAAACGAAGGAACAAGAAAACCCTAGGGGGAGAATAAAATATCTGGAAAATTTACGTCAAAGCCCCCAGAAGTTTCTGAGAATTACAAAAGCAACCCCTGCCAACTCCAAAGCATGTGCCGCGCACATGATTACTGGGTAAATTGCAATATTCTCCCTGCATTTAACTCTGTTATATTTTCAAGCCAAACTTTTAGACAATTGCACTTCAGTCCTCGTATTGCAGATTTGAACTTTGTATGTTTGTTTCATTGAAATAAATGTCTTTATTAGTCTAAAAATTTTGTAAAAATTTATGCATGCTCCTGATATGTGCCTTGACATTGTATAAAATTTTCATAGCATTTTGACTTTACTTGATATTTTTAAAAAATAAAAAACAGTAACTTTTTGTCTGCTCGAAATTGAAAAATCAATAAAAAATTGAAAAATCGTTTAAAAATTCCATAAAAATTTCTGCAGGTGTATTTTATTGTGCTTTATTTTCAAACCAATTTTTGTGCAATTTTCATTCATAAAACTCCAACAAATTGCAAAATACGAAAAATCTTAAAAAAATGGTAGAAATATATAGAAAATTCCAGAAATAGTGATTTCAGTTTCTGATTGTAGATATGGTGTTGTAGTTTCTTTTAGAAATAATATCCTGGAGTTTTGAACTTTTAAAGAATTTTTAAATTGAAAAATACTCCTGGCTGTAAATAGTCTCTTTATTTTTCACTGTTTTATTTTTAGAAAATTACAAACACATCAGAAAATTACGAAAAAATTACCAAAAATATTTTAAAATATATAAAACACAAAAACATTTTCTCTTGATTTTTCTGTGTATTTTTAGTTATTTTGAAAAATACAAAAATAGTGTGAGTTCTTTGTTTTATCACTTGTGAATATTATTCTTCTTTTAAAATATAAAAATAAAATAAAATTTCAAAAATCACTAAAAAAATAGCTTTTGAAATTTGACTATAGAGTTTTTCAATCGTGCTCCTTGTGTTCGACCCTGGTCGCTATACCAGGTATAAAGAATAGCGAAAAGATCGCTTACATTTCTTCTTTGATTTCTATCTGTTTTGAGTGGTTTCATTTAATTTTTCTCGATTGACCGCGCTTGGTAATTTGGGTCATGACAACCTTTGATTATTTACATACTTAACCCGATTGTCAGGCGTGTCATCAATCTGCAAGACCCTTGACAAGCTGGACCAAGCAGTCCAAGGTTGGGTTCACAGGAGATGCAACCTCAGATACCTCGACATACTGGCTACGCTAGTATTGCTGATGGTACTGAGACTGTTGGTTGGGATACTGGGAATGGTATTGACGAGAAGGGTGATTCTATTGATACAGCTGAGGAGGGTGCTGCTAACAGGGCACAACTGCATACTGTTGGTTTTGTTGATATTGCTGGTACTGCGGTTGCTGATACTGGGTCTGTCTCCAATTGCCATGGATTTATCGAGACTGTTGGTGCTGTTGGTGTTGTTGTTGGTTGTTCATGACAAACCTCCCTCCTTGTCGTTGAGGGAACGGGTGGGAGTTAGAAACCTAACTCTGTTGAGGTCCGCCTGCACAGGTTGTTTGCACATCATTTGACCATACACCGTTCACCTCCTGAATAAGAGGTGGTTGTGGGGAGAACTGTTCTGGAATGTACTAGGGCTCTGGTTGTAGATGACTAGCTGCTGATGTGACTGTTGCGGAGTGGGCGACTCTAGGGCTTGCACGTAGTAGACATGCTGAACCATTGGTTGGGGCAGACTCGACTGAGAAGGCTGTGGCAGTGCATGTTCCTTCATCTCAGCTGGAGTGGAGGCCGATGTAGACATCGAGTTGCAGAAGCTAATTGTACTCACCAGCAACTCCAGCTGCTTGGTGATTTGACCTAGTTTGTCTAGGGTTTTCATCCTTTGTTCGATCACAACCAATTTTTCCTGATCATGTGATCACTTCTCAATGATATCTACTTTGTACGTGTGGCTCCCAATAATGCTCAGATTCGAGCTCTCATCCTTGTCCAGCTTGTGGGATGCTGCCATATGCACATGCTTTGGAACATTTTGTGGCTGGCACAAATAGGCACTAGATGACGATAGCGTAAACTCTCCTTCAACCATATCTTCAAAGATTTGCCAGACGACGTACTCATCTTTGTTAAAATGTGAGCCGCCACATGCAGCGTCCACAAGCTTCTGACATTCTATTGCGAGTCCCCTGATAAAATGTTGGACCAGGTTGGTCCTAGGAATCTCATGATGGGGACATTTCTCTTGTAGCTCAGTAAACCTCTACCAAGCCTCATGGATAGATTCGTGAGTGGCTTGGGTGAAATTTGCTATATGAGCATGCTTCTATTTAAGTCGCCCTAAAGGATAGTATTTGTGCAAGAAGGCTGACTTCTGTTCTTCCTAGGGGGTGACAACCTTCCCCAAGTGGTAGATCCAATGAAGGGCCATATCTTGAAGGCTGAAGGGAAATGTTGTCATCTTGACTACCTCTAAAGGTATACCAGGGTAGTGAGTAGTGCCACAGATGCGCCCGAGCGGTTATAGATGAATATACAATTCTTCATTGGTGTTTCCTTGAAAGGTAGGTAGGGGCGCCAATAGCTGAGGCTTTAATTCAAAATGAGCATGGATTGCAGGAATCTGGACCCATTCAGTGTCTTATCCCACCCCAGGATTGTATGTTTCTTTGAGAGTCGGCTTGGGCCAATCTACTCTAGGCTCATTTGCTGGGCCTCTACTGCCTCCACCTTCAGGATCTTCTTCGAATCCTCCTCCCTTGTTGTCTTTCCTTCTCTGTAAGTCATTGAGCATGTCCTGGAAGGCGACCTGGTCTAAGGCCTAATCCGTGAGCTAATGCTAGATTGCTTGAATAGAAGCAAAGATCTAAGCATTCACGACATTCTGATTCGGCCGCGGACTCTGATCTAGCTGAGGTGAAGGTTGTGGTCCCTTCCCTTTTCCTCTAGGAGCTATCTCTCTCTCATACCATGAGTCTGATTCTATCATGATTTATGGCTCCAGATTAGGCTCTTGATCTGCAAATGAATTAATGCTCTGATTAGTCTGTATGAAGGCACCATAAATAGCAAATCGGTCTGTGTTAAGGTCAACATAGAACTTCATTAAGGATGGATGTGTGTATGGAGTGAAATCAATTTCCATCCAAAATGGACAGGTTTCGAGATATGAGAGATCCCGGTTTATTGGAGAAGTCGGGGAGTCCGCAAATCGATTCACGGAGCTTGTACCGGATTCTTGGGAATCACCGCGAATTATTGGAGGTGACGAGCGCATGGAATCAATGTTGGTATTAGCGGGGTCCCGACTAGGCCATCCATGAGTCCCCATCTCAAAGGTCAAGAGGAGATCGAGTTTGGAAGACTGATACAGAGGTCACATAAGAAATAAAAGGAGTGTAAAACAGTAGAAGGCTCCAAATGAGCGGGGGATCAAATAGGGAATCAAAGAGAAGAAAGTTATAAAATGGCACATACTGTGCATGACTGATCTTTGAACCTTAATTCTAATTCAAACAAACACAAAACAAGGGTAGATTCACCCACTCAACACATGTGAAGCCATGAAAGTTCACCTATTTTTATCTTTTCAATTTTATTGTTATTTCAGGAAATCTTTTCATGAGTCCTTAAGTATGCTAACCCTATGAGTGTGTGTAATGCCATGCAAGTGCCCCGTATTTGTTCCACCTCTTTTGTAACTTATGATCTGTGCACTTAAAGATCCTTGATGTCGTGCCTGGATGGCTACTCAGCCAAAGAAATAGAAAGGAAGCCAATAGGCGAAACCAATACTTCGGTCCTCGCTCACAACGGAATCACCTGTGAGCGTGCAAGGACCTACTCGGACGCAAACCGATGAGACACACACACCCATGAGGGCATGTCCTAAGCTCAGTACTTCAGACAAAGTTGGATGCTCCACACAAGTTGAGAAAACCGTACTCGACTAGGCCCTACTAGGTTAGGGATGATAGAAGCGCTAATAGTTTGCCAACCCAGGTTATAACCAAGGCGTCATAGATCGGGATTTGAGCTCTTATCCTTAGTGGGTCATGCCTCACTCATTCTGGAGTGTACCTGAAAACAACGTGGGCTTTATGAACCCAAAACAATGAATGGTTTGTTAATAATTTTAATTAAGGTCAAGTTTTTTTAGCAGTCCCTTTTTAAAATTTTGGGTTTTCATATTTTTGGAGTATTTTTCAGAGCAAGCTGCCTAACAATTTTTTTTGTATTTCCCTTTATGTCCAAGGTGATATAAATACAGGGGAGAGAGGACGGAAAAACCATGCAAGTCGTCACTAATATGGCAATCTCACCTTAGTTTTAATGATGCATGCAAAATAGAGTTACGTACAGTGCTTCCCAGCTCTCTCCATGGGGGATGTAAGGCAGAATTGAAATAATTACACTATATGACTATATGCAAAAGTGAGAAAGCATCCTAAATAATAGCTACTATTATCGAGAAGAACCAAATGTAATTACTTAGAAATGAGATCCAAAAGTCCGGTCTCTGAAGTGCATCAGTGTCTGCCACAACAGATCCTGCAAGCACTGTATAACACTTCTCTCGGTGCTCGATCTCAAGTTCAAATAATAGACAATTAATTTTTGAAAAAGTCCAAGTGCGTATCACTATAGTTGCATGCAAAGTTATTAGGGCTTTGGACCTAGCTATCGAGTCAAGCAACCTACTATCTAAGGGCTCACTCACAGAAAACAAATAAAAACAAACGTGGAAAGTTTACATAAAACAAAATAAACAAAGGTGATAAAACACGAAAAATCCGGTACGAGGCCCTCAGGTGAACAGACACCCTGGCACTGGACCTCGTGTGGTGGAGAGAGTAGTGTTCAAATTAATTACAAATTATTTAGCAAAAAAATAAATCTCTCTCTCACAAAAAAGGAAAATGCTATGCTAAAGGGGATGCTCTTCTCCTCCTTCCATATTTTTCTATCCTTCTCTCTCCTAGTCAGTTCAAAAGAAGAAAGCCAACCTCCTCTCACCTTGTGTGCACCCATCTCCTAAGAGATAGTCCTCGTCAAGCAGTCCCTCATAAGAAATATTAACAAGAAAATTTTATGTCAGAACAATCATATAATTATCAAAGAGTAAGGGGCAGAAAAAATGTAAATAAAAATGATAGTTATATATGCAAGAGTATGCTATATTCCATTGCTCCCCAGCAACGACGCCATTTGAAACAGTGGGTTTCTGCGAGGGTCTAGAAATATCACAAGGCGAGATATCCAATTGGTGCGATGACCGCTTTTGAAACCCGATCTAGTTCAACAATCAACCCACAAATAAATATTGGGTAATAAAGACAGTGTGATCAAAATTTATTATAAACCCTAAAATAAAATGCTTATAGCGACATGTATAGTAGGGTGTCAAACACGAGGAACACACGGTGTAGAATTTTTATATTATTTATGAATACATAAATAATATAGGTGTATGTGTATATAAAACTGTGCACAATGTTTATCAAATAATGTGAGTTTTTAATCAATTAATTTTTTTATTTTATTTTTGATTTTATATTTTTATATTTTGATTTTTTGATCTTCTTATTTTATATTTTATTTTTATATTTTTATATTTCCTTTTCTCTTTATAAATACAATATATATAAGAGTATATATATAGTGTATACTAATATAGATATAGATATTAATAAAAATAGTCAAAATAAAAGAAATAAAATCTTTTTGGTTTTATATATTTTTTACTATTTGTGTGATTTTTTAAGGATTTTTGCTAATTTTCATATAGTTTTAAAGTTTAAAATACACTAAAATAGGGATAAAATGCAAGGACGAACTTAAAATGGAAATGAAAAATATCAAAAAGTCTCAAAATTTCTCCAAATTAATTTTAATATAAAGATAATAATATAAAAAATTATACAACAGAAATCACTATTTTTGGAAATTTTGGAGATGTTTCCAATTTTTATTAAGGTTTTTGGGGTTTTTCAAATTTTAAGTGTTTTCTTTTCTAGTTTTGGTGATTTTTGGTTTGAATATTAATAATACTTAATAAGCATAATATATTTCTTGGGGATCTTTCGAAATGAGTTTATATTTTTTTTGGCTTTTTAAGGCAAATAGGGACTGACCTTTCACTATTTGAATTTTAGAAAATTAGAAAAGGCTTAAAATGCAAATGTAAAATTATAGCTTGATCAAGCATGCATCCACGTACCTACTCCTATTTTTTCGTGAATTTGTAAGCAGAACACCTATTTTTAATGAATAGAAAATAAAGCACAAATGTGTTCAGCCTGACATGGGTATAATTGAAAATATACATAAAGAAGGGGGTCACAATACAATTTTTCCCGAACTTTAACACTAGTTTTAAAACTTTAAATACTAAAAGTCAATTAGAAAAACCCATGAGGTATTACATGCAATGTTTACAAGAAAAAACCTGCGTAGGGATGTGACTCTAACGGGGACTAAATTGCAGTATTAGAATCTTCAGGGGATTACATGCGATTAATCCACTACTTCTTAAACTACATAAAATATTTACAGGACTTTTTAGCAATTATAAAAAGTATGCAGTGAGGCTATGTAAATTACCCACTTAAGTGTTGAGATCCAAGCATCCCAGGCTCGCCACGTGGTTAATCAAACAACTATCTTCGTGTACCCCTGTGATGGAAACCATCGATCCAGATTAGATCATGACTGCTATTCTTGATCAAACGACGGGAAGGGATGCTGGAAGAACGTGCAAGAACTGCTCGCTGATGAACTTTTATTCATCGATTCTCCAATCTCCAGCGCTCTTTCTCTCCTCCGACGAGCCCAGCAGGCCGCTGGGCTTTCTCCACATGCGCCTACATGGTCCGGGCGAGGTGACGTAGGATGCTACGACGAGAATGGCCCACTTGGAGCAGCTCTAGGTGGTCGTTGAGGCTCTAGATGCGTCTTTAGACCTGCAGGATATCATCAAAAGATCCTCGGGTGCGAGGGCAATCTCCTCGACTTGGGGTTTACATAAAATGGCAGGGGAATGGAATGGAGGGGGTGCTATAGCATGAAGCGACGTAGGGATCTCGAATCCCTGATCCATGATGGATCTGGGTGAGATAACGTAGGTGATCGATGTAGAAGACAGAGGGAAATGAGATGGTGTGGAAATCGAGGTGGATTGTCAGTTAGATTACGAAGAATTAGACCTTTAACCTAAGGTCCACGATTTGGGAATTTTTGATTTGAGCATTAATCGCTTGATAGAGCTACAAATTGAAGGTGTTGAATGAAAGGGGACTGCAAAATTACCCAGGAATGCAAGACAAGATGGCTTAACCAGCCTGAGAGGCCAGGAGTAGAACCAGTCGGCGGTGCTCCGACGGTGGGTTGGATACTCCTTCTCTGCTCGCTCTCCTCGCTACAAATTGCGAGCATCACCTTGTTGTCACCATGGAGAAATTCAAGGAATAGACCTGGGGGGCTAAGGCTCGATGAAAAGTGATCAAAAAGCCAAAATGGGAGAGGGGGATATATTTATAGTCGGTTTTTGAGCATGTTTCGAGGGGATTTGGCATGCGATTGAGCGAGAGTTGGTGAAGATTCTAGGATAGGCATGGATTTAGGATGAATAGGTTGCACGATGGTGGCGGTCTCGAGGGTAAAGAGTGATGGAAGAGGCATGGAGAAACTGGCAAAGAGGCAGCCTCGTGAAGCTCTAACATGCGTCAGAGGGTAGGTCAAACATTTGACCGATGGTTGACATTTGAACGCATGTGGTTGGTCCACGTGGACCAACCAGGAAATTCCAAGGCAAAAAGGCCTTGGAAAATGAATAAAAAGGATTTTTTTTATTATTTTTAGGTTTTAAAATAAAAAATGTTTCTATTTTTTAGTATTATATGCGCATACTTATTGGTTTTTTAGAGGTGCTTATTTAGAAGTTATTTTTTAGGGTATATATATATATGTATATTTACTTGTATTTTAGGTATTTTATTTTTATTTTGTATTTTTTGATTTTATTTTGTATTCTGTTATGTTACAAATTATAATTTTTATATACTTAAATATATTTTTGTAATATTTTTCTAAAGTAATTTATGTATTTAATTAAATAGAAGTGTGATATCTATAGATATAAGTACATGTATTTTACCTATGTATTTTATATAAGTATTTTACTTTAATATTTTATTTGTATTTTTATTTAAGTTTTAATATGTACATATACTATAAATAATATTTACAAAATTATAAAATATAAAATTATAAAAATAATAAAGAATAAATAAAATGAATATTTTAATCAGGTATATTATAGAATAAGGGTCTAAAACCTAACTTTCACACCTTAACTCCAAAAAATATGAAGCCTTCATTAAATAACCTATGAAAAGTTATATACAATTAAAGGTGATTTTGATATATTTTGCATTTTTATTTGGGAGATATGGGTATATGAAGTTTAGGTTTCAGGACTTTATTCTGTGTATAAACTGTACACCGCATGTTATTTTTGTATGAAATAAATTTTTTATTTGTCTATACATTGTTATCTACAATTTTCATGTACAAAGTTTCTTTACTTGAGGTGTAAATAATGAAGAATAAATAGGTCCCAAAAAGTAATTATTAGCCTATTTTGCAAAATGATCTGTATTTTTTGTACAATTAGCCACCTTATCTCCCCCTACTTTATTCCTTATCAACTAAGTCATCATGACGATTGAGTCTCAGGGGCTAGGATCACTTCAGTGTCCTTGGCACTTCTCTCTTTTTCTTTTCTTTCCTTTATTCTTTTTTTTGGCGATAAATACAATAAATGTACAGTATTTCATACAATATTTTGTACAAATTAATGGTATATACATGCATTCATCTAGGGTTTAAAGGCCAAAATGAAAGAATAAAGACGATTCATCAACAACCTTCCTTGTTAAGGTCAGGCTTTCAAATAAGCGACAATTTGGATGAAGACTTTTAGTGTTGGTTTTTTTATATATGCCAGTTGTATCCGGTTCGATCTTTTATCTAGTTGAAGGTTTTGCTAAAAATTTGATGTTTATTATGCCTCGCATTTGTGCAGGCCCCCTCCTCTTGTTGTTGTATTGAATTGATGAAGGTGTCTTTTTGTTTGTCTATTTATGATAAATGAACTTTGAACCTTTTTTCTAAAAAATGCTGGAGTTTATGGATGCTTGTATTTGAGAAAAAATAAGATCAAGCCCTTTTTTGTTAAAATTGAAAAATGAGGTCCTTAGTTGAGAATCAAAGAATAGTAGATGCCTTTTTTGGAATTTATCCATTTTATAACTACATAGCCAAAATTGAATTGAACATATAACATCATATACATATCTATTAAGGACCACAATAAAGATGATGTTTCAAACCTATCAATTGGAGAACAGTGGATATGTAAATGTCACAAATACCCTTAAAACATATTATCTTACTACCTAACCTCTACATATTTCAACTATATCTGACCTTAGGACTATGTCTACATGTGATCCACTAGTGCTCTTGTTGTTCCATTGGATCAAGAACCTTACTTGGATGGATCACTTGCAATAGATTCCCATTCAGATAGAAGAGATGGATATACAGATCCACTGGATCATAGTAAGATAGAAGAGATGGAACCTTATTCTAATGATGAACTCTTTACTGTTTGGGATATACATAGATATGTTGAGCTTGTCTTCTTTAACCATTTATCAGTTTTGTCTTGTGACTACTTTCTCTATCTACATAAAATGTTCTTTTTCTCCTCCTAGAACCCCAATATCAATTCTAATTTGAAAATTATTGGTTATTCCATTCTCACTATAGAAACATTGTTTCATCTAGTTGACTACACTGTGAGGGCCTAGAAACATTGTTTCATCTAGTTGACTACATTGTGAGGGCCTGCTTTCTGAGATCCTCAATATAAAACTTAAACTAAATAATCTTAATAGGAGTGCCAACTCTTGGATGCAATTAGCTTTCCCTAATTCCTCAATCTTTAACACTCAGCCAAGATAATATTGAGAATAATTCTTTCCCATCTTATCAACATTCATAATCAAATTGACTCCTTGAAAATGGAGTTGGCTAAGCTTCGAGTTAAACATCGTTGACACTTGATAGGACCTTGGCTGAATTTTTTTTGCATGTTCAATCTTTTTTAGAATAGCGAAAAAAATTCATCTACGACCTTTATGTAAATGATATATATATATATATATATATCCACTTCTTTGGTTGTCATCAAAAATCATTTTCTCCTCTATTTCAATTGTATTTTTTCCATGCTAAAGTTAATACGAACTAGCCAATCTTCTTCTTTTCCTTTTCTATTCTATCACCAACGCTAATCTCCTCTTACTCGTATAAGGAAAATAAAAGAATGATTCTCATTGTCAGGGGATAAACTTCTTAACCATTTAATATAAATTATATTTATATTAATTCCCATTTTTGACCTTCTAATATATATGAACATTAAACCTGTGAACATTTAATATAAGGGAATTTTACCCAACAAACCCTATAATCTTTTCAAATTACCTCTACCACCTTTGAAATATCGATAATCCTCTCTCAATCTCTTAAACTTGCTAACTTTATCACACAAACCCTGTGGTTAACTCCCATCCATTGAGCTGTTAAAAGTAACTGGATTCCGTTAAAAATTACAATAAATACCCTTCTTCTTCCCCTTTACAATCCTCTTCATCTTTATTTCCCCACCCAAAATTGATACCATGTCTCTTTCCTTCCCTCGAGAGCATTATCTTCATTTCTAGTTAGTCAGGGATGATCAAGAAGGCTAATAACAACAGAGGTCGTTTCTACACGATCCACACAAAACCCATCATTCGAGCACAGCCGCTAGAGCAATTTTCCTCCACGCCCACTGCAACAACAAGAACCCATGAGTACATATATCTTCACTTCCCAGGAGGATGGAGCATGGGTTGCCGGTAGAGGGGCTGGCGCAGAGGGCGGAAGAAGGGGCGTAGTCGGAGGACGGATGGGGTTGGAGGGGAAGGCGTCGGGATTCGATCGATGCGAGCTGGTAGAGACGATCTTGCTTGGTCTTCACGAATCCGTATCTACATTGGAAGTGGTCAATCTCCTTGGGTCCGTCTTCTTCTTGCTACAGTTTGTGCTGCATAAGCTCGGATGAGGTGTTGAGGGTGTCGATGGGGAGGGAGGTTGAACAAGGATGATGAGGATGTCCATGGGGAGGGAGGGGGATGCCAACGTAAAGGGAGGTGAGGGCGTCGATGGGGAGGGAGGGGGGACACCCAGGGCGACACTTGAGGGGAGGGAGACGATCTGCATCTCGACGATGCGATCGGTGACGACGTCATAGTAGAGGGCGAGTCGCTGACGGAGATTAGGGATTTGGGTCTAAGGTGGGGTGGGGAATAGAGGCGGATGGGGGAGGACGGGCAAACAATACACGACCTCCTCCTGCTCCCTATTTGTTTAGATGCGTTAAATGTTCTATTAATCAGTTTAAGAATTCATCTCAATTTTTTTAAATCATTTTCGTCACCAGAAGATAGGATTTATCCGTGAAAATAGGAAAAAATTGTGATTGGATGGACGGATGAAGATATGGTGAAGAGAGAGAAAATAAAAAGTATGGAGAGGAAGATGAATGGAGGAAAAAGAAGATGAAGAGGAAGAAGGGGACGAGTAGGTAGAGGATCCACTGTCCAATCCTCCTCTGGTTAGATTAACACAAGGCATTGATTCAAGTAAAAGTAAATTTAACGGCAAGGTTTGTGGGGTAAGACGAAGTAAGTTTACCGGGTTGAGAGAGGAATATCGATATTTTAAAGGTCGTAGAAGTAATTTGAAAAGATTATAGGATCTGCCGGGTAAAAATCCCTTAATATAAATTATACAAGTAACGTTAAGCTATTTGTCATTCTCTTGTTCCTGATTAATAATACATTTGATATTTGTGCTTTGACTTGGTCACCTTGGCTCCAGAAAATATTCCATTTTGAGAAGTGAACACTATGTATTGACAAGTCTCATTAATTCTTCCATTAAAATAATTTTAAGAACAATTTCGTCTTAGCAATCAAGAGTGATGATCTCCTTTTTACCCATCAACTTTAACGTTTTCCTTCTCAAAAAATATGTGCTATATCGTGCTTCTTCTATTGAATTTTTTAATTGACACTTCAAAATTTGGAGGCATTATGGTTAAAATTTTTGTGAAGTAGCCTTTCAACTAACGATAGAACTTCCTAAAGTAATGACAAAACTCTCAAAAGTTTACATAACATGTCATTGATCTCCTCCTATCAACATCTGCAACATAGTCGGAATCTAAAACAATGAAATATTTCGAATCACTTCTGTTAACGAGCTCAATGTCATATGATCCTTTCATATAACGTAAAATCTCTTGGCTGCATGCCAATTCTTCTTCTCTGGATTCTCCATGAATTTTCTAACATTGTTCAAAACATGGGTGATATCTAATCATGTGTATACCATTGCACTATCATAGCGAACTCGTGACTTGTGTTCCATCTCTACATTCGACTATTGTGTGTATGAAACTGAAAATATAGATATTTAAAGTAGATGAAGTACTTACTCAAAGGCTTTAATATAGACATCCTAAATATCTCAAAACTTTCTCAACGTTATTATGAGATAAGAAAAGTTTTCCTTTGATACAATCCCTGATTATTTCCATCCTCAAAATTTTCATTGATGCACCGAGATCACTCATGACAAACAATGTATGAAAGAACTTCTTCAGATCGTCCATGGTATTTTTTACTTTCCTGCAATAAACATGTAGTCGATGTAAAGCAATAGATAGATAAAGGGTCCATCCTCCACCTTATTGTAATAAACACACCAATCATATGGGCTCAAGTTGAATCCAAGACTAGTCATAAAACTGTTAACTTTTGTATCGTTAAAGTCCATACAAGGACTTTTTCAATTTGCACTACATCTTTCTTTGCTTGAAATATGACCACATCTTGTCGACTCTTCAGATGGTCCACTTTGAATTCGCCATGCATGAAAGTTATCATCACATATAATTGCTCGAACTCAAATTATAGATGTGCTACAATAGTTTGTAGCACCCCGATTAATGTATATCTTACAGTGATGGAGAATATCTTGTTGTAGTCCACGCCTTCCTTTTGACTGCATCTCTTTGCAACTAGACGTGCCTTATATATGATGCCTTCACTGCCTGAGATTCTTATCTATTTCTTAAAGATCCATTTTACAACTAATGACTTTCCTCCCATTCAAAACTTGATAAACTCCCATGTTTGATTCTTATGAAGACAATCCATATCCTTGCCCATAGCAATAATACACTTCCCACATTCTATCCCATAGCCTCATTGCATGTGGATAGCTGTAAGAGCTACCTACTCGACAACCTATAGTGAAAATGCAACCATGTATTTAAAACAAGATCTCTGAGGCATGTGTATCTCTCTACGAGGCTATCTAATAGAAATTCTATGTTTCCTTTCGTATATTTCTCAGCTTTAAGTTTCTCAACATCTGCCAGTCAGAAGTGGTGTGATCAACTATTTGATCAGTACGTTGTGCCAATTCAAACGTCACTTGTTTGTGGATATCATCACCTATGCATGCATAAATAAACTCATTCTTATAGTCATAGAATTCTTATTAAATATAACCCTGTTTATAATGATAAACCTTCTTATAATGATTTTATGTTCATACTGAAACTAGATTATGTATCCCTTTAATCTACACCATAACATGTAAACACTATTCTTTGCACGTGGTTCTAACTTTCCTTCACTAACATTATATTAAGCGACAATACCAAATATAACTAAATAGAATAATCAACATGAGTATCCAGACATACCTCAAATGGTGTCTTGTAATTGATAGCAAATATAAGACAATGATTTACCATGTAAGAAGTTGTATTCATAGCTTCAACCCATAATACTCTACCAACACCAACATTTGAGAGCATGCACATTGATCTATCCAGAAGCATCATGTTCATTTTCTAGAAAACTCCAATTTGTTGTGGCATATTCGTGAAAGTATGGTATCTTGTTATACCCTCGTAACAAAACTCATTTAAAATATATGAATAAAATCCCAATCAGTTATCAGTAGGCATACACTTGACATTCTTATACACCTAGTTATCCACCAAGATCTCACACTGTCTAAAAGTCTAAAATACCTCGCTCTATGCTAAAACTTTAATATCCAAACCATCTTGGAATTATTGACATAGATAAGAAAAACGGATGCCTTTCAAGGATGAAACATGAGAAGGGCCCTACCATTCAACATGAATGTATTCAAGTGTCTCCTTCGTCCTATGAACTGCTTCATGTGTTGTTTCTTAAACATGTGATGCTCACAGAACTCCAACATGAATCTTTTTAGATTTCCGATGAGGCCTTTCTGACTAAGGAAAGGTCATCTCTATGTCGCTCATGTGCCTCGGTCGCATGTGCCATAAATCTAATTTTGCAAGGCTTGGATGCCACTACAATTGAACCAATAACTATAGGTTCTTACCTGACATATTGGGTTTTCTTCTTATTACCCTTGGTTACAACTACCCTAGCTTGGGCAGCATACAAAACTCCACCTTCATCGGTACAAATGATCCTTTAGAGTCCAAAACTACAAGGAATATTATTTCTTTCTCTGATCAGGAGCATAATGAACTTTTGTTAATGTATTCATGACTCCATCTGCATCTTGACTTCTACAAAGCTAATCCAACAATTTGCATGTTGCATCATTCCCACGATGAACTTTCCACCATCTATCTTTTCAAGGTGATGAACCAATGTTTAGTGGAGGTCATATGGTAAGAACAACATAAATCAAGTATCCATTTGCTATCGACCAACCTTTGCTCCATGACAATAAGGACCAAATCATCTTCAGATTCTGCACGTCCCTATACATTGCAACAACTCTGGCCTTCATCTTCTTCTTTGGGTTGTATTTGTTCCAATGTAATGTTACTTACGGTAATTGAAGAAGTTCTTAAGATTGTGATTTTTCAATTGTGTCTTTTGCTTTCCTTTTTACACATTTCCAGAACAACCATGGCTTTTTTCATGATTCATAACCAATCCACAATATGAGTGTCCTACTAGCCATGTGCCAAAGTTTACGCGTGTGAAAACTCACACAAACTTCCTCTAGAGTTATATTTTCCCACAATAAATGACTAAATCAAATTTTCCTATGATAGTGGAAAAGAAACTTAAAGAACAAAAGTATCATCCTCATCTTTCATCTTAAGATCTATGTTCCTTAAATCCACAAACAATGTATTTACGCGATCTAGATGATCCTTAATAGAAGTACCTTTTTACATGTGGAGAGAAAAAACATTTCTTCAATAATAATTCATTAATTAGACATTTTATCATGTACATACTTTTGAGTCTCGACCGCAAACCTGTTGCGGTTGTATCAAATGGGATCTCAGCAATGATTTCATAGGATGGTAGTTGAATGTGATTTATCTCTTTGTACCATTAACTCATAGGTTATCGAGTGCCTTCGCCCTCCGCTTATCCAATGAGGCCCAAATGCCATGCTGCTTGAGAAAGGCATGCATCTTTTTTACCATCAATTGAGTCCATTCCTTCTTATGTGACATCTTTTGATCAATGATCTGAATGAACTCGATGCTATGATACTACTTTGTTGCAAGTACTTGAAGTAGTTAGATCTGGCCAAAGTGCAAGCTAGGTCGAAAGACTTGAGGTTCTAATACCTCTTTCCAAAGTCCGCCATGGGCTGACCCATGTGTCCATTTTATTTTTGGGATTTTATCACTTGTGCCCCTCTGAGATATCGTAATATCAGTTATGCTCCTATCTTTTTGGTAATATCAGTTGTGCCCCTCACTTCTTGTTATTTTATCGCTTGTGCCCCTCGGGGTAGTGACCGTCCATGCCAAACACAAATAGATGTTAACTTTAGGGACACATCAGAAATTAATGAAAACAAATAAATTGAAAAGTCCAACCAATGTTCATCTTCCTCCTCCCTCCTCTTCATCTTCCTTACCCTCCTGCCCCTGCCTCTTCCCCCCGCCCCTACTGCGCCGGCAGGCCCCCGCAAACCCGCACCTCCCCCTTGCCCCGCCGACCCGCCCCGGCGCTCCGCCCCAGGTCTCCCCTCCGCCCCTTGCCCCTGACCCAAGTTTCCCCCTTGCCCCCCGCAGCAGGCCCCTCTGCCCCCCCCGCACCTCCCATCCGACCCTCGCACTTCACCCCCGCAACTCCCCCCTCCGCCCCCCGCCCCTCCCTCCTCCGCCCCCCGCAGCACCTGCCACCGCCGCTCCCGCGCCCAGGTCGCAGCCCCTTCCACCTCTGCCCCCTGCAGCCCCTGCCCCCCAGGTCGCAGCCCCTCCCCACTCCACCCCCCGCAATCCCTGTCCCCGCCGCCCTCCCTGCAACCCCCATCCCCCCACAGCCCCTACCCCCGCGCCTAGGTCGCAACCCCTCCCCTTCGCCCCCCGCCGCCCCCGCGCCCAGGTCTCCCCGCACCTCCTCCTCAAGCTGCAGTTTTTGTTAAATTAGGATACATTTTTGACTAATTGATTCATAAAAATTCATCAAAAAATTCAATAAAATTCACCGTTTGATCCGTAATGAGTGATATGTTTGTGAAAATGTAAAAAAATCATTCAGGCTATGCAATGCTCCATGCACTTTTCAACGATGCATGATCGTCGTATTTGCCCATATGGTGGGATATTTCGTGGAAATGTTCATGGATGACTTCTCGATTCATGGTGATTCCTTTGATGCATGTTTAACGCACTTGGATCGAGTCCTCAAGTAGTATAGGGAGGTGAATCTGGAACTCTCTTGGGAAAAGAGTCAGTTGGTGATGAAGGGTATCATGTTGGGGCATGTCATCTCCAAAAGGGGAATGCATGTTGACCTTGCCAAGGTGGATGTGATCAATAAACTCGATCCACCTACTAACATGAAGTTAGTGCGATCATTTTTAGGGCATGTTGGATTTTATAGGAGATTTATCCAGGATTTTTAAAAATTGCCCGTCCACTGACTGAGCTCTTAGGGAAAGGCACATAGTTCGTTGTAGATCGCAAGTTTCTAGAGGTCTTTGAGCTCCTGAAGATGAAGATTTGTGAGTCGCCTACCCTACAAGCTCCTGACTGGTCTCTCCCCTTTGAGATCATGATTGAGGCTTTAGATTTTCCATTGGCGCTATGTTAGGACAATGGCAAGTTGGGAACCCATTTGTCAGTCACCACACGAGCAAAGTATTAGACCGTACACAGAAGAACTATACCATGACTGAAAGTAAATGCTCGTTGCAGTATGGGCCCTCAAGAAGTTCAAGTTGCATGATTTGGGCTTTAAGATGACAATCTGCACTGATCACACAACCATTCGATACTTAATGGGAAAGAAGGATGAAAAGACGTGTCTTCTTAGGTGGATTTCACTCCTCCAGAAGTTTGATTTGGAGATAAAAAGTAAACCTGGAGTGAAGAATGTTGTGGCAGATCACCTTTCTCGGATTGAGCTCAAGGATTCTCCAGATTTTGAGCACATTAGAGATACTTTTCCAGATGAGTCAATTTGTGTTATTGACTCACTCCCTTGGTATGCAACCATTGGGAACTTTCTTCTCTCTAAGCAAGTTCCCCAAGGATGGAGTAGGAGCAGCATTGACAGACTAAAGTCGGATTCAAGGAGATACCACTGGGATGATTCGTTTCTTTTCTTTGAAGGGTCCGATTGTGTTTGGAGAAGGTGTATTACTCAGGAGGAATACCAAAGTGTCCTCACATATATGTCATTCTCTTGAGAATGGAGGACACCATTCGGGAAAGAGAACCCCTCACAAGGTACTCCAATGCGGATTGTATTGGCTGGACCTATTCAGAGATGCTATTTATTTTGTACGATAGTGCCCTATTTGTCAGAGGATGGGTTACTTAGAGAGATGAGATGCCCATGCAACCTGTGATCATTTGCGATGTATTTGATGCTTGGGGCATAGATTTTATGGGTCCCTTTCCCAACAGCCAAGGACACGAGTACTTCTTGTTGGTGGTTGAATATCTGTCTAGGTTGGTGGAGGCTATCCCAACCCGAACTGCAGACAGTAAGACTATATATAAGTTTGTAAGAGATCGTATTATTGCTAGGTTTGGGGTGCCAAAAGTTTTATCAGATGGGGGTAGTTGCTTCGTGAACTGAGATGTGCAATCTTTAGCCGAGTACTATGGGTTTGAGCACAGAGTTACTAGTCCTTACCACCCACAGACCAATGGCATGATAGACGTTTCGAACAGAGAGGTAAAGAGTATTTTGTAGAAGTTGGTTCATCCCGATAGGAAGAACCGGTCCCAGCTCTTGGACCAGTTCTATAAGCCTACAAGACAACTAACAAGACAACATTGGGCACTTAATTTTGTAGAAGTATTTTCTTATTTTGCCTATATACCCCTGTGTTTGGACATTAATTTGAACATTCACTTAGCATCATTTTATCATTTTAAAATTTTCATAGTGTAGAACTATTCATGCTCTATCATTGTAGATCTTAAGTTAATTTTTTGAGCTGCAATTTATTTAATATAATTAATTTTGTAGAAAAAAGAATAATTTAACCGACTACATTCTCTTTAATTGATGTTAAATTATCTATTACTCTAAAAGTTCCCAAATATTCATCGTAGGTATAGTTTAGGTTATTCTACATGTACATAAATTTCACGTCATTTGCATGCATATCGAGGCAAGAATAAATTGAATGGTGATCTCATTAATTGATTTTTAATAGACTTAAAACTCATCATTTTTAAGGTTTATCATTTTCCTAGATAGATAACCATAAGATATATTAGGATAATGTTATTTGCTGAAAATAATTAGGTCTGCTATTTATTAAAGTTAATTAATTCGAAATCACCTAGCCTGCATATTTTATTTATAATTAATTCATATTGCATCAAAAATTCTAAAAAGATTCCAATAGCTTAATTTCATCATAATTTACTTTTTGGCCAAGTTTAAGGATTTTTGGAATTAATTTGATCATAAATTACATTTTAGTCCTCAAACTTTGTCAAAATTATATTTCACTCATTAATCGCATTTAAAAATAAAAAAATGCCTATCTGAAAACCAGATTCTATATCAACTATAAATCAACCTAAGGAGGTAGTTGCCTCCCTGAGATCGACATAGGGCTTACCAAGTAAAAAAATTAAATTGATCGCTTGCTTTTAGTTGACACATTTATTAAGTGGTTTTCTATTAATCCGGATTTTCCCGACTGCAAAGAAAATTCAAACGTTAATTTCACATAATTAACAAGGTTAAATTTGGGATTTCAACCCTACAATCAAAGCATTGTATGTTACAACATGTCTATAGATCCCAAGCTTCTCCACCCTATGATTGATGGGTTTGCCACTGATTATGTGGGGATGGCACACCTTATGGTTGCAGTAATTCAATCTTTGCTGAGAGCGTGATGGTTCCAGGAGGAGGGAGGTTTATGTAGCATGTGCTTCACCTCCTCCTAATCCACGCCAACTGATGCGAGGTTCGTATATGCTTGGGTTAGATAGAGTTCATAAAGTTTCTGATCTCCTTTAACAGGTTTCAAGGATGACATTATCGTGTATAGATTAGATATGCACAAGTAGTGCTAATGGATTCCCTTTAGAGCTTCTATGGAAGGCGAACTGAGGTGTTGCATCCTTTGTCCTTCAGATCAAGGAAAAGAAGAAGCTCCAGAGCTTGGTCACTAGCTAACATGAAATAGAGGAGGGGGGTGAGGTCGCCCCGTAGTATCAGATCCGCTTGCTACTTGATGTGAACAGAGATGGAGATTTAACACTACCTATCTACTTCACCCACCGAGTCAGCACTAACAATGGCAGTTGCCGCACCATTCCCGAACATGGAGGCGCTGGCGAGGTCGTATGGGCACGAGGGGCTTCCAAACCTCATGATGGTGGCCTCTACGATGACAACGAGGACATGACTTCCTAGGTTGTTCTCGAGGTGTCCTTGGTTACCGGATGTTAGTGACTCCACTGTAACAATTGAGAAAGTAGAGAATGATACCGAGGATGATTGTCTTAGGTCAATTTTGTTGTAGAGAAGAATTGGAGTGCTTTTGTGACCATTCTACTTGAGAGAAGGCTGGTTAGCTTACATAAGCAAGTGCAATTTTGTATGTTTTATTAATGTTCAGATAATATAGTAATGAATATTGAAATAATACACTAATATAAAAACAATTTGTTATTGTGAATTTGACTTTCACTAGAGAAGAATGCAACTGGCATTTCGGTAGCTACAAAGCGCTTGCATATTGATAGGTGTAACCATTTAAGATTGTGTTCTGATTAAGATGGTCTTCTCATCTATTCTCCATGTTGGTGTTGATTAGACGGCTCATGATTACACTCTCATTGATCTTTAGATCATACGACTCCTGATCTCTCCAACTCATTTAGTTCCTTGCCACTTGATCTTTTGATTAAGTAATTTGAGTCAGTCTAATAACGCCTCATCTTGGTTCATTGGATCTCATGATCCAACGTCACCTATTCATCACCTACCTAGGGCAGTGGAATTCCCAAAGAATGCGATTGTTCGCTAGCCGTTCTTCTCCACTTTTTCGCAGCTATTCCACGTGGACCCAAGCCACGACTCTGGTATAAATGAGATCGTCTCTCACCCCTCATCCTCACCCTAACTCCATCTCTAACCTCCATCTCTCGTGAGAGATCTTGAGGAGGTCGAAACCACCTCTGACAACTTCCTCCTCCACCGATTAATGCCTCCTTTGACCAACTATCACCACATCCAACTTTACATGAGGTCCACCCTAGTTCCTCCCCTCGTCTGGAGATAGTGAGAGGAAGGGTCGAGGAATCAAGACGGAGTTTTGCCTTCTATGTTGATCTACGGCCGCTGGGCCATGTACATAGCCTTGGTCAAGGTTGTTCAAGCTTTTAGGCATGTCATCCTCGTAAGGTGATGACCCAGAGGTTCTTTACAACCTCTAGCACAACCAGTTCCTCCACCCAATGCCAATCTTCATGCTCCAGGTAAGATCTTCAATTTGTTTTCGTGTATTTTCTCTGATTTACTAAGGCACTTACAGTCACTTTCAACTTTAATTGATCGCATTTACACTTCCACGTTGGATCAATGATTCACGCAAGAGGCTCTATTCATCCTCTCCCCTTCTCTATATCCTCCTCCACTTCGGTTATCTTCTTCCTCCTGTACGGAGGAGGAATTCATTAGGGATCCATCCCTTCCACCAGATAGCCCTCTATTAAATTCACAAATCCCTTTATAGAGTCATGCATGCTTCGGCTATGCACTCTAATACTTGCTTGTTCAAGACCCTTCAATGGTCGGAGCTTCGAAGCTTGCTCTGTTCAAGAGCTCTGCTATCGGCGACACTACATCGAGCCGATAAAACCACAACCAGATTCAACCTTTATCAAAGGTACATATTGATGCTAGTCCAAATTAGCACATTATTACTATAGGGAGTGCAAGAAAGAGACAAAATGTCCATATTGTGGGTACTTGTTATGATTAAGACACGAAGACAAATTTTCATAGTTCGGTGGTGTGTCGAAGATGAGGAGTGAGGATGGCAAGGAGGTACCTAGGTCTATGGTCTTGGGACATGATGTCTCTATCGACAGAGGGCATAGTAACATCAACAACAATAGAGAAAGGCTCATGAAGCTTTGTTCCGAGGTTGTTGAACGAGAGGGGAGAAAAATCCTATGTTGTGTGAAAACTACAACAGGGTTTTCGTAATTCCCATTTTTTTGTAAAAAAAACCTTTCTAAAAATCCAATTATGTAGAATGGATTTATAAATAACTATATACCTATCAAATTTCATCTAAAAATACAATCTTTATAGTTATTTTATCTTAATGGTCAAAGAAAAAGTCAACATAAAGGAACTTAAAATCAATTTTAAAAAAAGATGGGACTTTTGACCATTAAGATGAAATAGCTAGAAATGTTGGATTTAGATGATATTTGATAAGTATGTAAAACATTATTCATGTGTCCAATCTATATTGTTGGATTTTTGAAAAGAAATTTGCATAAAAAGGTGAGCATCTTGTTGTAGTTTTTACTGGAGCAAATGATCCGCTCAGGAAAAAAGAATGCCTATCATTATGAGAATTAACCTGTAGACATATATATTGTTTTAACTAGTAGATACCTTGTGCGTTGCAGAGGAAGGCATGTATGAGAAGAAAAATCAATAACTATTTTCCTTCAGGCAATAAAGATGATAATGTACCGATTATGCAAGTAACAACCGAATCTTTCTGTTGCATTTTAATGTATCGAATGCTCGACATCAACAATAAAATCAATAATAAATCTAAATTTCAATAAACAAATTAGTAAACTTGTATTCAAACTATCAACATAAAAGACAAAATGAAAATTCAAACCTTGTAAGGAAATGCATTAGGTACATCCAGTTCTATCGCAATCTTATCCAATGTAATTTCTGACCATAAACTTACCGAAGATTGCAAAAAAGAAAAATCAAAAGTTACTGTACTAACTTCTATTAAAGAACAAAAAGTGCCATGGTTAAGCATATCATCTTGTGCCAAGCAGGGATCATCCAAAGAAGGGAAAAAGGGGGTCTAATACCTATTTAAAGTAAACACTCGGCTCACATTGCCAACTCTGATGTCTCCCATAAGTATCCAAAATATGGATATAGGTCATACATATTTAATGCCGAAGCAATAGAGAAAGAAAAGTGATAAAGGAAGGGAGCATCCTCACCTTCCTATCCTTCCTTCCCAGATGACCTCTACTTGAAGACTTACGAGAATCCCACTCAATACAAAACATGGGAGGTTGAAATACACCATCATTAGAGATGAAAACGGTCTAATACGAATACAAATATATGTATAATTAAATCCTTATCTATTTTCAAATATGAATTTGAATGCAGATACGAATATTGACGGTACCATGTAAAATGAATTTAAATAGGATATAAATAATAACAAAAATATTTTGATAGATTAAAAAAATATACATGTTTAGGAAGGTTTACACACAAAATAGATCTACCATACATATTCATTTCATAACAATTATATCAACAATGGTGAATGCAATTATAAAATGTTGTTACACATAGTACGAAATAGGAGATACGAATATGAATGCGAATATTAGCGAATGTCAAAGTGATATTCACATCTTCATCCATTTTAAAACGAATACGAATATGAATGTAAAAATATGTATAAAATGAATATGATAGTGGATCGTATACGAATATATTCATATTCGTTTTCATCCCTAACACTCATACTGACATATAAGTATATAACTTAGTGAAAGTGTGCTTGGAACATGCACCAAAGTACGATCTTGGAGGACTTGCGGTGTCCAACAAATAGGATCTAGTAATCACTATATTGGCCGCTCTCGCATCTCAGTAGACACCCAATGCAGGTGCAATCGCAACAATTAACCCACAACAATGAATAAGCAAGCTAAGTAGGTGCGCTAAAATTTATTATACCCTACAAGAATGTGTATAGATGACAAGCAGTAGGGGTTGAACAATAAAGAGGTACACGAGGCAGAGAAATAAAAATGAAAAGACAGCTCAAGGATATTTTTGTGTTTTTTATTTTTAATATGGACTAAAGTCTGTAAATTAATGACCTTGATTTTCGCCTAACTTAAAGTTATTATGTTAAAATATCACCTTTCTATCTCAATTCTTCATCTAAAAATTATAAAACAGAAAAAAATGGGTATTAATTGGCAATTGATATATATATATATATATATAAATTGTATTTCTCTACAATTGATATATTTTGATTTTGGGTCCTTCATGAAAGTTGCAGATCTCATTGAGATCAACAAATTTCTTATTGACCACTTTTTGATTTGACCATTCCACCTATTTCTTTTCTTATTTTCCTTCATTGGTCAACCCTAGCACCGTGCTTCGCCCTCTAACTCATCCACTTCACCCATCCCATACATTCTCTCTCCAGCACATTCAGCACTCGCTAGCCAAGCACCTTCCACCTTGAGTTGATCCTAGTCAATATCGCCCTCACGACCGTTACATGTTGAAACCCACGACCCCCTCTCCTTCTACCTTGGATCCCATCCTTTCCTCCCCATTAATCGCCATCACTCTACCCTGCATGTAACTCCCCCACCCCTTATTCCTCACCTTCATCGAACCATTAGTTCACACTCTCTGATCGTAACTCCCCCAGATCCACCTCCTAAAAATCACCCCTCGTCCCTTGTTGTCCCCTTTATCCACCAACCGATATGTCCATTCCTAGCTCAGATCTTCCTTCCGGGTGATAGCTGTAGGAAATCTTCATATCCGATCAACGGCAGGGCAAAGATAGGTGTGATCCAAGTCCGACTTTCCAAGGTCGCGTAGTAGTTTCTATGAGTTGCAGTGTTCACATCCTCCATTGATAGGGTGCTCGAGCGAAGAACCTCCAAGAGCTTCACGCATCTCTTCCATGATATCTATATCGCAAACACTCCAGCCTAGACATTGCTCCACTTCTTCCTCACCCCCATCAACTTCACCATCCTTGACTCCACTCCAGATACCACCACCATCTATGCCCTTTATAATTTGTCCATTTCCATATGCCCACATCAACATCTCTCCAGACCTCATGAGGGTATGGCTAGCTCTACCTCGCACCAATAATCTTCACCTACCCATACCCCATCACAGTTCCCTTCTCCACACCCCTCTCCATTGCAACTCCATCTTTTCGTCTTGCACAGACCTGGAGCACCAGGTCTCCACTCCCTTCACACACTAACAGACCTCCATTCCATCTCCCTTTGACTCGCCCTCACTTTCTGAACTTGTAGGACCACTTTCCCTTCATTGATCGGATGGAGAAACCCAACTCTAATATCCTCTTCCGTTTCATACGATAGAGTGTTGCTTCACTGCCTTTCACTTCATAGCAGCTCCAGGATGTCACCAGTCCCTTCGTTAGAGCCTCCTCAATCTTCTAGGTCACTCTGCTAGTTCAAGGACCACTTTGGTGCTCGGACAGGCTCGTCGAAGCCCAGCCTCTTGAAATAGCCAAAACCCAAGGAAGGAGCTCCTGTGCGTTCACAAGGAGAACTACATAGTCGTTGTGATGACCTCTCGTAAAGATCTCACCTAAATTCAACAATTAACCTATAAAAGAAATAATGAATCAATGCAAAATAAGGATCAAAATTTATTATAATCATATAATAAATGTGTTTATAGTGACAAGTAGAGTAGGGTGTTTAACATAAAGAACACGTAACATATCAATGTATATTATCTTCAAATAAATAATATCTGTGTATATATGTGTGTACAGTATTTTCTCATTATTTTGTGAGTTTTTAGTTCAATAAAAGTAATAATAAAAATAATATTTATATTATTTTTCAATTTCCTGATTTTTAATTTCTTTTTTCATTTAATAATATATAATAATATACAAATATGTATATATGAATATATATAAAGGTTATATAATAAATATAAAAAAATCTGAAAATATACAAAATACAACCCTTTTTATTTTTTAGGTTCTAAAATATATTTTTAGTATTTATAATAACTCATAATAATAAAAGCTATATATAATAATATATAGGTAAATATACCCTACATAAGGTTAATATTATAAATATAGGTAAAATAGTCAAAAAGTTCCAAATAAAATCTTTTTTATAAATTTTAAATATTTTTATTTCTTAATGAGTTTTGGAGATTTTTTTGAATTTTTTTTATTTTCAAAATAAAAATAGGGTAAAATAGGAACTTTTTAAATAAGTTGAATTGATTTGAAAATTAAAAATAGCAAAAAAGATTCAAAATTTCTCAAAACCAACTTTATGGATAGAAATATATAAATATAAAAATATGAGATAAAACTATTATTTTTTAGATTTTTGTAAATATTTTTTAATTTTTTAGGGTTAGCAAGGGTTTGTAATTTTTGGGTTTCCTTTTGAGATTTTTTTGTGATTTTTTATCTGAGGTTAAAAATAATAAATAATAGCTATTTTTTGGAATTTTATAATTGGTTTTATAATTTTTTGTATTTTCTAAGTCAAAATGGAATAAAATAGCTCTTTTTGATTTTTAATATACAACAAATGCAAAAAAAGGAAAATAAAATATATAACATGAACAACATGTACTTATACCTATTCTACAAATTTTTAGAGCACATGATCTATTTTCAATAAAAAGAAATGTATAAAGGGGATTAAATTAAGCTGGCAGTGGTATAATTGCAAATAAAATAACTTCCAGTACCACACATGCAATATATCTCAAGTTTTTGAACTACAAGTTGATTTTTAAGGAGTAAACAATAAATATAAAAGATTTGAGGGTACACATGACTTTTCATGTAGGGATTCACGTGAGGTGACCTAGCAGTGGACTAAAACGCAAAATCAAAAAGTTATGAGGGCATACATGCAGATAATCCACAATTTTTTTACTTAATTAAAATATTGTAAAACATTTTACAAATAATAAAAAAGGAGGAGGGGTATATGTAAATGGATGGCCCAAATTAGATCTAGGTTGTGTTCTTGATCAGATGACATGAAAGGGGTCACGAGGGACTCTTGAAGAACACATCCGGTGAACTTCGAGTGGCCTTATCTCCCTGCTCATGCTATTGATCTTGGCTCCGACATATATCACATCTTCCTAGAGCTCCTCTGCAAGCGATGGTCCACTTAGGTAGGCTTCAGATGGCTCAAAGATGGATCTGGGGGGTCTTCTTACTCCAGCTGATCCAGAAGTGTTCCAGGTCCGATTCGTGCTTCCATACGAGTCCTCAGTGGTTGGGACCTACACAAAAAGTTTGGGTGGCTCAAGGTGAGTAGGCTCATACCAAAAATGAAGCACAAAAGGATATGATATGAACTGGCGATGGGTCTCTAGAGAAGGGCAATGGAGGGAGCCTCGACTCCCAAATCCAAGATGGATCTGGGGGAATCCGAGGGTGGAATCAACGGAGAACATGAAGGGGAGGAGGATGAGAGGGGATCGAGCCGATCAAATAGTTGGATTACGATGAATTTCCATGTAGATCAAGATCTAGGGAATTATGTTTTTTCTAAATTAATCCTACATATGCAATTATATTGGAAATTAAATGCAGGAATTAGATCTAAATGTAAGATATTACCTAGGACAGGATGGATGGGCCTCAACTCGACTATAATCGAGGATGCTAAACCAAGCAATGAAGCTCCTCCGGCGATGGTCGTGGATCACTCCTGTGCGCCTTCTCCTCGTTGCAAAGCCTCCGATCTTTAAGATGTCACTAAGAGAAATAGAATGGAACGGCTTTGAGGGGCTAAGAGACATCAAAGAAGGATAAAAAACAGAGGTGGAGACGGAGGAGCTTACTTATAGGCTGCAAAAGGGAGGGATTTCGATCGAAGAGATTGATCAAATCGATGGAGATCGATGCTATCTATAGCCTTGGCATAAATTAGGGAAGTTCCATCTCCAGAAATTAAGCAGCACGCCAAAGTCGAACATGATGGTTTCAAGCGAAAAAAGGGAGAAGAACCAGAGGCTGACATTTCAGAACTCATGGAAGAGAGAAGGGGCTAGTTGACTAAGGTCAACTAGCGGAGGCTTCTAGTTGTTCCACATGGACCAACTAGAAAATTCCCTGAAAGAAAAGATTGGTAAATAAAAACTAAATAATCAATTAATAAATTATTTTTTTAAAATGTGAAAAATGTTTGTAATTTAATGTTTGTCTCATACATATTTTTTTATTTTATGAGGCTTTTTATCTGAGTTACTATTTACATGTAAAATATAGGTCTGAATACAAGAATTTAGATGATTTTATTTTTATTTTGTTTTATATAATTTATTATTTTGTACATGTATGTTGTATAATTTTTATTTATTTTAATACACAATTGGATATTTTAGTTATATTTTTTCAAGTTTTATGTACACCTAATTAATTATGCATATATTCTTTATAAGCATACATAGGTACATTTTACCAATGTATTAGAGTACATTATTTATTTTGTTTTATTTTTGATGATTTTATTTTAGTTTAATCATGTACATATATTTTAAATAATATACATAATTTTATAAAATAAAAAAAAATTTGAGAAATAAAAATAATAAAAAAAAGAATAAAATATACATGTATATTGCACAATAGGTGTTTAAAACCTAAATTTTGCATCTTAACTCCAATTTGAATGAGAACACCTTCATTAAATATCTTATTGAAATATATATATATATATATAAAATTAAAGGTGATTTTTAACCATTTTGATATAGTGTGGGGAATATACAGGTCTGCGAAGTTTCTATTTTGTCTTTTTATTTTGTGTGTCTCAGGCACACTATGCATTATTTTTATGTGAACTGAATTTTGTATTTTTCATTGTATTTTTATCTACAACCTTCATGTACAATGTTTATTGATTTAGTTATAAATAATAAATAATAAAATAGGTCCCAAAATTTAATTATTGTTGAATTTAAAAACTAGGGTTTTGTGAGTATTTCACACAATTTCTCTGTCATTCTCCTCCTACTTTATTCCTTATCAATCTAGTCATCATAATGACTCGGTCTCGCAACCTAGGGTCACTCAACACCTATGGTATCTCATTTTTTATTTTCTTCTTTTATTCTTTTATTTCAGAATTAAATATAATAAATATGCATTATTTTATACACTATTTTATACAATTTATAGAGTCTTTATTTTGACCAATTAATGATATATTCATGCATTTAGCTTGGGATTTATGCCAAAATGAAATAGTAAAAGTGATAAAATGGAGATTCATCACCCCCTATACTTGCCTTTGCTAGTCCCTAGCAAACATTTATTCCTATAAGTGCAGAAAACAGAATAAAGAATAGAAAAATAAACAACATTAACTGATTTTAACTTTTAAACTTGTCTTCATAATCTCAAAGTTTAGAGCTCAATCGGACCATTGGATTTTTAGTTTAGTCGGAACCTTAGTTAGGAGAGGGACTTGAAACTCAACAACCTCTAAGAATCACAAAACTCTGCCCAAGTCTCCTCGAATATCAGGTTAGAACAAGTTGATATCATACACAGTCCCTTATGGCTATTAGTCTATCTTGTATAGTGTGTGTCATACATACACACACACATACACACACACACACACACACACACACACATGCTCTCAGTCGAAGTGATAAAAGTCAGGCTTCTCAAACATGGTGACTCTAATTCCCCAATCCAATAACTCTTTCCTTGAGAAGTGGGGTATTCCCTTCTAAGTTCAAGTACAACCAGCTAAAGAAGAGGAGGTGGAGAAGAGAATGGATAGTAGCTATCGTAGCTACCTATCCTAAGATGCTTGACCAGTGTAGCCAAGTCATCCGGCAGCAGGCTCACATATATCTTTGATTATGAAGCTCCATCTTGCTTATTGAAGATATACATGCTTCGACGAGAATTGATTTTTCTTGATTTTTTGTCCGTCTATTTTTTGGAGTTTTTTTTGCATTTTTATACTATATATGGTGACATTTACATATAGCTTTGAGTCACATTTCTTTTTACTTTGATTATGGACGAGTTGACAAGTCACATTCAGGATGTGTTACCTTGGTGTATGTTATTTGCTGATGATATTGTGTTGATTGATGAGACTAGAGATGGAGTAAATGAGAAGCTTGAGGTTTGGAGACATGCATTGGAGACTAAAGGTTTTCGTATAAGTAGGGCAAAGACGGAATATATGGAATGCACCTTTGATGGAAGCAATGGTGAAGGAATCGAGGTGAAGATTGGTGACGATAACATTCAGAAGAGAGATTCTTTTAGATATCTGGGATCTATTTTGCAACATGATGGGGAAATTGATGGAGATGTTACTAATAGAATAAATGCAGGCTGCCTAAAGTGGAGAGGAGCCTCCGCTGTTCTCTGTGATAAGAAAATTCCTTTAAAAATTAAAGGAAAGTTTTACAAAGCAGCCGTGAGACCTGCTATGCTTTATGGTTTTGAATGTTGGGCTGTGAACCATAGACATGTGCAGGGAATGGCTGTAGCAGAAATAAAAATGCTAAGATGGATATGTGGACATACACGTAAAGATCGGATTCGGAATGATGCAATCAGAAAGAAAGTTGGTGTAGCTCCGATCGAGGATAAGATGCGAGAAAACCGCTTAAGATGGTTTGGTCATTTGCAAAGAAGGTCAACTGATGCACCGGTTAGGAGATGCGAGTGTTGGGATGTTGAGCCGTCTAAGAGAGGGCGAGGACGGCCCAAGAAGTGTTGGAAAGAGACTATACAAAGGGATCTTAGTTTTTTGGATATAAATCCTAGATTGACCCAAGATAGATCTGAATGGAGGCGAAGAATCCATGTAGCCGACCCTACTTAATTGTGGGAAAAGGCTTTATTGTTGTTGTTGTTGTATGGTGACATTTACATAAGAACTTTTTCCTCTTGAGACAGAAGAATATCCTACTTTTGAATCATTATTTCAACCCACAAAATCATGTCATTAGACCTCATGGCTACTGGATCGGGTTTGGCATAATGACCACAGTTCGTGACTTTGTATGTTTCCATTCGCTTGTGTGTCATGCCAGCAAATCTAGCCCTCTACAACTTCAACTGAGTTGAACAATGTGGAAAGTGCAGGTGTGCAAGTTAGGTCACTATCAATAAGAGTCATGCATGCATTCTGAAATATTCTACTTAGGCAGTCAAGAACACCTTGAAAGTCTCATGGTATGCAAGAATTAAGTCTAGCAAACCTGAAGTGCCTCAATTCCAGTTTCCTTGAGGTTCCTGAGATTAGGTGGATTAAGGTCCAACCAAGCACCAATCTTTGAATTTTATTTAAATTTCTTCAATTGTCAATGTCAATACGAAAAATGCAAATGTTATGCCAATGCAGGATAATATTTTTGTGAAGCTATTTTTTGTTTTGAACTTTTTATAGAATTTTGAAAAAGTTTTGTAATTTCTTATTAAAGTTTATTAAAACATTTTGCAAAGTTTTAGGTGTTTCTGGTTTTTGTAAATTTTAGTGATTTTTAAAAAACAAATGAGTTTTGGAAAGTACTTATGTGTAAATATTTACACGAGAGTGCATCTTGTTATTTACAAGGGTTAGGTGATAGAATTTACACTTGGTATTCACATGTTTTATGTACAGAGTATGTAAAGTGTTTCTATTTGCTTTGATTATGTATAAGTTTTTCAAAACAATTTGTAAACATTTTGACAAACTTTTTGAAAATTTTATTTTGAAAGAATAATTTGACAAATATTTTTTGCAATCATTTATAAATTTGAAAATCATTTTTCAAAGATTTTTCAAATAATATGAATAGCTTTTTCAAAGTGTTTTTACAATCATTTTCCGAACCATTTGCAAATAGATTTTTAAAATATTTATTCAAATAAACGAAATAAATTTTTACAAATAAAATATTTTTATGATGGTTTGAAAAATATTTGACAAAACATTTTTCAAATTATTTGCCAAAAGATTTTTCAAAGAGATTTTTTAAACATTTTTCAATCATTTTTGCAAAATAATTTTAACAAGTTTATTAATTGTCATTACAAAGAATTTTAATGTGTGTTTTGAGTTTTTATTAATTAGCTTAAAAATACACAAGTACAAGTTATGGTTAAAATATATACAACGTATATATGGCCCCCTTTAATTAGCTTGAGCTATGTCATCATAGATCGGAGAGAAAAGTAAGACATAACTCAAATTGAATATATGAAGGTCTATACTACAACGACTGATTAAAGAATGAAAAGTCAACCGACCACCCCATACTTAGGATCAATTAATCCTAAATATAGCAGACTGTACATAAAGCAGAGTGGGTCGAGGGTGGGAACGAATAAATAAATAAATCACCAGCTTGACCTATATCCCCCTATTCTTACGTAGATATCCCCAAGTATAGAAAGAATGTCAAGAGTTGAGGAGACATGCAAGGGGATTAAAGAGTGAGCGCCCATGTACACTCATCCCCCCTATACTTAGGACAAAATATATCGTAAGTATAACAATGATGAATGGGATGAGTAAAAGAATGAGAAATGAAAATAAGAAAATGATTAACTAATCAAAAAATTTTATGATAGCCTTGTCTGAATCTATAGATGTTGCAGTTGGAAGTTCTACATTGTAGACCACCTAAATTGAGTCAAACATGGACAAGAAGGTATCGTGCTCGAGGTAAAGCTTCAGAAGTTTTCTGTTGATGATGAAGGGTTGTGTGTTAGTTAACAATCCGGATATGACTATGCTTCCATTGTCACACACATGCTTCATTATAAATGACCAGGTCCACTTCCTCTTCAACTTCCCTGATTCAACTTTGTATCAAACAACCATACCTTCTGACCTGGTTCGAAATTCTTGCAATGGATGTGCTTGTCATGACATTTCTTGACCTTCTTCTTGTACATAAGGATGTTATCATATGCATAGTCTTGGAATTCAAGAAGTTTTTCAGATCTAGGTTTATGTTCTTTGATGCTTTCTTCGGATCCAAATTAAAGATGTTTATTACCCATAAATATTTATGAATCAATTCAATGGGAAAATGGCATACCTTGCCATATACCAGGCGGTAGGGAGACATTCCCAAAGGTGACTTGTGCACAGTCCGATAAGCCTAGAGAATCGAGTCGAGCAGTTGAGACTAGTTCTTTCTGTCTAGACGTACAAGTTTTTGGAGACTATCCTTCCAAACATTCTTCCAAGCCATTAGACTATTCCCCATTCAAACATTCTTCCAAACCATTAGACTATGAGTGGTATGGAGAAGCTACTCTATGTTCTATGTAGTATTCTTGAGGTAGCTTCTTCACTTCTTTGTTGAAAAATGGCACCCCAATAAAATATCATAATTTTAGGGATCCTGCACCTTACAATTATGTGCTCTTTTAGAAATCGGCAAACGATGCGACTGTTGGTATCTCGGAGTTTGGATAACCTCTACCCAATGACTCATGTAGTCGACAACAAGAAGAATATACTCATAGCCCTGATTGTTTTGAAATGGGTCTGAAGTCAATGCCCCACACATGGAATTTGTCAAAAATCTGAATATACTTCAGCAGCATCATGTCTCTTATTACAATAGTTTCACCCATCTTCTGAAAATTAGTGCATTTTTTCACAAAATCTTCAGCAACCTTGAAGAAAGTCGGCCAGCAGAGGCAGCATTGTAGCACTTTTGTTGCCGTACAATTTCTAAAGTGATGTCCTTTTGATTCTTCGGCATGACAATGATTGAGGACATTATGGACTTCCTCTTGAGGAATGCACCTTCTCTAGATGTAAGTTCCCCCTCATAAAAGAGATATGTATCCTCCCACTTATGGAAATGAATATATGAAAAAAAACTTGTCAGCTTTTAGCTTCGACCAATCTTATAGAGTTCTATTGGACACAAGATATTTCAAAATATTGGTTAACTTGGGGAGCGAGGTGACTGACAGATAGCTTCATCAGGGAAAGTTTCTTTATATGACAACAAACTCCACTCAGGAGTGTCGGGCTCTGGCAATCTTGACAAATAGTCTGCCACTACATTTTTAATCCCAGGTTTATCATGAATTTCGAGATCGAATTCCTGGTGTAGAAGGATCCATATGATTAGCCTTAGTTTGGCATCCTTCTTGTCTTGCATGTACCTTATGGTAGAATTGTTTGTGTAGACAATAACTTTGGATCATAGCAAATGAGATTTGAACTTATCTAGGGCGAAGTCAACTTCTAACATCTCTTTCTCAATGACTATGTATTCTTTTGTGATTCATCAATAGTTCATCTTGCATAGTGAATAGAAAATGGAAGATTGCCTCTCTCTTCCCCAGAATTGCTCCAATGTCATAATATGAAGCATTGGTCGTGATATCAGATGGTAGAGACCAATATGGAAGTTGTAGAACAAGGGCTTGACTGATCAAATCTTTCAGTTGTTTGAAGGCTTACAGGAATCTAGCATCAATAATAAAATTAGCCTCCTTGCATAGAAGCTTAATCAACGGTCGGGCGACTTTGCTTAAATCTTTTATGAATCTTCTATGGAAGCCAACATGCGCAAGGAATAACTGGACTTGCTTCAGATTTGTCCGTGAATCTAGCTTTGAAATGACTTCCATCTTTGCAGGATCAATCCCCATGTAATGTTTCAAGATGACATGGCCTAGCACAATCCCTTCGGTAACCATGAAATGGCTCTTCTCCCATGAGAGCACCAAGTTGACTTCACGGTATGTTTTCAAGACTCGGTCTAGATAAGATAAGCACTGATCAAAGCTATCATCGTAGATCAAGAAATCGTCCATAAATACCTCGAGAAAACTACCAACCATATCAACGAAAACTACCACCATGCACCTCAGAAAGGTCGCAGGAGCGTTGCAGAATCCAAATGGCATCCTGCAGAAGGCATATGTCCCAAATGGACAGGTGAACGTAGTCTTTCTTAATCTACTAGGGCGATTGCAACCTGATTATATCCATAGTACCCATTCAAGAAGTAGAAATACTCCTTCGCGACCAGTCTTTCTACCATTTGGTTGATGAAGGGAGCAAGAAATGTTCCTTCTTTGTTGCTAAATTCAGGTGCTTGTAATCAACACAAATGAGCCAAAATGCAGACCTCTAGTTGCAATCTCTTCTCCTTTATCGATCTTCATGATAGTGATCCCTGATTTCTTCGACATGACATGCAATGTACTCACCCACTTTGAATTGGAGATGGGATATATGAAGCCCACATCACATCATTTTGTTATCCCATTCATGACAACCGGAGGTTCGGATTCGATCTTTGCTGAAATTCATGGGACAACTTGCTATCTTCTTCCAGGTAGATGTAATGGGAACAAAATAAAGAGTTGATCCCACCGAGATCAGAAATTTTCTAGCCAATTGCCTTGTGGTTTCTTTATAGAACCTCAAGTAATTGAGATTCTTGTTCTTGAGTCAGCTGGAAGTTGACAATAACAAGGAACATTTTTGGTACACACGTAAGGAAGGCGTACTTCATGTTCGCTGGAAGCGGCTTGAGCTCTAGTGGCGTCTGAATCTTATGTGGTAACCCTTGTGATTGTGTAGGACATTAACGGGGTCAGATTTGTCAATTGTACATTGTCCACCTTTGACAATGCAAACTCTGAATGTATAGATAAACAAAAAAATCCAATGATATAATCTTGTTCACAAAAATCTAAAATGATATCTTCTGCCTCTACTAATGACATGTGACCATCAATCAGTTCATCTAGCATATCAGCAAATATCTCATCTTCTAAGATAGAGGGTAATTTGACTATTCTATTCACACCCTCGGTGGAGAGGAATTCGTGGGGCTCAATGCCATCCATGAAAAGATTGGTGTCTCTGATTTCTGCAAGAAAGTCACAGTCTTCTATATGCTCTAAATGCACGCTCTCATCCTATGCAGATTCTGAAGGTTTCAAAACCTGGATCGTCTAAATTGGTACCTTGTTGCTGTTAGAGCGAAAGGTAATTTGTCCGCTGCTATAATCCACAACTACTTCGGTTGTTCGGATGTGCGATCATCCAAGAATGATGTGGGTGTGCAGAAGTGGAGTTGAGGTATCCATATTAAGAATAATAAAGTCCATGGAAGCTGCATTCCTTGAATGGTGATGATGACATCCTCCAAAATTCATCGGAGCTACTTGATTGATGTATCCGCAGATTGTAGAATCCTTCTTGTTGTTTTTAGCAGTCCCAACCCAAATTTCTTCAACAGTGAACTAGGCATCAGATTGATTGACAATCCACTATCAAGAAGAGTTCAGACAAACTCTTGATCAAACATCGTGAATCTGGTAAGAGGGGTTCCCATGTCTTTTCTTCTCGCTAGGAAGATTGATGATTGCATTAACTGTCATCGCCATCAGGATGTACTTCACATTTCTCTGTCTGGCTTGGTGCGACTATCTTTTTGAAGTACATGCCTCCTTAAGTCTTGATGTTAGGCATGTACTGAATGGTCTTTAGCAGAGGCATCTCAAGAACAAGATTCTGTATTATTTCAGCCACATTTGGATCTGAAAATACATTTTTAAATTTGAATTTTTTAGATTTTTCTAAAGCGTATGGAAAATTCATATTTACAGAATTAAATGTAGAAATATTATTCTTATTTACATCAAAATAAATGCCCAAATCTGGTTGCATAATAGGATGACAAAAAATAAGTATTGTCATCCCTATGAGTTGGGCATCCAAAAATAACATGTGGGGCTCCATCAACTGACTCCAGTTTGGATGCAGGTGATGTCTTCTCCATTGCTTGCTGGTTGGTGCTCTGGTCGTTGTATTCTTTTTATTATTTTCCTCTTTTTTGATTTTTTTGGATTTTGGCATTTGGTGCTTCTCCTTCTTCTTCACCCGACCCTATTATTGATTTGGCTGATGCAGAAGAAGATGATGACTTGGCTATGGAAGCATTATTCTTTTCTTTTATTGTTGCAGAAGGATGCAACACCCTACTACTCATGTTTTCGCTTTCTGAAATTATTAGGATTTACCTCCACCTGTGTCGGAATGGGGGTTTTGGTAGTGGTGAGGTCATCTATCTTCTGACTCATCTCTGCAAGGTTCTTAACTAGCTGAGCCAAGTAGTCCATGGTGGGGTTCACATGAGTGGCCTCTGATGGTTTAGCGTGATAGACATGCTAAGACTGTGAATAGTGTTGAGGCTGTGCGTAGGAATGATGAGGATGAAACTGAGAAGAAGACTGGTATTGTTGATGATGAGGAGGATATTGATATTGTACAACCGAGTACTACTGATAGGGATGTTGTTGGTGGCATTGTGTCTATTGAAACTGTTATGTTTCCAATCCTGCTCATATGGTTGAGACTGCTGGTGGTGAGGATGTTGATTCCCTTGGACAAACCTCCCTCGGTGTTGCTAAGGGAATGGACGGAAATTGCCAGATTGGCCCTAATGAGGTCCGCCTGGATGGGCCAACTGTGCTTCATTGGAGAAAACTCCATTTACCTCATGAATGAGAGGTGGAGGAGAGCACGGATATGTGAGGATCCAAGGTTCTGGCTGGTATACAACCAGCTGATGGCGTGGTTATTGAGGCGATGATGGCTCGGGAGCCTGTACGTAATACATGTGCTGGACCACTGGTTGTGTAGGACTCTGTTGAGGAGGCTGAGGTGATGAGGGCTCCTTCGTCTCAACAGGATTTGAAGCTGATGTAGACATAGATTAGTAGGCACTGATTGTGCTTACCAGCTGCTCCTGCTGCTTAGTATTCTGATCCAGTTTATCCAAATTCTAGGTCATCAATTTGATCATAGTGAGCTTCTCAAGTTCATGTAATTGCTTTTCAATACTATCCACCTTGGATAGACGGATCCCTTTGATGCTCAGATTGAAGATCTCGTCCTTGTCCTACTCGTGCGAGGCTGTCATATGTACTACCTTTTGGTGAATATGTGGTTGTCGCTGGTATGCTCGGGATGACGACAAGGCAGCTTCTCCTTCTATAATTTCCTAAAAAATATGCCATACGACATCCCTGTCCTAGTTTAAATGGGACCTGCCACAATCGGCATCAACCATCTTCTGTATTTCAATGGTAAGTCCACCAAAGAAATGTTGAACCAGTCTGGTTCGCAGGATGTCATGATGTGGACACTTCTCTTGCAAATCAGTAAATCTCTCCCAAGCCTCATAAATGGATTCGTGGGTGGCTTGGGTGAAGTTAGCAATACGAGAACAAATCTGATTTAGCCACGCGAGAGGGTAGAACTTGTGTAAGAAGGCAGAATTTAGTTCCTCACAAGTGTGATGACCTTCATCAAATGATTGATCCAGTGAAGCGCCTTACCTTGAAGGCATAACGGGAATGCCATCATTTTGACTACACCTTACGGGATGTTAGGTTCGTGTTTGGTTCTGTAGATACGTCCGAATTGTTGAAGATGAATGTAGGGTTGTTCATTTGCATTTCAATGAAAGGTGGGAAGCAAAACCAAGAGTTAAGGCTTCAACTCAAAATGGGCATGGAGAGTAGGATTCTAAATCCATTATATCATCTGCCTAGCAACATGGTTGTAAGTCTCCTTGAGGGTTGGCTTGGGTTTCCCTCCTCTTCTCTCATCCGCCGACCCTCCACTGACTTCATCTTTTCTATCTTCCTCTCCTCCTTCTCATGGATGATCTCTTCTTCTTCGCAGATCATTCAACATATCTTGAAAGGCAACTTGGGCCAATGCTTGGTCGGTGAGATACTACCGGATTGCCTGTATGGAGGCAAGAAGTTAGGCATTCAGCACATTCTGATCCAGTTGCTGGCTTTACTGCGGTTGAGGATGCTGAGGTCTCTTTCCCTTCCCATTTGATCTTCAAATGGAATAATGCCCCGATCAGTCCAAGTTGAAGCACTAGATATGGAAAATCATTCTGTGTTAAGGTCAACATAAAATTTCATTAAGGATGGATATGTATATGGAGTGGAATAAATTTCCATCCAAAATTGGCATATTTAAGGACAAGAGTGATCTCAGTTTGTTGAAAAAAGTGGGAATTCTGGAGAGCGGTTCACAGAGTCCGAAACGTGATCTCGAAAATCTTCCCAAATTATTGCAGAGGTTGACCACATGGAATCGATATGGGTGTCGACGGAGTCCCGACTAAGCCATCCATGGGTCACTATCTCAAGGTCAAAAGAAAGATCGAGATTGGGTGAATGATACAGACATCAAAAAGAAATAAGAGGAGTGCAAAACAGTAGAATGACTCAAAGTGAGCAGGGGTCAAATGAGAAATAAAAGAAGGGGAAATGAAAGGCAAAATTTGCACAAGTGTGCAGGAGTTGATATTGGACCTTAATCTAAATAAAACAAACACCAGACAAGTTGTGGATTCACCAACTCACCCAAGTGGAGTGGAGAGAGTTCGACTATTTTTATCTTTTCAATTTCGTTATGTTACAGGAAAATCTTTTAACAAGTCTTTATGAGGGCTATCCCTATAGGAGTGTGTGTACTGCCGGATAAGTACCCCGTACTTCTTCCACTTCCTTTGTAACATGTGATATGCATACTATGAGGTCCTTGATTTCGTGCCTGAGTGGCTATTCAACCAAAGAAATAGAGATAGGAAGCCAATAGGCAAAACTAATACTTCTCTCACATACTCGACCGCAGGACAATCAGACATACTCCCCCATGAAGGTGTGGCCTATGATCAATACTTCAGACCAAGTACGATGCTCCATACAAGATGGGAACACCATCATCTACAAGGCCCTGTTTTCCCACGTACGATAGAAGCATTAATTCTTCTCCAATTTAGGTGATAATCAAGGCTGTCGCAGATCGAGTTTTTGGTTCTAATCCTTAAAGAGTCATGCCTCACTCAGTCTGGAATGTACATGAAAGCTAAGAGGGTTTTATGAACTCAAGACAAGGATGTCCATTACGATTTTTAATAAGGTCAAAGTTTATTAGCAGTCCCCCGATTTTAATTTTTGGATTTTGAAATTTTTGAGTATTTTTCAAAGTAAACCGCCTACGATTTTTTTGTCCTAAATGTGATATAAACAGAGGGAGAAGGCAAAAAAGCAATTCAAGTGGACACTAGAGTGTAAATCTCATTCTCGTGTCAAATGATGCAAGAAAATTGAGAAGACTATCAACGCTTCCCAACACTCTCTATGCGAGATGCAAAACAAAATATATAAATCTATACTACAGGAATGGTAGCGATAAGGCATCCTAAAAAATAATCGCTATTATCGGGAAGAACAACATGCCAACTACTCAAAATTGGATCCAAGTGTCCGATCTTGGAGACTCCACGTGCTCTCCACAACTGGTCCTACAAGTGCTGTATGGAGTCTCTCATGACTCACGGTTCCAATTCCAAGTAATTTGCAATTAGTTATTTGACTAATTCCATGCAAAAGAGACTATAGGTTCATGCTTCTACTAGGGCTTTAGACCTAGCTTACCGAGTGTAACAATCCTAAATCTAGGGGCTCAATGACATAAAATAAATGAAAAGAAAGGCTAAAAGCTTAAAACATGAGAAAAACATAAAAGAAATCGATGAAAACATGAAAAATTGCGATGCGTCCCCCAGGTTAACAGACATCAAGGTAATGGACCTCGTGAGGCGGTAGTGTCCAAAGTCCAAAATTATTACAAATTATATTATAAAAATAAAATAAAAATTACTCTTATTATAAAATAAAACAGAAAAAATTTAGAAGAGTGGGTTGCTCTCCTTCTCATTTATATGTCTCTCACCTGGTTAACTCACAAGTAGAAGAGTCAACCTCATTGTGACTCAGGTACGCCCACCTCTTAGGATGCGTTGTTGCCAAGTGGTCCAGAATAGATAAGCAATTATAAAAAATAGTAGAAAATAAGAAAATAGTGTTCACACTATATACAAAATGCTACATTAATGGTTGCTCTCCGGCAACGATGCCATTTGAAATAGCCAAAACCCAATGGAGGAGGTCATGTGCGCTCAAAAGGCGAGCTACACAATCGTTGTGATGACCTTTCGCAAAGATCTCGACTAAATTCAACAATTAACCAGTAAAAGAAACAATCAAATTAATGCCAAATGTGGATCATAATTTATTATAACCCTATAATAAATGTGTGTATGTTGACAAGCAAATTAGGGTGTTGAAAACAGGGAACACTGCACCTAGCAATGTATATTATCTATAAATAAATAACGTATGTGTATATGTATGCACACTATTTACTCATTTTTAATTGCTTTTTAATTAAATATAAGTTATAATAATATTTATATAAATTTTTTTAATTTTATGATTTTAATTTCTTTTTATTTTAATTATATATAATAATGTATAAATATGTGTATACGAGTATATGTAAATGTATATAATGTAATATATAAGTAATAAATAGTAGAATATATATAATAATATAAAAAATTAGAAAATATCAACAAGAATAGTCCTTTTATAAATTTTAAGGTTTTAAATACATTTATAGTATTTATAATAATTAATAATAACAAAAGCTGTATATAATAATATATAGGTAAATATATGCTATATAAGGTTTTATGATTATAAATATAGGTATAATTAGTCAAAAAATACCAAATAAAATATTTTTATATATTTCAAATATTTTTTACTTTTAAAAATTTTTTAGGGAATTTTTGTGTTTTTTATATTTTTAAAATCAGAAATATGGCAAAACACGAACTTTTTAAATAAGTTGAATTGATTTGAGAATTAAAAATAGCAAAAAGATTCAAAATTTCTCAAATGAATTAAGTAAATAATAAATGAATTAATTAAATAAATAAAATTCTAAAATAAAATTTCTATATTATTTTGCATAGTGTTTTACTATGATTTTTATTTACGTTTTGAGTTAATTTGATGAGTTACTTTTTTCAAGTATATTTATAGGTATATTTACCTAGATATGTATATTTCATTTTTATTTTGTATTTTAAATTTATTTTTTATACATATAATTTATGTATTTATAACTTATCTAAATACACTTAAATATATTTTTATTGTATTTTTCTGAAGCTATTTATTTAGTTAATTAAAAAGATGTATTTTTTATATAGGTATATGCAAAGGTAATTCATCTATGTATCTTAGTATGCTATTTTATTTTATTGTATTTTTATGGTTTTAAATATTTAATTATGTACGTATACTATACATAATATTTACAAAATTATAAACATATAAAATTTTAAAAATATTAAGAATAAATAAACTGAATATTTTAGTCTAGTATATTGTACAACAGGGGTCCAAAACCTAACTTTTGCATCTTAACTCCAATATAAATGAAACTAACTTTATTAAATAGCTAATAAAAAGTTATCTACAATTAATAATGATTTTCTTGAATTTTAAGTTCATATGGAAAAGATGTGGGTATGGGAAGTTGAGATTTTGGATTTTTATTTTGAGTATAGAAAGCACAATATGCATTACTTTTGTATGAAATAAATTTTATAATTTTCTATTTATTTTTATATAGAACTTTAATGCACACAGTTTATTGATTTGATGTATAAATTATACTGAATAAAATAGGCACCAAAATTGATTTTTTGGGGATTTACGAATTAGGCTTTTTATTGTATTTTTTGCCCTTATCTCACCCTACTTTATTCCTTGCCAACCCAATCATCGCGATGCCTAGGTCTCGAAATTAGGACCATTCAATACATTTGGTATTTTATTCCCTTTTCATTTCTTTTTTTATTCTTTTATTTTGTCTTTAGATGTTGTATTTTAAACAATATTTACATAATAATAATAGATGTTAATTTATGCAAAATAATGATATGTACATGCATTCAGCTCTGGTTTAAAGGTCAAAATGAAATAATAAAGGTGATGAAGTGGAGATTCATCAATGAGCTAGTAGCGAGCTTTGAAAATTTAAAAATGCATAATGTTGTGAAGTTCCATGGTATAATGGTATCTATTGTTTCTAATCGAGATCTAAGAATCACCGCAAGATTTTGGAAAAATCTTCCGGAGTCTTTGGGTTCAAAGCTGAAATTTAATATTGCTTTCCACCTTTAGATAGATGGTCGATCTGAAAGAACTATTCATGTTCTTGAGGATATGCTTAGGACCTTATTATAATAAAATAAATCATGTTTTTTGCAATTATGCACCTACATTGTTGTATTAATAACTTGTGAACCTTTTATCTATTTTTAATGAAATTGGTGTTGTTGGAAAGCTCATTTTATGCTCTTTAATTTAGTGAAATTTAATCTATGATTTAATCTAATTTTAATGCATTAAATTTTAGGGTAATTATTTTATCTATTCAACCTTAACATTCTTTCATAATTAAATTAGACTTAGGTATATTTGTTGGCACTGATTTATCATTAATATTAATTATTTTGCAAGAATTGAATTTATTAAATCATGAGCACATTATTATTTTTATGTATTTGTGAACATATATATTGCATTATTATTTGTCATATCAAATAATTACATAAAAATGTTTTAAAAAATTTCATTCAGTTTGTGTTGCTATGCATTTTGCTTGACCTAGATCATACAAATTGTTGAATTAAATAACTAGCATCTAAATTTGACTACATAATCGGTTATGTCTATATGTTTGACCCAAGACTTACCCAGTTATAAAGTTAAGCCATGTCCTCTTCGCAGAGATATTTGACTTGGTTCTGTTAATTGTCGATTGATCCATGCTACAATGAGAGCATAGTTGATTGATAATTCATCATGGTTCCTTTGATTAAAGATTTAGAGTCTATAAAGGACTTGCACCTTCAGTTGAGGAGAATATACATTTAGCAGACATTCCCCAACCTGTAGTAGTTTATTACATTTCTAATTCCAATTTTTTTCTAAAAGATTCCGTTGTGAAGAACTTTGTTTATTGGAATAAAAAGCATTTTTCTATTTATGATTAGACTCTTCGTATTCATCTGCTTGTTCAATCCCTTTCCACATATGCTTAACAGTAAGAAAGCATAATATCAAAAAGATTCAGAAAGATGATCATGAAATGGCACGATTTTGTAAAGTCTACATCATGGCAAAAGTTCCTTTTGATAAGTATGTGGCAAGTCATCCTTCATTCCAAAAGTACATCGAGCAGGGTTACCGAGAAGAAACCAAATAGCTACGTCAAGATATGGCTTGTCGGTCCCTGCTACATATTATCTCAAGAATCAACAACTACTACGAAAGAAGAGAGATTTAGGTGTGCATTATGTGGTGAGTCATATTGATGACATGGCATTTGTATGCACTCTCCTAGATAACGGTTCTTCGATCAAATTACTTCCTTTTGCTCTTTAGGAGAACCTAGATTTGGGCCCACTTAGAAAATCCAGGGCATTACTATAGTTCGTGGATTAATCCATGAAGAAGGCAAAGGGAGAGGTCAACGACATTACTATCTCGATTGAGGGACATGATTACATAGTGGACTTCATTGTCCTTGGGAAGGATATCCCCAATGACTGGAGAGAATTACAGATCACCCTTGGGTGATATTTCCTTAGGACCGTGGGAGCTTCATTTGACTATCAGACAGTGGTGATGAAGTTCGTTATCCAGGCAAAGAAGTGAAACTCAAGATGAAACAAATGAAATGGCAATGACCTGACTCAAAGTCAAGTATCGATTTCTCTTCATCTTCTGAAGGAGATTGCAGACTTGTTAGCAAAATTGGGGTATGGAAACAGAACCCGATAGGACTAAGCGAGACCCTCTCATTTGGAGAGGACAATGTACATGATGTTGTTTCCAAGGTTTTGCCATATTTCTTGACAGACAGATCATTTATCTATTACTTTGATGACTCAAAGATCTCTTTAGATCTATCAGTTCCTACCTTTAAGGAACAATCAAAGGAGTTAGATTTAGAGTCGGACGCAGCTTTGGAAAAATTACCACATTTCTTTGGTGATATGACTTCTTGTGTCAATACATTTGGTGGCTTGCACTACATAGTTAGCACCATCTTCATGTTGCACGAAACTAGATTCATCGACCGTTCAACCAATTTTACGTAATGATATTTCATTAATAGAGTTGAAGCTGCTACCTCTTACACTCAAGTATTTCTTTCTCGCGGGACTGAAGAATAGATTCCTTGTTATCATTATTTCTAAGATGACTGTAGAATAGGAGTCTAGATTGTTAGAAGTGCTTAAGAAGAACCGCAAGGCCATATGATGGACAATGTCGGATCTAGTGGGTATTAACCTTGCTCTTTGCTCACACCACATTTTTGTTGAGGATAATGTGTTGGACATGTGAGCCCACAACAAGCCATTATGCAATAAATGTTATTGCAAATATCATTCCCTGATCTGAAATGATGAATGATTAATTTGCATAATAGGTCCCTTAGTACAATTAGGGTTTTGTATCGTGGCCATCTTAATGATCATACAGTTGTTGATTCAACTATTGAATTATAGAGGCTGGTGCTTGGATGAATATCTAAAGAGTTAGATTAAGGACACATTGAGCACCGTCAAATGATTATTAAAAGATGATCTCTAGCCTAAGAAGGAGATGGCAATCATTTCTCTGAAGGATGATATCTAACCGACCTCTTGATGCAGATCCTCTACATATGAATAGAGATTAGAAGGTGTTAGATAAGTTAGGTCAAAGAGTTGAATTAACAAGATTGAGATAACCAAATACTTCAGTCGTATGTTGTCATGATATAGGCACGCATCCTTTGAGCAAAGACAAATGTGTTAATATATATCTGAGTATGTACATTTAGCAGACCAATAGGTTGATGACCTAACCAAGGTATATACACCGGTGCCCTGGTGTGCATGCAAGGGCATATAAGTAATATGCTCTCTCAAAGGGATCATATAGGTTCAGTTACTGAACCAGAATACATGAGCTCACTCATGAGATATTGGGAAGAATCAAATTCCATGTGCGGTCATCTCGCTTTGGAAGCTTGACTGAATTTGTAGGTTTGATATATGATTTTGGAAAGTATATGATCAACAACTAGGTATGATATATGCTTTTGGAAGTATATGATCAATACCGACTTCCAATGATAGAATGAGAAACTATGATAAAACCACGAAGTAGATAGTGTAATATTGATCTAATTCTTCGAGTTTATTCCGGGTCTTCCAGTATGCAGGATGTATAGGTATTAGGATACCTAAGGGTGATGTAATCATAAACGATTGTATAACCATGACGCTTACATACCTAGGGAGTGATGAAATAGGTCTGTATTTTAGTTACTCCTCTCAGCAGAGATTTGATCTGATCTTGGTCCAAATATTTGAGATTGATCTGAATATGATTCATATGCAATAAAAATATTAGATTTGCGGTCTTGATTTAATCAAGAATCTTTGAGAGGTCCGCAAGATATGTATTTGAGATGTGATCTCAATATCCAAGTCACTATACGTGGAACAATATAATCACCCTATCCTTATCTCAAAGTATTCGTGGAGAAAGCGCATTATCCTTGAAAGAGTTCATGGATAATTCCATTGTTGATATATGTATCCGAGCATTGAGAAAATGGATAATTAAATGTCATATGATCATCACGAATAATATGAATTTGATTCATATTACAAGGGGAGTTATCTAAGATAATTAAATGTGATTTAATTATCAAATACGTAAATAATGTGAATGTGATTCATATTATTTGGACACATGAGAATAAGAATCCAAGATGATTAAATGTGATTTAATTATCATGGATATGGATAATTTGGATAGCATTATCCATATTAATGATATATATTGTAAATGTGATTTATAATATATATAAGAGTGAGCCATTTGTAAATAACATTTACAAATTAAATGTTTATGTGAATTGGATTCACAATGGACAATTAATTGAAAATGTAATTTACATTTTATTTTAGCTTGTGAATGTGATTCACAATTTTTCAATGGTAAGCTTATAATATTCACAAAATAACTATAAATTATTTTTGTAGAATAATTTACAACAAGTGTTGTTGTAAATCTTGGAGATTTCCATGGGATAATGTAATATCATGAGATTACATGACACTGGCTCCTCCCAATTGGGAGGGTGGACAACCACCAACTCCCAATAGGAATGGGTGGCCGCCTACTCCCATATTATGGAAGGAGGCAATCTCCATTCCATAATCTTCTTGGTTGATTGATTTAATTTGGGATTAATTTATATTGATTTTTCAATATATATTTAATCTAAATTAAATTAACTGTTTTTATGTTTTTTACATTAAAATCCTGGCCATTGAAAGAAGTACAAATCAATCTCATCCATTGATTTTGTGTAGTCCATTGATTGTAATCCATGGACTCCCAAAATACTATACAAGAAGAGGCACCCCTTGCTCTTCAAAGTTACAACAATAAAAATAACATATCCTTTCTCTCTCTCTCATTCTCTACATGTTCTCTCTCTCTCTCTTTCTCTCATTGTGGCTGTCCACCGCGGTGGCCTAGAGAGAGTCGCCATCACCACAACATTGTCGTTATGCTGCCGGATTGTTTGCTTGTGGATCTCCATCCTCTTCCGTGTGCCTCTCTTGTAAAGATGACGTCGGATCTCGTGTGATGAGATCAGGAGATTCGCCGCCTAGGTCATCAACATGGATTGCGAAGAGCACATGTATCATCAATGCGCTCGCAAGCGTCTCCTTCGTCAGATCAGACCTGAGACAAGAGGTTTCTTTGTTTGGAGACTCAATCGCAACAACGTTTCAAGAGGTAACACTATACTTGTTTGTGGTTTAGATGAAACGATCCGTGAATTGTTATTGGATCATGTGATTTCATCGTTTAAAAAATTTTAAAATTCACTACCTTGAGCAACTAGTATGACTAGTCGCTCCTGATCATATATGATGTGATCCTCATGCTTCCATGATGCACTTAAGGATCTCACCATATACTTCGGAATGTTAGAGATTCCCATGAATTTCTAGGAAAATTAATTAAAATCTTCAGGAAGTATTTAAGAAATAAATCGATAAATGGTGTGGAGCAAGACTCATATACCACATCTCTAATTCCAAGTCGGTGGCCCCCTTACATATTATCCCGAAGAAGTCGGGAACTAAGATGGTCACCAATGAGGAGGGAGTTGAGATCACGACATGATTACCCATATCGTGGTGCGTTTGTGCCAATTATAGAAATCTGAATGATGCGATTAAGAAAGACCACTTGTACCTACCTTTTATCGATCAGATTTTGGAGACATTAACGAGGAAAGAGTTCTTCTGTTTTCTTGACGGATACCCTTGCTACAATCAAGTAGCCATTGCCCTTGAAGACAAGGAAAAGACCATTTTCACTTGTCCTTTTGGCACGTATGCATTCAAGTGCATGCCATTTGGGCTATGCAATGCGTTAGATAATTTTTAGTGGTACATAATTGTTGTATTTCCTGAAATGGTGGGGGATTTCCAGGAGGTCTTCATAGATGATTTCTCGGTCCATGATGATTCATTTGATTCGTGTTTAGTGCATTTGGACCGAGTTCTTTAAAGGTATAGGTAGGTCAATCTGATACTTAGTGGGAAAAGAGTCATTTTATTATTAAGGAGGGTATCGTGTTGGGGAATGCCATCTCTGAAAAGGGAATGGAGGTTGACCCTGCCAAGGTGGATGTGATCAAGAAACTTGATCCACCAACCAACATCAAGTCAGTGAGATCATTTCTAGGGTATGTTGGATTTTATAGATGATTTATTCATGATTTTTTTTCGAAGATTGCCAGACCACTGATTGAGCTCTTAGGGAAAGACATTGATTTTGTTGTAGAACGCAAGTGTCTAGAGGCCATTGAGCTATTAAAGACAAATATTTGTGACTTGCCTATTATACATGCTATTGATTGAGATCGTGAGTAATGCATTGGATTTTGCTATAGGATCCACATTGGGGCATAGGCGAGATCGACTTCCGTTCTCCGTTCACTGTGCGAGAAAAGTTTTAGTCCTTGCTCAGAAAAATTACATAGTGAATGAAAAGGAAATTCACATCGTAATATGGTCATTAGAGAAATTTAGATATTATAGAACCAAAGTGACAGTATATTTAGATTATTCAGCAATTAGATTTGTCATGAAAAGAAGGATGCGGAGGCATGTCTTCTTAGGTGGATATTATTGCTCTAGAAGTTTGATTTGGAGATTAAAGATAACCCTGAAGTTGCAAATGTAGTGGCTGGTCATCTGCCAAGATTAGAGATGAAGGATTCCCCTGATTGTGAACCTATCAAAGAAACCATCCCAGATGAGTCAATCTGTGTTGTTGATTCAATTTCATGGTATGCCAACATGGTGAACTATCTTGTCACCAAGCATGTTCCCCAGGGTTGGACTAGGATCAATATTGACCGACTAAAGTCAGATTCTAGGAAATACCACTGGGAGGATCCGTTCCTTATCATTGAAGGACCAGAGTGTGTCTGGAGAAGGTGTATTTCTTAGAAGGAATGCCAGAGTGTCCTCCTATGTTGTCATTCTCTTGAGGATAGAGGACACCATTTAGGAAAAAGAACCGCTCACAAGGTACTTCAGTGTAAGACTCTTTTGGCCGACCTTATTTAGAGATGCCATTGATTTTGTATGGTCGTGCCATGTTTGTCAAAGGATGGAGGGACAATTGGCTATAGAGATGAGATGCCTATGCAACCCATGATTTTCTGTGATGTTTTGGATGCATGTGGAATAGACCCAATAGTCATGGATTTGAGTACATCTTGTTGGTGATTGATTATCTTTCAGGATGGGTGGAGGCTTTCCAAACCAAAGTCGTAGATAGTAGGACTATCTGTAAGTTCATAATGGATCATATTATTTTAAGGTTAGGGGTTCCAAAGGTTTTGATATCTGATGAGAGTAACTATTTTGTGAACAGAGATATGAAATCATTAGCTAAGGATGATCAATTTGAATGTCGACTAACTAGTTCTACCAACTTCAATCGAACGACATGGCAGAGGTTTCCAATAGGAAGGTAAAGAGTAGTATTCAGAAGCTAGTTTGTCCCGACTAGAAGAATTTATTAAAACTTTTGGACCAAGTTCCGTGGGCATATAGGATGGCTTACAAGACCCTTTTGGGTACTTCACCTTTTAGAATAATATAGGGCAAGATATGCCATTCCCGCTGAATTGATTTACAAATTTGAGTGGGCAATCAAAAAGATTAATTGGAGCTGTCACTTAGGAAAATTGTGTAGAGAAATGAATCTCAATGAGATTGTGGAGATCTGAAACCGAGCATACGACAACAACATGATCTATAAGCATAAAGTTAAGAAGTGGCATGATTCACATATTAGATGCAAGAACTTTGTCCCTAGACAGAAGGTATTGTTGTCTAATGCGAAGTTAAAGATCTTCTACCGGAAACTTAAATGTAAATGGATGGGTCCTTATATAGTCAAGGAAGTGCATGGAAATGGCGGTGTAGAGATATCTAATCTCGCAAATAACAACTGACTCTAGTTGAAGTGATTGCCTTCATGCCATTTGATCCATTTGCAGATATTTCAGATACAACATGATTTTGTAGCTGAAAGATTCAGATCATATAGATTCATTATCTTAGAGATTCACCTTTTCTTATACTCACTCAGACTATATTCTTTTGTGAGTGCGAATTCTTATCTTACTCCTTTCTTACTCCTACATTTAGTCTTGTGAGAGCCTAAGTATATGGGAGAATTCCACCCATTCTCTTGTATATTCTACTCAGCCTCTTCATCATTTATTCACTCCTTATACTTAGCCTATTTTTCAGGCTAAGTATAGGGGGGACTGAGCTCCTATTATTCTTTTTAACTTATTCTTTTTGTACCCTCATTTGATGTTTTCCTGTCTTACACTTAGGCTAGTCTCAACCTAAGTATAAATATGGTCTGACCTATTCTTTTATCCCTATTTTTCTTTGTCCTCTTTATGCTTAATACGAGCTATGTCTTTCATTCTACTTTGTTCCATGAGGACATAACACAAGCTAAGTATAGGGGTGTCTGCATATATTACATATATACGTTCCGTCAAAGCTCGTACTTTCACATATTTTGTATATTTATTTTGGGCTATGTACTTGGGGATTTGGAAACTTTTTGGAAAAATTAGTTTGTAAAATATTTGGAAAATTTATATATTTTTATTTTACTTGGTTTGTAAAATGTTTTACAAATTATTTCCAAATGGGTACATTTTTTGTTTTGACTTTATACTCATTATTTTCTGTTATAGTTATAGTTATTATTTTATAATAAAAAAGGAAATAAAAATAATCAAACATCAAACCTTACTTCAGTTTTCCAAGAGAAGCCTTCATTTATGAAAGGGTGCTTTGGTTGTAAAGGTTAGATTTTGAACGTCGGATTCTTAGGCTATTAAATTTGCCTAGACCTAGTTCTTTATAAAGTCAAGCATAGAGGAATATCTGGATCAAAACTCTATATTTTGGAAGATCAAGTCGATAAGGAGTTCTTTGAAGAGAGTGAAGTCACTTAAGGAAGATGATATTTTATTAGAAGAGTTAGATATGGAGGAACCTATAACTTTTCTTGAGGATACTTAATTATCTGAGTGCCACCTTACTTGTAAGCTAGGTTTATTTAGTGTGTCTAGTTTTTCTCTTTTAAGGAAAATCCAGAAGACTGTTGTAGGATCTAAAGATTGGATCCGTCTTCCCTCCATTTTGGAGAATTTTAGGTCTTCGCACGTTAATATGGATATTACATTTGAGGAAGTATGGCAGCATTGCAAGCAATTCATTTTTCAAGTTGAAGAAGACCTTTCTTATTCTGAGGTTTACTCTGTGAGGAAAAACAAGTTAAGCAAAGGCAACATGTGATTTTAAACCTAAAGATTGAAGATTTATCTTTGAGAGTCTGAAGTGTATTGTGTTGTGTGAGTATCCTTGTAGTGTCTTGTAAGTGTTTTTGTGTTCCAGTTTGTTATGTCATGTTGTTGGTCTTAAGGGTACCCATTCTCTAACTCTTGTTAATAAAAATTTCTTAAAAATCCACAAAAGATTAACTTACTTTGCATTCAAGGCTTGTTTAGATCTTTAACACTTGGTTTGTGAGGTCTAGAGACTTAGAGTTAACCTCTCTTAAAAAGATTTGTGTGCTATATTGCATACTTGATCTCTTCCTTAAAGAATGTGACCATCACTTACTTGCATGATTGCATTCATTATTAAGATGACTTGAGATTTCACTTGAGGAACTGGGACTTGAGATTCAACTTGGACCTGATTTTATTATATTCAATGATGGGATAAGATTAATGAAGGCTCATAAAAATCGAGTGTCACCATCCTTGGCCAGTATGAGACATGGTGCTCATACTAATAGGGTGTGTAATCATTAAATTAATTTGTTGATTAGTGTGCGCCAATCCTTGGTAAAAGTAGTGGAGCTAGACAAAAAGAATATAAAAAATGAAATGATGATGAAAAGTCAACGCTTAAAGCATTAGAAAGTTATATTCATATGAGCTTACACCAAAGGCTAGCGCTCCCAATATTTAAGTGTCCGCTTGGGCCAAAGTATTAGGCATTAATAAGTCAGCCTAGTACCTCAAAAAGGGTTTTGTATTGTAAGCGATACAAGTCTGGGTGCAAGTATATTAGATACTTGAAAAAGATGCACCGTCGTATACTCCCAGGAAAACAAGTACAGATGGCTCAACTTCTTTTAACAGACATACTGATTAATAACAAAAATAAATTGTTGAGTTGATAAGTCATTTGAGAGATACGGTTTTCCAATGAGAGGGTGAGAAGAAATGATACTATCCCAATTCATACATTATTTGGTCTGTTATCCACATTTTGAAGTCTGATAAAATAAAGAGATGGTGAATTGAAGCAAGACTAGATTTAATCCCTAGTGTTGAGGATTGGGTCCTTAGGAGATTCTCTTGTATTGGAACTTTAGGTGACACATTGACTCTACTCTTGTGAAATGATTTTAACACATTAAGTCATACTTCTTACATATATGTGTACATAGAAAGTCTAATAATTAGAGGAGTTGAATTCCTTTTGATTGGGACCAGGTTGAGCTTAGATTCTTAGGATCTCAAAACCAAGTGTTATGCGTTTCTTAAGCCTTATCTCTTCACATGCACATGTCACGGAATTCACTGATTAATTTAACTTTTTAATTGATTTTTTATTAGTTCAAGGACGAGCTTAGCTTAAGTATATGGGCTGATGAATCCTAGATTCATCTACATTATTTTCTAGTATTATCTCTCTTGCTTAAGGAAACAAATAAAAAATCATAACTAATAACATTAAATAATTAACAAAGTGTAGTGAATAAATGCCTACAATTATTGTACATTATTTACCCTATTATAGTTCTATTATTGTATGTATTTATTATTTATTAAAAATTCAATAAAAATTAGAATAATATTGTATATATTTATTTATTTTAACCCTATTTCTTAAATAAAAATCCATAAAAATAAGAAAAGAAATTAACAATAAGTAATTAAATACATTAAATTACTTGTAAAAATATTTTATGTACATAGATGGTACTATCTCTCTTTGAGTTCTACATGAAAGTTGTAGATCTCATCGAGATCTACAACTTTCATATTGTCCATTTTTCTCCTAATTTAATTTCCTTTTAATTCTTTTCTAATTTATACCATTTTTTGCATTTCTCTTAATTCCTAATGGACCGCGTGGCACCATCTCAACGCACCTTGTGGTCCTGTCTCTTTTGTTCAACCTACCTCCCTCCAAGCCGTTGGATCTCAAGATCCAATGATTAGAACTCTTCATCGACCTCCGGTTTAGCTCCCAAGTGATGCATCCCTTCACGTGCCTCCAGCTTCTATCCATTATCCCCTTAACCCACGACAACCTCCCTTCCAATTCACATCACCATTCTCTTCCCCGATTGATGAATCCACATTTCATCATCTTTATTCTATCATTTTGGCCTCAAAAACCCTAGCAAATGCGTGTAAATACCCATAATTCCAGCATTTTAGCATTCATGCATGTGCATGTAAATAGTGTATAAAATATTGTATTTAATGCTAAAATTATAGAATTAATAAAAGGAAAGAAAAAGAATAAAATATTGTAAATATTTTATGACCTGAAATCCTGAGACCTAGGCATCTCGATGAATAGGTCGACAAGGAATAAAGTAGGGGGAGATAAGGGTCAGAATACAATAAAAATACTTATTCATTTTATTCATTCTTTATTCTTTTTGGGATCTATTTTTTGTTCCACTTTTTATATTTAAAATAAAGAAACTTTTAACATGAAAATTGTAGATAATTAAATAAATAAAGATACAAAATTGATTTCACTTAAAAATAAGATGCAGATAAAAAGTTACGGTCTGAATAATATCCCAGAATCCCAACTTCCCAGACCTGTATCTCCCAAATAAAAACTCCAAATGCATCAAACTCACCTTTAATTGTATATACTTTAAAATAAGCTATTTAATAGCAGTGGTTTTGCATTTGGTGGAGCTACGGTTTGAAAGTTGAGTTTTGGACCCCTATTGTATACTTGTACAGATTAAAATATTCAGTTTATTTATTATTCTTTATTTTTACAATTTCTTATTTTTATAATTTGTAAATATTACTTACAATATATTTGTACATTAAAATTAGAATAAAAACTCAAAGAAAACATAAAATAAAATACTTGTATATAGTATACATAGGTATAATACCTATAGACATACCTGTATAACTCATTCTTATATTTTATTAAGGGTATAAAACACTTCAGAAAAATAAAATAAAAATACTTTTAAGCGTATAAAAATATTTTATAAATTTATAAAATAATAAAAAAGTAAATAAATTAAATATACAAAATGAAAATAAAATTATTAAAATATATAGATATATGTACCTATACAAGCCTAAAAAGGAAACTTGTAAATCTATATCTCATAAAAATAATTAAAAATCATAATTAAATACTTTATAAGATTATAAACATTTTTTATTTTATAACCTAAAAATAATAAATTCATCTTCTATATTTAATTGAATTTACAAAACATTTCTCAAGGATTTTTCCTGGTAGGTCCACGTGGACCAACCGGGCGCCAGTCCACGTTGACCTTGATCAACTGGTTGTCCTCCCCATGTGCGCCTAACAGAGCCTCATTTGACCTCGATTTCAGAATTTTTTCGAGGCTTGCCATTTCATCATCTCATGAAACTTCCTGCGGTATTGTTTCACCCCATAGATCAAGGATGCACGCCAATAGATTTTCTTGGGGCATGAACCTTTGTATCAATGCCAATTCCTCGACCTTTGGAGCATCAGAGCTGAACCATCAACCCCTTCATATTGGACCTCTGACTTTCGAGCCTCCTTTGAACCCCTCTTCCATAGGTTTTGCTCCCCCTCTTGTGCCCAATTGCTATTGGAAGATGACTGCTTCCCTTGGAGCACTTAAGGCCGGTCGAGTGATGAATCCACATTTCATCATCTTTATTCTATCATTTTGGCACCAAAAACCCTAGCAAATGCCTGTAAATAGCATTAATTCCATCATCTTAGCATCCATGCATGCGCATCTAAGTAGTGAATAAAATGCTGTAATTAAGCCCAAAATTATAGAATAAATAAAATAAAAGAAAAAGAATAAAATATTGTAAATATTTTATGTCCCGAAACCCCAAGACCTAGGCATCTTGAGGAATAGGTCGACAAGGAATAAAGTAGGGGGAGATAAGGTCATAAATACAGATAAAATACCTATACATTCTATTCATTCTTTATTCATTTTGGGACCTATTTTTGGTTCCACTTTTATACATCAAATAAAGAAACTTTGTTCATGAAAGTTGTAGATAATTTTATAAAGAAAAATATCAAAATTGATTTCACAGAAAAATAATGTACAAATAAAAAGTTATGGTCTGAATAAGAATCCAGAATCCCAACTTTCCAGACCCGTATCTCACAACTGACAACTCCAAATGTAGCAAACTCACCTTTAATTGTATATAGAATAAAATAATCTATCCAATGGCAGTGGTTTCGCATTTGGTGGAGCTACAGTTTGAAAGTTGAGTTTTGGACCCACATTGTATACCTGTACTGAATAAAATATTCAATTTATTCTTTATTCATTATTTTTGTATTTTTATATTTTTATAATCTTATAAATATTACTTATAATAAATATGTATATTAAAATCAGAATAAAAGTACAAAGAAAACTCAAAATAAAAATCAACAAGTATAAGATCATACAAGTATAATACCTATACTCATACTTATGTAACATACTCCTATAATTTATTAAATATACAAGATAAATCAGAAAAATGAAATAAAAATATATTTGTGTATATAAAAGTATTTTATAATTATAGAAAATTAGAAATGAAAATAATAAAAATAAAATACACAAAATAGAAGTAAAATACTAAAATACATAGGTAATATACCTATATGGGGCTAAAAAGTAAACTTGTAAAAATGTACCTCATAAAATAAATTAAAAATCATAATAAAATACTACATAAAATAACAAATATTTTTTATTTTATAGTCATAAATTAATAATGCCATTTACTATTTTTAAATTAATTAATAAAACATTTTTTAGGGTTTTTCCTGGTTGGTCCACGTGGACCAACGAGGAGGTCAGAACTGTTGACCAAGGTCAACAGTCTGACCTACCCCCCCTGTAGCTCTGCTACCTCGTTTTTCGTCCGCTTTTGCGGATTTATCAAGGTCGCATCTTACACCTTTTCGCGAAACTCTCTTCTGCAACATCGTTCCCCTACCATCTCTCTTACTCGCCCTATGTTCTTCTTGGGTTGAGGATCACTGTCGCTCCAGTTGCGCGTCGATCAAGGGACCTCCTCGTCAACCCTTCAAAAAGACCCCCTTGACTTCATTCGAAAATTTGAACCGCAAATTCCCAGATTTCTCCCCCCTTGGTCGTGCTCGAGACGCTTGGAGGTGACAACTCCGAGCTTCGAGCTTCTAGGCGGCGGAATACCCCAGATCTGAGCGTGTTCCACACCTCCGACGAGCCCCGCCCTAGAGGTATTTACCCTCTGACCCCAGGCCATTGAGGACGTTTTCTTGTGTTCTTTTAAGCTTCATTGTGTTCCTGGTAGTCGTAGAATCATTCCGCCCCTCGTTCCGCGTTGAATCAGCCATTCCACCACTTCATCGATCACCTCGCCGGAGCGCAACTCCGGCGAGTCCCCATCTCGCCCTTCACTCCACTTCGAGAGCCACCTGAGGTCGAGGCATTTTGCCCCCGACCTCCGTAACCTTTTTGTGCAGGTACTGGAGCATATCGAAGTGTCTGGAGCCGTTTTGATCCCTCACCGGAGGAAGCTGGACGCCTGCCGCTCCGCCACCTCCGCACGAGAACACCGGCGCACGCCGGTGACTTTTGTCGCTTCCAGACAATAGCTGACACCTGCCGGAGCCTCCTCGACCATTTTGCAAGCCCAAACGCCGCCGGAGCTGGACGGAGGAGCTCGGGGAACTTCGCCCAGTCAGAGCTCCTCTGTGTTCTTTCACTTGCCTCCCAAGCCGTTGGATAAGGGAGCCCCTCCAGATTGCACCGCAGCCATCGGATCTTCGAGCGCCTCGACCGTCAGATCAGCCTCGATCCGTCTAATCGTGGACGTCCATCGCCGAGCCGTCATCGCCTTCCGAGAGGCCGCCACGTGGATAAATGGCACGTTCCCTGCCGTTGGATCGCGCCAAGCCGCCAGCCGTTGGATTCGCGCCACGCGTCACCAGCGCTCGCACCGCCGTCGGATCGTCCCAGCGAGGGTATTTTGCAACCACACCCTCGCGTATTTTGTATTTATAATTTAGTCCAATAACTTTTATTCGTAGTTTAAAATATTTTGTAAAAATTGCAAAAAGACCCTCGTCTTTATTTTATTTGCATTTAGGTCCTCAACCACGTCACCTCACGTGACCTGTACACGTGAGGTGGGGGCATTTTGCATAGAGGTCCTCGGTGTTTGTTTTATTTCAGTCCAGTACCAAAACTTTCTTTTTTAGCATTAAATTCTTGGAGAAATTACATGTAAGCCCCTAGGTTTTTGGAGAACTACTTTTTAGTCCTCGCCAGGCGCGTGCACATCACGCGCCTTGGTGGGAAAATTGCTAGCGTACCCTTGCGGCTTTTGTAATTTAGTTTTGGTCCAGAAAATTGAATATTCAGTAGAAAACGTTTTGGAAATTTTGCATGAACCCCCTGGATGTTTTGGAAATTGCATATATGCCCCTACCAGGCCTGATTAATGTTTGGATGCTTGTTGTAATTGTTTAAATTATCATTTTAAGTCCAAAAATTCCACAAAAATAGGTTTAAGCTCCTGTTAACTTATGCTTCCAGGCCATATTTTTAGTTTTTGATTTTCTTTTATTTTTATATTTATTAAAAATCAAAAACATGGTTTTTATTCACTGTCTAGCTTAGAAAATACCAAAAAAATATTAAAATTCCTCTAAAAATTCCAAAAAAATTCCCTAGTGTGTGTTTTGACCTATTTTAGTGTTAATCCAAAAATCACTAAAAATCTCAAAAGAAAAACACTAAAAATTTAAAAACACTCAAAAACTTCAAAATAAAATATAAATTCAAAGAAAACTCCAAAAATTACAAACTCAGTTCCTGTTTGTTCTAGATTTCATTCGCTTTATTTGAAAATTAGTGTGAAAAATTTTGGTTGCTGTTTGCCAGTTCTAATTCCCATTTGACTCACAGCCAGCACATATTTCACTGTTTTGCCTTAATTCACTATTTAAAAATACCAAAATCCTTTGGTTGCTTGCCTAGTGTAGACTTCACACACATTCACTTGTGCACAAATTTTTGAATTACCCTACTTGCTCCCTGTGTTCGAACTCTCTGCATACTTGCCCTTTACATCATTTGTGCAGAGTTAAAAATAAATTTTAACTCCACATTATTTCTAATTTATTGATCTTTAGTGTGGGTTAATTGTTGATTAAATACAGGATTTTGTGTGGTCAAATACCGACTGTTGACTCGCCTTGTGAGTCAATACAACCGCACTCAATTCTGCGTTTATCATCGAGCGAAGCCCGAGGCGGCTCCACCACCTCCGCCTTTCGCCGGCGTTGAGGTACCCCCTCCCTCTGGTTTCAACCATCGAGGCAGCTCTCTCTCCCTTTTAATTTCCTTGCAATTTCTTCGCTATATCTTTAAGAGTAAAACCCCCAAAGATATTCCACATTTCATCTGTTAAATCGCCCAAATCATCCTCTCAACGGAGTGTACCTCCGACCACCGGTTGTTCCACCAACTCCACGAACCTATTCCACCCTTGCAGGGTCGAGGCACTTTGCCCTCGACCCCTTCACGCTTTTTGCAGGGGACAAAAGTATTTGAAGACCACCTGGAGCTCGTTTTGAGCCTCTCCAGAAGTCCAGGAGCCCTCCAGCTCTGCCGCCTTCCCCAGCGAGCTCCGGCCCTCACCGGAGTCTTTTGGAGCCACCAGGAGCAAGAGGAGACCCCCTGGAGCATCACTGGCCATTTTTGAAGCTCGAAGGATGCTGGAGCGTTGAGATTTGGAGCGGGGAAGCTCGCCTCGCCGGCGTTGCTTCCCTGTTCTTCGTCGAGGGCTCTCCGCCGTTGGATCAAGCCACACCTCCAGTTCGTACAGCTACCATCGGATCATCAGCGCTCTCTGCCGTTGGATCAAGTGGCCTCATCTTCGTCGTAGGATCGCCAGGCGTTGGGTATTTTGCACCTACACCCTTGCCTATTTTGTCTTTTAGTTCTAGCCCATAAACTTTCGGTTGTAGTTTAAATATTTGTGTTATATTTGCATCCAAGCCCCCGTACTTTATTTATCTGCACTTAGGTCATATCCATGTCACCTCACGTGCCCGTGCGCGTGAGGGGGCTGGGCATTTTGCACAGGACCCCTTGCGAGTTTATTTATTTCATTTTAATCCAGGAACTATTCTGTCATATGTAATATTTTTGGGTAATTTCCATGGAAGCCCCTGGGATTTTTGTGTATTGCATTTAGGTCCTTTCCAGGCACGTGCCAGTCACGTGTAGGGTTGGGTAATTTGCAGGTGTGCCCTAATGGCTTCTATTATTTGTATCTACCCCTGGAACTTCGTTTATTAGTTGTAAAAGTTTGTGAAAAATTGCAAGTAGGCCCTTGGATGTTTGCCTATTTACATTTGTGCCCTTGCTAGTGTTGAGTTTTTGCTTCAATATTTGTTTTTATTTCACGCATCATTTTAACTCGAAAAATTGCCAAAAATACCATATGCTCCTGTTGCATTGTAGATTCACACCATATTTTTGTTTTGCATTTTTATTGAATTTTTATATTTATTAAAAATAAAAAAATGTATTTTTAGCACTGTTTGCATTAGAAAATCCATAAGAATTAGAAAAACTTTTTGAAAAATTCCAAAAAAAATCATTTTTTTGTGTATTTTAGTGTCTTTTAGCTTTAGAACAAAAATCATTAAAAATTTCAAAACAAAAAACCTAAAAATTAGAAAACCCTAAAAATATTCCTAAAAATCTAAAAAATCCAAGAAAAATCTTAAGAATACAATCTCAGTTCCTATAGTTTCCTTATTTCATTGCATTTATTTTAAAATTAATTTTAGGATTTTTGGATACTGTTTGCAATTTTTTATGCTCATTTTAATTTCGGGCAGTATCTAAGATCACTGTTTTCTAGTATTTTAACTTTGAAAATACAAAAAAATCATAAAAATATATAAATATCAAAAAAACAGTATACAATTATAAATAGACCAAAAACATTTTATTTTCTGAATTTTGGCTATTTTCCTTATTTTTATAAATATTGTATTATTCTCTTTTCTTATATTTTGTGTATATTCTATTTATAAAAAAATATGAAATATAAAAAGAAAATTTAAAATCAGTAAATTCAAAATCAAAATATAATATTAAAATTTTAAAAATTAATTAAAAAAATTAATTACCCACACAAATTTGCATATTGGTTGGCACTTGATCACATTCACATTTTGCACAATTTTACCTTGATCTATCTTGCTTGCTCCTTGTGTTTGACACTCTACACACTTGCACACTATACACACTTTTGTAGAGTTATAATAAATTTTGACTCCACATTTACTTGTCATTGTTTGATTTGATACCGTGGGTTAATTGTTGATCTATTCGGGTTTCGTGAGCGGTCGCTCAACGACACTATAGTCCTGCCTTGTGTCGATTATTTTGACCCTCGCAGGATCTGAGTTATTACCGATCATCAACCACTTTAATCCAACTTCATTTCTTCCTCATCTCCCTCATGTGCCCATTGACCGCCCGTTGAAACCACCACCCTGAAACTTGGAACCAACCAAACTTCAGCACACAAAACCCTTTCTCCAACAATTGCTTTAGGGATCCGCTACTTTGTGCAACTTCTCTGAGCATCCAACTACCCTCTGTGATAGAGAGAGATAGAGAGAGTGAGAAGAAAGAGAATCGATTGTCAATAAGATGTTTGGCTTCATTGGCCAAGTTACAGGTCCTTGAGACATTGCTCGAGTGTAGTTCTTTGGCTAAGAACTTGAAGCAAAGACCGTGAAGCTTTTGAAGCTTTAGATTCAGCCAAGATTTATCATCGAAACCATCTTCCTCTTCCTTGTGTTCGAGTCAATTCTCCATCTTAGATTTTTTCCATCTTTGCTGAAATTTTCCTTTCCTTCGACTTCTATTAATCCATGATCTGAATAGTGAATTTCCATCTTCTCACATCGCACATCTTTGCATACATTTCATAGCCCATCTTCCATTTCTCCATGATCTGTTCATCCCCATCCATATCTCAGACTTGCAAAGTCTGAGAACTCACTAGGGATCTATTCCTGCATACTCGATTAAGCCCTTTATTTTGCCTCATAGACCTCCTAATAGAGTTGTCTCTTGTGCTTGTATGAAATTAATCCTTGCAGAACTTGAATGATCAAAAAAATCATCAAGCTCTAATTTTTCCTTTTATCTCCGGTGATGCTCCACCAGGCCGTTTTTCTATCCTTCGTCAGAGCATCCCTTGGGCACTAGCATAATTGTTAAGCTTTTTTGGAAGTTTCACGATCTTCAGAGTTCATAGAGGAGCACATAGGAGGAGCACAAGCCCGTTGAAGCTCCACCTTTCAAGGATGAGAGGGAAGAATCTAATGCTACAGCTACCATTAGATCGGATCTTCTCGATCAGATCCGAAGGTGGATATCATACTCGAGCCAAGAACCAAAGCACCATTTCAACCCAAGTGTCAGAGTACCCGAACCTATGCCAAGCCTCCAAGTGGTGCCATGTGCAACCAGAGTTGCATCAACCGAGCTCGCTCGGTCACGTGCAATGTGCATGTGATCGTAGAGAAATTGTAGTCAAGCCGGAAGAGATAAAAAATAACAGATAAGACCCAGTCTGGAAAAAAATGCATTAATACTCAAGTGAGTTTATGTATTTAAATTTTAGCCTAATTTGGACCTTATTATAATAAATTTAATCACTTTTGCTTGCAATTTTGCTCATGTAATATTTTATTAATAACTTGTGGATCATTTATGTATTTTTAATGACATTGGTGTTATTGGAAAGCTTATTTTACGCTCTTTACTATAATTCAATGTAATCTCTGATTTGATCTATTTTTAACACATTAAATTTTAGGTAAATTATTTTTCTATTCAACCTTAATATTTATTGAAAATTAAATTTGACTTAGGTTTATTTGATCTCTTCTTGGTACTGATTTATCACTAATTAATTATTTTGCAAGTATTTATTTCATTAGATTGGGAGTATATTATTTGCTATAAGTCTTTATGAATATATATTGCATTATTGTTGTCATATAAAATGTTTGCATAAAAAATATTTTATAAAAATTGAATATAGTTTGTGTTGCTTTGCATTTTGCTTAACCTAGATCATACAAATTGTTGAATTAAATAACTAGCATCTAAATTTGATTAGATAATTGTTCGTTTCACTGTGTTCGATCATGGACTTACCCAAGTATAAATTTAAGCCAAGTCCTCATCTCATAGATATTTGACTTGATTTGGTTAATTGTCGATTGGTCCATGCTATAACAAGAGCATATTATTTTAATCGATTGATGATTAATCACCTACCTCCCAAAAGATCTGGATTTAAATACCTCCTTGTGTGGGTTGCTTTAGGTAACCAACAACCAGCTTAAAAAATAATCGGATCTTTCAAGGTGGGTTTAAGCAAGAATATGTGTAACTGACCCTACTTAAAGTGGAGAAAGCTTCTCCATTTTGGTAGTCGTTATGAAATAAATATATGTATTATATTTGCTTCATGTGTAAATAACTCATTTAAATTTATATCAAACTATTTTTTCTATTACCTTTATCTGACATTTATTTTTTATATTAGTATCATTTTCTAAGAATATGATAATATCATTTTCATATCCATTATATCAGCATCAACATTCGTATTCAAATTTTAAAATAAATAAAGATATGAAAATACATATTTCTATATATATGTTTATTTATTTAATATTTGATTATTTGCATCCCAATGAATAGCACTGTCGAGTTAGTCTCTCGAAGGTAGTTTCTAGAGACATCCAAACTACGCAGGTGTTTCATGTTCTAATGTAAGAGAGGAACAAATCAAGGTGGAGGAAGGAGTCTGGGTGGTAATCGTAAGGAGAGTTGGAGAAGAGGTCGATGTGGGGGGCATATGTCGAGGCAGGGAATGGAGTGAGAGAATGCATGGGAGTGAGAAGAGGGGATGTCGTGCAGATAACCAATTACACGATTTCGTATATATGAGATTAATAGAAATTGAGGGCGATGAGCATTGGGTAAGTCCATCCTGTCCTTGCTAATAAGCCTGACAAATTACACCACAGCAACGATAATCTTTGCAATTATATGACCAGTCTTATAGATATTAAATTATTAGAATCTCTTCATTTTAAGTTAATATGTTTTAGGGGCAAAGATTAGAAGGTGCAACTATAATATCTTTCTACCATCTTAAGGACAACGACCACATAGAATATGCATCATTTTATGATTATTGCAGCATAATTGTTTGTCACCATACTTAATCACAATATATGGAGATTCTATATGAGAAGCCCAAGTCACTCATCACAACACAAGGAGTTGTCTAACAATAAGCTTTATTATTTCTTTTATTAAGAAGATACTACATAGCTTATAACCATGTTTTTTTGTTCTTTAGCTTATCAAGAATCAAGGGCATCATACGTCTAACAATAACAGTGACAGACATGCCTTCCGCCGCGAATCTTGCATTCACCGCCTCTGCAAGATTGAGAACACAACTGGTTGCATCTAGCATTGTCAATAGCATTTCCAATCACGCAACTTCGAATGGGATGCTCAGCACAACAAGTGATGGCACTAACATAGCCTAAGAAGAGAGGACAAATATGTGTTAGCTACAATATTGCTATAAAAAATTAATAGAGTTAAAGACATATCAGAAAAAAAACAAGTTTGATACATAAAATGAAGTGAACTTGGTAATATTACCATAATCATTGTGTATAAGTCATCATAGTTATAATACCAATAGCATAAATTTTTACAAATGATATACATTGCATGCATCATTAGGTAGAGTTGTTGTACTTAAAAAATAAAAAAAGAAAGTTATATGCAATTATAGATAATGTCCTACATTTTAGATGACCTGTTGAAAATTACCCGAACAATAAAAATTCATAACACAAGTGTCTACCAATAAACAATACTAATCATCTACTCACTTGTAGTACTAATAAAAATGCATAGGAAGAGGAAGAAAACAACTCCAGCTTTTGTCATGGTTTTAGATTAAAAAGAAGTCTCCAAAATCTAAGGAAAAATCTCTATCTAATATTGTGATGTGCGATCCTTACAATATGTTTGAATTTATAGTGAAATTATTTGACATCCTTTAGATTCTTTTCCAAATTGAATAGATTATGTAGTTGTATCGCAAGATTTTGACATATCCACCATCTTTAATTATTTTCCTCTCGAGTAGATATTATAATCTTGATTTATGAGTTGAAAATTTATAACTCTCACACTTACTACTTTCTAGATATGTTTCCAAATATTTGTAAAAATTTCATTCCTTGTGCACTCTCTTTTTCTAATGTCAAACATGTTCCTAAAGCTTTTATTATGATCAAAATTTTACACTTCCAAATATATATACATATATTGTATCTAAATTACTATTGTCACTAGAATAAAGAACTTAAAAAGGACCATACTGATGAATCTGTGATTCATCTCTTTAAAAGTTGAAAATAGAGTCTTGTTCCCGAGTAAATAGCAGCATATTTCCACTTATATTGCATAATTAGCATTATTGCATGCAAGCATAATATCTGCATTTTAGCATTCATACTTGCATTAAATAAGAAGCCAAATTCACTTGTAAATATTCACCTGTATATTCTCCATATTTCACCTATTTGTATTTATTTTATACTAACTCTGAATCCAATAAAACCAACTCTATTATGTATATATTACTCACACTAATAAAGAAAAAATATCAAAAAAATACTAACTTGTAAAATTACCCATAAAACCCCAATCCAAGTTTGAAACCATGAACCTTAGAATGCACATATCTCTCTCATACAGCCTCCGAATTAGGTCTACCCACTTTTAAAGTAATATACATTCAAAGACCTTCGAAACAAGACCAATTTCATTAAAATCGGAGCTCGTATGCAAAACTTGGGTTATGGGATCCTTTTGTATATTGTACAAATTGACCGTTTTGCCCCTGTATTTTACCATTTCATTTTCTTAATTATTAAAAATCCAAAAAAAATAGACTAAGTAGTAAATATTCTTCTCATATTTTCTCTATTTTTATTTTGATTTTTCTCTCTTTTAAAAATAACAAAAAAATTACAAAAGATAAAATGCGGTACTTTATATCTATAAGGTACCACCCAAAAATACATTTTTGTACAAATAATTTCCTTTAATTTTCGGCCCTTCACGAAAGTTGTAGATCTCGTCGAGAAGAGCAACTTTCTTGTTGACCACTTTTTGATTTAATCCCTTTTGTTATTTCTTTTTTATTTTCTTTACATTTATATTTTGAATTTTCTGGGAGCGACATGTGGCAGCTCCTGGAGCCACCACGTGTCTCCCCATTTTTTTATTATTTTATTAATTTCGGATTTATCTTATTATTTTTGGATTTCTTATTTATTATTATTTTACTATTGTTATTTTAATTATTTTTAGTAGCCTATTATATTAGTATATTATTTTATTTAATTTACCCCCTTTTTACCTCTTCTCCTTTCTTCTTCCCCACTCCAAGCCACCATCTTTCCCACTTCCTCCACTATTCTCTCCACTCTCTCCTCTTCCCCAACTTCCTTCTCCTCTTTATATTCACATCTCCTCCATCATTTCTGGATCATCCACCAATTGAGAGACAAGAGCCATCAGCCCCCACGTGTTGTAGGCGACAGTTGCGACACGTTTAGGTAGAGCAACGATGGCTATTTCCTTAGGCGAGATCCGTGGATTTTTTTTCACGTTGCAACACGACTCCACATCAGCTGCCAAAGCTTCAGAGAATCCACCATCTCCTTGAGGCCACAACCGGAAGCCGCACAACGTGACTTCACTTTCGGCGAACCGCAGGTAAGTATACTCTATCTTTGCTTTGTCATTTTTTTTATCTAACATTATTTATCTATCTTGTTCATCACTAAAACAACTCATAAACAACCACATTATCTTCATTCCATTTTCACCATCATAATATTTTTACCATCACAATCAACATCTTCACATTTTTTTTCTGTTTACAAAAGAAAAAAAAACAAAAAAAAGCAGGAGGCCAGCGCCGCCCTCATCCACGTCCCTGCCGCCCGCCGTCCTCCCGTACAGGCGTCAGCCCGTGCCCCTCTGCGTGCCACAGCCACCGTGCTCAGCCGACCCAGCCCTCTCGCAGCCGTGCGCGTCCCATCACCAACCGCTGTCCCTCGCGCACGGCCACCATCTCCTCCATCCTCCAGGCCGGGCACCGTCCTCCGCCACCCTCGGTCGCGCGCCACCCGCGTACTGCTGCTCCGCCACTCTAGCGGTGGTCGTGCACCGCCATCACCTTCAACTGCCGCCGCCCAGCTCCACCTGCCCCGTGCGCCGTCGACACGTCCCGCCCCACGCCTCCAGACGCGCATCCTGCAACCCACCAACGCCCGTGTCGCCCCTGCTGACTCCGTCCGCTGTGCCCTTGTGCGCCGGCGCCGCCTTCCAGGCCGCGCGGCTCCCAACACGCCCCCTCGCTCGTGCGCGATGCTCCGCCCTCGACTTCAACCGGCGCCACCACCCTCCGCCCACCTGCTGCGCGCAACTGCACCGCCCGCCGTGCGTCTCAAGCCAGAGCGCACCCCAGCTCCTCCGCGCCACCGTCAGGCCACCGCCCCTCGCCTGCAACTGCTCTCCCCGCGCGCCACCGTCGCTGCCCCTCGAAGTCTGCTGCCGCGCATCCCCTGCCGCACGTGTGCGGAGGTTCCACTAGCCCTAACTGCCCCCACGCCTTAGCTTGCTGGAGAAGGTTCAATTTTTCCCTTTTTTTATCTTTTTGAAAAATTACAAATATTTCCCTACAACTTTACTTATTTCCAAAAGTGTCACTGTGTACATTTCTTACTTGACATTTTAATTTCTGTATTGCACAAACACCCCTGTCTTTGAGCGTGAATTTTGACATCAGTTTCGCATCAATTTTTAATACAAAAATAGCATGTTGATGATAAACTAATTCTTTATCTTTTAGCTACTTTTTGTATTTTTGTGAGCATTCGATAATTTATTAATAATCAGAGACTAAAAATCATTGAGATTTTGCCCATTTTAACTCTGAAATTCACACATATTCATTTATTGCTCCAAAAATTACGAAAAAATTCTGAATGGTGCCTCTAAATGTCCTTTAATTACTTTCCAAATTTCGTCCAATTCGGAGTTGTCTTGTACATAAAATAAATTATATAGTGACTTATGTAGTTGATTTTTAATTAATTCCACGAATAATATTTTTGCGAAATTTCAAAGCTTATGGATTCCTTATTAAAATATCTATTTGCAAGCTCTTTAGGCAGGTGCACATAGCAGACTAAAAGAGCAGCTACGCAGACAGGGGGCATGGGATTCACTTCCACATTGGCGATAGCGCATACAAATGAGGCAGAAAAGAATCTCGAGACTCAAAAAAGAAAGACTACACAGAAGAGGAAGTCTAAGACCCTCGGAAACCGCCTTTAGACTTTCGGGCAGGATCTCGCTGACTTCGGAAAGTCAGCTCGAACCTAAACACTTTCCCTGAACTCAGAAAAGAAAAAGAATCGACGCCAATATCAGGGACTTCACCTTCACCTTCGACACGACTGGGATCCTTGGCAATGGCTCAATCTATATACCGAACCCAGCCTGAACCCGGTAAAAAGGAAAGCCAGTCCGCGGGGGGGGGGGGGATGAGATGAACAGGGGAATCGAGCTGAGAGGACGAAGGACTATAGGAATCGTCATTCGCCAGACTTGATATAGTTTTCTTGGCTTTCGACGCTCACTTTCAAAACCGGTCTAGAACGGACTCTTGTGCGTCCATCTCACCACACACTGCCCTGACCCATGCCGAGTCCTATGGTAGACGTAGTAGGGAAGCTCCTTTTCTTGCGTCGTCGTGGGAAGGATTCTCCTCTCCTGGGTCCCCAACCGGGAGTTTGGTACACAGATTCGGATTAGTCAAAATAGAAAACGACGGACCCAGAAGGAGGAAAGTAGGCCTACCCCACATTTTTCATCCGGTTCACTGATAAGGAAGATAGAGTTGGGGTGGGTTTCCCCGATACTCGACTACCGGGGAGAAAGATGCGCAACTCAAAACGGCCCCACCCTTTGACCCTCCCCGACCCCCCGTAGGTCTCGAGGACGTACTCGATCCGCGACAACAACCCCTTAGAGGAAGGGGCAAGCAAGGGGGGCAACGAGTGGGAGAAATGGAAGTTTGGGCTTTAGAGGGATTTGGTAATCGGCTTGCACGCTCCTCCTCCCCATAAGCAAGCAGACCTACCTAGCCCGGTATCTAGACAAGACTAGGTTCCGAGAGCGTTGATTCTCACTTGATTCGCGATATCGCGTCTCGAAGTTGTCCGGCAATCCGAAGCAAGGGAATGATGATGCGGCGCGAGAGACAACCCTGCTTAACGTCATTTCCGGGAAAGAAAGATCACGATAGACAAATCAAAGACCATTATATATCGTCTTTGATAAACAGAACTTTCGATAATTTGATTTCGTGGATTTATTAGAAATTAAATACCCGCAGTCACTCTATTTTCAGTAAAAAATTCATAAAAAATCAAAAAGTATCAGAAAATTCCAAAAATATCAATGTAGCTTCAATTCATCATATTTAACTTCCCCTAAATTTTTCATAAATTTTGCATATCATTTACACGAGAAATTGCATAAAAATCCCAAACAAGTTTGCATTTTTCATTTGTGCATTTTAAATCCAAAAAAATCCCAAAAATACATTTTGCATTTAGTTTTGGATTAGGTTCTTAAAACAATATCATTTGGCTGATTTGAATTAATTTGACATTAAAATTTAAATTTGGCTAAGTCGCTTATTTTCTTATTGACCTAGTTTAACCGCATTTGTGCATTGACATTTTTATCGCATAAAAAATACCAAAAAATTCCACTAGGAAAACCACAATCTAATACCTCTAATCTGATCCCGAGTTGTTCCTTTGCCTCTTTAAGTCGACCTTGGGGCTTTCCCAGGCTAAATAAACATCAAACCGCGCGTTATATCATTCAACGATTTAATCGAATTGTGCGATTATTTTTTATCGACGCGAATCTATCCGACTGCAACGCACTAGTCAATCAGACTACATAAAAAGGGTAGATTTTCGCTTTATCAAACGCGCGCCGTTGTCGGGGAGGCAAATGGCTTAGGATCACTTTAGAAAATTAGATTTAGGTTTTCTAGTCACTCGGGTAGTCTGATCCCCGAACCACCTTGTAATTATTCCATTTTTTTCTTCAATTATTTTTTTTAATTTTTTATCTCTCTGACATTTTTGTATCTTTTTTGTGCGAGGGCCCGGTGGACTTGGAGCGACTTTCTTGAAGTCGACGTATCTCGAAGTGCATCGGAGGCCGACTATTCGTGGATCAAGTCAGTTGTTGAGATGCCAAAAGGATTTTACCATTTTTTAACTTGTAAAAAAAGTGTCTGCATTTACAGTGGTTCTCGTTTGGGTTCTCGCGTATGTAAACATAGTGGAATCGTGTCCCCGTGTGCTGTGTGGATTGAATTTTAGATTAGGCTTGCACTAGCGGCTCCTCGAGCCACTCTAAGATTTGCTTGTGCTCGTAATTCTTTAGGACCACACATTGCACTTAAAAGACGCACCTAAACCGCACAACTAATCAAATCAACCTGTGCTTCACTCGCTAATAGAACTGCTTGTCTAGGAGCAGATTTTGTCGCTTGCATTTGCATGTAGTGTAAAGATTTCAATTCTGTTTTGCATCCTGCATAAAAGCGAAGGGATCATTGTAAGTCTTTTTAACTCAGCATACGCATCATCATTTTTCGTGCATCAGCTTTTCTCGATTTCCCCCTCTATTTTTCAAACTTAAATTAAACGGAAATTGGGACTGGACGTTAGGCGTGTTGTGTGGTTGGACTAACAAGTGATCACTTAACTTAAAATCGGGACTGCTAACATTATTGACCAAAAAAATAAATAAATAAAATTGGAAAATCTGTTTGTGGGAGAGTAACCCCGACCTTGTGTTCAGGCTGAGTAAGGGTACTTGAGTGTGTGTGAACACCTTAAGGTAGAGCCCAAATCCCCGCCTTCCATATCACGTTCTGACTAATCCTAGCAAATATCACACGTTGAATTTTTAAGGTTCACTGACTAGTACCAAGTAGCCTCCGCCTTTCTCAGGTAGATAGGGGTGAAATTGCGGTACTTCGCGACAAGTTGCCAGTAACCCCCTGGGGTGAAGTTCCGGCCTTGTCAGCCTCCGCCTGCTTGCAGGTAGATAGGGGTATGGTCTTTGAATCCATCAACTTGGGACATAAGTGAAGAAAAGAAAGACCGGCGGTATCTTAGGTGACAGGTTAAACAGGGAAGACGCATTCGGCTGTGAGCCGACTTCCCTATAGGCCGCGTAACCTTTGCTATCTTGTTTGATAAACTCACACTTAAAAATCAACCAGATTAATCGGACTCGGTCTCGAGTCCTTCACCGTGTTGAGTGTGAATTCGGGGTTTGCTCTTGTGTTTGTCTTTGTGTCAGTCCATGTGCATTATCCTGTGTAATTGCACGTTTTCTACATCAATCTTCTTCCTTTCCTCTTCAAGATGTCGGGATATTGGTCCCCATACCCTGTGTCCTCTGGTCAATCCTCCTCGACCATATACCATTCATCTTCACCTTCTTCTTCTTTCATGTGTCCTTCGCCATCCACGGGAGACCCTTACCCGTGGTCGGTTCCACCTCAACCTGATTAGGAAGTCAGAACTTTGACTGACTTCTCCACTTCTTCACATTTCTCATCTACTCCATATTATAACACTCCGGATTCACTTCCATCTTGGGCTGACTGTACTTACTCTCGAGAGCTTGCAGGAATGAAAGAATCGAATGAAGAGCAAGCCACTGCTGAGATAGATGATTGGCAAAATTATATGCTGCCGCATTCTTCATTCTCACCTCAAGTAGGGACCATACAAGAATTCACACATACACATCCCTACTTGACCTTAGGGCATAACATGGTCGATCTAACATACCAAATGAAGATGTCTGCACATCATGATTTCCCAGACTTGATTGACTTTAGTGATCAAGATTCCATTAACCGGCCTTCATTCGGAGAGCCTATACTTTCACAAGATTGGACTCATGAGCTAGACTTATCAGTCCCTATTTCATCGTATGAGGCTCCGACCAATATTTGCCATCTGGATGGTCCATACTCGACCTAGCATTACTTGCCAGAGTCTAGGTATGTTGAGTATGAGACCCCAAAATCTCAGCAGTATCCTCCAAATGATCAGAACTCTCCCATGATTTGTCATGAGATTTTTTTGGAGGATGACATCTCTAGACTTATTAAGAAAAATGAATCATTTGGTAACGAGTTGAGAGATGTCATGGAAATATTGAACTCAATATCTGCCAGCCTAGGTATGAAAGTGGAGAAGGAAGTAAGTAGATCCGATGTTGAAAACCGAGCAAGCATCAGGGAACCCACACCATTTGTACAGCTAGAGTCCATTCTATATCCCTCTTCTACTAACCACTTACCCTCCAATCCAGAGTCTGATCATTCATCCACTAAAAATACAAAAAAAATTGGAAAACCAAAAAATCACATAAAAATTGAAAATAAAAAAGACCTAAAAAAATTGGATCCTGCCCTAAGGGAAGCACTCGATGAAGAATTGATTTTCAAACTTCCCTTAATAAAGGCCATAGATAACTTTCCCGACCTTAAACGATTTGTGAGAAGTAAATTGATGCCCAAGAGGTCGGACAATAAGAGGACAAGGACTGAATGATATATAGTGTCTATGGCCTCCTCCTTGGTGATGGGGAGAAAGACCAAAAGCCGGAGAGTGAAGCGGTTGCCCCGAGTTGAATGTGAAATCAAAGACACCATCTTTACCCATGCAAGAATCGATGATGACTCACCGATAAATATCCTCCCGACCTCTGTATTTGACAAGCTCAAACTCAGGCCACTTAGAAAGTCAAGAGAGATTGTTCAGCTGGCTGATCGATCCATCAAACGGTCGAGAGGAAATATTTCAGTCATCGTTACTTTTCAAGGTGCTCTACTCTAGGTGGACTTCACGATCATTGACATTGAGCACCAAGGAGAGTTTTCCCAGTCTCCTATTATTCTCGGGAAGCCATTCTTAGCCTTGGCTAAGGTGACTATAGATTGCGAGACTCAGGAAATCGATTTTACAGCATTGGGAGCGTTTCGACCTCATCCATTCTTTGATAAACTTTACTCTAAGGAGACCCGCACATCCGCTGATAGTCGTGACCATCGAGAGGAAGATGAGTCCTACCTCTCTACTACACCTGAGAGACCAATTGTCCGGACGACCATTGGATCAAAGACTCCCCACACCTCCAATTCATCAACTGCTTGCACCACCACTGTGACAGCTTCTAAGGAGGACTCATGACCGGAAGATGTCATTAAGTCGGACACGATATTTGAGGATTGCCTTGATCATTTCAATGATCCGACACAAGAGCCCAATAATGCCAAGCCAACTGAGACCACTAGCTCCTTCTCGAGATGCGTGCTGACCCTTCAGGAATATTACAAACTATATGGTGACTCGTCTGATGAGGAAACCATAGTCAGCACCACACCACGACCCGGACCTTCTAAGGAAACAACCCAGACAAAATTGACTCCACATAAAAACACGGTTGCTCCCTCTTCTAATCGGCTATCTAGTGAGAGGAAGTCGAGAATTGATTCCTCGAGATGTTCCCCCGAACCTCTCAAGGCGTGCCGCTCTCATCTCCCTCTTAATGATTCAGGTTCTAGAAAACTGACTAAGAAAATTTTCTTCAACATTCCGGAGAAGGAAGTTTCAGAGGAATCCTCATCGGGTGCGGACAAGGTGATTTATATGAGTGAGCTCAGTTCGGTTGTTCTTAAGCTGTATCTAAGCAAGCAGCCATGTGTCGACCCGTGTTGGACGATCCCTACACCTTACTATTATTCTTCTGAGGATGATTTCGACAACGACACATATGTATATTATCCACCTCCTCGAGTCCGCAAGAAGGTCCGTCACAAACCTTCTTAATCATTGTATATTCTCACTCTTTCTTGTATATACTCCCTCTCCCTCCCTCCCCAGTGATTCGAATCACTCACCCTGGTTCCATATCATTTCATGAATATACTTTGGATAAGCAGATCCTAAGTATAGGGGGGAGAGTAACCCGATCTATTCATTATACATTCTCCAGATCTCATCGGTTCTCACACTCATTCCTGTCCTATACTTAGGCTGACCAGAGCCTAAGTATTGGGGGGATCGATGCCCGCTGTGTATATACTCCTCCATTTCCCCTCTTAACCTCGCCCTCCCCATTTTTGATCTTCTTCTACACTTAGGCTGCCAGAGCCTAAGTATAGGGGGGCGGAGCGACTTCTATACTTTTTGTTATTCTAGCTCTCCAATGCTTAGAGCTATGTCTTTTTCCTCTCTTTTCGTGCTTTGAGGACATAGCACACGCTAAGTATAGGGGGGCGTGTATATATTACATATATACTTTACCCATAGCTCGTACTTTCACGTATTTTCGCGTATTTTTTTATATTTTTTGCAATAATTACGGGTGGGTAAAAATTGATAAAAAATTTTTTGTAAAACCTTTTGTAAAAAAAATTTGTATACATGTATAAACCTTTTGTAAAAATTGAAAAAAAAATCGTGTATACTATGTACAAATTGTATCAAGTAAAAATTATTGTAAATAATAAAAAATTGTTGTATACCAGAAAAATAAAACAAAAAGGCTTCTTATTTACTCTTGCATATTATCGTGTATTTCAAAAAAAAAGAGAGTCTTGCATTTACATTCATCTACATTGCCTGTCATCTACATCTCATCTGCAAATCTTGCATATGCAAAGTGAAAAGCTAGTGGGTTCTGAACCAAGTTATGAGTAGATATTGAGGATGGACTTGATTTGACCTTATCCACCTAATTTCAGAGGAACTTTATAGGAGCTGGAGTTAAGATTTCTCAGGTCAAGTGACTTAATTCTTCGAGTCCGCAAGTCTATGTTCACATGTCATCTTGATTAGTCTAAGTAGAATATCTCGTGCACACGTATGATTCTTTTAGATAATGACCTAACTTGGACAAGCACAATGCACGTAGCTCTTCATTGATGAGGTGATGAGGAGGTAGAATCCTTTAGCTTGGAGTAGCACACAGGTGGAAACATCCGTCCTCCTCTTGGTAGGGTAGTGCATCTCAACCTAGTCTGGTGGTGTTGACATCTAAGGACAAGATGTTGTGGGTTGAAATAATGCTTCAAAAGAGGGATCGTCTACTGGCTCAGGAGGAAAACTCCTGATGTACATGCTGCACCTTGTATATAGTTCAAAAAAAAGAAAAAAAATGCAAGAACTCCAAAAAAATCAGACAGGTCCAAGTAAAAAATAATAATAATACCTGTCGGAGTATGTATATTAGCAAAGAAAATGCAGCTGGATGACTTGTCTACACTGATCAGGCATCCCGGGATAGGTAGCTACACTAGCCACCGTCCATTCTTTTCTCTACCCCTCCTCTTGAGTTGGTCGCACTTGAACTTAGAAGGGAATACCCCGCTCCTCGAGGAAAGAGTTACTGGACCGGGTTATTTGAGTTACCTTGTTAGAGGAGGCTGTTTCTGAGCCATTTTTGATGTGGAGAGTTACATTTCACTTACACAGTACAAGTAAGAATCATAGTCATCAGAAATTTATGTTTGAGGATTTGTTCAGACCTGACTATCGAGGCGTCTTGAATAGAAGACTTGGTGAACTTGAAGTCTGTTAGGTCTTAAATTCAGATCCCGATAAGGTTCCGCCACACAATTAATCCAAAGGCCGAGTCAAGCTCCATTTTCAACATTTGTTCATGACCTTGGTATGGAACCCAAAATATTTCACTCTTGCATTTCATTTTAGTTGCTCGGGGACGAGCAAGGTTTAAGTATAGGGATTTGATGAATCTGTGATTCATCACTTTAAAAGTTGAAAATAGAGTCTTGTTTCCGAGTAAATAGCAGCATATTACCACATATATTGCATAATTAGCATTCATGCATGCAAGCATAATATCTGCATTTTAGCATTCATACTTGCATTAAATAAGAAGTCAAATTCACTTGTAAATATTCACCTGTATATTCTCCATATTTCACCTATTTGTATTTATTTTATACTAACTCCGAATCCAATAAAACCAACTCTATTATGTATATATTACTCACACTAATAAAGAAAAAATATCAAAAAATACTAACTTGTAAAATTACCCAATAAAACCCCAATCCAAGTTTGAAACCGTGAACCTTAGAATGCACATATCTCTCTCATACAGCCTCCGAATTAGGTCTACTCACTTTTAAAGTAATATACATTCAAAGACCTTCGAAACAAGACCAATTTCATTAAAATCGGAGCTCGTATGCAAAACTTGGGTTTTAGGCCCCTTTTGTATATTGTACAAATTGACCGTTTTGCCTCTGTATTTTACCATTTCATTTTCTTAATTATTAAAAATCCGAAAAAATAGACTAAGTTGTAAATATTCTTCTCATATTTTCTCTATTTTTATTTTGATTTTTCTCTCTTTTAAAAATAACAAAATTACAAAAGATAAAATGCGGTATTTTATATTTTTATAAGGTACTACCCCAAAAATACATTTTTGTACAGATGATTTCCTTTGATTTTCGTCCCTTCACAAAAGTTGTAGATCTCATCGAGACGATCAGCTTTCGTGTTGACCATTTTTTGATTTAATCCCTTTTGTTATTTCTTTTTGATTTTCTTTACATTTAATTTTTGAATTTTCTGGGAGCGACATGTGGCAGCTCCTGGAGCCGCCACGTGTCTCCCCATTTTTTTATTATTTTATTAATTTCGGATTTATCTTATTGTTTTCGGATTTATTATTTATTATTTATTATTATTTTACTATTGTTATTTTAATTATTTTTAGTAGCCTATTATATTAGTATATTATTTTATTTAATTTACCCCCTTTTTACCTCTTCCCCTTTCTTCTTCTCCACTCCAAGCCACCATCTTTCCCACTTGCTCCAATATTCTCTCCACTCTCTCCATCTCTTCCAACTTCCTTCTCCTCTTTATATTCACATATTCTCCACCATTTCTGGATCATCCGCCAATTGAGAGACGAGAGCCATCAGCCCCACGTGTTGTAGGTGACAGCTGCGACATGTTTAGGTAGAGCAACGAAGGCTATTTCCTTAGGCGAGATCCGTTGATTTTTTTTCACATTGCAGCACGACTCCACATCAGCTGCCAAAGCTTCGGAGCATCCGCCATCTCCTCGAGGCCACAACCGGAAGACACACGACGTGGCTTCACTTTCGGCAAACCGCAGGTAAGTATACTCTATCTTTGCTTTGTCATTTTTTTATCTAACATTATTTATCTATCTTGTTCATCACTAAAACAACTCATAAAAACCACATTATCTTCAATCCATTTTCACCATCATAGTATTTTTACTATCACAATCAACATCTTCACATTTTTTTCCTGTTTACAAAAGAAAAAAACAAAAAAAAACAACAGGAGGCCATCACCGCCCTCATACACGTCCCTGCCGCCCGCCGTCCTCCTGCACTGGCGTCAGCCTGTACCCCTCCGTGTGCCACAGCTGCCGTGCTCAGCCTCCGCAGCCCTCTCATGGTCATGCGTGCCCCATCACCAGCCGATGTCCCTCACGCACGACCACCATCTCCTCCAGCCTCCAGGCCGGGCGCCGTCCTCCGCCACCCTCGACTGCGCGCCACCCGCGCGCTGCTGCTCTGCCCCTCCAGCAGTGGTCGCGCGCCGCCAGCACCGTCAGCCGCCGTCGCCCAACTCCACCTTCCCTGTGTACCATCGACACGTCCCGCCCCGCGCCTCCAGACGCGCATCCAACAACCCACCAACGCCCGTGCCGCCCCTGCCAACTCCGTCCGCCGCGCCCTTGCACGCCGGCGCCGCCTTCCAGGCCGCGTGACTCCCAGCGTGCCCCCCCTCGCTCGTGCGCGGTGCTCCGCCTTCGACCAACCAGCGCCACCACCCTCCGCCTACCTGCTGCGCGCAACTGCGCCGCTCGCCGCACGTCTCAAGCCAGAGTGCGCCCCATCTCCTCCGCGGCACCGTTAGGCCACCGCCCCGCGCTTGCGACTGCTCTCCCCGCATGCCACCATCGCCGCCCCTCAAAGACTGCCGTCGCACATCCCCTGCCGCACGTGTGCGGAGGTTCCACTAGCCCTAACTGCCCCCACGCCTTAGCTTGCTCGAGAAGGTTCAATTTTTTTCCCTATTTTTATCTTTTTGAAAAATTACAAATATTTCCCTGCAAGTTACTTATTTTCAAAAGTGCCCTTGTGCACATTTCTTATTTGACATTTTAATTTCTATATTGCACAAACACCCCTGTCTTTGAGCATGAATTTTGACATCAGTTTCGCATCAATTTTTAATACAAAAATAACATGTTGATGATAAACTAATTCTTTTATCTTTTAGCTATTTATTTGTATTTTTGTGAGCATCCGATAATTTATTAAAAATCAGAGACTAAAAATCAGTGAGATTTTGCCCATTTTAACCCTGAAATTCGCACATATTCATTTATTGCTCCAAAAATTACGAAACAATTCTGAATGATGCCTCTAAATGTCCTTTAATTACAAATTTCGTCCAATTCGGAGTTATCTTGTGCATAAAATAAATTATATAGTGACTTATGTAGTTGATTTTTAATTAATTCCACGAATAATATTTTTGCGAAATTTCAAAGCTCCTGGATTCCTTATTAAAATATATATTTGATATATATAGAACTTTGGATAATTTGATTCCATGGATTTATTAGAAATTAAATACCCACAGTCACTCTATTTTCAGTAAAAAATCATAAAAAAATCAAAGAGTATCTGAAAATTCCAAAAATATTAGTGTAGCTTCATTTCATCATATTTAACTTCCAGTAAATTTTTCATAAATTTTGCATATCATTTGCACGAGAAATTACATAAAACCCCAAAATAGTTTGCATTTTTCATTTGTGCATTTAAATCTAAAAAAATCCAAAAAATATATTTTGCAATTAGTTTTGGATTAGGTTCTTAAAAAAATATCATTTGGCGATTTGAATTAATTTGACATTAAAAATTAAATTTGGCTAAGTCGCTTATTTTCTTATTGACCTAGTTCAACCGCATTTGTGCATTGGCATTTTTATCGCATAAAAAATACCAAAAAATTCCACTAGGAAAACCACAATCTAATACCTCTAATCTGATCCCGAGTTGTTCCTTTGCCTCCTTGAGTCGACCCTAGAGCTTGCCCATGCTAAATAAACATCAAACCCTGCGTTATATCATTCGACGATTTAATCGAATTGTGCGGTTATTTTTGATCGATGTGAATCTATCTGAGTGCAACACACTAGTCAATCAGACAACATAAAAAGGGTAGATTTTCGCTTTATCACATACTAACATAGAATATATAGCTAAAAAAGAAGTAGACTAACTATTGACAATCAGGAATATATCGCAAAAAAACTAGACTAACATCTTGACAACTGAAGGAAAATACAAGAATGTGATTTTAAATAAACTAGAGTAGATTAAATGTAACATTTGCATCATGGATAATTTAGCTCCTATTGTAGCAAATAATATGTCAAAAATTGCTCACATTTAGACTATGCAATTACATACTAGGTTCACATAAGTAGTTATGAAATGTTGACATATAACTCAAATGAAAGGACATATAACTCACATCTAGACTATGCAATTACATACTAGGTTCTCATTTATACTATGTGTTTTCGACTATATCAAATGCAAGCATGTGGGGACAGTGGGGACGATCACTTGTGGGAAGAAATCCAAATTTTTAAATTTATATTAAAATAAGAAATAGTAGAGAAGAGATGAACGAAGCTCATCACACTTATGGTCCATTCCTTCATTCATTCATTTAATGAATATCATAAGTGTGAGTCATGTTATTACAAGAGTAATAAGGTTCATTTAAAGAATTAGAAATGGCAAAAGATAGAATATGCGAGAGAACTACCATTGGGATATTTGAGAGGGAATAGAAATAAGATATTCATGTTCTAAAGCCTTTAATTGGCTTAAAGAGTCTCTAAGGTTGTCCACTAATAATTAAATAGACAAAAAAGACATGTGCAAGGCCTTAATCTAATTAATGATAAGGGACAAGAAGGTAAATTCAACTAAATTGTTTGAAGGAAAATCCTTCCAATGGAATCGGAGTCTTTATGAACGTCAATTATAACCATAATGCCTCCAATTTTTCTAAGGTGTCAATCAAAGTAGTTTCGATAGTAGAAACGTGGTAGTCAAGCCTAGGACTTTTATGAAGGATGATATTTAAATTAGTGGGAAAAATGAGATCATTATCGTTAATCCCAAAGAAGAAATTGTCTTTCAAATGATTTTACTTAAAGAATCATTAACACTCGTTAGTATATAGGTCTCCCTTCTTAGAAAGCAATTTTCTTTTGGAGCCAAGGTGACCAAGACGAAGTTGAGCACGAATAACAAAAATACTATTTAGTAGGGAATATCAAGAAAACATATAGCAATATAGTGTTTTTTCACAAAATATAAAAAATCATGATAAAAGTTTGAAGTGAGGTTTTCCCTTGACAAGAAGAAAATCATGCTTTGTTTTTCTTATACGAGGAGGAGACAAAAATAACTTTGGAAACAATTCCTCATTTGTCCCCATAGGGCCAACTAGACATAACTACTTGTCAAGCTTTACCCAGGAAAGATGGGATGCACAATCAATCCAAATATGGGAAAGATTAGGAAGAGTTTAATCCACTAGATCAAGATTTTCAATAAAGATATTAAATTCACTGGAGAAAGAACTATACAAGGTACTGAAAGATTGGTCTACATAAATCCTAGTTAAGAAGAAGTCACATAGAAATATAAAATTTATACTTATGTAGTTCACCATTAATTAATTAAAGCTCATTAAGAAAAGAAAGCTTGAGATTGACCAGAAATGTTCCATAGGCATTCCATATATGAGCTTGGGTTTTTGTTTGGAGCATCTGTATGTGAGCAAGTGCAAGTTTGAGACACTACAACAAAATGGACCTTATAAGGTAATGAAGAATTTGATATTCGTTGCTATATCTTGTATAGTTAAATACATAACAATAAATATTATTTGTTTTTTCTTTAAATTTGTAAGAAATATCAGATTCAAATTCATTGATATGTTCCTAGCAATGAATCATGTATCAATGAATATTCATTGATATTTTCTTTTAATCGTTGTTAAGTTTAGACACTATTAATATAAATGTTAGGGCTTTTATCAGTTATGCCCCTCTGAGATATTACAATATCTGTTCTGTCCCTCTCTTTTCTGGAATATCATTTGTGCCCCCAACTTCTTGCCATTCTATCACATGTGCCCACTATTACTTTAGCCATCATTTAGTTGTAACCATAATTTTTTCAAACCATGGAGTTGTAAAGAGGAGCATAATTGTCAAATCCCCTCCTCCTTCCCCAACCTCTCCACCCAAACCTTCTCCTCCACCCAAGAAGCTCACCACATCGAACGCCCCCTACTTCTCGAACCCTCGATGAATATGTGATTCATCAATCTATAAATCGAAATAGAGTTTTGTTCCCGAGTAAATAGAAGCATCTTTCTATTTATTTTGCAATATTCTCATTCATACATTTAGAATTAATGTCTACATTTTAGCATGCATACTTGCATTAAATAAGAAACAAATTCACTTGTAAATATCACATAGAAATTTACTATATTTCCTATTTTTATTTATTTTTATCTAACTCAGAATTGAATAATATCAACTCTATAGTGTACATATTACTAATTAATAAAGAAAAAATATCAAAAAATACTTACTTGTAAAATTCACCAATAAAATGTAACCTTAGTTAGACTAAGAACCTTAAAACGTGAATATCTCTCTCAATCAGTCTCTTATGGACCCCTACTCATTTTTAAATTAATGTGCATTCAATTACCTACAAAACAAGACTAAACTAAAAAGAATCGAAGTTCGTATGTGAAACTTGGGTTTTAGGCCCCTATTGTATATTGTACATATTGACCAAACTACCCCTTTATTTTATCTTTTTATTTTCCTAATTATTAAAAACAAAAAAAATAGATTTAGTTGTAAATATTCCTTTCATATTTTCTCTAATTTTTTATTTTACTCTTGTTTAAAAATGATAAAAAACACAAAATATAAAAATACGATATTTTATTCCTATGAGATACCACCCAAAAATACACTTTGTACATATGATTTATTTTCATTTTCAATCCTTTAGGAAAGTTGTAGATCTCATCGAGATGGGCAACTTTTGTGTTTACCACTTTTTGATTTGACCCCTTTTGTTATTTCTTTTATATTTCTCTTTTTGATTTAATTTACGATTTTTCTGGGAGCGACACATGGCCTCTCTTGGAGCCGTCACGTATCACCCACATTTCTTCTTATTCTTTTAATCAATTATTTTATTACATTATTATTTATTTTTATCATTTTCTTTAATTAATTATTTATTCTAATTATTATTAATATTTATTTTAATTTAATTATTTTTATCTTATCTTATTTTCTTTATAATTTATATTTATTATTATTTATTTTATTAATTACTTTAATTATTAATTAATTAAATTTATAATATTTTTCATACTGTACCCTCACGGGCCACGTGTCCGCTGCCTTCCCCCTCCTCTCCACCCGGTCATGTGCCAAGCACGTGACCAACCCTCCGCCTACCTCATGCCCTTTCTCTCTCTCTCTCCCTTCCCTCTCACACTCTCTCTTCCCCTATGACCCAACTAGCCCCGCTTCTCACACGACTCCGTCAATCGCAACCTCCCATCTCCACCCACATCGCTACCCCCTTGCAACTTCCTTTAAAAGGCCCGAAGCTCCTAAATCAACCAAAGTGACAACGAGGTTGAGTTTCAATTTAGCAAAGACTAGCACTATCCCATGTGAGATCTGGTGACCACATCACCGTATCAGCACCCCACCTCGAAGCTGCTAATCTCGGAGTCTGCCGCACCCTCGAGGGATGATTCGCTGGACTTCCTCCCTCAATCCCAAGCATCTGATTCACTTCCAGGTAGACCTCTTCTCCCTTGCTTCTCTTTCCCCCTTACATTTCTCCTTTGTTCTTCTTCCACGTCTTTTTACTCTATTTTCATCAAACCACAACCTTCTCCACCTTCTCATTTTTTCCACAAGCCACCAATCATCACCTTCGACTCCCCCTCAATCCACCTGTCGTGTAGGACAAATTGCACAAAACCCCTCACGGGCTCTGGTAATTAAAAAAGCGCAGTCATGCGCTATTTTTTATTTTACTTTTATTTTCCTATTTTACATATATACCACTGTATTAGGACATTAATTTGAACATATATTTAGCATCATTTTATCATTTTAAAATTGGCATATTGTAGAATAATTCATTCTCTATCAGTGTAAATATTGATCAAATTTTTGTGAGCTGCTATTTATTTAATACAATTATTTTTGTGGGAAAAAAAGAATAATTTATCCACTACGTGCTCTTTAGTTGATATTAAATATCCATTGCTCCAAAAAATCTCAAAAATTCACCATAGCTAGAGTTTAGGTTATTCTACATTGTTTCCAAATTTCACATCATTTGCATCCATATGAGGTCAAAATAAATTGAATGGTGATTACATAAATTGATTTTTAATAGACTAAAAACTCATCATTTTTAAGGTTTATAATAATTCCAAGATAGGTCACCATTAGATAGATCTAAGATAATTTTATTTCCAGAAAATATTTAGTTTTGATATTTATTAAATTAATTAACTGAAAATCACCTAGTCTGCATATTTTATTCATAATTAACTCGTATTGCATCCAAAAATTCCAATAAATACAGTAGCCTAATTTCATCATAATTTACTTTATGGCCATGTTTGAGGATTTTTTAATTTAATTTGATCATAAATTGAATTTTAGTCGTCGAACTTTGGAAAAATCACATTTCACACATTAATTGCATTTAAAAATAAAAAATGCCTGTTTGAAAAACCTAATTCTAGATCGACTATAAATCAACCTAAGGCAACAATTGCCTCCCTGAGATCGACCTTGAACTTACTAAAAAAATTTAAATTGACCGCTTGCTTTCAATTGACACATTAATTACGTGGTTTTTTATTAATCTGAAATTGCCCGATCGCAACGAAAAATTCAAATGTTAATTTCACATAATTAATAAGGGTAAATTTGGATTCTTCAAAATGGTGTCGTTGCCGGGGAGTTACGGCTTAGGATAGTTTTTAGAAAATATTGATATTAGGTTTTCCATCCCCGATAGTCTGACCCCCTATTTTTCTTGTGTATATTTCTCTATTATTTTTTATGCATTTATTTATTTATTTTTTGATTGCTTTACTTTATTTTATTTTATTTGAATTTTTCTCTCTAACCACCATCTTATTTTTCTGCAAGGGACCCGACATGACAGAGCGGTTGCTTAAGTGGTTGAGCAACTCAGGAGCATTGAAGGTTGGTTTTTCTGGGAAATAATCGATTGAAGGACTCACATAAATTGTAGATCAAGTCGTGTTGTGAGAGAGTGTTGAGTCCTTAGGATTTTATTTTTCTGCATTTATTTTACTTTGTAAATATTGCACATTTCCAGTAGATTCCTTTTGGAATCTCACATTTGTACTCGAACTCTTTGTGGTGTGTCAAGACATGTTTCACTCTCCGGTGAGGACATGGGACAACTTGAGTGTCAAAATTAGGATAGGCACATGGTAGTTTAATTTCAAATTTGTATGTGTCATTCGTAGTTTAGACCACACATCTTAGAAGATTTACATCTTTTATTATCCTTAATGAGATGCACATAGACACGTAGTACTTAGCCAAATTAAACTTGGTTCTTTCCCTCTTAGTATATTGTTTACGTGTGGTTTTCTCGATCTGCGTACATTTAGTGTAAATTTAAAATTTAGTTTTGCATAATGCATGGAGAGTGTTGGGAATCACTATAAGTGAAACTTCTTTCGAGTATGCATCATCATTTCACTTTTGCATTCTGATTTCTAATTCCTCCCTTATTTTACAACTTTTTATTTAAAAGAAAATTGGGACTGAAAGGTAGACGTGATTGATTGTTTTTAGATTAAATGCCAAGTGACAACCTAACTCTAAAATTGGGACTGAATTGAGCAGATTTATTAAGCAAAAGTGGAATAAAAAGAACATTATTTTACAGATGCATAAAGCCCTCATTGTATGAATTTACTTGCAAGTGAGAGAGAGACAATAATAGGATAGAGCCAAGATAGGATTTTCATATAGACTACTAGTTCAAACAAATGATTAACTACTTCTTAGTGAGGATCTACGGGTAGCTAGTAAAGAACCGAATTTCCATAGCAGAGTGGGTGGTTTATAGGACAACATGTAAGGCTCTGTCCTCAAGTAATGGGTAGCTGTATTTTTACAGCTTGTACTTACTCCCATACTGACTGAAAGTGGGTGCAACTAGTAATAATAATCAGGCCAGTCTGTAGGTAAATACGTGCACCTAATCACTCATTAATATTTTAAAGATTGTATCTATAACCAACTAAAACTGACAAGATAATTCGGTTGAATCATTATGGCCTTCACGCATGGAGTTGGTAAATTTGGGGTTTTTGCATTGCATTTGTATTATGTGAGTATTCTCCGCACATTCAAGTGCACCATAGAACTAGCACCTCATTGAATATAGCATTCTAATCGGTTCTTTTTCCATCGAAGATGGCTGATTGGGGGATATTAATCCAGACTTCCTGTATCTCTCATTGAACCCTCAAATAAATACGTCTTCAAAGGTCCAGTCACAACTTGGGCCAACCTCAACTCATGATCCTCTTGAGTTCAGGATCATGCACTCTCAGGATGGTCACTCTCAAAGCATTCCCTTTCTCTCCTCCCACCTCATCGAGGAAGACCATCACCTCAGTGAGAATGTCTGCATTCCTAAATCCTCTTCTAATCAAGACCACATTGTTGGTCCAGGACCAAAAGAAGATTCGAGTAAAATACCTCTGAAAAAAAAGAACACCTCGAGGACCCCATGAGGATGATACTAGCCAGACTAGCTGCATCTGAGTAGAAACAACCCTTACTCCGAGCTCAGCTAGGACAACTCAATGTTGGGGTGGTGATGACCGAGAAAACCTCTCATTATCGAGCCAAGGTAAAAATATTCAGTGTCGTTGCGATCCGAATAGAGAGACTCAGTCAACAAAAAGTTAAGACCACCAAATCAGGAAATAAATCAATAAAACACGAATAGCGGTCCTCGCTATTTATTTAACCTTGTATAGCGACCAAGGTCGAACTCAAGGAGCACGGGTTGGCCGAATCGGCCTACGAAGTAGTCAAAAAAGAAATAAAATAAAGAGAAGGGTTTTTGGTGGATTTTTATATATTTTTAAATTTTTTTGTACTTGTAATTATAAAGGAAATATAAAAGGAGAGTAAAAGGCACACAATCAACAATTTATTAAACACTCCAAAATAACCCAGAAAATTCAAATAAAATTATTTTCGTGTTTTTTATATTTTTAAGTGTTTTTGGTGATTTTTTTAGAATTTTATAGTTTTTATTTAATTTTATAAAAACCGAAAAAGGCAAAATCAGTGAACAAATGTATAGTCAGATTTGAAAGGCTAATTAAAAATAGATAAATAGCTATAAAATCTGAAGGCAATTTTTATGAAAAATAGAAATAGAAACTAAACTACAGAAGCTAGAATTACATTTTTTATTTTTACATAATGTTTAATAATTTTTATAATGATTTTGGTATTTTATATTTTTATGTGTTTAGTAAATCCAAATAAGACAAAATTTGGACAGAAGCAAGAAAAAACATTAAAAAAAAATTTTATAATTTTTAGATGAGTTTTTATATTTTTGGTTGATTTTATAAAGCAACCAATAACAAAAATGAAGGTTTTTATTTTTAAAAATATCAAAAAACAACAAAAATTTCCCAAAAATTTTGTGAAATTTTTACACAGTGGTAGGGGCCAGGTTTCTAAATTTCACACGATTTGGATTTTGTTTGATATTTTATTCAACCAATATAAGAGCTACAGCACACAGGACAGAGGTGCAAAGATGTGGAAGCACGTGCACCACATATACAGGGACTAAAATGAAATATGAAAAAGTCTAAGGTCCTTAATGTAATTTTTCAAAAATAAAAACAACTAAAACTAATATTTACAGGACTAAACTATAAATACAAAAAGAACAGGGGCCTAAGTGATATTACCCCATTATTTCAATCCACGGCCGAAGGAGTGCCATATGGAAGATTGGATGGCTTTGGTGCGTGGGTACCCGTTTGCGATGGATGCTCAAGATGAGCCCCTTAGGTGATCGAACGGCTGAGTACTCTCCAAGGATGAGTGGCTGTGATGGACCTGAAGCGAGGTGCACGATCTAACGGCTTCGGAGGATCCTCGAAGAACCAGTCGCTGACGAGTTTTGCCGGCCAAATGCGTACGCGGCGGACCTCCTCAGATGCTACGGAGGTGGGTGAATCGACGAGGGAACTCGTCCACAGCGGTGGGTATGCTCAGATGGGACTAGAGACGTCGGAGAAGCTCCGGCGATGGGGACGAACAGGAGCACCTGTGCCTGAACGGTCGGACCACCAGATGGGGTCCTTCTTCGATGAAACCTGCATAGAAAGAAACCTGGGTCGAGGGCAAAGTGCCTTGACCAGGTTATGAGCGAAGTGGGTGATCTGGTGAGGCGGAGCGGGAGTCTCCAGCGAGGCGACGGCAGAGGAGACCTACTTCTTGGTTCCGGGGTGAACCCAGATGATCAGATGGGCGTAGAAGGTAGAGAGAGGTATTTCGGAGGTGATGCGATGATCAGATGGAGAAATGGTCGGTCGGAGTGCAGTGAATCGGCTGGCGAAGGCAGGCGGTGCGAAATCGAAGAATGGAAATGGAAGCTACGATATGGTCTAACAAGGATACCTGACGATCGAGAGCGTCTGTGGAGGAGATGGTGCATCTCATGGAGTCCTTGCCTTAATGGAGCGACTCCTCCTAAGGCTCGTTCTCGCCGGTGGCGGAGCTTGATGGTGTTGACTATCGGACCAGGGGCTAGACCGCTCCTTTCCACGCTGCGACACCTCCCAAAGCTTGCTGTCACTCAAGGCAGGAATGTGGAGGTCCTGGGAGTATGAAATGGACGCTAAAGGTGCATGAAATGGCGGGAGGAGGCGAGACTATATTGTGCCAGGGGTCCGGCAAGAATGGAGTCGGGTGCGCAATCCAATGCTCGGGTCCCTAAAAAAATGATCGGGCGTGGATAAGGGATGTCTCATGGATAATCAGGGTCTGAGGTTTAAGGAAATGGGTGACGGATTGTGACGCGATAATTTGGAGAAGTCGGATTGAAAGCGCAGATCCGTGAAGGAGTGGTCCTAGGGGGAGAGTTGACCGGGGGTCAATAATCCCCCGTGGACCAATGGAAAAATTCCATTGGAAAAAGATTTGAAAATTCAAAATAAATAGGAAAAGTCTTTATTTCAAAATTTTTACAAAATAAAAAATGTTTATTTATTTTCAAAGTATTTTTAGTGATTTTTATTTATTTTTTTGAAAAATAAATTATGTAATTACATTATATTATTTTTATATACCGGTATATATACCTATGTATTTTTGAATTTTATTTTTATTATTTTATTGATGTATAATTATTCCAATTTTATATTTTATTTATTTACACCATAAAATTTTTAATATAAAAAGATTTTTATTTGATTTTTATTAAGTATTTACAAAGGTGAAATAAATACATCTTTTATTTTATGTACATTGTATATGTACACTGATGAGAGAGAATTTATTTATTTTTATTTTTCTTTTATTTTTCCCATTTTTAATTTATTTTTATAAATATCTACAAAATATGGGAAACACAAATTTATTTTTATTTTTAGAAAATAAAATATGTACACTAAGAGAAGGTATTTATACAATGTTGAGTCACCCTATCTCTCTACTTATGTTATTTTGTGGACAGGCCCTTGTGGAGCCTTCCCTTAGGTTCAGGTCACACAATATTTATTCTAAATATTTCCTTCTTTTTCTTTTTTCTTTATTCTTTTATTTTTGCACAAAAACATGCTAATTATTGATATTTAAACAATGCATGCTTTTTGATAAATTATTCTTTTTACAAACATATACATGGTATTTTGCAATGGGTTTTAGCTAAAATAAAAGAATAAAAAGTGATGAATGAGGATTCATCAGATGGAACCACCAATGGATGAGGCTCGCAACCCTGGACAATACCGAATACAGAATTCTTTCACTTTGACTGTACCCTACGTCGATTTCGAGTTGAAGCCGTTGTTCCGAAACTTGTTGTCACACTTTGATGGGAAAGCTTCTGAGGAGCCTATGCATTCGTAAGGGACTTCGAGCTCGTCTGTGCTAACCATAGATATCCTCGGGTTAGTGATGACCGAGAAAACCTCTCACTATCGGGCCAAGGTAAAAATATTCGATGTCGTTGCGACCCGAATAGAGAGACTCAGTCAACAATATAAGACCACCAAATTAGAAAATAAATCAATAAAACACGTATAGCGGTCCTCACTATTTATTTAACCTGGTATAGCGACCAGGGTCAAACTCAAGGAGCACTGGTTGGTCGAATCGGCCTACGAAGTAGTCAAAAATGAAATAAAATAAAGAGAGGTATTTTTGGTGGATTTTATATATTTTAAAAATTTTTTGTATTTTAAATTATAAAGGAAATATAAAAAGAGAGTAAAATGCACACAATCAACAATTTATTAAACACTCCTAAATAACTCGGAAAATTCAAATAAAATTATTTTTGTGTTTTTTATATTTTTAAGTGTTTTTGGTATTTTTTTAGAATTTTATAATTTTTAGTTGATTTTATAAAAATCTAAAAAGGCAAAATCAATGAACAAATGTGCATTCAGATTTGATAGGCTAATTAAAAATAGATAATTAGCCTATAAAAATCTGAAGGTAATTTTTATAAAAAATAGAAATCAAAATTAAACTACAGAAGCTAGAATTGCATTTTTTATTTTTATATAATTTTTAAAAATTTTTATAATGTTTTTGGTATTTTATATTTTTTATGGGTTTAGAAAATCCAAATAAGACAAAAATTGGACAGAAGCAAGAAAACACTAAAACAAACAAGTCCTAATTTTTTTTATAATTTTAGATGAGTTTTTATATTTTTGGTTGATTTTATAAAGCAAACAGTAACAAAAATGAAGGTTTTTAAAATTTTTAAAAATAACAAAAAGCAACAAAAATGTCCCAAAAATGTTGTGAAATTTTTACATAGTGGCAGGGGCCACGTATCCAAATTTCACATGATTTGGATTTTGTTTGATATTTAATTCAACCAATATAAGATCTACAACACACAGGGACCGAAGTGTAAAGAAACAAAGTTCTACGGCCAAATAGATAACATGTATAAAAACCATAGGGCCTAAATTGCAAATAGTCCAAACAAGCATGCGGTACACACGCGACTCACATTAACAGGGACTAAAATGTAAATCCTATTTATAAAAATATAAATAGTAACAGCTCAGAACTATAGGATATAATATGCAAAAGTTCCACAATCACGTGTCGAAGCACGTGCACCATATATATAGGGACTTAAACATAATATGAAAAATTTTAAGGTCCTCAGTGTAATTTTTCAAAAATAAAAACAACTAAAACTAATATTAACAGGACTAAACTATAAATGCAAAAAGAACAGGAGCCTAAGTGATATTACCCCTTTATTTCGATCCACGGCCGAAGGAGCACCACGTGGAAGATCGGAAGGCTCTGGTGCTTGGGTACCCCTTCACGATGGACGCTCGAAATGAGCCCCTCAGGTGATCGGACGGTTGAGTACTCTCCAAGGATAAGTGGATGTGATGGACCTGGAGCGAGGTGCTCGATCTAACGGCTCCAGAGGATCCTCGAAGAACCATTCGTCGGTGAGTTTCACCGGACAAATGTGTGTGCGGGGGACCTCCTCAAATGCTGCGGAGGTGGGTCAATCGACGAGGGAACTCATCCCCAACGGTGGGTGTGCTCAGATTGGACCGGAGACATCGGAGAAGCTCCAGCGACGGGGAGGAATAGGAGCACATGTGCCTGAATGGTCGGACCCCCAGATGGGGTCCTTCTTCGATGAAACTGCACAGAAAGAAAGCTGGGTCGAGGGCAAAGTGCCTCGACCCGGTTATGGGAGAAGTGGGTGATCTGGTGAGGCGGAGCGGGAGTCTCCAGCGAGGCGATGGTGGAGGAGACCTACTTCTTGGTTCTGGGGTGAACAAAGATGATCGGAGGGGTGTAGAAAGTGGAGAGAGGTATCACGGAGGTGATGCTATGATCGGAAGGAGAAATGGTCGATCGGAGTGCGGTGAATCGGCCGGCGAAGGCTGACAGCGCGAAATCGAAGAATGGAAATGGAAGATACGATATGGGCTAACAAGGATACTTGACGATCGAGAGCATCTGTGGGGGAGATGGTGTGTCTCCTGGAGTCCTTGCCTCGATGGAGCGACGCCTCCAGGGGCTCGTGCTCTCCAGTGGCGGAGCTCGACGGTGTTGATCGCCGGACCAGGGTCTAGACCGCTCCTTTCCTCACTGTGACACCTCCTAAAGCTTGCTGTCACTCAAGGCAGGAAGGTGAAGGTCGTGGGAGTATGAAACGGTGGCCGAAGGTGCATGAAATGGCAGGAGGAGGCGAGACTATATAGTGCCAGGAGTTCAGCAAGAATGGAGTCGGGCGCACAATCCAATGCTCAGACCCCTAAAAAGATGATCGGGCGTGGATTAGGGATGTCTCATGGATAATCGGGGCCCAGGGTTTAAGGAAATGGGTGACGGATCGTAGCACGATAATTTGGAGAAGTCTTGTCGAAAGCGCATATCCGCGAAGGAGTGGGAGTTGACCGATGGTCAACAATCCCCCGTGGACCAATGGAAAAATTCCATTGGAAAAAGATTTGCAAATTCAAAATAAAATAGGAAAAGGCTTTATTTCAAAATATTTACATAATAAAAAATGTGTATTTATTTTCAAATTATTTTTTAGTGATTTTTACTTATTTTTTAGAAAAATTAAATTATGTATTTACATTATATTATTATTATATACAAGTATATATACCTATGTATTTTTGAATTTTATTTTTATTATTTTATTTATGTACAATTATTCCAATTTTATATTTCATTTATTTACACCATAAAATTTTGAATATAAAAAGATTTTTATTTGATTTTTATTAAGTATTTACAAAGGTGAAATAAATACATCTTTTATTTTATGTAGATGGTATATGTAAACCGATGAGAGAGAATTTATTTATATTTATTTTTCTTTTATTTTTCTCCTTTTTATTTTATTTTTATGAATATCTAAAAAATATGGGAAAAACAAATATATTTTTTATTTTTAGAAAATAAAATATGTACACTAAGAGAGGGTATTTATACAATGTTGAGTCACCCTATCTCTCTCTACTTTTTTATTTTGCGGTCAGGCCCTTGTGGAGCCTTCCCTTGGGTACAGGTCACTCAATATTTATTCTAAATATTTCTCTCTTTTTCTTTATTTCTTTATTCTTTTATTTTTGCATAAAAACATGCTATTTATTGATATTGACACAATGCATGCTTTTTGATAAAATTATTCTATTTACAAACATATACATGGTGTTTTGCAAAGGTTTTTAGCTAAAATAAAAGAATAAAGAGTGATGAATGAGGATTCATCACCCCCTATACTTAACTTTGCTAGTCCCTTAGCAAACACTTATTTGAAAAAGAAGTGAAAAAAAACGAGGGGAAAATGAATTAATCAATGCTGATTATTAAACTTGCCTTCATTAAATTGAAGTATGGAGCTCAGTCAGATCTTTGGATTATTGATGTGTCGGAACCTTATTTGGACTTAGGTTTAAAATTTAACAGCCTCTAAGTTCCACTAATCTATAGTCAAGACTCCTCAATAATCCAGATCAGAACAAGTCTACATACACAAATCCTGAAGACTATGAATCTTTCTTTGTACTGTGTAAGTGAGGTATAGCTCTCCACCTCAGAAGTAGCAAAATGACAACCCTCCCCAACAAGGTAACTCTAATGCCCTAATTTGGCCACTCTTTCCTCGAGGAGCGGGGTATTCCCTTCTAAGTTCAAGTTCAACCGGCTCAAGAAGAGGGGGAAGAAGAGAATGGACCACGACTAGTGTAGCCATGTATCCCTGGGAGCTCAACCAGTGTAGCTACATCTCCCTGTTGCAAGCTTCATAAGATGGAACATGAGTCTCAACCTTTGCTTATTTCACTATATACACTCCGGTGGGATTATCATTTTCTATCAGACCCACCACTTTTTTGGAGTTCTTTTTTTTGCATTTTTTTGTGTGCATCTATACAACATATTTACAAAGTGCAGCATATATATATAAGGAGTTTTTCCTCTTGAGCCAGTAGACTATCCCTCTTTTGAAGCATTATTGCAACCCACAACTCCTGTCGTTAGACCTCATGGCAATCAGACCAAGTTGAGATGCACTTCCTTTACTATAAGAAGAAGAGAGGTTCCGCCAAGAAGTACTACCCTCATATGCTACCCCAAGTCAAGGAAGTCTGCCTCCTCACCACCTCATCCGTAGAGAGCTCGGTGTAAAGTGTGGGTCCAAGTATAGCCGTTGTCTATATGAGTCGTGTGTGTGTTGTTAAGTTCTCTACTTAGGTTCATCGAGATGACATATGATCATAGCCTAGTGGACTCAAAGAATTAAGTCACCATTTGCCTGACAAGTCTCAACCCTAAGCCCTATAAGGTGCCTCTTAGAATTAGGTGGATTAAGATCTTAATCAAGCTCCATTTTTCAATTTAATTCCAGGTGATCAATCTACGTCTCATCATCTTTATTCTATCATTTTAGCCTTGAAAACCCTAGTAAATGCGTGTAAATAGTGACAAATCATGCATTTTATAATCCATGCATCATTGTGTAAATAGTGTATAAATTACGGTTTTTAAAGCCAAAATTATAGAATAAAGAAAAGAAAAGAAAATGAATAAAATATTGTAAATATTTTATGACCCGAAACCCCGAGACCTAGGCATCTCGATGAATAGGTCGACAAGGAATAAAGTAGGGGGAGATAAGGGCCAAAAATACCAATAAAATTCCTTTTATTTTATTCATTCTTTATTCATTTTGGGACCTATTTTTGGTTCCACTTTTTATACTTCAAATAAAGGAACTTTGTACATGAAAGTTGTAGATAATTTTATATAGAAAAATACAAAATTGATTTCACTGAAAAATAATACACAGATAAAAAGTTATGGTCTGAATAAAAATCCAGAATCACAACTTCCTAGACACGTATCTCACAAATGAAAACTCCAAATGCAGCAAACTCACTTTAATTGTATATAGAATAAAATAAAATATTTAATGGCGGTGGTTTCGCATTTGGCGGAGCTACGATTTGAAAGTTGAGTTTTGGACCCACATTGTATACTTGTATAGATTAAAATATTCATTTTATTAAATATTCATTATTTTAATATTTTTATATTCTATATTTTTATAAATATTACTTATAACAATTATGTATATTAAAATTAGAATAAAAACTCAAATAAAATACAAAATAAAAAACTTGTAAATATAATACATAGGTATAGAACCTATACACATACCTATACAATGTATACTTTTATTTTATTAAGTATATAAAATATATCAGAAAAATAAAATAAAATGTTTTTAAGTGTATAAAAGTATTTTCTAATTTTATAAAATCATAAATAAAAAGAATAAAATTAAAATACACAAAATAAAAATAAAAGAATAAAATATATAAGTAAACTTGTAAAAATATACCTCTAAAAAATGAATAAAAATTACCATAAAATATTTATAAAATAATACACATATTTTATTTCGTAATCATAATTTAATAAATTGATTTACTATTTTAAAATGATTTTATAAAGCTTTTTTCAGGCTTTTTCCTGGTTGGTCTACGTGGACCAACCAGGGGGGTTGGAGAGTTGACCTCGGGTCAACTCTCTAACCCCAGCATGTTCCCTCTGTCAGACATGAGTTTTTCTCGGTTTTTGCCCCTTTTTGGAGGGCGCATCTTACACCGTTTCGTGATGGCGCCTTCTTGACATTTTGCCCTCGATCTGTGGTGAATCACGCCCAAGTGATTTCTTGGGTGTGGATCATCACAACACCTCGTGCGCTTCGATCTTCATGCCTTCCTAGCCACTTCTTCAAAATGAGCCCGTCCACCTCCTATTCCCTTTGAACCCTCTTTGACCTTCTTTCCCCTCTTTGGTTGTGAGTTCTGGATTGGTTCTTGTGACAGGAGATCCTCTAACTCCTCAAGGGCAGGGCCAGTCGACCAAGGAGGTGCTTCCACCACCTTCGGCCAAGAGTGGCCGTCGAGGTATATCTCAGGTTCTTCAACCTTCGAGGTCCCCTTTTCTTCTCGTTTTTACTTGCTTTTCTTCGCTATTTATCTAGCTATAGGACCAGGTTCTAGTTCAGTGATTTAATTGCGTGATTGATCAAGCTTTTGAGCCGCAAATCCACCCGAGTTCCCACGCCGGAGCTCCGCTCCAGCTTCCACCATCCTCCACCACTTCAACTCATCTGTCTCCTATATATCCCAATAACAGCCCAGCACGCACCGTACGAGCCCTTTCCTTGCTTTTATCTAGGTTTTGCGGCTGGAAGGGGGCTTCTGTGCCCAGCTACTCTCCAGGAACCCCACCAGATGCCCTCACGTGCCCAGGTGCCCTCGATGGCCTCCATGATCAGCTGACGCCTGTCCGAGCTGCGGACTACGTGCAGAAGCAGATCCCCCATCTCAGCGGTGTCGGAGGAGCCTCGACGTGGTCGCGGGAGCCGATTGAAGCGCAGCTGGTCGACGTTCTTCGCCAGTTCTTTCACCGCCATCCAGGGCCGTAGGATCTCGAGTCGTTCTTGGCGTGAAGCAGCCAGCGTTGGATCGTGCCCCCGCGTCTGTTGTCCGCTCCGCCAAAGGAGCGTGGGTATTTTGTGTGAACCCCCTTGCTAGTTTTTGTATTATTCTAATAGTCTTAAAACATTCGTCCGCTTCTTAAAATTTTGTGATATTTACTGTTGAACCCCCAAGTTTTGTAATAATACAGGTTAAACCCTCGCCTGGCTCACGTGCTTAGCGTGTGAGCTTTGGCGTTTTTGTAGGGTGGGCCCTGGCATTTTGGGATACGTGCAGTTAGACCGCAAACATGTTTGATTAGTTATAATTTCTGTGGCCAATTTACACTTGAGCCCCTCCACTTTGCATATTTTGCATAAATGCCCTAGCAAGCATGCATTTTCTTTACGCTTCTAGTATTTAATCCATGCCTCTAGAAAACCCTAAAAAATCTCAAAAAATCATATTAGGTCTCTGTTGCATAGTAGTTTAACGTAATATTTTTATTTTTCGTATTTATAGCATTTTATTATTTATAAAAAATCAAAAACTTACTTTTTGTGCACTGTTTGCATTATAAAATCCATAAAAAAATATAAAAACACATCAGAAAAATCCCAAAAAATATATTTTGTTTCTTTTAGTGTGTTTTAATTTCAACCCAAAATTCACTAAAAGTTACAAAAGAAAACTCATAAAAATCATAAAACCCCAAAAATCTTTATAAAAATATTAAAAATTCTACAAAAATCCTAAAAATACAAACTTTGTCTCTGAATTTTCTTTGTTTCATTATCTTTAAGTGAAAATTAATTTGGAGAATTTTTGCTACTGTTTTCCATTTTATTTCTCATTTTTAATTTCAGCCTTGTCTTTTATCCACTGTTTTCAGTATTTTTGACTTGAAAAATACCAAAAATATTTAGAAAACCCCCAAAAATCACAAAAATAGTAGAAAAATATAAAAAAGACAAAAAGATTTTATTCCTTAATTTTTGTACATTTTTTTTATTTTTATAAATACCTCTTTCCCTCTTTTCTTATATTTTATACATATTCCAATATTGAAAAAGAAATAAAAAGTATATAAAATATAAAAAGAAAATATAAAATCAGTAAATTAAAAATCAAAATACAAAAATATAAAATTAAAATTTAAATAAAAAAATATAAAATAAAAACCCACAAAAAATAGCATTAATAGACAACTTGATCACAATTACACTTTTGAGCAATTTTGCCCCGATCTATCCTTTCTGCTCCCTGTGTTCGACCTCTACACTGCTTGCACACTATACACATCCTTTGTAGAGTTATAATAAATTTTAACTCCGCACATTTACTTTCATTGCTTGATTTACTTGTTGTGGGTTAATTGTTGTTTTAATTCGAATTTCGCGTGATCGATTCAGCAACTGAGTTCCCGCCTTGTGTGGAACTTAAGATCACCGATTCTCGTGTTTAATCAAATGGCGCCGTTGCCGAGGAGCAACAGCGCGTAGTTCGGTTTTTGCTTTGTGCTTGTGATAGATTGTCTATTTCACGGCTTTCATTTTTGCTATTTTATTCTCTTCATTTTTGATATATCTCTTGAGCTGTCTAACCCCTCTTTGTTGACTTTGTGCGAGGAACCGCGGATTGAGGGAGGTGCTCTACCCTAGGCGCCTGTGCACCCACGTGAAGCCGGCGTCAGCCTGTCGACCTAGCACTGAGGAGACTTAGAGAAATTTTGCAGATTCAGCTGTAGTTGTTTTATTTTACTCATTTTTGTAATTTGTAGTGAGAGAGAGACTCTATATTTGTAATAATACATGTACCCTGGACATTGGACACTCTCGAGCCTAATTTCCATGTGATTGTTCACTTGGGGGCTCGCCGCGATTTTTGTCGGCTTTCTTCGCATTCTTTTTATTTTGTTTTATTTTTCGATTTTGTTTATTTTGTGTGACTGAGCCCCTAGCTTTAGGAGTTACTTGCGATAGATTAAGGACAAACACCTAATGCCTTTACAAGTGCCTATAGTATCGTTTGGACTTAGTCAAATCTAAACAGTTGATTCACCGTCTTCGATCCGCCGCACCGCGAGCGACCTTGCCAAGCGCTGCTCCTGAACTCGACGTATCGAGAGGAGGAGGGGTGAGCCTAGACCGGACTCTTGGATTGAAGATCGGTGACTGACTTGTGGTGCTTCCCGCTAATAGCAATTTCTGAATCTTAGGGTGATTTCATCGGATTGCATTTACATATAGATAGGTTTCAATTCTGCTTAGCATCCTTGCATGTAGAGTGCTGGAGGCAAGGTGAGCATTTCTCTTTAGCATACATCATTGTTTTGCCGCTTGCATTGCTTTTCTGTCTCTCTGCCTCTGATTTTGATCACCTAGATTCTTAAAGGAATCGACTCCCCGATAGGATCGTGCATTTTCATTAAAAATCCAAAAAAAGTGATAATCAATAAAATTGGGACTGTTAACATTGCTCGACCCTAAAATCCAACCCCAAAAAAATCTTGTATTTGGGTAAGTAATCCCCTCATTGTCTTCGTTTTATTTGCTCGCGCACACACTAAGGTTAGTGCCCAAATCCCATTCAGCCCCTAAGTGTTTGTGCAATTTTGGACTTCTCACCTAACTCTAAAACAGACAAGTTAAAAAGACCGACTTTTCGGTCTCTACCGAGTTGAGTAGGTGAATTGAGGGTTTGTATTATTTTCATTTTTGTTTGTGATTGTTTTGTGTGTCCTAGATCGCTTCTGCGCACTCGCGCCTTTCTTCTCACTTCTCTTGACTTGACCATCATGCTCTCCTGATCATTTTCTTTTGTTTCGAGATGGTCGACTGGAGCATATTTTATTCGGACTTTGCGGATCATTCGTTCACTCCAGCCGGTCCACCTCTTTTTTTCCAGGAGGACTTTGCTCCTAATTTGTGTACATACCCGACCAACCCACTATTTCAGGATTCGGACCTTGATCTTCACCAATCATTTCCACCACCATCTCCTATACATTTCGACAACCCGCTCTTCCTTGAGTACCCTGATCCGAAATGTGATTTTTGTCCACACCCACCACCCACATTCGACACGCCTGATCCTAAGGTTTTGGAGTCACCTTTTATGTTATCCACACTTGAGACCTTGAATCAGATGATGGAGCATATGAATTCGATGATCAATGATCTTACTAGTTTGAATAAGAACCAAAATTTCACTCCATTCTTTGAGAATATGGATTCATTTGAGGATTTCCCTGAGAGCTTGCAATCGCCCAAAATACAAAAAAATGAGAAAAATTTAAAAACACAAAAAGAGTTCGGGAGACCTTTGATCGAGTCAGACTGTGAGGAGATCACCCACTTGCCAGATCCTTTGACCGCACAGCCTTTCACACCCTGTCCCACCTTTGACCCCAAGGATGCCGCTGTACAGACTGCTCTTGGCATGCCTCGTGTATATGATGATTCTGACTTCCTCCCTTGTATGGAGGAGGTCCAAAAATTCAAAAAAATGTTGACTGAACCCGAAGTGGTGGCCACAATTCCTGAGATCATCCGTGCCCCACTTCAGCAGGCCATGACCAATTTATCTGCTCCTCTTCCCAAGAAGAGAAAGCGGAGGAGTAGATCTAAGCATCATATCTCGACCATGGCCACTGCCCATGCCATCACACACCGTCCCATTCCTAGGAAAAAGAACACTGCCACACCTTTCATTAGCTGCACCATCTCTGATTTTACTTGTGATCACACTCTCCTAGACGACGGTGCTTCGATTAGAATCATACCCTTCTCGCTGGTACAGTCTCTTCACTTAGGGCCTCTCAAGAAAACCAGGTTGATCGTACAGTTTGCTGATGGATCAATAAAGAGGTCGAAGGGTATCCTTGAAAATGCCGTCATCTCGATTCAGGGCACGAGCTATCAAGTTGACTTTATCGTGTTGCCCATGGAGAGCTCCACAGAGGAGCATTCTCCAATCATCATGAGATGACCATTCCTCGCCTATATGAGGGTCGTTATTGACTATGGATCAGGAGAGATTCGCTTTCGTCCTGCTGACGAGAGCAAAGTGTTGATCACTGCACCCACTATTGACCAGAGATCTTCACCTGATGTGACTACACCTGTCTTGGCTAACCTCGAGGACCATGACCTAGATGATACTATCAGAGAATTTTGTTGTTTATTGGATTTGACTGGGACCCGAGAATTCCTTCCTGTGAAGGAAGACTCGGAAAGCATGGACCTCGACGTTCCTTCTTCGGGGACTTGGCGTTGTGTTGATGACATCCGCGGGATTTACACGATCGATACCATTGAGCGAAGGGCAGATATAGAGACTAGACAGGACGGACATGTTTTGACTACTTCCACTGATGGGTCCGCTCCTGTCCACATAGATACTGATGAGCCAAAGGTTGAATTTGAATTGATTGCTTTTCTTCGGAAATTCAGGCTTTTTGATGAAAAAGATGATCCGGTTGAGATTATAGAGGACGAACAAAGTTCGACTACTTCCACTGATGAGTTCGTTCCTTTTGGTTTTGACCCGGATGACACCTCGCAAAATGACTCCGAGTATACTACTTCTGATGATGATGAGTTTGTCCCGTTTCACTCTGATATCAGCGAGACTTCCAAGGCCGGACCTAGCCGTACTTCTTTCACTGATCCGTCTGTGCCTTCACACCCTAGGGCCACTGAGAACTTACACCACGTCAACCCTGTTCGGCTTTCGTTCACTATGGACCTTGATGTCGACCTGCACCATACTAGATCTATCCCTCAGCGGTCCCACAAGAAGGTTCGCTTTCTACCTTCTTGATCCTCTGTACATCCATATTTGTTGTATATTCATTTGATTCATCTCTTTCCCTCTCCCGTATTACTCATCCACCCATTCTTGTGTTTGCCTTGTTTAGGACGTACTTTGTCCTAAGTATAGGGGGTGGACGAGCTGAGTGTTCAGTCATTGTTCCGTGTCATCACTCTTGTTGTTACCTATACTTAGGGCTTCTTTTACCCTAAGTATGGGGGGGTGGTGTGTACATCCTCATGATCTCCTCTTTTCCATCTTCTGATTTCTTTTCTTCTTTTCTTCTTTTCCTTTTCTATCTTCTGTATCTATCAAAAATGTACCGCCCCTTGTTTTCAATCTTCTATACTTAGGACGTACTTTGTCCTAAGTATAGGGGGGTGTGCACCCCGAGTTCTTTCATTCATTTCGATCCTCTCTATTGTCTCCTCTTCTTGTCTATACTTAGGGATATCTTACCCTAAGTATAGGGGGAGACAACCTGAGTACAATCTGTTCATTCCCACCCTTGACCCTCCCTGCTTTGTGTACAGTCTGCTATACTTAGGATTATTTGATCCTAAGTATAGGGGGGACGATCAACTTCTCATTCGAAGATTCATTCATTTATTCATTCTTTAGACTTGCCTATACTTAGTACGAGTTATGTCTTCTCTTTTCTCTTCGATCTATGAGGACATAGTTCAAGCTAAGTATAGGGGGGTCACATATACTGCGTATATACTTTAACCATAACTCGTACTTTCATATTAATATGGCTAATAATTCTTTAAAATTCATTAGAATCCTTAATAAAAGGTGTTTTGTTCCTCAAATTCTTTTTGTATTTACTGATTAATAAATCAGGTGAAAATGTTTTTTGTAAAATGTTTGAAAAATTGTTTGAAAATCTTTGTGAACATTTATTGAAAACTATTTTGAAAATGTTTTGTTACAAGTTTTCAACCTTTGTAAAAATGCGTTGTTTGTAAAATTTATTTTCTTTGTGTTAATCAAAATGTGTGAAAATTGATTTGCAAATGGTTTGAAAAATGGTTGCAAAAATATTTTGAAAAATCTATCTATACTGTTTGAAAAACCTTTGCAAAATGATTTTCAAATGTGTGTACATGTTTGCAAAATGTTCGTAAAAAATATTTTAAACTATAGTTTTCAAAAATTGTGTGAAAAGCTTGTATCAAATAAGTTTAAGGAATACATACATCTCACCAAAATCCACTATATGTATATATGTATAAAATTGATCACTTACCCAGTAAATTCTTAAAATCCTCTTCTTATAAATATAAGAAGCACTCCCATGTAAATAGTTTTAACCTTATTTTCAGCAAAAATCTTTTTGTTTTCAAAATTCCAAAAAAAACATTTGCAAAAGTAAAATCCAAAAACATTTGAAAACCTTTTTGAAAAACACAAAAATGCATCTGCATCATCATCATCATGTTTTCAAAAATCCAGAAAAATTTCAAAAATCCTGAAAATTGCATCACAAATATAGTTTCTGCATTGCATGGCATGAGCATTTTTCAGATTGAGTTTGATAGTTGAACAAGTCTAAGTAAAATTTGGAGATTGGAGCTTGATCGGACCTTAAAATCTACCTAATAACAGGAACCTTATAGGAACTGGGTTTGAGGTACTTCAGGTCTAGTTGACTTAATTCTTTGAGGATCACGAGACTTGGTTCAATGGATTCTTGACTACCTAAGTAGAGTATTTCGGAGCACACGCACGACTCTTGTTGATAATCACCTAACTTGGACACCTGCACCTTTCACATGGCTCAACTCAGTTGGAGTGGTGAGGGGATTGGATTTTCCGGTATGAGACACACACAAGTGGAAACATTTGTCCTCCTCTAGGGAGGGAAGTGCACCCCAACCCGTCCAGTGATTAGGAAGTCTAAAGACATGAGGTTGTGGGTTGCAATAAAGCTTCAAAAGAGGGATAGTCTACTGGCTCAAGAAGAAAAACTCCTTATGTAAATTCTGCTATGAATAGTATTTCAAAAAAAAAGAGACAGGCTTGTACAAAAATAAAATGCCTGCAAAGTATGTACAAATGTTGTAAAGCCAATAAGCAAGCATGAGTTCCAAAGTCAAATATGTAAGCATGCAGCTGGATGACTTGACTACACTGGTCTTGCATCCTAGGATAGGTAGCTACACTTGCTACCGTCCACTCATCTCTTCACCTCCTCCTCTTGAGCTGGTTGCCACTTGAACTTAGAAGGGAATACCCCGCTCCTCGATGATGGAGTCATTGGATTGGGGAATCATTGGGTTGTCATGCTGGAGAAGTCGGTTTCTTGTCATTCTAGTTGGGGAGAGCCACCATCAGTTACACTGTACGAGTCAGCTTCATAGTCAAAAGGGTTTGCGTATGAATTGAGCTATTTCTGACCTGGCTATCGAGGAGACTTGCACAGTGTTTTGGGATTCTCAGGAACTGTTGGATTTCAAATTCGGTTCTCAATAAGGTTCCGCCCGCACTAAAATTCCAATGGTCCGACTTAAGCTCCAAACTTTGATTTTGTGAATACAAGTTTGATATTTACACTTAATCCTCCTTCTTTTTCTTTTCTTTGCTTTTCTTTTCTGCACTTATTGCATAAGTGTTTGCTAGAGACTAGCAAAGGCAAGTATAGGGGTATGATGAATCTACGTTTCATCATCTTTATTCTATCATTTTGGCCTTGAAAACCCTAGTAAATGCGTGTAAATAGTGAGAAATCATGCATTTTATCATCCATGCATCATTGTGTAAATAGTGTATAAATTACGGTTTTTAAAGCCAAAATTATAGAATAAAGAAAAGAAAAGAAAACGAATAAAATATTGTAAATATTTTATGACCCTAAACCACAAGACCTAGGCATCTCGATGAATAGGTCGACAAGGAATAAAGTAGGGGAGATAAGGGCCAAAAATACCAATAAAATTCCTTTTATTTTATTCATTCTTTATTCATTTTGGGACCTATTTTTGGTTCCACTTTTTATACTTCAAATAAATAAACTTTGTACATGAAAGTTGTAGATAATTTTATATAGAAAAATATAAAATTGATTTCACTGAAAAATAATACATATATAAAAAGTTATGGTCTGAATAAAAATCCAGAGTCCCAACTTCCCAGACCCGTATCTCACAAATGAAAACTCCAAATGCAGCAAACTCACCTTTAATTGTATATAGAATAAAATAATCTATTTAATGGCGGTGGTTTCGCATTTGGAGGATCTACGGTTTGAAAGTTGATTTTTGGACCCACGTTGTATACTTGTACAGATTAAAATATTCATTTTATTAAATATTCATTATTTTTATATTTTTATATTTTTATATTTTTATAAATATTACTTATAATAATTATGTATATTAAAATCAGAATAAAAACCCAAATAAAATACAAAATAAAATACTTGTAAATATAATACATAGGTATAGAACCTATACACATACCTATACATTATATACTTTTATTTTATTAGGTATATAAAATATATCAGAAAAATAAAGTAAAAATATTTTTTAAGTGTATAAAAATATTTTATAATTTTATAAAATCATAAATAAAAAGAATAAAATTAAAATACACAAAATAAAAATAAAAGAATACAATATATAGGTAATATAACTATAAAGGGTATAAAAGTAAACTTCTAAAAATATACCTCAAAAAAAAATAAAAATTACCATAAAATAATTTATAAAAAAATACACATTTTTTATTTTGTAATCATAATTTAATAAATTGATTTACTATTCTAAAATGATTTTATATAGCTTTTTTCAGGCTTTTTCCTGGTTGGTCCACGTGGACCAACCAGGGGGGGTCGGAGAGTTGACCTCGGGTCAACTCTCAGACCCCAGCCTGTTCCCTCTGTCAGACATGAGTTTTTCTCGGTTTTTGCCCCTTTTTGGAGGGTGCATCTTACACCGTTTCATGATGGCGCCTTCTTGACATTTTGCCCTCGATCTGTGGTGAATCACGCCCAAGTGATTTCTTGGGGTGTGGATCATCACAGCGCCTCGTGCGCTTCGATCTTCACGCCTTCCCAGCCACTTCTTCAAAATGAGCCCGTCCACCTCCAATTCCCTTTGAACCCTCTTTGACCTTCTTTCCCCTCTTTGGTTGTGAGTTCTGGATTGGTTCTTGTGATAGGAGATCCTCCAACTCCTCAAGGGCGGAGCCAATCGACCAAGGAGGTGCTTCCACCACCTCCGACCAAGAGTGGCCGTCGAGGTATATCTCAGGTTCTTCAACCTTCGAGGTCCCCTTTTCTTCTCGTTTTTACTCGCTTTTCTTCGCTATTTATCTACCAGGTTCTAGTTCAGTGATTTAATTGCGTGATTGGTCAAGCTTTTGGGCCGCAAATCCACCTGAGTTCCTATGCCGGAGCTCCGCTCTGGCTTCCACCATCCTCCACCACTTCGCCTCATCTGTCCCCTATATCGCCCAATAACAGCCCAACATGCACCATACGAGCCCTTTCATTGCTCTTATCCAGGTTTTGCGGCTGGAAGGGGGTTTCTGTGCCCCATCTACTCTCTAGGAACCCCACCAGGTGCCCTCACGGGCGCAGGTGCCCTCGATGGCCTCCATGATCAGCTGACGCCTCTCCGAGCTGTGGACTACGTGCAGGAGCAGATCCCCCATCTCAGCGGCGTCGAAGGAGCCTTGGCGTGGTCGCGGGAGCCGAGTGAAGCGCAGCTGGTCGGCGTTCTTCACCAGTTCTTTCACCTCCATCCAGGGCCGTAGGATCTCGAGTCATTAATGGCGTGAAGCAGCCAGCGTTGGATCGTGCCCCCGCGTCAACCATTGTATCTCCAAGGGGCGTCTAATCTTGGTCGTTCAAGGCCGAACGGGCATCTCACGTTGTGACGTGACACGTGTATAAGTGACCAAGAATCCGTCGTCTGCTCCGCCAAAGGCGCGTGGGTATTTTGCGTGAACCCCCTCGCCAGTTTTTGTATTACTCTAATAGTCTTAAAACATTTGTCTGCTGCATAAAATTTTTGTGATATTTACTGTTGAACCCCCCAAGTTTTGTAATAATACAGGTTAAACCCCCACCTGGCTCACGTGCTTAGCGTGTGAGCTTTGGCGTTTTTGCAGGGTGGGCCCTGGTATTTTGGGATACGTGCAGTTAGACCGCAAACATGTTTGATTAGTTATAATTTTTGTGGCAAATTTACACTTGAGCCCCTCCACTTTGCATATTTTACATAAATGCCCCTGCAAGCATGCATTTTCTTTACGCTTCTAGTATTTAATCCGTGCCTGTAGAAAACCCTAAAAAATCTCAAAAAATCATATTAGGTCTATGCTGCATAGTAGTTTAAAGTAATATTTTTACTTTTCATATTTATTGCGTTTTATTATTTATAAAAAAATCAAAAACTTGCATTTTGTGCACTGTTTGCATTATAAAATCCACAAAAAATATAAAAACACATCAGAAAAATCCCAAAAAATATATTTTGTTTCTTTTAATGTGTTTTAACTTCAGTCCAAAATTCACTAAAAATTACAAAAGAAAACTCATAAAAATCACAAAACCCCAAAAACCTTTATAAAAATATTAAAAATTCTACAAAAATCCTAAAAATACAAACTGTGTCTCTGAATTTTCTTTGTTTCATTATATTTAAGTGAAAATTAATTTGGAGAATTTTTGCTACTGTTTTCCATTTTATTTCTCATTTTTAATTTCAGCCTTGTCTTTTATCCATTGTTTTCAGTATTTTTGACTTTAAAAATACCAAAAATATTTAGAAAACCCCCAAAAATCCCAAAAATAGTAGAAAAATATAAAAAAGCCAAAAAATTTTTATTCCTTAATTTTTGAACATTTTTATTTATTTTTATAAATACCTCTTTCCCTCTTTTCTTATATTATATACATATTCCAATTTTGAAAAAGAAAATAAATATATATATAATATAAAAAGAAAATATAAAATCAGTAAATTAAAAATCAAAATACAAAAATATAAAATTAAAAATTAAATAAAAATTATAAAATTAAAAACCCACAAAAAATAGCATTAATAGACAACTTGATCACAATTACACTTTTGAGCAATTTTGCCCCGATCTATCCTTTCTGCTCCCCGTGTTCGACCTCTACGCTACTTGCACACTATACACATCCTTTGTAGAGTTATAATAAATTTTAACTCCGCACATTTACTTTCATTGCTTGATTTACTTGTTGTCGGTTAATTGTTGTTTTAATCCGAATTTCGCGTGATCGATTCAGCGACTGAGTTCTCGCCCTATGTGGAACTTAAGATCACCAATTTCCGGGTTAAACACCAGGCTAGTTTAGATGTCAACTATGATCCAGGAAAAATATACAAGTATTTACAAAGATGCAATTTACAAAATATTTACACATGTGCAAAATTTTTGAAAAATGTTTTGAAAACATGGATGTATGCAAGAATGCAAGTTTTGCAAAATATTTACACAAATTTACACAAGGTTTTTGCAATCTTTTGATTTTTAAAACATTTTACAAAAAAAAATTGTACTATATACATAATTTTGATATGAAAAAATTTACAAGCTATTTACAGAAAAGATTTTTACAAACAATTTTACAAAAATAATTTGTACAACTAGCTATGTATGTGCAAAAAGAATTTTATTTACAAGGAAAATTTTTAATTTTTATGGATTTTTGGAATTTTTATTTATTAACACACTCACACAAAGTATGAATTACGGCTAAAGTATATATGAAATATATACGACACCCCCTATACTTAGCTCGAACGATGTCCTCAGAGTCAAGAGCGATGAAGAAGACGTAACACGTGCTTAGTACAGGGAAGTGAAAAGGAAGGCTATATACAAAGACGAATGAAAGAATATAAATGCAAGAGATCTCGATTTCCCCCTATACTTAGGATCAAGTAATCCTAAGTATAGTAGGTTGTACACGAAGGGAAATCTGAGTGAGAATGTACATGGTCTACCTCTCCTATACTTATGGTAAATTATCCCTAAGTATAGGCAGCAAAACAAAGGTAGAAATGACTCAAAAGAAACTCAAAAGTCTCACACCCCCCTATACTTAAGGTAAAGTGCACCCTAGGTATAGCAACATCGAAGATGTAAATGGGGTGTTGGACTGATGGAGTGATATGGACAACTAGATCTATACAAGTCAGAAGAACAGTGATAATCAGGCATGAGATGCAATAGATGTGAGTCAAGAGACCACATCTCACACAAAATGAATCGGGGCAACGTCAACGACTAGCGGCTCATGATCTAGATATGGCTTGAGCCGCTGCCCGTTAATACAAAAGGTACTCTTAGAAGACAACTCAGATATGTCAATACTCCCATTGTCGTGTACCTTTCTAACCAAGTAGGGTCCCTTACATTTGCTCTGTAGCTTCCCTTGAAATAATCTCAACTTGGCATCAAACAACCATACTCACTGTCCTGGCTCAAATTTCTTGTGGCTGATATGAGAATTATGCCACTCCTTCACTCTCTCCTTGTACTGTAGGCTGCTCGAAAAGGCTACATCACGAAGCTCCTCCAGGGCTGCTAACTCTACCCTCCTCTGATCTCCTACACTCACGAATCCATGATAATGTCTGTGACTGCCCAGAGTGACCTATGTCTTAGCTACATAGGTAAATGGCAGGTCTTGCCATAAACGAGGCGAAAGGGAGACGTACCCAACGGTGTCTTGATGGACATCCGATATACCTACAAGACCGAGTCCAAAAGCTGTGACCAGTCCTTTCGGTCAGGGTGGACAACCTTCTGCAATATAGTCTTGATCTCCTTGTTCGACACTTCAGCAAGACCATTGGTCCGAGGGTGATACGATGTATCTACTCGATGGTCTATGTCGAACTCTCTAGCAAGGGCCTTTACCTTGTCGTTGACGAAATGAGACCCTCCATCAAATATCAAAACTCGAGGTACCCTAAACCGTGAAATGATATTCTTCCTTAAAAATCTGCAAACAGACCTAGCATCTGCGGTTCAGGCGGGATGGCCTCAACCCAACGACTCACATAATCCACAACCAACAGAATGTACTCAAATCCCTGACTCCTAGGGAATGGACCCATGAAATCAATGCCCCATGCGTCAAAAACCTCACAGAAGTGAATGGGCTGCATCGGCATCATATCACGCTGTCCACAAGTGCCCATCCTATGACAGTCAGTACACCTCTTCACAAACTCATCAGTGTCCTTGAAGAGGGTAGGCCACCATAGGCCAGATTGGAGCACTTTCTGTGTCGTTCTCCTCCCAGAGTGATGTCCTCCTACCTCAAACTTGTGGTAGTAAGTGAGGACACTGTGGTGTTCCTCCTGAGGAATGCACCTACGCCAGACACTATCCCCTCCTTCATGATAAAGGACGGGATCCTCCCAATGGTAGAACTTGGCCTTCACGAGGAAGGTCTCAGCATGGGCCAATCCTGTAGGACTTTCTTGGCAACAAGAAAGTTCACAATATTGGCGTACCACGAGATAGAGGCGATAGCAAGGATCTCCTCATCTGGGAAGTGAGGCTGACGGGTGGCCTCGTTGGTAGTGAGGCTGCTGCTGCGGGTGAGGGTGAGGGTGAGAGGGGTAGTGATGATGATACTGCGGCTCAGGCTGCTCTCGCCTCCAAGATTGTCCCTGTTGATAGGGATGAGGACCATACTGCTAGTAGTGGGATGATTGTTGCTGCTGCTGAACTGGGGGTTGTTGCTGCTGTTGTTGCTGCTCACGCTGCTGGCCGTACTGGCCACCTTGAACTGGAGGCTACTGTTGGGAACTGGTGCCTCCGGTCGACCAGCGGAATCCGGGATGGTCTTGTCGGATACTGGGCTGGGGTCAGTCGTACCAAATTCCGTTGACATCCATCAACGGCTCCTGCTCGTACGAGGGCGGGGGAAGTACTGCCATGGGTTGATCCGGCTGGTAGACCACCATCTGAGTCTCCTAGGATGGTGGTGGCTGGTAAAACAACGTCAGCTGCTGGTACGACTCCACCTGGACATGGTGAACCTATATAGGCTAACTGGAGTGCTGGGACGAGCTACCACTGCTGCTCGTATCTCCTCATGACCTGAGATGGGACTGAGAAGCCGTCTGTACCTCTTGGAGACACATGATCTATGTCTTCAGGTCACTCAGCGTCTGTGCCATCTGGTCGATCTGCGTCATACCCTTGCACTGCTTCTTCTTTATCAGCTCGATCCGGTCCAGCTTCTCGCTGATGATGCCCATGTATACGGCTGTAGATTCTGCCTGTGCAGTTGTCGCAGACGAAATGGAAGGACCGGCATCGACCCGTGCTATCCTCTGAAACTGCATGGTCTGTGGTTGTGGGCATCCCTGGGTGTAGAGTCGGGTTTGGGACATCATGGTGTAGTTCTAGGCCATTTCCACATAGATAACCAGACATGATCCTCATCCTTAGCAAAGTAGTAACCGCCAAAAGAAGCGTTCACCAGGCCCTGCAGCTCTGGTGTCAGTCCGCAAAAGAAGCTTTGAACTAGATTTGGCTTCGAGATATCGTGGTGCGGGCATCTGTCTGTGAGATCTCTAAACCTCTCCCATGCCTCATGAAACTGCTCGTTGGGGAGCATAGAGAAGTTGCTGATCAGGACCCTCGCTACATTGGTCTGCCTGAGTGGATAGTACTTGTTCAAGTACTTGGTGCAGAGCTGCTCCAAGTAGTGACAAACCTCCCCAAATGCTTCAGCCAATTGGCTGCTCTGTCGACCAGGGAGAAGGGGAAGGCGATCATATGAATGGTGTCCTCGTCCACCTGCCGATCGTGGATGGTGCTGCAGATCATCTCAAATTCCTGGAGGTGGAGATGGGGCTCCTCAGTTGCGAGCCCGTGGAAACGGGGTAGAAGCTGTATAGTCTGTGGGTAGAACTTGAAGTTCCCCACGATCTCCATAAGAACAATCCATCGGTGGGTAAGCATCAATCCAGAGTTATGCAACTCCCGCATCGGTCTGGCTCCTGCTGTTGTTGCCGGTTGGACTGGCTCATCAGGCTGATCTGGTATTTCGGGCCCGTCTCCTGCAGGCCTGCATTGCTCATGGTCGGCTCTCATCCACTCCATCTCTCTCCTTATCACAACCATAAAAGCTCCCTGATCCCTAATCTGTTGCTGCATCGTCTCAAGGGAAGCTATCAAGGTGTTTTTGATGGCATCCTGATCCAGGACATAGGTCTGCTCTGCTCGTGGGCCTCCGGTGCGGTCGTCGCTGCTGCCGGCCATGGTCTCTACAAAGGAAAAGACCTAAGATCAGGTGCCGAAATATAATATGTCTGTTGCTCTATCTGATCGGGCACCTCTGGACTGTCAGAAGAAAGGTGGTCAGGGGGAGGGGGAACAGTATGGAAGCGAACTCGGGTTCGGAGAGGGGGTCTCGTCTCTCACGAACCGACCTAGATGAACGAGCCAGAGTGCTCGTAAGAGGTGCAGCCAAAGGCTGCCTAAGGGACCTCTGACCCATCATTGTGATCTAGCAAGTCGGGCAGATGGGATCGGGAAAGCGAACAGGATCAACAGTCAAACCCCCAATTCACTAATGCGACACGAGCTGATGACCGTAAGAGTTTGGTCTTTTATCTTGTCTTTTTTTATTTTGGTGATAACATAGTCTAACAGAGCGATTAAGCGAGCTGTTGGGAATCCAATGCCCCCAGGAGACTGTCCCGATCCTGAACTAGATCTTTACTAGCCAGTACAAGCCGCGGAGCGTTTACCGGCTACCCGATCAGCTCGCTCTGTTAAGGATATCGCATCCCGCTTTACCGGAAACCGGAGCGATCCTCACTGGAGAACGACTAGCCCAGAAGTAGTAGTCTGAAAAGGGGTCAGATTTGGCTCTACCTAGTGTGCGGGTCACTCTCTCGCCCAATCAAACCATACAAGGAGAGAGTTGCTGTCCAAATACAGATTTTTTTGGTGAAGTGTTTTTTTAGGTCCAATTTGCTTTAGCAGTCCCAAATTTTATGGTTTTTCTTTTTTAGAGATTTTTCAAGGAAACAAATACCTAACGATTTTTTCGGATTCTCCTGATTATTTTAGTCCAGAAAATGGAGGGAGAAGACGAAAAAGCTGATGCACGATGAAATCAATGATGCATGCCGAGTAAGAAAGGCGTACCTGACTCTAGCACTCTACATGCAGGGTGATCCACGCATAAAAATGAAGACAGAAAGTAAACTACCTATATGATGCACGAGAAAATTGGCCTTAGACGAAGCACTTTCTACCCGAGAAGAACAAATGGCTAACGGGTCAACAGGAGGGGTCGGAGCTTAGCCTTTTCTTTATTAATTTTTAATTAGGTCCAATTACGATCTAATAGGAACAGACAGATAATTAGGGTTGTGATCCTAATCAGTTACGTCACAATCAGGAGAAAATCCTAAGCTAAGACCAAAACCGCGTAAATCAGACATGTAGTTAAAAGTAAAATAAAATAAAGGCGAGAAAACTAAAATCAGTGAAAAACGCGGTGAGGTCACCCGAGCACACCAGTGCTTGGCGAAACAGACCTCGGTAGTCTACGATAAAGTCCAAGTGTTTGAGAGTCTGGTTGTCCTTATATTATTACAACAATAAAATAATCTGAAAATAAAACTATCCTAAACCTCTCCTCTCTTGCTCAACCTCTCGCTCTCTCCTACGGCTCCATACAGAAGGGAGTCGCCTCCGACTTTCACAGTTGCTTCAGCTTTTCGAAGAAAGCCACCTCGATCCTCGGGCCCTTGTAAGAAATCAAACAAGAGTGGGTCAGAACCAGATTATTATAAAAGTAAACAAGATAAAATAAAATAAAATAGAAACTATATGCAAAAATAAAAATAAAGACAAATAAAATAAAACAAACAAAAACAAAAATAAAATAAAAGAAAAGAAAATAAAAAGAAAACAAAATAAAAAGAAAACAAAAGGAAAAAAAGCTGCGGGAAAAGCCATGGAACTGAAAACCGAACAAAACGAAAATAAAACGACTACTAAGCCTTGTTCCCTAGCAACGACGTCATTCTGATGATCTAGAAAACCTCTCACTATCGGGTCAAGGTAAAAATATTCGGTGTCGTTGCAACCCTAATAGAGAGACTCAGTCAACAAGAAGATAAGACCATCAAATCAGAAAATAAATCAATAAAACACGAATAGCGGTCCTTGCTATTTATTTAACCTCGTATAGCAACCAGGGTTGAACTCAAGGAGCACGGGTTGGCCGAATCGACCAACAAAGTAGTAAAAAATGAAATAAATAAAGAGAGGTGTATTGGTGGATTTTTATATATTTTTAAATTTTTTATATTTTTAATTATAAAGGAAGTATAAAAAGAGAGTAAAAGGCACACAATCAACAATTTATTAAACACTCCAAAATAACTCAGAAAATTCAAATAAAATTATTTTTGTGTTTTTATATTTTTAAGTGTTTTTGGTGATTTGTTTTAGAATTTTATATTTTTAGCAGATTTTATAAAAATCAAAAATGGCAAAATTAGTGAACAAATGTACAGTTAGATTTGAAAGGCTAATTAAAAATAGATAATTAGCCTATAAAATCTGAAGGTAATTTTTATAAAAAATAGAAATAAAAATTAAAACAAAAAACAACAAAAATTTCTCAAAAAATTTGTGAATTTTTTACACAGTGGCTGGGGCTACGTGTCAAATTTTACACGATTAAGATTTTGTTTGATATTTTATTCAACCAATATAAGAGCTACAGCACACATGGACCAAGGTGCAAAGAAACAAAGTTCTGGGGCCAAATAGATAACATGTATAGAAACCACAGGGCTTAAATTGCAAATAGTCCAAACAAGCACGTGTCACATACGTGACTCACATTCATAGGGATTAAAATGTAAATCCTATTTGTAAAAATATAAACAGTAACAACTCAGAACTATAGGATAGAATATGCAAAAGTACCACAATCACGTGTTGAAGCAAGTGCACCACATATACAGGGACTAAAATGCAATATGAAAAAGTCTAAGGTCCTCAGTGCAATTTTTAAAAAATAAAAACAACTGAAACTAATATTTACAATACTAAACTATAAATGTAAAAAGAAAAGGGGCCTAAGTGATATTACCCCCATTATTTCGATCCATGGCCGAAGGAGTGCCACGTGGAAAATAGGATGGCTCTGGTGCGTGGGTACCCCTTCACGATGGACGCTCGAGATGAGCCCCTCAGGTGATCGGACGGCTAAGTACTCTCCAAGGATGAGTGACTGCGATGGACCTAGAGCGAGGTGCTCGATATAACGGTTCTGGAGGATCCGCGAAGAACCAGTCATCGGTGAGTTTCACCGGCCAAATGCGTGCGCGGGGGACCTCCTCAGACGTTGCGGAGGTGGGCGAATCGATGATGGAACTCGTCCACAGCGGTGGGTGTGCTCAGATAGAATCGGAGACGTTGGAGAAGCTACGGCGACGGGGAGGAACATGAGCACATGTGCCTGAACGGTCGGACCCCCAGATGGGGTCCAACTTCGATGAAACCTGCACGGAAAGAAAGCTGGGTTGAAGGCAAAGTGCCTCGACCCGGTTATGGGCGAAGTGGGTGATCTGGTGAGGCGGAGCGGGAGTCTCCGGCAAGGCGACGGAGGAGGAGACCTACTTCTTGGTTCCGGGGCGAACCAAGATGATCGGAGGGCATAGAAGGTGGGGAGAGGTATCGCGGAGGTGATGCGATGATCGGATGGAGAAATGGTTGGTCGGAGTGCGGTGAATCGACCGGCGAAGGCCGGTGGCGCGAAATCGAAGAATGGAAATGGAAGCTACGATATGGGCTAACAAGGATACCTGACGATCGAGAGCGTCTGTGGGGGATATGGTGTGTCTCCTGGAGTCCTTGCCTCGATGGAGTGGCGCCTCTAGAGGCTCGAGCTCGCCGGTAGCGGAGCTTGATGGTGTTGACCGCCGGACCTGGGGCTAGATCGCTCCTTTCCTCGCTGCGACACCTCCCAAAGCTTGTTGTCACTCAAGGCAGGAAGGTGGAGGTCCTGGGAGTATGAAACGGTGGCCAAAGGTGCGTGAAATGGCGGGAGGAGGTGAGACTATATAGTGCCAGGGGTCTGGCAAGAATGGAGTCGGGCGCGCAATCCAATGCTCAGACCCCTAAAAAGATGATCGGGCGTGGATCAGGGATCTCTCATGGATAATCGGGGCCTGAGGTTTAAGGAAATTGGTGACAGATCGTGACGTGATAATTTGGAGAAGTCGCGTCGAAAGCGCATATCCGTGAAGGAGTGGTCCTGGAATCCGTGAAGGAGAGTTGACCGGGGGTCAACAATCCCCCGTGGACCATTGGAAAAAGATTTGCAAATTCAAAATAAAATAGGAAAAGGCTTTATTTCAAAATATTTAAAAAATCAAAAATGTTTATTTATTTTCAAAGTATATTTTAATGATTTGTATTTATTTTTTTGAAAAATAAATTATGTATTTACATTATATTATTATTATATACAGGTATATATACCTATGTATTTTTGAATTTTATTTTTATTATTTTATTTATGTATAATTATTTCAATTTTATACTTTATTTATATACACCATAAAATTTTGAATATAAAAAGATTTTTATTTGATTTTTATTAAGTATTTACAAAGGTGAAATAAATACATCTTTTATTTTATGTACATGGTATATGTACACTGATGAGAGAGAATTTATTTATTTTTCTTTTTCTTTTATTTTTTTCAATTTTTATTTTATTTTTATAAATATCTACAAATTATGGGAAACACAAATATATTTTTATTTTTAGAAAATAAAATATGTACACTAAGAGAGGGTATTTATACATTGTTGAGCCACCCTATCTCTCTCTACTTATTTTATTTTGCGTTCAGGCCCTTATGGAGCCTTCTCTTGGGTTCAGGTCACTCAATATTTATTCTAAATATTTCCCTCTTTTTCTTTATTTCTTTATTCTTTTATTTTTGCACAAAAACATGCTAATTATTGATATTTACACAATGCACACTTTTTGATAAATTATTCTATTTATAAACATATACATCATGTTTTGCAAAGGTTTTTAGCTAAAATAAAGAATAAAGAGTGATGAATGAGGATTCATCAGTTAGCCACGATTATATTATGCTCATATCCCTTCCATTTGCCTTGGGTGCAAAGCAGACTACTGGGTGAAGAATATGGGAATTACAGTCAATACTTATGGTCAGTTTAAGGACCTTTCTCTGAAGAAGTTCTACACCATATGTCGGATTAACATGATGAGGACACGCATCACAATCTTTTCGCAGCTACCCCATGAAGCCTTTTGTGACGCTTGGGAGAGGTATAAGGACATCCTGTAGAAATGTCCTTGTCATGGTCTAGGTGATAACATCTTGGTCCAATCGTTCTTCGTCGGTCTCAACCCTGAGATGCATGGTTTAGTAAGTGTTTCCTATGGAGGAAACTATACTTCACGTCGAGTGGATACCGTCTAGAGGGTATTCGAGTGGATGGCTGAGACTAGATGTTTACAGACCACCAGCAGGGCATACACACAGTCCCCCAGTTCACTCTCATATGGAAGGGGAAAATCAATTGTAGTCAATCTCTCTCAGGAGGTTATCCCTAAGATGGAGCTCCTTGCGGACAAGCTTACAGTAGTCGAGAGGATTGATAGGAGGATTAATGAGTTAGACCATAACACCTACAAAATACACAAACAGATGGAGGAGTTGACTGAGAAGGTATCTAAGATAAAGATACCTGTCGTGAATGCACCGACTGCTCCCATATACCAAGTTCACCATGTTCAGAAATAGCTAGTGTCAGGGAAACCCCAGTTGTGAGAGCAGAATTAGTCCAACACCGATTCGTCCCAACAGCAGCTCCCATCCATGGAGACAGTTCAGGAGGAGCCTCGATCAGTTTGGGAGGTGAATGGATAAGGTATGCTTAGGACCCTATCAGGTAGGGAAGTACAAGGGATAGACAGACTTACCAGCGTCCCCCAACTTTTCACAACACCGCATTCACCTCCGCACCACCTCCTTCACAGCAGAGCCCTGGATTACAACCACCCCATCAGTTGCAGCAGCAGTACCAGCAGTATGGTTGACAGGTCCAGTACCAACCGGGCCAGTAGAGCCAGTAGTTCTAACAGATGCCCCAGCACCAGCAGTAGTAGAGGCAATACCTTGATAGCAGGGCTAGACTTCCTGTTCTTCTTAGTCTTTTCCACTTCCTTCTTCGTCTGGCCCCACTGATTCACAATTCCGGTAGATACTCGACTCACTTCATTACTATCAGAATGAAATTCATGACTTACAGATGGAAGTCAATCACCTGTTCAGATGGAGAGATGAGCAATCTACATCCTCTATCTCGATCCCAACCCAAGTACATGCTAACCCTAATAGCCTGAACCGTTCTAGTTCACAGTAGCACCTTGGTCAGGTATACTATTCAGCATCTCTTAGATCTGAACATGAGATTCTTTCGTGTGACTAGGCAAACCATATGTCACTTAGGAGCGGAAGGACCATGATTATACCTGATCGAGTGAGGAACATGAAGAGAAGCCTCTCTGGAGGCCTACTTGAGGAGTTTTTAGAGGACGAGGAGGAGAGGAAACACATTTGGAGGCCCCATTAGCAACATCCGAGGATCTTTTCTTAGGGAGCCGAGAATAGAAAGAGAGTACGAATTCAGCGTCAGCAGCATCGAGATATCTCAGATTCTGTGGAGGACCTTGCATCTCCGGTATAGGCTGATACCACTGCATCTTCTTTTCCACAACCTATAGTAAATAGTTTTGATTTCAATCCCATGTTGCATCAAAAAGATTCATGTATGAAGAACTTTGTTTCCGTTATTTCCAACAATGATCTTTCAGTTCATGATTCAGATTCTTCATCTTCTGTTTCCCTCCCTCCCATCCCTTTCCCCTGTGTTCTTATGGGAGGAAAGACAAACAGAAGATTTAGATGGATGACCTTGATATGGCATAGTTTTATAAAGAGAATGTCACAGTCAATGTGCCATTTGATGAATATGTGGCTGACCATCCTGCATTCCAGAAATACCATAAGGAGAGATGCACACCTACTAGGGTTAGCAGGAAGAAATCGAACCAATATGTGAAGACTCATAAGTTGTTAGTAGCCACAACCTACTGTCTCAAGAATCAGCAATTACCAAGGAAAAAGAGAGACATGGGTGCTCACTACGTGGAGAGTCATAACGACGACATTGCGATTGCGCACACTCTCTTAGATAACGATTCTTTAATCAACTTACTTCCCTTAACACTATATCAGAAATTAGAGTAGGGGACACTTCTCAAATCCAGAGCTTTACTCCAATTCATAGATCGTTCAATAAAAAGACCTACATGAGAGGTGAAGAATGTCGTTATCTCATCGAGGGGTAGGACTATAAGGTTGACTTCACAGTTTTAGACATGGAGACCCCCAACCATTGGAGAGAATCTCATATCATTCTCGAGCGGCCCTTCCTTAGGACCACAGGTGCATCTTTCAACTATGGTACGAGAATGATGAAGTTCCGTTCTCTGAACGGAGAGGTGAACCTCGAGATGAAGCAGACGAAATGGTAGCGACCCTATTCGGAGAGTAGTACATAATACTCATCTTAAGAGGCAGATTATCGAATGATCAATACCGTTAGGATTTAGAGATATGTTTCTTCTATCAGAGTGGGACCCTTTCATCTGAAAATGATATAGTGCATGATGTAGTTTGCCAGGTGTTTCCTGATCTTGTGAGAGATGAATCTACTTATTCCGATTATGACGTAGAGATCCATCAGGTTCTGTCAGTTCCATTTCCTTCTAAACAATCATGGGACATAGATGACTCGGATACGGCTTTTGCCGAATTACTGTATTTCTTTGGCAATCTGACTCCCGATACTTTTGAATTGGTGGCGAGCACTACATAGCTTATCCCCCCTCCATGTAGCACACAACCAGATTCATATTCAGTTCAGCCCGATCTGCTTGATGACACCACATTACCAGAACTGAAGTCAATCCCTCCTACATTTAAGTATGCCTTTCATGCACGACCCAAAGAAATATATCATGTTATCATTAGCTCAGACTTGATTTTAGAACAAGAGTGTAGGTTGTTAGAGGTATTAGAGAGGAACCATAAAATAATAGGCTGGATAGTGTCAGATATTGTGGGGATCAACCCCTCTTTCTGCTCGCACCACATTTTTACTGAGGATAATGTGTGACCTTCCCGTGAGTTATAGAGGAGACTAAACCCAAATCTTCGAGAAGTAGTGAAGAATGATATTGAGAAATAGTGCAAGGCAGGGTTTATAAACTCTATTTCCGACTCCAAGTGGGTGGCCCCACTTCATCTTGTCCCGAAGAAGTTGGGAATCTGGATGGTCACCAACGAGGAGGAGATAGAGATTATGACACGAGTGCCCACGTCATGGTACATCTGTGTTGACTACAGGTGCCTAAATGCCACGATCAAGAAAGACCACTTTCCCTTGTCATTCATTGATCAGATCTTGGAGAGACTTACAGGGAAAGTGTTCTTCTGTTTTCTTGATGGGTACTCGGGATACAACTGGGTAGCCATAGCCCCTGAGGACCAGGAAAAGACCACATTCACATGTCCATTCGACACTTACATGTTCAGGCGCATGCCATTTGGGCTCTGCAATGCTCCTGGCACTTTTCAGTGATGCATGAGTGTCGTATTTTCCCATATGGTTGGAGATTTCGTGGAAATGTTCATGGATGACTTCTCGATTCATGGTTATTCATTTGATACATGTTTAGTGAACTTCGATCGAGTCCTCAATCGGTGTAGGGAGGTGTATCTGGAACTCTCTTGGGAAAAGAGCTACTTTATGGTGACGGAGGGTATCGTGTTGGGGCATGTCATCTCCAAGAGGGGAATGGACGTTGACCCTGCTAAGGTGGATTTGATCAATAAACTCGATCCGCCCACTAACGTGAAGTCAGTGCGGTCATTTTTAGGGCATGTTGGATTTTATAGGAGATTTATTCAGGATTTTTTAAAAATTGCCCACCCACTGACTGAGCTCTTAGGGAAAGACACAGAGTTCGTTGTATATGACAAGTATCTAGAGGCCATTGAGCTCTTGAAGATGAAGATTTGTGACTCACCTAACATACAAGCTCCTGACTGGTCTCTCCCCTTTGAGATCATGACTAATGCTTCAGATTTTGCTATAGGATCTATGCTAGGACAATGGTAAGAGGGGATCCCATTTGTCATCCACTATGCGAGAAAAGTATTAGACGCTACACAGAAGAACTATAGCATGACTGAAAAGTAAATGCTCATTGTAGTATGGGCCCTTGAGAAGTTCAGGTTGCATGTTTTGGGTTGTAAGGTGACAATCTAAACTGATTACACAACCATTCGATACTTAATGGAAAAGAAGAATGCAGAGGCACGTCTTCTTAGGTGGATTTTTCTCCTCCAGGAGTTTATATGGAGATAAAAGGTAAACATGGAGTGAATAATATTGTGGCTGATCACCTTTCTCAGATTGAGCTTAAGGATTCTCTAGATTTTGAGAATATTAGAGCTACCTTTCTAAACAAGTCAATTTGTGTTATTGACTTACTCCCTTGGTATGCCAACATGGTGAACTTTCTTCTCTCCAAGCAAGTTCCCCAAGGTTGGAGTAGGAGCAGCATTGACCGACTAATGTCGGATTCGAGGAGATACAACTGGGATGATACGTTTCTTTTCTTTGAAGGGTTCGATTGTGTTTGGAGAAGGTGTATTCCTCAGGATTAATACCAAAATGTCATCATGTATTGTCATTCTCTTGAGATTGGAGGACACCATTCGGGAAAGAGAACCGCTCACAAGGTACTCCAATGCAGATTGTATTGGTCGACCCTATTCAGAGATGATATTGATTTTGTTTGTTTGTGCCCTATTTGTCAAAGGATGGGTTACTTAGAGAGATGAGATGTCCATGCAGTCTATGAACATTTGCGATGTCTTTTATGCATAGGGAATATATTTTATGGGTCCTTATCCCAATAGCCAAGGACACGGGTACATCTTGTTAGCGGTTGACTATCTGTCTAGGTGGGTGGAGGCTTTCCCAACCAGAACTGCAGACAGTAAGATTGTCTATAAGTTTGTGAGATATCGTATTAATGCTAGGTTCTAGGTGTCAAAAGTTTTGATATCAGATGGGGGTAACCACTTCGTGAACCGAGATGTGCGATCTTTAGCCAAGGACTATGAATTTGAGCACAGAGTCACTAGTCCTTACCACCCACAGACCAATGGCATGGCAGAGGTTTCAAATAGAGAGGTGAAGAATATTTTGCAGAAGTTGGTTCATACCGGTAGGAAGAACCGGACCCAACTCTTGGACCAAGTTCTGTGAGCCTATAGGACAACTAACAAGACACCATTGAGCACTTACTATTCATAATGATCTATGGCAATCCATGCCATTTGCTCGTAGAGCTGATTCACAAATCCAAATGGGATATTAAGAAGACTAATTAGAGCTGTCACCTAGAGAAGCTTACTTGAACATGAACGAGCTCGTGGAAATACGAAATAGGTCATATGACAACAGTTTGATTTATAAGGACAAATTAAAGAGATGGCATGATCAACACATTAGGTGCAAAGACTTTATCCCTAGGCAAAAGGTATGGTTGTTTAATTGTGGGTTTAAGATGTTGCACGGGAAGCTCAAATCTAAGTGGATGGGTCTCTTTGTTGTCGTGAAAGTGCACGTGCATGGAAGTGTTGAGATAGTTAATCTCACTGATGGTGCACAATCCCATGTGGTGATTGGACAACTGTTGAAGCATTTTATGGATTCTAAATAACAGTTAGTTCAAGTTGAGGTCATCAACTTCATACAGAGTAAGCACAGAATAGATACATCATATTACTTTTCATGAAGATATAGCATCAAGATTCATTCACTTTTATATATTCTCCCTTCTCTGTATATTCTCCAAATCTCATCGGTTCTCACACTCACTTTTGTCCTAGACTTAGGCTGACCAGAGCCTAAGTATAGGGGGAACCAATGCCTGCCCTTTGTATATACTCATCGATTTTTCCCCTTGACCTCACCTGCCCCATTTTTTATCATCTTCTACACTTAAGATGACCAGAGCTTATGTATAGTGGGCGGGTGGACTTTTATACTTTTTGTTATTTTAACTCTCCTACTATTAGCACGAGCTATGTCTTTTCTTCATTTCCTGTGCTTTGAGGACATAGCATATGCTAAGTAAAGCGGGGCATGTATATATTACATATATACTTTACCCATAGCTCGTACTTCCATGTATTTTTGCAGCGTATTGTTGAACATATTATGCAATAATTACAGAGTGGGTAAAATTGAAAAAAAGTGTAAATACTTTTATACATGTATAATATGTATATTGTATAATACTTGTAACATTCTTGTAAAAAAATATAATACTTTTGTAAAATTTGTTGTAAAATAGTAGGTATACAAAAAATGAAAAAAGGAGTTTCTTATTTACTCTTGAATATCATCCTTGCATTCACAAAAAATGTCTTGCGCATCATATACATTGCATGGCATCTCCATTTGATTTGCATATCTAGCATATGCAATGTGAAAAGTTAGTGAGTTCTGAACAAAGTTATGAATAGAAGTCGAGGATGGATTTGATTTGACCTTAATCTACCAAATTTCAGAGGAACCTTAGAGGAACTAGAATTAAGATTTTTCAGGTTGAGTAACTGATTTCTTTGAATCTGCAAGTCTATGTTCACATGTCATCTTGATTAGTCTAAGTAGAATATTTCATACACACGCACGATTCTTTTAGACAGTGACCTAACTTGGACAAGCACCATGCATGTAGCTTTTCATTGATGAGATGGTGAGGAGGTAGAATCCTTTGTCTTGGAGTAGCACACAGGTGGTAACATTCGTCCTCCACTATGGAGGGTAGAGCATCTCAACCTTGTCCAGTGGCATCAACGTCTAAAGACGGGATGTTGTGGGTTGCAATAAAGCTTCAAAAGAGGGATATTCTACTGGATCAAGAAGAAAAACTCCTTATGTACATGCTTCACCTTGTATATAGTTCAAAAAAAGGGGGAAAAAGAAGAAATGATGAACTCCAAAAAATAGGGCAGGCCTGATTGAAAATAATATGCCTGTCGGAGTTTGTATTTGCAAGGCATATGCTTCAAAGTCTCATACCAAGGAAGCCTACAGCAGGAGAATTGACTACGTTAGTCAAGATCCACAGATATGTGACTACACTGTTCACAATCCATTCTCTTCTCTATCCCCTCTTCTTAAGCTAGTTGCACTTGAACTTAGAAGGGAATACCCCGCTCCTCGACAAAAGAGTTGCTAGACCGGGGAATTAGAGTTACCTTTTAGAGGAGGTTTACCATTTTTGATGCGGAGAGTTATATTTCACTTACACGGTACAAGTAAGATTCATAGTCATTAGAATTTGCATATGAGGATTTGTTCTGACCACACTGTTGAGGTGACCTGAATAGAGACTCGTGGAACTCATAGGTTGTTAGGTCTTAAATTCAATTCCCAATAAGATTCTACCACATTATTAATCCAAAGGTCGAGTCAAGCTCCATTTTCACCTTTTCTTCATGGCCTTTGTATGGAACCCAAAAACTTTCCACTCGTGCATTTCATTTTAGTTGCTCAAGGACGCACAAGGTTTAAATATAGGGAGTTGATGGATATGTGATTCATCAATCTAAAAGTCAAAAATAGAGCTTTGTTCCCAGGTAATTAGTTGTATCTTTCTATTTATTTTGCATTATTCTCATTCGTACATTTAGAATTAATGTCTGTATTTTAGCATGCATATTTGCATTAAATAAGAAGTCAAATTCACTTGTAAATATCACTTGTATATTTACCATATTTCTCATATTTTTATTTATTTTTATCTAACTTAGAATTGAATAAAATCAACTCTATAGTGTACATATTACACACTTTAATAAAGGAAAAATATCAAAAAATACTAACTTGTAAAATTGATTAATAAAACCCTAACCCTAGTTTGAGACTAAGAACCTTAAAACGTGAATACCTCTCTCATACAGTATCCTATGGAGCCCTACTCATGTTGAATTAATGAACATTCAATTAACATCAAAACAAGACCAAATTCAAAAGAATCAGAGTCCATAAGTGAAACTTGGGTTTCGGGCCCCTAGTGTAAATTGTATATATTGACCAAACTATCACTTCATTTTATCTTTTTATTTTCTTAATTATTAAAAACCCAAAAATAGATTAAGGTGTAAATATTCCTTTCATGTTTCTCTAATTGTATTTTGATTTTTCTCTTATTTAAAATTATAAAAATATACAGAATATAAATTTATACATATAAGATACCACCCAAAAATACATATTGTACATACGATTTATTTTGATTTTTGAACCTTCATGAAAGTTGTAGATCTCATCGAGATGAGTAACTTTTGTGTTGACCACTTTTTGATTTGACCCCTTTATTATTTCCTTTAAACTTTTCTTTTTGATTTATTTTTTGATTTTTCTGGAAGTGACACGTGGCGGCTCCTAGCTACCACTGTCACCCCATTTTTTATTAATCTTTTAGTTATTTTTTTATTAAAAATTTGTTAACTTGTTTATTTTATTTATTATTTTAATAATTTGTTTATTTTATTTATTATTTATTTATTTTAATTTAAATTTTCTATTATATTTTATTTATAATTTATAATTATTATATTTATTATTTTATTTATTATTATTATTTATTATAGTTATTATTATTATTGTATATTTCTGCTTGCCATGTGGCCCCACCCTTACGCATCATGTGGTCACCTCTTTCTCTATCCTTCTCTCTGCTAGGTGACTGATGAATACCCATTCATCACTCTTTATTCTTATATTTTAGCTACAAAAACCTTATGCAAATGCATGTAGATATGTGTAAATAGGAATAATTAGCAAAAGCATGCATTTTGTAAAAACCTATAATTAGCATGTTTTTGTGCAAAAATAAAAGAATAAAGATGAAAAAGAAAAAGAGGGAAATATTTAGAATAAATATTGAGCAACCTAACCCAAGGGAGGGCTCAGCATGGGCCTGACCGCATAAAAGCCAAAGTAGAGGGAGATAGGGGCTCATATGTAAATATCTATATAAATAAATAAAATTATATTTTCCTCACCCAAAAATATGCTTGTACATATTTGTATATATTCAGAAAATATTAAAAACAAAATAAAAATTTGAAAATTAAAAAGATCAAAAATACCCTTTCACCATGTACATAGACCATGCTTCCTTATTTATTTAACCTTATAAATAAATAAAATCATTTTCTAAACTTTTTGTAAATATTCTATGTTATATATTGTAAATAAATAAAATAAAAAGAATCAAAACAAAAATCAAATAAAAATAACAAAATTAAAATTACAAAAATATATTGTACATATGCCATGTACATAGTTGTACATAACTATTTATTTCACCTATGTATATAAATCATAAAAACAAAATAAAATCACCCTTTTATTCCTCATTTTATTCTATAAATAAATAAAATATAAAATAGAATAAAATTGTACAAAAATAATAATTAAAAATCAAAAATCAAAAACCTACCTAATGTACATATACCTATATATAGCTACATAGTGTAAATACCTCATTTTTATTTCCAAAAATTAATTAACAATCACCCAAAAATAGAAAAAAATAAAATAAAATATTTTGTGTTTTAAGTTTTTGCTAATTCCACCGTTATCTAGCCTAAAATAAATAAACAAAAATTAATTACGTGGCATTTTCCCATTGGTCCACGGGGAATGTTGACCCACGGTCAACTCCCCCCGCGGACCCTCTTCTCTCGCGGATCAGGCTGTCGACCTGATTTCTCCGATTTTTCCATGCCTGATCCGCCCGCCATTTGCGCAAACCCCGGGTCCTAATTCTTCTTCTTGCATCCGAGGCCAACGCCCGGGGGATTGCATCGGGGTCCGCGCTTCATGCTGCCCTACCCGACCAGCCCTAGTCGGGTCTGCACCCATATATATCTCGAGCTCCGCCACCTTCAATCGGCATCTTTGGCTAATCCGCTCCACCCCCAGTGAGCTCCAGTGCCCGAGCGTGAGTGATAGCTCGCTCCAGGTGCCGTCGCAGCGAGGAGAGGGGCCGGATTCCACTGATCCGACGAGTTAGCACCGCCGTGCTCCGCCCAGAGCAGGAGCTCGAGCCTCGGGCCGAGACGACCCTTGAGGCCACGACCAGGAGCTCCCCCAGCTCCAGCATAGTCTCCTCGACCGCCCAGGTAATCCCTTAGCTTCCCTATTTAGCCTAATTTCCATTTTGCCCCAAATCGCACCTCCGCCGTTCTTCATCGATTCCGACCATCTCGCGCACCCATTCGACCATCGGAATCCATATTCACCTCCGCCTTACCTCCGCCCACCTTCTCCGCCCTTCCGTTCAACCCAGCTCGCACAGGAGCTGGGATTCGAATCCCCTCGCCGTCGCTTCGCCGGGGTTCGTCCGCACCGACGCACAGACCACCTCCACGATGCCTAACCGGGTCGAGGCACTTTGCCCTCGACCCGTGAAGCTTCTGAGCCATTTTGCAGGACCGGAGGAGTCCACCGGAGGCCTCCCGACATTCAGACAGGAGCTTCTCCTCCGCCGACCTCGTCGGAGCCCTCCAGGGCTCGGATGGGCCATCGGAGCCAACCATCAGCTGCGGAGCTTCATCGCAGACCTTTTCCGATCTTCAGAAGCAGCAGGCGAGGATCCCAGCGCTCGCACGAGGCCGGCGAAAGTCGCCGGCGACCAGTTCTTCCTGGATCCTCCCGGACCGTTGATCGTGCCTCCTCGCTCCAGGTGTGATCTGAGCCGTCCATCTCCAGAGTTGTTTCGAGCGTCCGATCTGAGGAGACGCCATCTGGAGCGCCCACCAGCCGTACCCGTCAGATCAGCCACGTGGAGCGCATCCGACGGCCCGCTTAATAAAGGGTAATTTACCCTTAGGCCCAGCTCTTGTTTTTATTTAGCTTTAGTCCTGTAAATATTTTAGCAAGTTGTTTAGTTTTAGGGTATTTTGCATATTGGACCTCATCCTTTAGATATTTGCACTTATACCCCTATCTGTGTGGAGCCACGTGCTTCGTCACGTGTATGTTTGGGTTATTTGTGATATATTCCCTGTAGTTCTGGATGTTTATAAATGAATGAAACATTTTTAGTATTTGCATCTATGCCCCTGTGAGTGTTTTTATTGCGCATGTGCGCTTATTTTAGGGTAATTTGCATCTGAGGTCCCCGGACTTTTGGTACGTGTTACCAAATAGTCCCCGGACCTTGTTTTTCTTACAAAGAGGTCCCTGAGTGCCCCAGGCACGCGCCGCGTGCGTGCGTTGTGGGTATTTTGCACCTGGACCCCCAGAACTTAGGGTATTTGCATTTCAGTCCTTGTGCACAGTGCCCCCTTGTGATTTTTGAATAAAATATCAAATCACCTCCAAATTCGATGAAAATTTGATACATGGCTCCTGCCATGTTGTAGAATTTTTGAGAATTTTTGAGTTTATTTGTTATTTTTAAAAATTCAAAAACCTCTATTTCAGCTACTGTCTAGTTTTAAAAATCCCAAAAAATATAAAAACTCCCTCAAAAATTCTAAAAAAATTAGGTACTGTTTCTTTTGTGTTCTTTTACTTTCTAGCCAATTTGGCTATTTTTCACTGATTAAAAACCATAAAAACTTAAAAACACCTAAAAAACCATAAAAATTCTAGTAAATAATCTAAAAATCCAAAAACAATAATTTTGGTACTCAAATTTTCCTTGTTTTACCTAGTTTCCAGGAAAAATACCTCCAGGTCCTTTTTAGGTCCTTAGATATTTTATCTAGGGATTTTGGGCCTGGCTGGACAGTACCTTGCATTTTTGTTACTGTTTGATTTTTAGAAAATAAAATACACATCATAAAAATTCCAAAAATTCACCTAAAACACTAAAAAACCTAAAAAACATAAAAATATTTTTGTTTGAATTTTTGCTTGATTTTTGACACATTAAATAATTAGCTAAAGTGTGCTTGCTTTTGTATTTCTTTTGTTTTCTTCATATTTAAAAATCCAAAAAAAATATAAAAAATCATTAAAAATCACTAAAAATATTTGTCTTTGATTTTATTTCATTTTTACTACTTCGTAGGCCTTTGGCCAACCCGTGCTCCTCGAGTTCGACCCTGGGAGCTATACCAGGATAAACTCATAGCTGGACCGCTATCTTCATGCTTGATTGATTTTATTTGTTTCGAGTGGTCTGATATTTTTCTTGATCGACTTAGCTGAGCGACCGAGGTCGCAACGACCTATCTAGATACCTTTACCTTTGTCGCTCGGCTCGGTCATCAGTGACGTGCCTAGCACGTGACCAACCCTCCTTCTCCTACATCGTGCCTTTATCTCTCTCCCTTACCTTTCGGGCTCTCTCTTCGCTTGCGACCCAACTAGCCCTGATTCTTGCGCGGCTCCACCAATCGCAACCGCCCATCTCCACCAAAATCGTTCCCCCCTCGCAGCTTCCTTCAAAAGGCAGCCTCCACACCTGTCGCCTCACATCTTCCAAGTAAGGAGAAAATGCCTCAAGATCCCAAATCGACAACAAGGTTGAGTTCTAGTTGAGCGAAGACTGGCACTATCCCAGACAATATCTGGTGAACACTTCACCGTCACAACACCACACCTCAGAGTTGCTAAGCTTTGAGTTTGTCGCATCCTCAAGTGAAGACCCATTGGACTTTCTCCAGCAATCCCAGACATCCAATCCACTTCCAGGTAGACCTCTTCTCCCTTGCTTCTCTTTCCCCCTTTCATTTCTCCTCCTCTGTTCTTCCATGTCTTTTGCTTTATTTCGTCCACCACAACCATCTCAACCTCCACATTTTTTTCACAAACCACTGATCAACACCTTCAATTCCCCTCAATTCACGAGCCACACGGGACAAATTGTACAAAACACCTCACAGGATCGGGTATTTAAAGAAGTACCCTCATGCGCTATTTTTTATTTTACATTTATTTTCTTGTTTTGCATATATACCCATGTGTTGGGCATCAATTTGAACTTTCATTTTGCATCATTTTATCATTTTATAATTTGCATATTATATGCTCTATCATTGTGGATCTTGAGTAAATTTTTTTGAGTCGTGATTTATTTAATATAATTATATATTAGGAAAAAGGAATAATTAACCCACTACATGCTATTTAATTGATATTAAATTATCTGTTGCTCCAATAATTCCCAAAAATTCATCATAGCTAGAGTTTAGATTATTCTACCTCGTGCATAAATTTTACATCATTTGCATGCATATCTAGGTCAGAATAAATTGAATGGTGATTTCATTAATTGATTTTTAAAAGACTGAAAACTCACCATTTTTATGGTTCATAATTTTTCCTAGATAGTTCACTATAAGATATATTGAGATAATTTTATTTTCTGAAAATATTTAGGGTTGCTATTTATAAAAATTAATTAACTCAAAATCACTGAGTCTGCATATTCTTTATAGTTAATTCATATTGCATCCAAAATTCTAAAAAAATTACAGAGCCTAATCTAATCATAATTTACTTTCTGGCCAAGTTTGAGGATTTTTGGACTTAATTTCATCATAAATTATACTATACTCCCTGATGTTTGTCAAAATTGCATTTCACTCATTAATTGCATTTGAAAATACAAAAAAAGCATATCTGAAAATTGGATTCTATATTGACTATAAATCAACCTAAGGAGGCAATTGCCTCCCTGAGATCGACCTTGGACTTACCAAGTAAAAAAATTAAATTGACCGATTGCTTTTAATTGATACATTAATTAAGTGGCTTTCTATTAATCTAGAATTGCCCAACTGCAAAGAAAATTCAAACGTTAATTTCACGTAATTAACAAGGGTAAATTTGGGTTCTTGAACCCTACAATCTATGCATTGTATCTTACAACATGCCTATAGATCCCTAGCTTCTCCACCCTACCGTTGATGGGTTTGGCACTGATCATGTGAGGATCACACACCTTATGATTGTAGTGGTTCAATCTTTGGTGAGAGCGTGATGGTTCCAGGAGGAGGGAGGTTTATGTAGCATGTGCTTGATGAATCCATGATTCATTAACTTTTCTTTCGCATTTTGTCTTAAAACCCTTAACAAATACATGTAAATATCCATTAATTCTCATCTTTTAACAAATCATCATTCATGTATAAATATTCACTTTTTAACACTAAAATCGTGTAAATAAACAAAGAACAAGAAAAGAAAGAAAAGGCAGATTGAATATATGTATATATACAATATGACTTAAAATATAAATATAGCTGTAAGATATATTTATAGCCCAACCCCTGAGACCAAGTCAGCATGGATTGGTCGACAAATTGAAAAGTAGGGGGAGATAAGGAAAGAAAACCAGAAAAAAATAAATTAACACACACATATACACCTTCTATTATTTATAAAATAAATATAAAACTTCAAAGATTTTAATTAATCCATATGAATATATTGTTCACCAAACTCTTCTCCTAATTATTTCTAAAAATGTATATAAAAATATAAAAATAAGATAAAAATAGTACCCTGTATATATGCCAAGAAACTCAGCCTGTAAATTGTCAAAATCTCAACTTCCGAACCTCATAACTTCCTAATACGAACTCCAATTTCACTCTACTCACCTTTAAAGTTCAGAAAATAATATTCTCTAATTAATAAAGGTGGTTTCATCAAATTCGGAGTCTGTTTGCAAAAAGTCGATTTTGGGACCAAAAGACAACGGGGTTTCTAGGATGTTTATTTTATGTAACACAAATTATTTAAAGTTTTCTTAATTTTATAATTTTTAAATTAATTCATGATCTTGTATTTTCACCCTAAATTATTTCATAATTTTTGGAGACTATTTATTATTTTAATAAAATAAAATACACTAAAATATAGGTAAAAATGAACTAACTAGATACTACCCATATTTATTAAAATATGTAAATTAATTTATTAAAATCCCTAAAGATTCCCACAAGCCTTAATTATTATTCTAATAATTAGGAAAATATAAAATTAATTATTATTTATTTATTTATTAAATTAAAAATCTAAAACCTATTTATAAATACATATTTATTAATATAATTTTTATATTTTGAATAAAATTTATTATTTATAAAAAGAAATTATGTAATAAATTAGATAATTAATTTATCTACATTTATTGTATTTATACCTACTTAAAATAACATTATTTGATATTTATTAATAAATTTATAATGATTTTCAAGATCTGGACCAACCAGGTGCTGACACTTGTCAGCACCTGGGCTCATCTTCTCCAAGAAGCAGTTGCACCGGGCTATGCTGAACATGCCAACTTTGAGAATTTATTTTGTGCACCTTTTCATTCCTCCAAGCGATCTAAGCCATCCGATCTACTCCTCTAACAACCTACTCCATCGCCTGACCTTGGAACTTAACTTGCAGAGCACGAATCACATCTATTTATACCCCTAAAGTCGCCATTAACGACCTTAACACTCCAACAACCTGAGCTCCAGCTCCAGTTGCCCGACTCCACAAACATCATAGCCTCGCGCCGCTCGCTCAAGAGGTGACAGCTCCGCTTGAAGGTGCTCGCATGGAGGAGGAGACATCGGAGAAGGTTCCAAGGTGATCACGCCGCCTTGCATCGCCGCCCCGCGCACGTCATGCTCCGGCCAAGGTCGACCGTCGAGCTCCATTTCCAGGTAATATACCTTGGATCCCACAGACCTACTCCCTTCATTTCTCAGTATTTTTTCCTCAATTTTCGTGCATTGATTAGCAATGCTAATCACATCATTAGGTAGCCTAATCCTTTAGGTTAGACGACCATTCGTAACTCCTTTCAAATTCGTTTCGATTCCATTTCGATTCACGTTTCATTCTATTGCCATTTTCACGCAGTTCCTAATAATTCTGGAGACCAATGTTTTCGATATGTTTTGAGCTTGCAAAACTTAAATCTCTTGGCCGATTCTTCATGAATCGAGCGTATCATTTTGTCGTTTGCAGGTTAATCTCCAATCAGGAGCAAAAATCCATGATTTTGGAAGCCTCGATCATCAAGAGATTCAACCTCAAAGAAGGGTTGCCAGACTATACCACCATCAGGATTTCTAGACCGTCATCTTCATTGCGACTCCTCCGCCAATTCGAGCTGCCACCGACCAACACCTACCGCGGGCGAGCTCGAGGGGTGGAGGCGCCACCCCTCTGGCCTCGCCGGAGCATCTAGATCGCCGTCGTGCGTCGACAATAAATCGGAGAAGAGGCACCGTCACCAGCGACTCCAACAGACTTAAGAACAGGCGACTTACAGGTGGCTGACACGTGGCTTCTTTGCGAACGTCAGATCGCGCCCAGGAACTTCTAATCGTAGCCGTCTATAGCGAAGCGGTGGACTTTTTGTAACATAAACCTAGCAGGCTTTCCAGAATTTTAATCCCACTCCAGATAGTTTCCAGAATTACAATTAGGTCCCTTTGTAGGGACCTAAATGTAAAAACATTTTATTTTGTTTACAGAATAGTCCCTGTGAGGACCTAATTGCAACAATTTTATAGTTTCTTTTTTTACGCTTATGCCCATGGGCTGTAGGGGTTGTTTTGACCACGTTTGACCTCTGTTTTTGACGATTACTTTAGGGTAGTACGCAACTACCCCATCTACTTAGTAAAAGTTCTCGTGAGTTGTTGTCGTATTTTCGTCGAGTTTTAATTTGTCGTAAACCGCGTTCGTTTTGATTTGTTTTCTTGTGTTGTTCGAGCTCGTTGCTCGATCCGCTTCACCCTACTATATTCTATCATCTATATAATATCCACCTATTATATAATAAATAAATCATTTTGAAAAAAATATCCCTTTGTGAAAATTAAATAAAAAATTGGAAAAGAGTAAAATAAAAAAATAATAAAAAAGTAAAACAAAAAGAATTTCTTTCCTTGATAACTTTTAGCAGAAATAAAAATAAAATTGCAAAGATATCTTCGAGAAAAAAAATCAAGAGATTCTATTCTGCCTCCTTGAGTTTGACCCAGGCACACTTACTTGGTAAAATATTTAGTGTAGGTTTTTCTTTCGCGGCTTTAACTACATCAACCACGTTTTTCTCTAAAAAAAGCCGCGAAACCGATTTTCAGCTTTATCAAAATGATGCCGTTGCCGGTAAGGCGTTAGAACTTTTTGATTTTTTGTGATTTTATTTTCTTTCTTCTTTTTGTTTCATTTTTTTCGTACGGCTTTTTCTTGATTTTCTTTGTGTTTTATTTGATTTTTTTCGGCTTTCGTACGGCTTTCTTGGCTTTCTTTTCTCGATCGGTTTTCTCCGCTAACTATTTTTGCAGGGCTTACAGGATCAACCGGCTTCTTCGGAAGCCGATTCAGTTGAAAGAACAGAAGCCAGCTCCTTCTTCACGAGTCGACTGTAGAGGGCAGAGTAGTTAGAATGATTTTTTTGTAAAAGAGAGAGAAAGGGAGAGAAGCTGTAATAGATAATAAACAAACCCCACCATTTTTTTCGGGGTCTGATTCGTCAGATACCGTGTATCCGAGGATCTGGGCACCAACTGCGGTTTTTTTTCGACTATCGGCTTTCCGTGTTTTTCTAGATGCTTGTTTAGGATTTTTGACTCTATCTGATTGTGCCTATGTAGTTAGTCTTAGAACTCGCAACCTAGGTGTTTGAATTTAGGGTTTTTATGAAAGAAAAAAGAAAAAAAATCGGTAGACGTTGTTTGAAAAAAAACTCAAAAAAATTATAAAACCGTAAAACTAAAATCGGGACTGCTAATCATATCTGACCTAAAAAAGCTGTAAAACCGATTCATCTGCTTTGGGAGAGTAACCCCTGCATACATCTCAGAGTGCGCGAGCTAGAGAGCTGACCCATAAGGTTAGAGCCCAAACCCCGTATTTCCCGCGAGATACTACTGGGTTCATACACCTGATCATTGTTCCTCAATGGGTAAGCTCAGGTAGCCGGAAACGGTCTGGGTTTACTTAGCAGAGTGGGAGGTTTAGAGGACATTGCGCAAGGCTCCGTCCTCAAGTAACAAGGGTAGCCAGAAACGGTCCGTACTTACTCCTATACTGGCTGAGTGTGAGTGATCTTTTGTAAGGACTCGGGCCAGTGTTTCGGAGAAACTATCGGGCACCTATTGGATCGCTCAGCCCGGGATAACCGTAACTTGTTTGCTAATTACAACCCTAAAACCGACAAGATAAAAAGACCGAACTCTTACGGTCTTCATCAGGTTCAGTTGGTGAACACGGGGGTTGCTTTGTGTTTGCTTGTGGTGCGTGAGTTTCCGCGGCTTTCGCATTTTCTCTCTCATTTGAATCATACACGTGCTCTCCTGATTATTCCTCTTGACATCGAAGATGACGTCTCGACGGCATTTCGGCTTAGACTCCATGAGCTTTCGACCGTCCACCGTCGAGCGTACATCTTCACAGGCTCGGGATGACCCTCTTCTCGAGCTGGTCCCATCAGATCTCGAGGCGAGTCAGACCCAGACTCCCTCGCCTCCTGGCCAGACTATTGGGGCAGACCCTTGCCTCAATACATCATCTAGATCTCCCGCATACTTTTCGCTAAGTTCTTACGAGAGTTTTCATTTCACAGACGATCAGATGGCTCGTGGCAAAGGACCAACATCAGACGAGAGGCCACCAGCTGGGGAACATCAGGAGGGAAGACCGGAACCAAATGCAGATGTTACAACTAGCATTCTTGATACACTGCAGCAGATGAATATTCAGATTCGAGAACAATTTAGAGTTCAGAATGAACTGCGGGCTGAAATAGCCGTGCTGAGAGTAGGGGTCGGGAACCAGTTACCTCCTGCGGTTCCCGCGACTTCACGGGACGAGTATGAACCGGGCGCAAGAACACTCCACCATTGGATTCAGCTACCTCCGAATCAAGGGCCATACGAACTGAGACCATCCTTCAACTCTTTACTTCCCAAGTACTATGAGAATGCCGTAGAGGAGCCGTTCACTTTTTTACAGTAGTTCGAGATGATTTGCGGAATGGCTTGCTATCCAGGAGTCACGTAGGAGGCCGTACACCTCAAGGCCTTCTCCTTTGCCTTAGCCGGTAAGGCTCTCTATTGGTTGAGTCATCTGGGGAGGGAAATCTCTACATGGGATGACCTGAAGTCCACCTTCCTGCGCAAATATTTTCCTCTTGGAAGGACGAACATGATGAGGAGCCAGATCTCCAACTTCACACAATTGCCACACGAATCATTCCATGAGGCATGAGATCGATTCAAGGACCTTACGGAGAGATGCCCGCATCATGAGATCCTGATGAAGGTGCTCGTGCAGAACTACTTTGGAGGACTCCAGCCGGAAATCCAGGGGCTCGTAAGTGCCGCATGTGGCGGCAGCTATTTGAACAAGGATGCCGAGTCAGTCTGGGCCATCTTCAAAGGGATGGCCGAGAACTCGAGAGTCGTAGACTCTACTCGGGCATTTCAGAAAGCCCCGCAGCCACCACATCACCGCGATCATCACAAGGTGGCGAACACATCAGATTCTGAATCCAACACCAACATGGGATTTATCAGCAAGAAATTAACGTTGGTGGACGTGATTCAAAAGCAGGTCCGGGACCTACAGCCGCTGCGAGAGTTGGAGAAACTCTCATCTCTACCTCAGCAGCCGAGTTATCTCTCGAAGAAGATCTTTGATCTTCAGCTCCAGTACCAGACTTCTTTGAATGCGCAACCAGCACGGAGGATCGCACCCGCTCCACCCACCCGTCAGATCCACTACGTCCAGTGTGAGTCCGAGATTCCGCAGATCGATTGGCATGAGGATCAGTCTTACGCTAATCTCGGCCAGATCATCAGCGCCACAGAGATGGAGGTGGAGCCGCAAGCCACTCTAGAGATCAACGGGATTTGGTATACTTCGATGCAGCAACCAAGTATACCGAATCAGCAGCAGCCGCAGCCATACGGTCATCCACAGCTTGGACGTCCGCAATTCTAACACCGCCAGAGTTTCACGCCATAGCAGTCTCACCCGAATGTCTATCATCAGAGACCGCAACATTCATATCAGCACCCTTCTCATTATTCACTGAATTATCATTATCAGCAGCCGCAGCAATCTTCCTCCATACCTCAGCGATACTCCCAGCCTTCCACCTCTCAACATTACACGCCAAGGCAGGAGAGAGGAGAAAGCCAGGGCCACCACATCGAATCAGAGATGTCTTCACAGGCCCAGGCGCTCAACCAGAACATGGATATGCTGAGTACGCTCCAGATTGCACACAAGACTGAGATGGAGCCGGTTAACCGTCGTTTGGACGAGTTAACCGCGCCGAAGACCACTCTCCCAGCCCAGCCTCAGATGAACCCGAATAACAAGAGGAGGCATCCAGATCAGGTAGACACTACATGTAAGATCTCGTTTCCTGAATTTTTATCTAACTTCATTCGTCTCAGGAGCGGTAGATCACCACAAGCACCTGCTGGAGAAGAGGAGAGGGCACTAGAGGAGCACGAGCAGAACCATGATTCTGAAGCCGAGGAGGAGAAACCGCAAGATGATGAGGACCACTTTCCAGACTCAAGAGACGAGAGCGATGCTGATACAGTAGATATGGACACTGGCGAATCAGACGATGACATCACGCTAGATCAGGCAGAGAGCCCCGAGAAAAATATTTCTTCCCCTATCTTAGAGAGTTTTGCAAATAATTCTGAGACTCTCGATGTACAAGTTGATTCCTCAATGAATAAAAATTCTGATTTTCTAACTCCTGAAATTATTCCTTTTCCCGATGCTTTGTTTGGAAGAGGAGAGAAAAACAACAAAAAGAATGTTATTACTCCAGAAATGAAACGATTACTGATAGATCACATATTTCCGAAGATTCCACTACACGATGCCTTGGATCATTTTCCTACGCTCAAGAATCAGTTGAGGAACAAATGCACTACACGTAGGAAGAAAATATCACGAGTTGAGAAGCATATATTGACCAAGGCAACTTCGTGTACGATTCGGAACAAGGTACCCAAGAAGAAGAAAGATTTGGGAGCTCACTATGTCAATTGTCAGATCGAAGACACTATATTTCATAGGACTCTCTTAGATAATGGTTCCTCGATCAATTTACTTCCATCCTCTTTGCTTGATAAGCTCAAGCAAGGTCCTCTCTATAAATCACGAGCGATACTTCAGTTTGCAGATCGATCTATAAAGAGACCTAGAGGTGTACTGAGGAACATTATCGTGATCGTTCAGGGCTCGCAGTTTCTCGTGGACTTTATGGTCCTAGACATGGCATGCCCTACACAGTTACACCTTGCTCCAATCATTCTCGGGAGGCCCTTTTTACAGACAGCAAGAGCACTCTTCGATTATGATGCTGGGAAGTATCATTCTGCACAGACAATAGAGAGATACACATGGAGATGGAGAGAGAACGTAGTAGTCCTAGATCAGTATTGTCATTCACTTCAGAGGACACCAGTCTTGCGGACGATTGTCAGAACATAGATGAGACACAGTTTCCTAATCTTGAGAGCGTTTATTTTGATACCCAAGATATCCTACACGAGGATAGGGTAGATGATGTATCTACGTTTCATCATCTTTATTCTATCATTTTGGCCATAAAAACCCTAGTAAATACGTGTAAATAGGCTTAATTTAGGCATTTTAGCATTCATGCATCATTGTGTAAATATTGTATAAAATGCGGTTTTTAAAGCCAAAATTATAGAATAAAGAAAAGAAAAGAATAAGAATAAAATATTGTAAATATTTTATAACCCAAAACACCGAGACCTAGGCATCTTGATGAATAGGTCGACAAGGAATAAAGTAGGGAGAGATAAGGGTCAAATACGTATACTTTTTCATTCATTATTTATTCATTTTGGGACCTATTTTTGGTTTCACTTTTTATACATCAAATAAAGAAATTTTGTACATAAAAGTTGTAGATAATTAAATAAAGAAAAATAAAAAATTGATTTTACCCAAAAATAACGTAGAGATAAAAAGTTATGGTCTGGATAAAAATCCAAAATCCCAATTCCCAGACCTGTATCTCCCAAATGAAAACTCCAAATGCATCAAACTCACCTTTAATTGTATATAATTTAAAATAAGCTATTTAATGGCGGTGGTTTCGCATTTGGCGGAGCTACGATTTGAAAGTTGAGTTTTGGACCCCCTTTGTATACTTGTACAGATTAAAATATTCATTTTATTATTTATTCAATACTTTTATATTTTTATATTTTTATAATTTTCTAAATATTATTTATAATATATATGTATATTAAAATCAGAATAAAAACTCAAAGAAAACATAAAATAAAATACTTGTATATATTATACATAGGTACAATACCTTTATACACACTTGCATAATTCACACTTTTATTTTATTAAGTGTATAAAACTCTTCAGAAAAATAAAATAAAAATATATTTAAATATATATAAATATTCTATAAATTTATAAAATAATAAACAAAAATAAATAAATTAAATACATAAAATAAAAATAAAATACCTAAATATATAGATATAGATACCTATAAGGGGTATAAATGGTAAATTGTAATTACACACACCATAAAAATAAATAAAAATCACTATAAAATAATTCATAAAATTAAAAAATTATTCAATAACCAAAAAATAATAAATTGATTCTCCATTTTTAATTGATTTTAGCAATGTTTTTTCCCAGGGATTTTCCCGGTTGGTCCACATGGACCAACCAGGTGGAAGTTGACCCGCTGGTCAACTCCCTGGTCTGCGCCTGCAGCCTGTCAGCTGCGTTTTTTAGCCATTTTCTCCCATTATTCAAGGCCGCATCTTTCATTATTTGGCCTTGTGTCCTTCACAACTTTTTATCCCCATATATCCCTTATACATGCCCAGGCATAATAATGAGCATTGGATTAAGTGTGCGCCTTATTTTCTTCGTCCTTTACACCGGGTTGACCATCTCTCTGCCCAACGTTCTGAAAGTTGTCAGACTGCGTTTTTTTGGTGTATTCTCTGAATTTTGGAGAGCACGTCTTTCACCATTTGGCATTGCAACCTTCACGACTTTTGTAGACCTACTATCAAGGATACACGCCCAGGGTTTATTTCGACCGTTGGACCCGCGATTCACCCAATAATCTTCGATCTTCATGCCTCCAGAGCCACATCTTCAAAAACGACCCTTCTCCTCCATTTCAATTTTGAACTCCATTTCCCCCTTCTTCCTCCCTTCTTTCATGAGCTGAGGTTAGAGGGAGGAGACAACAACCTCACCTCGCCAGTAGGAGGAGAGGAGGAGCGGTGCGGAGGCGTATCCACCCCCATCTCCAACCGTTGGTCGTGAGGTCCTATCTCGTGGTACATCACTGCTTGAGGTCGTTTTCTATCCTTTTTCTCGCTGTTTAGTTTGTTGTTAGTTTGAGGCTTTGATTTATGCATTTAGTTGGTCACTCTATAGATTAAAACACCCCGATCTCGCAATCAAACACCTCGCCGGAGCTCCACGAGCTCCAGCCATTTTTGCCATTCCGCCACCTTCTCCACTCCACACGCTAGCCCTTGGGACCCTCTACTGTGATTCTCGTTCTTCATTTTCAGGTCCAAAGGCCGAAGGACTCCATCAGGGGGGTCGTTTTTGTTGCAGGCCAAACCTCCTGGAGTTTCCCCCCGTTCTTCATCGCCGTGGTGACGCCCCGGCGGAGCAACCGTCATTTTGTGGTCGCCAGTCGATAGGGGAGCCTTGTAGGAGCTTCTCGGCCAACTTGGGACTTTCCAGGTTGTAGGAGGAGATCACGTCGTCGAGCCAAACTCGCTGAGAGGTTGTTCTTCACGAGTTCATCCACATTCCTCTGCAGCCGTTCGATCGCCCCGGGCGAGGGTATTTTGCGCCATTTCCCCCGCCATTTTGTGTAATGTTTATTTAGGACTCAAAGCATTCATTTGTCATTTTAAAACTTCTGTAAAATTTGCGTTTAGCCCCTGGAGTTTAGTATTATCATATTCCGATCCCTGCTAGGTCACGTGCCCCGCGCACGTGACTTGGCGTTTTTGTAAGAAGACCCGGGCGCTTTTTGTATTTCGTGTTTAGTTTAAAAACTTTTAATTATAATTATAAAGTTCTGGTAATTTTGCATCGTGAGCCCCTAGGTTTTTGTGAATTACAACTTAGCCCCTAGCGAGCGTACGTGCTTACGCACGTGTGTCGTGGGGATTTTGCTAGGAAGCCCTCGTGGGTTCGGCTATTTGCTTTCAATCTTGAGAAACTTTTATTCAGTTATAGAATTTCTATGAAAATTGCGCCGCTGGCCCTGACTTTCTTGCATATTACATTTAAGCCCCTACCTGCAAGCATTTTCTTTATGCTTCTAGTATTTAATTCATGCATCTCCAAATCTCTAAAAAATCCCAAACAAATTGTTATAGGTCTCTGTTGCATAGTAGTTTAACGGCCTATTTTTATTTTTCATATTTATTGCATTTTAATATTTATTAAAAATACAAAGTAGCCAATTTCAGCGCTTTTTGCATCTTAAAATCCATAAAAAATATAAAGACACTCCATAAAAATTCCAAAAAAAATATATTTTGCATATTTTAGTGTGTTTTAATTTCAGACCGAAAATCACTAAAAATATAAAAGAAAACTCCTAAAAATTATAAAACTCTAAAAACCTTCACAAAAAGATATAAAATTCATAAAAAATTTAAAAATTGTGTTTTCTTTTCCTGAATTTTCTTTATTCTGTTATCTTTAATTTAAAATTAATTAGGAAAAATTTGTTGCTGCTTGCTATTTTTCATTTCCATTTTTATTCCGGCCATCATTTATATTCACTGTTTTCTGGTATTTTGACATTTAAAAATACCAAAAATATTCTGAAAATTTCCCTAAAAATCACAAAAACAGTAGAAAATTATAAAAATACCAAAAACATTTCATTTCCTTAATTTTGAGCATTTTTATTTATTTTTATAAATACCATATCCACTCTTTTATTATATTGTATATATTCTTAATTGTTGATAAAGAAAATATAAAAAATATAAAATACAAAAAGAAAATATAAAATCAGTAAATTCAAAATAAAAATACAAAATTATAAAATAAAATATAAAAAAATATAAAAGTTAAAAACCCACAAAAAATAGCACAAACAGACACTTCATCACATTCACACATTTTGAGCATTTTGCTTCGATCTATCCTTTTTGCTCCTTGTGTTCGACCTCTACACATACTTGCACCTATACACATCTTTGTTGTAGAGTTATAATAAATTTTAACTCCGCATCATTTTTCATTTCTTGATTTACTTGTTGTGGGTTTATTGTTGATTAATTGAGGTTTCGTGAGCGGTCGCTCAGCGACATTGTGGTCCCACCTTGTGTGGACTACTTTAGACCCTCGCCAAACCACGATTATCAAATGGCGTCAGTGTCGGGGAGCAACAGCGCTTAGTTCGGGTCTTGTTTGTGATTGTGATTGATTGTCTATTTCACGGCTTTCATTTTTGCTATTTTATTTTCTTTATTTTTTTGATATATTTGTTGAGCTGTCTAACCCCCTCTCCTATCAGATTTTGTGCGAGGTACCGTAGATCGAGGGAGGCACTCCACCCTAGGCGCCTACGCACCCACGTGAAGCCGGCTTTTGCCCGCTTAGCACCGGGGAGATGAGGAGAGATTTTTGAAGACCGAGCTTGACCTTTAGTTGTAGAATTTATTTCCTGCATTTATTTTTGTAATTTAAGTGAGAGAGCGACCTATATTTGTAATAATACAGGTACCCTCGGACACTGGGACATTCGAGCCTAATTTCCGAGTGATTTTTCACTTGGGGGCTCATCGCGGCTTTTTCGTGTTTTCTTCGCATTCTTTTTATTTTGTTTTCCGATTTTGTTTTTTTTTTCTTTTGTGTGATTGAGCCCCTAGTTTTAGGATTGCTTGCGATAGACTAAGGCCAAACACCTAATATCTTGCATGTGTCTATAGCCGCGTTCGGACTTAGTCAAATTTCTAAACAGTTGATTCACTATCTTCGAGCCGGTGCGCCGTGAGCCCACCCTGCCAAGCGCTTCTCCTGAACTCGATGTGTCGAGAGGAGGAGGGGTGAGCCTAGACCGGACTCTAGGATTTAGGATTTGTGGTCAACTTGTGGTTCTTCATGATAATAGCAATTTCTGAAACTTAGGGCGATTTCATCGGCTTTTGCATTTGCATATATATAGGTTTCAATTCTTCCGAGCATCCTTGCATGTAGAGTGCTAGAGGCAAGGTGAGAATTTACGCTTTAGCATTCATCATCGTTTTGCCGCTTGCAATGCTTTTCCGCTCCTCTACCTCTGATTTTGATCACCTAGGTGCTAAGTGGAATTGACTCCCCGATAGGATCGTGCATTCCTTACTAAAAATCAAAAAAAAGTGATAACCAATAAAATTGGGACTGTTAATATTACTTGACCCTAAAAACAACCAAAAAGAAAATCATTGTCTTGGGGCGAGTAATCCCCTCATTGTCTTCGATTTACTTGCTCGCGCACACACTAAGGATTAGAGACCAAATCCCATTTTAGCCCCTAAGTGTGTGTGCAATTCTTTGACTTCTCACCTAACTTTAAAACAGACAAGATAAAAAGACCGCATTTTATGATCTCAACCGAGTTGAGTAGGTGAATTGAGGGTTGTATTATTTTCATTTTTGTTTGTGATTGTTTGTGTGCGTCCTAAATGGCCTCTGCGCAGTTGCGCCTTCTTCTTCACTCGCTTGATTTGACCTTCGTGCTCTCCCAACTATCATATTTTCCTTTTGTTTCGAGATGGCTGACTGGAGCGTATTTTGCCCGGATTTTGTGGATTCCTCGTTCACTCCAGTCGGCCCACCTCTCTTTTATCATGAGGGCTCTCCTCCTATTTTTTCTGATTTTTGTACATATCCGACCAACCCACAATTTCAGGATTCAGAATTTGACTCATTTCCACCACCGTCACCTTCACATTTTGATAACCCGCTCTTCCTTGAGTATACCGATCCAGAATGTGATTTTTGTCCACACCCACAGCCCACATTCGACTCACCCAATCTTGAGATTGTGGAGTCACCTTTCATGATATCCACATTTGAGACCTTGAATCAGATGATGGAGCATATGAAGTCGAGGATCAATGATCTTACTAGTTTGAATAAGAACCAGAATGACGCTCCATTCTTTGAGGATTTGAATTCATGTGAGGATTTCCATGAGAGCTTGCAATCGCCCAAAATACAAAAAAATGATAAAAGTTTGAAAATACAAAAAGAGTTCGGGAGACCTTTGGTCGAGTCAGACTGTGAGGAGAGCGCCCACTTGCCAGACTATTTGCCCGCATAGCCTTTCACACCATGTCCCACCTTTGACCCCGAGGATGCCGCTGTACAGACTGCTCTTGGCATGCCTCGTGTAGATGCTGATTTCGACTTCCTCCCTTGTATGGAGGAGGTCCAAAAATTAAAAAAAATCTTGATTGAACCCGAAGTGGTGGCCACCATTCATGAGATTATCCGTACCCCACTTCAGCAGGTCAGGAATGATTTATCTGCTCCTCTTCCCAAGAAGAGAAAGAAGAGGAGCAGATCTGAGCATCATATCTTGACCATGGCCACTGCCCACGCCATCACACACCGTCCCATTCCTAAGAAGAGGAACACTGCCACACCTTTCATTAGCTGCACCATCTCTGACCACACATGTGATCACACTCTCCTCGATGGCGGTGCGAAAATTAGCATCATACCCTTCTCGCTGGTACAGTCTCTTCACTTAGGGCCTCTAAAGAAAACTAGGATGATCGTTCAGTTTGCTGATGGATCAATAAAGAGGCCGAAGGGTATCCTTGAAAACGTCGTCATTTCGATTCAGGGCACGAGCTATCACATTGATTTTGTCGTATTGCCCATGGAGACCTCCACTGGGGAGTACTCTCCAATCATCCTGGGACGACCATTCCTCGCATCTGCGAGGGTCGTTATTGACTACGGATCAGGAGAGATTTGCTTCCGTCCTGCTGACGAGAGCGAAGCATTGATCACCGCACCCACTGCCGACCAGAGACCTGCATCTGATGCGCCCTCACCTATCTTGGCTAACCTCGAGGACCATGACCTTGATGATACTATCAGAGAATTTTGCTGCTTATTGGATTCCATTGAGATCCGAGAATTCATTCCTGTTGAGGAAAACTAGGAAAGCATGGACCTCGATGTTCCTTCTTCTGGGACTTGGCATTGTGTTGATGATATCCGTGGTATTTACACGATCGATACCATTGAGCGGAGGGCAGATGTAGAGACTAGACATGACGGACATGTTTCGACTACTTCCACTGATGGGTCCGCTCTTCTCCACATAGATATTGATGAGCCAAAGGCCGAATTTGATTTGATTGCTTTTATTCAGAAATTTGGGCCTTTTGATGAGAAAGATGATCTGGATGAGATTATAGAGGACGAACAAAGTTCGACTCCTTCCACTGATGAGTTCGTTCCTTTTGGTTTCGACCCGGATGACACCTCGCAGGGCGACTCCGAGTACACTACTTCCGATGATGATGAGTTCGTCCCATTTCACTTTGACACTAGCAAGACTCCCAAGGCTGGACCTAGTCACACTTCTTTCACTGATCCGTCTGTGCCTTCACACCCTAGGGCCACTGAGGACCATTACCCCGTCGACCCTGATCAGTTTCCGTCCACTGTGGATCCCGATGTCGACCTGCACCATACCAGATCTATTCCTCAGTGGTCCCGCAAGAAGGTTTGCTTTCAACCTTCTTGATCATCTGTACATCCATCTATGTTGTAGATTCTCTCTCATGTATCTCTGTTTATCTTCCGTTTTGCTCGTCCACCCATTCCTCATGTTGCCTTGATTAGGACGTACTTTGTCCTAAGTATAGGGGGGTGGACGAGCCGAGTGTTCATTCTTCGTTCCGTTTCATCACCTTTGTTGTTGCCTATACTTAGGGCTTCTTTTACCCTAAGTATAGGGGGAGTGGTGTGTACATTCTCACGATATCTTCTTCCACTCTGATCTCTTTTCTTCCTTTCTTCTTTTCTTCTTTCCTTTTCTATTTTCTTTATCTATCAAAAAGGTGTCACCCCTTGTTGACAGTCTTCTATACTTAGGACGTACTTTGTCCAAAGTATAGGGGGGTGTGCACCCCGAGTTTTCATTCTTTTCGGTCCTCTCCATTGTCTCCTCTTCTTGTCTATACTTTGGGATATCTTACCCTAAGTATAAGGGGAGACAATCTGAGTATGATCTGTTCATTCCCACCCTTGACCCTCCCTGCTTTGTGTACAGTCTGATATACTTAGGATTATTTGATCCTAAGTATAGGGGGGACGGTCAACTTCTCATTGATTCATTCATTCCTTTGTTCATTCATTCTTTAGATTTTCCTATACTCTGTACGAGTTATGTCTTCTCTTTTCTCTCTGATCTATGAGGACATAGCTCAAGCTAAGTATAGGGGGGTCGTATATACTACGTATATACTTTAGCCATAACTCGTACTTTTGTATTTTCCTAATAAATATGGCTAATACTTCTTTAAAATTCATTAAAAATCCTTAATAAAAAGATGTGGTTATTCCTCAAATTCTTTTTGTATTTACTCATTAATGAATCAGGTGAAAATGTTTTTTGCAAAATGTTTGAAAAAATAATTTGAAAATCTTTGTGAACATTTATTGAAAACTATTTTGAAAATATTTTGTTACATGTTTTCAACCTTTGTAAAAATGTGTGGTTTGTAAAAATTTATTTTCTTTGTGTGCAATAAAATGTTTGAAAAATGATTTGCAAATGGTTTGAAAAATGGTTGCAAAAATATTTTGAAAAACCTATATATATTGTTTTGAAAGCCTTTGCAAAATGATTTTCAAATGTGTGTACATGTTTGCAAAAATGTGTGTAAAAACTATTTTTGACTATAGTTTTCAAAAATTGTGTGAAAAGCTTGTGTCAAATAAATTTGAGGAATACATACATCTCACCAAAATCCACTATATATATATGTATGTATAAAATTGATCACTTACCCTTGTAAATTCTTAAAATCCACTTCTTGCATATATAAGAAGCACTCCCGTGTAAATATTTTTCACCTAGCTTTTAGCCAACATCTTTTTGTTTTCAAAAATTCCAAAAATATTTGCAAAAATTAAAAGCCAAAAACATTTGAAAAATCGTCTTGAAAAATACAAAAAATTGCATATGCATCATCATTAGACCTAGCCAACGGGCTGGGGGCCCGCCCGCCCAGCCCGCCCAGCCCGCTCATGGGCCGGGCTTGGGCTTCGAAATTTAAGCATGGGCCGGCCCGGCCCGGCCCGCAAAAAATAAAAAATATATAAATATATGTCAAATTATACATATATTAATATGATATGCTTTAAGTTTTTCATTTATGACGCTAGTTTTAAATAAAAATTCAATGAAATACATGTCAAGTAACATGTAAACTACGTATATTAGTTATATAAAGTATAGATTGTATTAATAAAATCATTTATACGTATGAAGTACCATTAAAAAAATAAATAAAAAATGATCAAAATGGGCCATGGGGGCCCATGGGCGGGCTTTGGACAGAGGTTTTTTAATCTCGGCCCGTTTGGCCCGGCCCATGGGCCGGCCCGGCCCGCAATTTGGCCAGGTCTAATCATCATCATCATATTTTCAAAAATCCATAAAAAGTTCAAAAATTTTGAAAATTTTATCACAAAAATACTTTCTGCATTGCATTGCATAGCATCAGCATTTTTCGGATTGAGTTTGATAGTTGAACGAGTCTAAGTAAAATCCGGAGATTGGAGCTTGATTGGACCTTAAAATCTACCAAATAACAGGAACCTTATAGGAACTGGGTTTGAGGTACTTCAGGTCTAGTTGACTTAATTCTTTGAGGATCACGAGACTTAGTTCAATTGATTCTTGACTGCCTAAGTAGAGTACTTCGGAGCACACGCACGACTCTTGTTCATAATGACCTAACTTGGACACCTGCACCTTTCACATGGCTCAACTCAGTTGGAGTGGTGAGGGGATTGGATTTGCCGGTATGAGATGCACACAAGTGGAAACATTTGTCCTCCTTTAGGGAGGGAAGTGCACCCCAACCCGTCCAGTGATTAGGAAGTCGAAAGACAGGAGGCTGTGTGTTGCAATAAAGCTTCAAAAGAGGGATAGTCTACTGGCTCAAGAGGAAAAACTCCTTATGTAAATGCTGCTGTGAATAGTATTTCAAAAAAAAAAGAGACAGGCCTGTACAAAAATAAAATGCCTGCAAAAGTATGTACATATGTTGTAAAGTAAATAAGCAAGCTCGAGTTCTAAAGTCAAATCATGTGAGCCTGCAGCTGGGATGACTTGATTACACTGGTCTTGCATCCTATGATAGGTAGCTACACTAGCTACCGTCCATTCTTCTCTTCACCCCCTCCTCTTGAGCTGGTTGCCGCTTGAACTTAGAAGGGAATACCCCGCTCCTCGAGGATGGAGTTATTGGATTGGGGAATCATTGGGTTGTCGTAATGGAGAAGTCAGTTTCTTTGCTATTCTAGTTGGGGAGAGCCACCATCACTTACACTGTACAAGTCAGACTCATAGTCGTAAGAGTTTGCGTATGAATTGAGATATTTCTGACCTGGCCATTGAGGAGACTTGAGCAGAGTTTTGGGATTTTCAAGGACTGTTGGATTTCAAATTCGATTCTCATTAAGGTTCCACTCGCACTAAAATTCCAAAGGTCCTACATAAGCTCTGAACTTTGATTTTGTGAAGACAAGTTTGATAGTTAAGCTAAATCCATCTTTCTTCTTTTTCTTTTCTTTGTTTTTATTTTCTGCACTTATTGCATAAGTGTTTGCTAGGGACTAGCAAAGGCAAGTATAGGGGGATGGTGAATCTACGTTTCATCATCTTTATTCTATCATTTTGTCCTTAAAAACCCTAGTAAATACGTGTAAATAGGCTTAATTTAGGCATTTTAGCATTCATGCATCATTGTGTAAACATTGTATAAAATGCGGTTTTTAAATCCAAAATTATAGAATAAAGAAAAGAAAAGAAAAATAATAAAATATTGTAAATATTTTATGACCCAAAACCCGAGACCTAGGCATCTTGATGAATAGGTCGACAAGGAATAAAGTAGGGGAGATAAGGGGAAAATACTATACTTTTTCATTCATTATTTATTCATTTTGGGACCTATTTTTGGTTTCACTTTTTATACATCAAATAAAGAAATTTTGTACATAAAAGTTGTAGATAATAAATAAAGAAAAATACAAAATTGATTTTACCCAAAAATAACGTAGAGATAAAAAGTTATAGTCTGGATAAAAATCCAAAATCCCAACTTCCCAGACCTGTATCTCCCAAATGAAAACTCCAAATGCATCAAATTCACCTTTAATCGTATATAATTTAAAATAAGCTATTTAATGGCGGTGGTTTCGCATTTGGCGGAGCTACGGTTGAAAGTTGAGTTTTGGACCCCCTTTGTATACTTGTACAGATTAAAATATCCATTTTATTATTTATTTATTATTTTTATATTTTTATATTTTTATAATTTTATAAATATTATTTATAATCTATATGTATATTAAAATCAGAATAAAAACTCCATGAAAACATAAAATAAAATACTTGTATATATTATACATAGGTACAATACCTTTATACAAACATGCATAATTCACACTTTTATTTTATTAAGTGTATAAAACTCTTTAGAAAAAAATAAAAATTAATTTAAATATATATAAATATTATATAAATTTATAAAATAATAAAGAAAAATAAATAAATTAAATGCATAAAATAAAAATAAAATACTTAAATATATAGATATAGATACCTATAAGGGGTATAAATGGTAACTTGTAATTACACACCCCATAAAAATAAAGAAAAATCACTATAAAATAATAAACATTTTTTATTCAATAACCAAAAAATAATAAATTAATTTGCTATGTTTAATTGATTTTAGCAATATTTTTTCCCAGGGATTTTCCTGGTTGGTCCACGTGGACCAACCAGGTGGAAGTTGACCCGCTGGTCAACTCCCTGGTCTGCGCATGTAGCCTGTCAGCTGCGTTTTTTAGCTGTTTTCTCCCATTTTTCATGGCCGCATCTTTCATTATTTGGCCTTGTGTCCTTCACGACTTTTTATACCCATATATCCCTTATATACACCCAGGCATAATATTGAGCATTAGATTAAGTGTGCGCCTTATTTTCTTCGTCCTTTGCGCCAGGTTGACCATATCTCTGCCCAACGTTCTGAAAGTTGTCAGACTGCATTTTTTTGGTGTTTTCTCCGAATTTTGGAGAGTGTGTCTTTCACCATTTGGCATTGCAACCTTCACGACTTTTGTAGACCTACTATCAAGGAAACACGCCCAGGGTTTATTTCAGCCGTTGGACCCGCGATTCACCCGATAAGCTTCGATCTTCACGCCTCCAGAGCCACATCTTCAAAAACGACCCTTCTCCTCCATTTCAATTTTGAACTCCTTTTCCCCCTTCTTCCTCCCTTCTTTCATGTGCTGAGGTTAGAGGGAGGTGACAACAACCTCACCTCGTCGTTAGGAGGAGAGGAGGAGCGGTGCGGAGGCGTATCCACCCCCATCTCCAGCCCTTGGCCGTGAGGTCCTATCTCGTGGTACATCACTGCTTGAGGTCGTTTTCTGTCCTTTTTCTCGCTGTTTAGTTTGCTGTTAGTTTTAGGCTTTGATTTATGCATTTAGTTGGTCACTCTATCAATTAAAACACCCCAATCTCGCAATCAAACACCTCGCCGGAGCTCCATGAGCTCCGGCCATTTTTGCCATTCCGCCACCTTCTCCACTCCACACGCTGGCCCTTGGGACCCTCTACTGTGATTCTTGTTCTTCATTTTCAGGTCCAAAGGCCGAAGGACTCCATCAGGGGGGTCGTTTTTGACGCAGGCCAAACCTCCTGGAGTCCCCCCCCGTTCTTCATCACCGTGGTGACGCCCCGGCGGACCAACCGTCATTTTGAGGCCGTCAGTCGATAGGGGAGCCTCGCTGGAGCTTCTCGGCCAACTTGGGTCTTTCCATGTTGTAGGAGGAGATCACGTCATCGAGCCAAACTCGTCGAGAGGCTGTTCTTCGTGAGTTCATCTACATTCCTCCGCGGCCGTTCGATCGCCCCAAGCGAGGGTATTTTGCGCCATTTCCCCTGCCATTTTGTGTAATGTTTATTTATGACTCAAAGCATTCATTTGCCGTTTTAAAACTTCTGTAAAATTTGCGTTTAGCCCCTGGAGTTTTGTATTATCATATTCCGATCCCTGCCAGGTCACGTGCCCCGCGCACGTGACTTGGTGTTTTTGCAAGAAGACCCGGGCGCTTTTCGTATTTCGTGTTTAGTTTAAAAACTTTTAATTGTAGTTATGAAGTTTTGGTAATTTTGCATCGTGAGCCCCTAGGTTTTTGTAAATTACAACTTAGCCCCTAGCGGGCGCACGTGCTTACGCATGTATTTCGTGGGGATTTTGCTAGGAAGCCCTCGTGGGTTCGGCTATTTGCTTTCAATCCTGAGAACCTTTTATTCAGTTATAGAATTTCTGTGAAAATTGTGCCGCTGGCCCTGACTTTCTTTCATATTACATTAAAGCCCCTGCATGCATTTTCTTTATGCTTCTAGTATTTAATTCATGCATCTCCAAATCTCTAAAAAATCCCCAAAAAAATCATTATAGGTCTCTGTTGCATAGTAGTTTAGCCTATTTTTATTTTTCATATTTATTGCATTTTAATATTTATTAAAAATAAAAAATAACCGTTTTCAGCACTTTTGCATCTTAAAATCCATAAAAAAATATAAAGACACTCTAGAAAAATTCCAAAAAAATATATATTTTGCATATTTTAGTGTGTTTTAATTTCAGTCCGAAAATCACTAAAAAATATAAAAGAAGACTCCTAAAAATTATAAAACTCTAAAAACCTTCACAAAAAGATATAAAATTCATAAAAAATCTAAAAATTGTGTCTTCTTTTCCTGAACTTTCTTTATTCTGTTATCTTTAATTTAAAATTAATTTGGGAAAATTTTGTTGCTACATGCCATTTTTCATTCCCATTTTGATTTCGGCCAGCATTTATATTCACTGTTTTCTTGTATTTTGACATTTAAAAATACCAAAAATATTTTGAAAATTCCCCAAAAATCACAAAAAAAGTAGAATATTATAAAAATATCAAAAACATTTCATTTCCTAATTTTTGAGATTTTTACTTATTTTTATAAATACCATATCCACTCTTTTCTTATATTGTATATATTCTTAATTATTGAAAAAGAAAATAAAAAAATAGAATATATAAAAAGAAAATATAAAATCAGTAAATTCAAAATAAAAATACAAAATTATAAAATATAATATAAAAAATATATAAAAATTAAAAACCCACAAAAAATAGCACAAATAGACACTTGATCACATTCACACATTTTGAGCATTTTGCCCCGATCTATCCTTTCTGCTCCCTGTGTTCGACCTCTACACATACTTGCACCTATACACATCTTTGTTGTAGAGTTATAATAAATTTTAACTCCGCATCATTTTTCATTTCTTGATTTACTTGTTGTGGGTTAATTGTTGATTAATTGAGGTTTCGTGAGCGGTCGCTCAGCGACATTGTGGTCCCGCCTTGTGTGGACTACTTTAGACCCTCGCCAAACCGCGATTATCAGTAGATCACTTGGTACCTAGTCCTTCATATGATTGTTCACATACAGAGACAGATTTCAGATCAGACTCAGATGAGCAGTCACTTGCAGTAGATATCTCTGTGCCGCAGATTGAAAGTACACATATTAGAGCACAAGAGTCAATCGATTACATTACACAGATAATACAGTCTATTCAGCGTAGAGAGTCGGATGGTGTAATGTTTACACATATGGACACCTTCTGTAGTCCGACTCTAGAGACGCATATTTCAGAAAAGAGAGCTATGCCATGTACAGAGTTTACTTATAGAAGAGGCTCTACTTTTTTAGACAAGGATCAATACACACATAAAAAGCAGAAAATCCAGTATGACCCTGGTTGAAGTGATCAGATAACCGTTCGTGATTAACGGGAAGATGCTGAAGCACTTCATCGAAACTACTAATCATCTGGCCCGTACTGAAGTGATCTATTTTGTACAGGAATCTTGATCATTCTTTCACTGCATCTCCTCCGGTACGAAGTCTTTTGAGCCATTCGTTTCTGGAGATCTACAACACTTGTATATTCTTCGTAGACCACAATCGTCCCCATTTTTTCTCGTCTTCTATGCTTAGGATACCAAATTCTAAGTATAGGGGGGACCGATTGTTCGCTGATTTACGTTTTATTTTTTTGTTCTGATTCTCTTGTATAGTATTTCGTTTTCACAAATCACTGGTCTCTGATTCTTGGCTACACTCTTTTCTATAATTAGGATGCCTTATCCTAAGTATAGGGGGACCGAGTGATTTCGATGATTTCGTATTCTTTTCCTTTTGAACCTTCGTTATTTATTCTTTTTCACTCAGTCATCCCATTTTTGCTCTCCCATTATACTTACGATGACCTGATCGTAAGTATAGGGGGGGGTTGACTGACTTGTACACTTTATTATTTTTCACCCACTTTTACTTAGCACGAGTTATGTCCTCCTTTTTCTCTTTTGACGATATGAGGACATAGCACAAGCTAGGTATAGGGGGTGCGTATATATTGTATATATACTTTCGTCCATAACTTATACTTTTATGTATTTTCTATATCTATAAAATCCATAAAACTTGGGTACGGGTTAATTTAGAAGTCACTTATATATTTATATATTATTTATAAAATCCTTGTAAATAAGTAAAAAATGCTTAAAACCTGTATTTAAAACTTGTAATTAAAATATGTATTTAAAATTTGTACTTAAAATTTGTATAATACTTATTTAAAATCCTATTTATTAAAACATGTGTAAAAACCATTCAATCTTTGTAAAATACTTTCTAGATTAAACTTGTAAAATACATTAGACATTTAAACCGAATAAAATATATCTTGTAAAATCCTTATATAAAAAACTTGTTTATAAAAATCATAAAATCCATAAAAAATACAAAGTCCAAAAATTCATAAAAATTACAAAATCCTTAAAATCCATAAAAATGAGTAAAATTCAGAAAATACACTTCACAAAAACATGGTTGCATTTGCATTCGCATTTTCAGAATAAGTTTGATTTCTGGAACTAAGGACTGAGTCTAGTCTAAAGGATGGAGCTTGATTACTGCCTTTAACTCTCATTGTAAGGAGCCTGGTTAGGATCTGGAATTTAGACTCTTCAGGTCTTGTGACTTAAAATCTTTGGGTTCCAGAAGACCATATTCGAGAAATCAAGTCATATGTGCTTAAGTAGATTATTTGGAGTCATCCGCACAACTCTTCACCAGTGAACCAATCTTGAACACATGCACTTCGTACTTAGCTCGACCTGCATGGAGTTCTAAAGGGCAGTACACCTTAGTAGTGTGTTTCTATCCTTATCTTTGCATTATTGACGTCTAAAGACGGGAGAGATTGGGGTTGCGATAGTTGCTTCGGATTAGGGAAGGATCTGCTGACACAATTTTTCTAAGACCTCAAAAAAGGGACGGAATAAAAGATGCTATATCCGTCGAGGCACAAAAGATGAATGCAGTGCAAGCAAATTACAAAGTCAAAGCAAAGCAGAAGCCACCAAATAAGACCACAATGGTCCAAGCTTCCACCAAAAATCCCTGCACATCTTAGTGAAGACTTAGCTACACCGGCTGGGCTTCACAAGGAGATTCGTCTACACTGGTCGCACTCCACTTCTTTTCTCATTCTTCTAACTTCTCCCTATATTCGATTGTGGACATAGCAGAACTGAACTCAGAAGGGAATACCTCCCTCCCCGAGGAAAGAGTAGCGGGATGAGGAAGCCATAGAAGTGTATGGCCGGGATGGACGGTTTCTTCGGTTCTCTAAGCAGGAAGAGCTAAATCAATTCACACACTGTACAAGTTGATTTCAAGGATGATAGAATTTACAATATGGATAAGTGAGTCTGAACTAGCCAATGAAGTGATCTTGAATCAGGATTTATGGAACTTGAGGACAGTTGAGGATAAAATCCTAATCCTAGTTAAGGTTCCGATAAAATGCTTGTTTCAGGCCCGATCGAGCTCTGTCCTTTGTCTGTTCTCATGAATTGGTTTAGGAAAATTAATTCATTCTAACTTTCTTTCTTTTTCACTTACTTTTTCAAAATAAGTGTTTGCTAAGGGACTAGCAAAGTTTAAGTATAGGGGGTTGATGAATCCATGATTCATTAATTTTTCTATCGCATTTTGTCTTAAAACCCTTAACGAATGAATGTAAATATCCATTAATTCTCATCTTTTAACAAATCATCATTCATGTATAAATATTCACTTTTAAACACTAAAATCATGTAAATAAATAAAGAATAAGAAAAGAAAGAAAAGGAAGATTGAATATATGTATATATATAAAATATGACTTAAAATATAAATATAGTTGTAAGATATATTTATAGCCCAACCCCCGATACCAAGTCAGCATGGATTGGTCGACAAACCGAAAAGTAGGGGGAGATAAGGAAAGAAAACCAGAAAAAAATAAATTAACACACACATATACACCTTCTATTATTTATAAAATAAATATAAAACTTCAAAGATTTTTAATTAATCCATATAAACATATTTTTCACCAAACTCTTCTCCTAATTATTTCTAAAAATGTATATAAAAATTTAAAAATAAGATAAAAATAGTACCATGTATATTTGCCAAGAAACTCAGCCTGTAAATTGTCAAAATCTCAACTACCGAACTTCATAACTTCCTCATACGAACTCCAATTTCACTCTACTAACCTTTAAAGTTCATAAAAAAGTATTCTCTAATTAATAAAGGTGGTTTCATTGAATTCGGAGTCTGTTTGCAAAAAGTCGATTTTGGGACCAAAAGACAACGGGGTTTCTGGGCTATTTATTTTATGTAACACACATTATTTATAGTTTTCTTAATTTTATAATTTTTAAATTATTTCATGATCTTGTATTTTCACCCTAAATTATTTCATAATTTTTGGAGACTATTTATTATTTTAATAAAATAAAAAACACTAAAATATAGGTAAAAATGAACTAACTAGATACTACCCATATTTATTAAAATATGTAAATTAATTTATTAAAATCCCTAAAAATTCCTACAAGCCTTAATTATTATTCTAATAATTTAGAAAATATAAAATTAATTATTAACTATTTATTTATTAAATTAAAAATCTAAAACCTATTTATAAATACATATTTATTAATATAATATTTATATTTTGAATAAAATTTATTATTTATAAAAAGACATTATGTCATAAATTAGATAATTAATTTATCTACATTTATTGTATTTATACCTATTTAAAATAACATTATTGGATATTTATTAATGAATTTATGATGATTTTCAAAATCTGGACCAACCAGGGGCTAACACTTGTCAGCACCTCGGCTCATCTTCTCCAAGAAGCAGCTGCGCTGGGCTGTGTTGAACAGGCCAACTTCGAGAATTTATCCTGCATACCTTTTCATTCCTCCAGGCAATCTAAGCCATCCGATCTACTCCTCTAACAACCTACTCCATCGCCTGACCTTGGATCTTAACTTGCGGAGCACGAATCCCATCTATTTATACCCCTAAAGTCGCCATTAACGACCTTAACACTCCAACAACCTGAGCTCCAGCTCAAGTTGCCCGACTCCCCAAACTTCATAGCCTCGCGCCGCTCGCTCAGGAGGTGACAGCTCCGCTTGAAGGTGCTCGCGTTGAGGAGGAGACATCGGAGAAGGTTCCAAGGCGATCACGCTGCCTTGCATCGCCGCCCCGCCCGCGTCACGCTCCGACCAAGGTCGACCGTTGAGCTCCATTTCCAGGTAATATACCTTGGATCCCACAGACCTACTCCCTTCATTTCTCAGTATTTTTCCTCGATTTTCGTGCGTTGATTAGCAACGCTAATCACATCATTAGGTAGCCTAATCCTCTAGGTTAGACGCCCATTCGTAACTCCTTTCAAATTCGTTTCGATTCCATTTCGATTCGCATTTCATTCTATCGCCATTTTCACGTAGTTCCTAATAATTCTTGAAACCAACGTTTTCGACATGTTTTGAGCTTGCAAAACTTAAATCTCTTGGCCGAATCTTCATGAATCGAGCATATCATTTTGTCGTTTGCAGGTTCATCTCCAATCAGGAGCAAAAATCCAAGCTTTTGGAAGCCTCGATCATCAAGAGATTCAACCTCAAAGAAGGGTCGCCATACTGTACCACCTTCAGGATTTCAAGACCGTCATATTCATTGTGACTCCGCCGCTGCTTCGAGCCGCCGCCGACCAACACCTACCGCGGACGAGCTCGAGGGGTGGAGGCACCACCCCTCTGGCCCCGCCGGAGCATCCAGATCGCCGTCGTGCGTCGACAATAAATCGGAGAAGAGGCACCGTCACCAGCGACTCCAACAGACTCAAGAACAGGTGACTTACAGGTGGCTGACACGTGGCTTCTTTGCGAACGTTAGATCGCGCCCAGGAACTTCTAATCGTAGCCGTCTATAGCGAAGCGGTGGACTTTTTGCAACATAAACCCAGCAGGCTTTGCAGAATTTTAATCCCGCTCCAGATATTTCCAGAATTACAATTAGGTCCCTCCACAGGGACCAAACTGTAAAAACATTTTATTTTGTTTACAGAACAGTCCCTGTGAGGACCTAATTGCAACAATTTTATAGTTTCTTTTTTTACGCTTATGCCCCGGGCTGTAGGGGTTGTTTTGACCACGTTTGACCTCTGTTTTTGACGATTTCTTTAGGGTAGTACGCAACTACCGCATCTACTTAGTATTAAGTTTTCGTGAGTTTTTATCGTGTTTTCGTCGAGTTTTAATTTGTCTTAAACCGCGTTGGTTTTGATTTGTTTTCTTGTGTTATTCGAGCTCGTTGCTCGATCCACTTCACCCTACTATATTGTATCATCTATATAATATCCACCTATTATATAATAAATAAATCATTTTGAAAAAATATCCCTTTGTAAAAATTAAATAAAAAATTAGAAAAGAATACAATAATAAAAATAATAAAAATAATAAAAAAGTAAAACAAAAAGAATTTTTTTCCTTGATAACTTTTAGAAGAAATAAAAATAAAATCGCAAAGATATCTCCGAGAAAAAAAATCAAGAGATTCTATTCTGCCTCCTTGAGTTCGACCCAGGCACATTTACCTCGTAAAATATTTAGTGTAGGTTTTCCTTCGGAAAATCGAATTTGTTTGATACGAGCTGAAATCGTTTTTCTTTCGCGGCTTTTTCTACATCGACCACGTTTTTCTCTAAAAAAGCTGTGAAACTGATTTTCAGCTTTATTAGTGCTTCACCTCCTAATCCATGCCAACTGATGCGATGTTCGTAGATGCTTGGGTTGGATAGAGTGTGATGCCCCGCCCCGTGGGGAGGACGTCGGACCTATCTCCTTAGGATCCAGATACTCAGCAATAGCCTCATTCATACATCATGATTAACATTCGGAATGTAAGATAGGAAAAGTAAAGAATAAAAAGGTACCAATGACATTTATATATTCATGGTTCCCAAAACATCATAAATTTGCAATAGAGTCCACAATATATTATTACCTGACTAGCAACTTAAACTGCAGAAACTACACAAGTATAACAACAATTATTACAACTCTACAGGTGGAACTGTACCCTGAGTCTGGTACAAACTGCGGAAGCTCAAGTCACTACTGTTGCTCAACAACCTGTAAACCTGGATGAGTTTCCAAAGAAGTACGTATGAGCAAAATGCCCAGTACAACTAAAATAGGCTAACACTACACTAAGTAGAAAGTGTAAAAGAGTAAAGAGAGGGATGTCCATGTTCCATTATTATTCTTGTAGTTGATGCTCATTATTTCAAACCACCAATAAGTTTATTATTATAAGTTGCATGCAATTTGCTAACCGTACTTTACAAGTACCCGTACATTATTCATATCATGAGCTAATTAATTATACATTTATCTACATGCATTGTTTGGGACAACCATATACGTATATGCACATAGGTATCCTATTCAAGATGTCCTTTCATCAGTTAGTTGCTGAGTTCAAACATTTATAACAAAACTCAACAGTCACAACATGTGCCCTGGAGCAACTAACTCAAGCCAACAAACTCAAGCAATGAACCCCAACTCCAACTTCAACCCATTTCTCCCAGCTTACCTGCCACGAGGGGAATAGCCAGGAACGAGTACACCGCGGCCAAACTGGACCGCACCGGATACACACTTGTGACAAAGCATGAGTCTTCGATGAGTGTCGTACTAGGGACGCGGACACACCGACTATACCTGTAGAACTACGCTCAACCGACAGAGTCGCGGAACACACCGACAAACCCGCGGAACTAGAGCTAACACTCCATGTAGGACTCACCAGAACCACGAGAGTTGTGCCCCACTCTCGGGTATGCTAACTCCTCTAAGTATAACACATATGAACAATCATTGATAAGGTGATTTTCAACTTTAATTTCATTAGGCCCTATGTCACCACTTCAAATTTCATTCTCACTAAGAGTTGTCGTGAAATGTCACTGAGGGGACATCATTCATTGCGAACAGATATAATATTAATGACATCTTGGAAACTTGTGTACTTGAACTAATGATCATCGTATATAAAGGTGATCTAGTTATGATCCTACCACAACAGTACTTGTAAAATTACTGTCATTTAAGCCCATTTTTCACGTCTTCTTTCGTTCAACTCATCCTTAACCAATCTAAACCAAAAAAAAAGATTGACTTTTGTATTTGGTTTTAAAACAAAGTGTCCATCCATAATAATATATACCAACGAATATTTGATGGCACAAGATTACTTGTAAACCAAAAACATGCAGCCCTACAACTTATCTATTTCATTGCCAATAGTTGTGCATATATATAATGATTTATGCTACAGTTATGTTCACAACCAGAACTTGCTGATAACAGACCCATCTAAAATTTGGATCAAAAAGTTAACGCTATAAGATTTATGTTCAATGGCTAAATTATTTGGGAATTTAGATGTGCTTATTTAATAGCAACCATGCACATCCTTTCACATTCATAATTTAATTAAATACTAACTTATTTTAATACCGTAGTCTTTTCTATTATGACCAATAGATTAAAGTTGGTAAAACCCTCTTCCTCTAATTTAGACATTTTAGTTCCTTTATTGGGCAACATAATTTCATTTAAAAGAGCTCCATCACCCAACATTCGCAATTTAAGAATATGTTATTCGTATCCTGTAATGCTCTCATTGATTTATCTATGGTCTATTACTTACAATTTATAATAATTAATACTAATAAAAAAATATTTGAGTAGGAAGGGATGTACCTACGTTATGAAAAACCTCTTAATTTCCTTATACATCAACGACAATCTAAGGATGGAATTACTTTCCACTAGTATCAACCGAATTAAGTATAGTTAATGAGATAAACTACTTGCAACAATTGTCGGTTATTTTTTTTCCATGACATAATTTGTCCATATTGACTATAAGAGAGGTTAGTCTACATTATCAGACACTCAACGTGATAATATGTACATAGTAATTATTAATACATAACCAAGAACTAGCATGGCCATTTACATAGGTTGATGTGAGACTAAACATGCCGATCATGATTTCAATATCAATTACTCTGCACCGCATCATCTATTGCATATTCCTACCATCTTGTGAAATGTTGATAACGGCCATGTCCTTATGATTAGAATAACGTTTAATGTGCATGTTCTACACTAAATATGACATCCAATGCAACTCATGCAATATTTAATGGCAATAATGTTACAATGACACATAAATGCTAACATGCACATACCTATTATTTTTTTTGTTATTAAAGATTCAGACAATGGACGTTACCTTTAAGGAAGGGCATACCACTGATAGCCGATTCAGATTCAGGTTATGGAAAAGGAAATCCATGCCAATCTAGATGCCATTATCTCTTAAATAAAAGGGTATGCCAAGGTTAATTACTGCATGTTATCTCAATATGTATGAGTTGTAATATATATAATATCTCAGCTGTATTCATATCAATTTTAGCATTTTAACTTTAATCCCAGATCTTCCGTATTAAAAGCAGTGGGGAAAAGAACATCATCTGAACCCCTTTTCTCTTGTAACAGTATCCCTAAAAGAATAAGGTTTAGAGTGATATTTCTGAAATCATGATTTATCCATACACTTATCTACGATTTACACTCAGTATCGAAAAGACGATGCCAACAAAATCCGTCCACTCGATATGACAAAAAAATCGTATATAAATCTTACTATAACAAGTCACAAGCTCTAATTATGTTCAGAAAATATTACATCGGTTATCATGTGAAAGCCAACAGTCAAGAGATAGAGCTTCATTACACGTTTACATTCTAATGCAAGTATCCTTATATTATTTACATAGTCATAATATAAATATAATTCACATAGTTAACCATAATGCATCCATTCTATTTTTCATTCACACACTTAATTTCTACCATCAATCTTTTTTTATTTCTTGAGGAACATGAAAAACCAACGATCACCACACCAAGGGAGAACCCATCCAGCAAGAGGGACTCTAAGGTCCATGGGACACATGCCCGGTGAGAAAATCACAAGAAAATGTACAGGGGATCGTAGCTATATGGTGCTCGTGCGTGCAACTCTAATCCTCCGTTCTAAGTCATTTCCGTGCTTCATCATGATCACGAAAATCCTCTAAACCAAAATAATACCTTGCTTAGATTCAACCCACAATAAACTCTTGAAATACAAGGAGCGAGAGAGATGATCTTACAATCTTGTGGTAGATTTGTGTAGAGGATGGTGAGGGGAAACTCCTCTCCAAAAATGGTGGTGATTCGCCACCTCCGTGGTGCTCTAATGAAGTTACAACAAATTAGGAGATGAGAGATGGTATGTGGTGGCTAGGGTTTGCAAATGAGAGGAGAGAGCAACCTAATGGGTCTTTGTATCTTTAAAAATCGGGCTTGGGCAGATCCATTAGTGGATCTCGCTCAAATCTCGTATGACCATTTCAGACCTGACCCATTCCACTAAAATGATCATATCTCACTCATATGATATCAGATTTACAAAATTTCAGATGCGTTGGATTCCTAACGACGATACGCATCCAAAAGTCTTAATATGCTACAATCAGATCGAAATTAAATTTTTCATAAATTTCTTATTGGACCACGACTATTTGATTATCATCAATTTGACCAAGTTGCTGGACTAAAACCAGGGGTTTCACATAGACTCCATAAAGTTTCTGATCTCCTTTAATGGGTCTCAAGGATGATGTCACTACATATAGATCAGGATAGGCACAAGTAGTGCGAATGGATTCCCTTTGGAGCTTCTCTGGAAGGTGAACTGAGGTGTTGCATCCGTCGACCTTCAGATGGAGGAAAAGAGGAAGCTCCGGAGCTTGGTCACTAACTGACACGAAATTGAAGAGGGGGTGAGGTCGCCCCTTAGTATCAGATCCACTTGCTACTTGATGGGAACAAAGCTGGAAATTCGAAACTACCAATCAACTTCACCCACCGAGTCTGCAGTAACAATGGTTGTTGTCGCACCATTCCCGAACATGGTGGCGCTGACGAGGTCGTATGGGCATGAGGGGCTTAGTGGTCAGAACCTCGTGATGGTGGTATCTGCAGTGACAATGGGGACATGACTTCCTAGGTTGTTCTCGATGATGACCTTGCTTACCGAATGCTAGTGACTCCAACGTAACAATTGAGAAAGTAGAGCATGATACAGAGGACGTTGGGCTAGAGGCCAAGGCAGGAGGTGAGGTGGAGGTCGCCATCCAGGAGGCAGTGCTCGCTAGAGGACACGTAGATGAGGTCGGTGATGGAGGTAGTGGGGAGGCCCAGTCGACAATGCAGGAGATGGAGGAGGCAGAGGCAATGTCAAGGAGGGCAGAGTTGGCAATTGGAAGCACCGCTGGAGGGTCTGTGAGCGCTCGCTATGCTGGAAAAGGGAGAAGGAGGAAGATCATGGGGGGAAGGGTGGGGTTTATTTCAATCGTTTTTTTAATTTAATTCCCTTGTGCCCTCAAAGCTAATGTCTATTTGCGTTGGGGATGAACGACACCTAAGCTGAGGGGCAGAAGTGATAGAACGACAAGAAGTTAGGGGCACAACTGATATTCCAAAATGTAAGGGGCGTAATTTATATTTTATTATATCAGAGGTACACAACTAATAAAAATCCTAAATTTTAACGAATAAGTCAATGAAAAAATCGTTATATAAACATGCTTTAACAACAGATATGTTATTCATAGCTAATTACATGAATAAAAGATTATTTAGCAACGAATAATATTTGTTTGCATATCTTTAACATAGGAAGGTATGGCAACGGATATTCTAATTACTGATTGGCTTAGGTCAATTTTGTTGTAGAGAGAAGAATTGGAGTGCATTTGTGAGCATTCTACTTGAGAGAAGGCTGGTTAGCTTACATGAGCTAGTGCAATTTTGTATGTTTTATTAGCGTTCGGATAATATAGTAATGAATATTGAAATGATACACTAATATAAAACAATTTGTTAATGTGAATTTGACTTTCACGAGAGAAGAATGCAATTGGCATTTCTATAGCTACAAAGCACTTGCATATTGATATGTTTAACCATTTAAGATTGTGTTCTGATTAAGGTGGTATTCTCATCTATTCTCCACGTTAGAAATGGAAACATATGATAGGATATGATATACAATGTCTCTACGTCTACAATTAATAAATAGGTTGGACTATTGGTGTTGATTAGACGGCTCATGATTACACTCTCATTGATCTTTAGATCATACGACTCCTGATCTCTCCAGCCCATTTAGTTCCTAGCCACTTGATCTTTTGTTCAAGTAATTCAAGTCCCTCTATTGGGCCATTGGATCTCATGATCCAATGTCACTTGTTCATCGCCTACCTCGGGCAGTGGAATTCCCACAGAATGCGATTGTTCGTCGGGAGTTCTTCTCCACTTTTTCGCAGCTATTCCATATGGACCCAAGCCACGAGTTTGGTATAAATGAGAGTGTCTCTCATCCATCATCCTCGCCCGAACCTCCATCTCTAACCTCCACCTCACGTGAGAGATCTGGAGGTGGTTGAAAGCACTTCTGACAACTTCCTCCTCCATCCAATAAAACCTGCTATGACCAACTCTCACCGCATCCACCTTTACATGAGGTCTACCCTAGTTCCTCCCCTCGTCTGGTGACAGTGAGATGAAGGATCGAGGAGTCAAGATGGAGATTTTTCTATCCGTGTTGATCCACGACCATTGGGTTGTGTACATAGCCTTGGTCAAGGTTGTTCAAGCTTCGAGGCATGTCGTCCTCGTAAGGTGTTGACCCAGAGGTTCTTTAGAACCTCTAGCATAGCCAGTTCCTCCACCTAATGCCAATCTTCAAGCTCCAAGTAAGATCTTCAATTTGTTTTTGTGTATTTTCTCTGATTTTATTAGGCGCTTACTATCACTTTCAACTGTAATTGATCGCACCTACACTTCCGCGGTGGATCCCTGATGAATGCAAGAGCCCTTCCACCGGATAGACCTCTATTCAATTCACAAAATCCTTTATAGACTCATGCATGCTTCAGCTATGTACTCTAATACTTGCCTGCTCAAGACCCTTCAATGGTCGAAGCTTCAAAGCTTGCTCCGTTCAAGAGCTCTGCCACCGGCAATACTGCATCGAACAGACGGAAGCTCAACCACATTCAATCTTTATCAAAGGTACAAATTGGTGCTAGTCCAAATTAGCACATTATAACTATATAGAGTGGAAGAAAGAGACAAAATGTCCATATTGTGGGTACTTGTTATGAGTAAGACATGAAAACAAATTTTTGTAGTTCAGTGGTGTGTCAAAGATGAGGAGTGAGGATGGCAAGGAGGTCCCTAGGTCTATGGTCTTGGGACACGATGTCTTTATCGACAGAGGGCATAGTAACAACAACAACAACAACAAAGAAAGGCTCGGGAAGCTTTGTCCCGAGGTTGTTGAAGGGGAGGGAGAAAAATCCTATGTTGTGTGAAAACTGCAATAGGGTTGTCGTAATCTCCATTTTTTTGTAAAAAAAAACTTTTTCAAAAAATCCAACTATGTAGAATGGATCTATAAATAACTATATACCTATCAAATTTTATCTAAAAATACAACTTTTCTAGTTATTTTATCTTAATGGTCAAAGAAAAAGCCAACAAAAAGGAATTTAAAACCAATTAAAAAAAGATGGGACTTTTGACCATTAAGATGAAATAGCTAGAAATGTTGAATTTGGATGATATTTGATAAGTATGTAAAACATTATTCATATGTCCAATCCATATTGTTGGATTGTTTAAAAGAAATTTGCATAAAAAACGGAGCATCTTGTTTAAGTTTTTATTGGAGCAAATGATTTGCTCAGGACAAAAGAGTGGCTATCATTAAGAGAATCGATGTAATTTGTAGACAAATATATTGATTGAACTAGTAGATACTTCGTGCGTTGCATATGAAGGCACGTATGAGAAGAAAATCAACAACTATTTTCATTTACGAAATAGAGATGATAATGTACTAATTATTCAAGTAACAACGGAATCTTTCTGTTGCATTTTAATGTATCGAATGCTCGACAGTAACAAGAAAATCAATAATAAAGCTTAACTTCGATAAATAAATTAATAAACTCATTTGCAAACTATCAACATAAAAGACAAAAAGAAATTCAAACCTTGTAAGGAAATGCATTAGGTACATCCAGTTCTGTCGCAATCTTATCCAATGTAATTTCAGACCATAAACATACCAAAGATTTTAGAAAAGAAAAACCGAATATTATTGTACTAACATCAATTAAAGAGAACCCCTCTAATGGGCTGGTGGTAGATGCAGTGGCTCTCACTTTAAAGGACAATGGTTCGAATCCTACTAGTGAAAAAAATAAAAAAAATAAAAAAACATCAATTAAAGAACAAAAACTGCTATGGTTAAGCATATGATCTCGTGCCAAGCAGGGATCATCCAATGAAGGAAAAGGGGGTCTAATAACTATTTAATGTGAAAACTCGACTCACATTGCCAACTCTGATATCTCCCATCAGTATCCAAAATATGGATACATGTAATACATATTTAATGTTGAAGCAACAGAGAAAAAAATGATAAAAAGAGGGGAACATCCTCACCTTCCTAGTCAGCCTCTACTTGAAGACCTACGAGAATCCCACTCAATCGGAAATAAGGGAGTTTGGAATAGCCTCATTAGAGATGAAAACGATCGAATGCGGAAATGAATATATGTATAGTTATATCTTTATACATTTTAAAATATGAATTTGAATGCAGATCCGAATAATGACGGTACCATATAAAATGAATTTAAATCGGACATAAAATAATAACAAAAATATTTTGATAGATTAAAAAAATATACATGTTTAGGAAGGTTTAGACACAAAATAAATCTATCGGACATATTCATTTCATAATAATTATATCAACAATTGTGAATGCAATCATAAAATGTTGTTGCACATGGTACGAAAAAGGAGATGCAAATGTAAATATTAGCGAATGTCAAAGCGATATTAACATCCGCATCTATTTTAAAATGAATACGAATATGTATAAAACGAATATGATAGTGGATCGGATACGAATATATTTATATTCATTTTCATCCCTAACACTCATACTACCATACAAGTATATAACTTAGTGAAAGCACGCTTGGAATAGGCACCAAAGTACGGTCTTGGAGGGTCTGCGGTGTCCGACAAATCGGATCCAGCAATCGCTGTATTGGCCGCTCTCGCATCTCAGTAGGCACCCAATCCAAGTGCAATCTCAACAATTAACCCATAACAATTAATAAGCAAACTAAATAAGTGAGCTAAAATTTATTATACCCTACAAGAATGTGTATAGATGACTGATGACATGGAAATTCGATACGGTTAAGATGGAATAAATATGCAATGGTCGTTGTTCTCAACCAATCGATTCGATCAACGAGAAAAAAATGTAAACCACTTTAAAGAAAAATCAAGCAATGAAATGCAAGCGGTCTTCGCTATTTAACTTACCTAGTATAGCGACCAGGGTCGAACACAAGGTGCGTGATTTGAAAACTTAGCAGTCAAATTTCAAAGATAATTTTTTAGTGGTTTCAATTTTTTTAATTTTCAAATGAGGAACAAATAACAAGGGAATAATAATACATACACACACCAATGTTTTTGTATTTTTCAAAAATATTAAAAAAATACTCAGAAAATTCCAAAGAAAATATTTTTGTGTTTTATATATTTTAAAATATTTTTGATATTTTTTTTTCAAATTTTTTTGATGTTTTTGTGATTTTATAAAAATCAAACAGTGGAAAAAAGGAAAATAGTGCACATCCAAGAGTATTTTGCACCTTAAAATTAATTTAAATGTCCAAAACTCCTGGAACTTACTTTTATGCTAAAATAAACAATTATCTTCATAAAAGACTAAAATCATAATTTTTCGATTTTTCTAGAATTTTCAACATTTTTATAAGATTTTTAGTTTTTCGTACTTTTTTGGGGTTTTATAAATGATTAATGCACGAAGATTGGATAGAAATTAAAGGGGAATAATATACACCTACAATAAATTTTTTTGAAATATTTAGACACATTTTTGAATTTGTATGATTTTTCGAAGTCCAAACATAGAAAAAGGTATTGTTTTTTATTTTTTAAAATATCAAATAAAACAAAACTTGATGAAATTTTTAAACAATGATCTGGGACACAGCAAGAGTCTACACAAATTTTTACAAAATTTTTAAAGCAAATACCACATTTATTTCAGTGAAATAACCATGCAATTTAATTGTTTGGAAATATATGGACTGAAATGCAAATGATAAAAGTTTTTGCAGAAAATATAATAATAATAAATGTGTGGGTGAAAATAGAAATTTACCGAGAGAACACATGCGATGCATGTGCCTTAAATTTGGTAGGGGCAGATTTGTAGTTCGCGAAACCTCTAGGGGTTTGTTACAATTTTACCCAAAATTTTTATTTTAAAAACCTAGGGTCCCTCTTACTTCCTTTATTTTCTAGCCAGCAAGGGGCAAGGAGGGGTCGTCACCCTCCCTCAGATCTGTGGTGGGTGAGGGCTGCCCATAGTTGTGCAACGGAACGAGGGGTGATGCGGAACTGTGTGGTGGTGGTGCGACTCACACGCCACCTAGCATGGGATGTGGCAGACTAGAGGATGGTGCTCGATGATTAATGCAGATTACGATGCACTGGTGACGTGCATCTATGGGCAGGTGGCTCCGGGTCGGAGGCGCGGGCTTCAAGCATCGCCGGCGAGTGGAGGGCGCAGGCACGGCTGCGCGGCTGCTGCATGGAGGAGGTCCAGTGATGGAGAGGTTATACGGTAGAGACCTGGTAGTCGCGCGGATCTGGAGGTGGCGGCTATTGCTCGGTGGTGGCGTTGGTTACACAATTGGTGAGGTCGGTGCGCGACGGAAGGGGCAGGCGCCTCCGTGGTGGTGCATGCACGAGAGCGACGCTCAGGCTGGTCCTTGCTGGTGCTTGCTAGGCATTTGAGGAGGAACTGCAGTTGGCGGTGAGAACACGTAGGCAGCTGCGGGCATCGAGGATGGGTTGGAGGAGGGCGCCATATGCGGAGGTTGTCAGGGTAGGTCAACGAAGGTCGGAGTGCTGGATTGCATGGGTAGCCGCGTAGTGGCGTAATGGTGGTAGAACGAACGGTGGCGCGAGGCTGACCTAGCCGACCAGCTGATTATTATATTTTTTTGTTTATTTATTTATTTTTTTATGTTTAAATAGGAATAATAAAAAGTTTTTTTATATATTTTTTTAAAAACTGGAACTGTAAACTAAGTAACAATTTTTTTTCTATATTTTTTAAATTTTCCTACAAAAAATGTAGAAAAAGAGAACACTTTTTTATTATTTTTTATTGGTATGAACACCGGAGGATGCGAGCACGACGGCTCAGTCCTGATTATTCGAAATACAAAAAATCAAGCGGAGCGGATCCATGATATGGAAGATGAACCTGGATCTTCAGTCACCATGCATAACCGGAGTTGATAGATTATGTGAGGTAGAATGTGAATTGTAAGGATCAAAAGATGGGATGGAAATTAAATTCGGATGACAAATGTGATAGGGTTTTGGGGGGATTAAAATCTAAAGATTAATCATGATATCGACACCAAACTAAATCTAAGATTTATCTAAGAAAAATGACGGAAAAGAAAATGGATCTCACCTCGTGATCGGATACACCGTGATGGCCTCGACGAGTTCAACTCTATGTCACTGGATGGCTCAGAGGCTAGGCACCCTTCTTCGACAAGAGTGCTCTCGGTGATCGGGCTCCTCTCCACCAAAGATTTAACAAAGATAAATGAGGGAGGAGGAGCCCTATAAAAAGAGAAGAAAAATAAGAAAGGAAAGAATGGACAAATAAAGAATGTTTTTATTGGTTAATTAAATAAATAATTGATTAATTAATTATATTTATTAATTAATTAAAAATGAATTTTGGAATAAAATAAAATAAATAAATAAGTAAATTTACAAAAATTAATTAGCCACCTTAATGGTGGCCATTTAAGGTATAGAATTATATCTTTATATACAAGGAATGTTTTCAAATTAAATAATGAATAAATTATGTAATGAAATAATAAATCTAAATTTCAAAATTGAATTAATTGAATTAATTAATATTAGATATTTAATTTTTTGGTGGTTTTTATGTGAGGAAATTAGTTGTATACAAGTATTATATACATATAGTATAATATACATATGTACAAATAAGGAAATTATTTTTAAATGATTTTTTTAATTTTTTTTTAATTTTTAATAAAGAAGATAATACTTACAATTATGTACATTATGTATAAAAAATAAATATGAATAAATGTATACAATAAGTAAGTTGTAAAACTGCACAAGCTACCCCAAAAAATAGACTTTTCAACCGTAACTCCAAAAATTATGAAACCACAGCTTTTAAAAGATAATTTAATTTAGAGTACAATTGAAGTGAGTTTGATTTAATCTAAGTTCGTATGGAGCCGGAATTGGTCTTTCAATTATCACTTTATGCTTTTTCTGAGTGTGATTATTTGTAATCTATAGATTATTTTGCTATGAAATTATTTTTATTATTTAGAACCCAATTTTATTTACTACTTTTGTTTAGAAAAATATGTAATTTGAGGTCAATTTATATATAAATAAAATATTATGAGTTTTGTACAAATATACAGGGAAAAATATTTACAAATTATTTTTTTGATTTTCGGATTAAAGACTCTATCTCTCACTACTTTATTCCTGGTCGATCAGGTCAAGTCTTGACCTTCTCTTGAGGTTCGGGTTAGTCTGCATTTATTTCATAAATACATCCTTTATTTTTCTTTTCTTTTTTTCTTTTCTTCTTTATTCTTTTATTTGAGTATAAAAAGTGTTAAAATGCATAATTAACAAATGCATGTAAAATGGTAATTTCATGAAATTAGTGGGTATTTACAGGTATTTGACTAAGGAAATAAAGTTAAAATACAAGAATAAAGGCGATGAATCGTGGATTCATCATTCCCTTATACTTTACCTTTGCTTGTCCCTTAGCAAACACATATTTGGAAAATAAGTGAAAATAAAAAATAAAGAAAAAAAGGAAAGAAATTAGAACAATATTTGCTTTTAAACTTATCTTCATAAAATTATAGTATGGAGCTCTGTCGGACCTTCGCCTTATTAGTGTGTTGGAACCTTATTGGGAAATGGATTTAAAACCTAACAGCCTCTAAGTTTCATAAGACGCCTATTCAGGTCTCCTCAATAGTCAGGTTAGAACAAGTCTACATACACAAATTCTTATGACTATGAATCTTTACTTGTATGTGTAAGTGAAATAAAGCCCCTCATCTCGACAACAGCAAAGAAACAACCTCTCTCAACAAGGTAACTCTAATTCCCCAGTCTAGCAACTCTTTCCTCAAGGAGTGGGGATATTCCCTTCTAAGTTCAAGTACAACCAGCTCAAGAAGAGGGGATGGAGAAGAGAATGTACGGTAACCAGTGTAGCTACCTATCCTTGGATGCATGACTAGTATAGCCAAGTCATTCGCTGCAAGCTTACAAACATTTAAAGCTCTTTTTTTCCACTTGTATATACACTCCGACAGGCATTTTACTTTTCAATCAGGCATGTCCACTTTTGGAGATTCTCCATTTTTTTTTGAAAATATATACAAGGTGCAACATGTACATAAGGAGTTTTTCCTCTTGAGCTAGTAGACCATCCCTCTTTTGAAGCATTATTGCAACCCCCCTTCTTCTTGTCTTTAGACCTCAACATCGCCAGACCAGGTTGAGACACACATCCCTCCCTAGAGGAGGACAATAGGTTACGCCTAGATGTACTACCCTCGTATGCTACCCCAAGCTAAAAGATTCTGCCCCCACACTACCTCCTCCATGAAGAGCTACGTGTAGAGTGCTTGTCCAAGGTAAGCCACGGTCTGAAAGAATCATGCATTTGTTGTTAAATATTCTAATTAGACTAATCAAGATGACATGTGAACATAGTCTTATAGACTCAAAGAATTAAGTCACTAGGACGTGAAAAGTCTTAACTCCAGTTCTTATAAGGTTCCTCTGAAATAAAGTGGATTAAGGTCCAACTAAGCTCCATTCTTCAATTTTACTCTAGACTTAGTTTAAATGTCAAAATTATCATGAAAAATACACATGTTAATGCAAGAAATATGTACAATGCAAAGAAAAGAAAGTAAAATCTTTTTGTGAAATAATTTTCTAATTTTTAACTTTTTATGGATTTTTGAAAAATGATGCACATGGAAAAAGAGTTTTCATGTAAATTTTTCTAGATTTTTGGGTTTTGTAGCTTTAGGGATTTTTTTTCAAAAAAGGGTTAGTACTATATACAAATATATATTTTTTTAATAAGGGTTAGGGACGAGATACCCATATATACACATGAGTGAGTTAATTATTTACAAGAATTAGACAGATAAGTAATTTATACAAGTATATATATAGTTGGATTTTTTTGTTTTTTTGTGATGCATATATTCCTCAAACTTATTTGAAAATAATTTTACAAATAATTTTTAAAACTATTGTCCAAAATAATTTTTCAAATAATTTAGTAGACATTTACAGACATTTGAAAACAAATTTGCAAATATTTTTCAAACAGTATATATAGATTTTTTTCAAAATAATTTTTCAACCATTTTCAAAAATTTGCTAATAGTTTTACAGAATAATTTTATTTCACACAAATAAAAAATTTTTACAAGCCAAAATATCTTTACAAAGGTTGAAAATATTTTTGAAACGTTATTCGAATAGTTTTGAAAAAATTTAGAAATACGTTTTCAAACTACTTTCAAAATATTTTAACCTGACTTATTAATCAGTATATACAAAAAGAATTTTGAGGAAATATCTGCATCTTTTTTTACTAAATCTTAGAAGTATTTATACAGTATTTTAGCCATATTAAAAATATGAAAGCACGGGTTATGGCTAAAGTATATATACAATATATTCGACACCCCCCTATACTTAGCTCGAACTATGTCCTCATAGTTATCAAAGAGATGCAAAGTAAGACATAACTCTTGCTAAGTATTGAGAAGTTAAAAGAATGATATATTACAATGACGAATGAAAGAATAAAATCAATAGAAGCCGGTGATCCCCCTATACTTGGGATCAAGTAATCCTAAGTACAGAAGACTGTATACATGGGGACTACCGAGTGATAGGATGTATAGAGTCTACCTCCCATATACTTAGGGTAAAATATCCTTAAGTATAGGCAGCAAAACAGAGGTAAAAAGAATAAAAAGAATAATAAAAAAATCTGACACCACCCCATACTTAGGGTAAGTTACACCCTAATTATAGCATACTCATGAGATGGAGATGGGGCATTAGACAAAAACATGTGTGATATGGAATACTGGATCTAGACAAGTAAATAATATTGCCCCTAGCTAGGTGCAAACGCTAGGATAACGCATTATTGAGGTTCAGGACGGTATCTGTGAGGAGAATAACCGTACTATCGTCATAGTCTCCGTAGGGAAACAACGACGAGGTCAACAGAGTAAACTATGACACCCAAGTAAACAATCGGGCAGGTTTTTACTACCTGGTAAAGATATGGGAGAATGAAATCAGCCTTCGATAGCACAAAAGATATCATCGGCTCAAGATCTGAGTGGAGTGACTGGATGGAGCCAAAGAAAACAAATGTGGAGAAGAAAGGATCTGTTAGGGAATCCTCCACATCAATCACCGTCTCGAATAGATAAGGAATATCAAGATCAGTAGACTCTATAAAAATCGATATACAATGTATATTTGTAAGAGAAATCGAGTACAAGGGACATAATGCATCATCCCACAGATAACCCTTGGGAAGTAATGTAGGCTCGCTGATAAAAAATGGGGAATCATATCATTATTGGGGATCTACACTATTGTAAAACACCAAGTTCCTGCACTAAAGTATCTCATCGGCTGTAAACGGCATCTGAACAACCTCGAGGCATGGTATGCCGCTAGTCAACAATGCAGAAGCATTAAACATTTCTAGATCTAATCCTCGAACTGTGGCAATGCTGTCAATCATCAAGTCCTCCAAAATGTATAGACCTCATCAAATTGGAGGACACATGGCTGAAAGATGGGACTGTCTAAGTTTGTCAAATCAAAATGGTGTCCCTCGTCAAGCTCTCTATGCTGAGATGGATCCAAATGTGTATCTGAATCTGGGAATATCTTCTGAAGAATGGATACTGAATCATCTGGATATGGATATTGAAATGACTTAAAGAACGGTCGAGATGTGGGCTCCTCATCCATTTCTTCGGATTCTTGTAGATCTAGAATCCAAGAATCCTCTACGTGAAAGTGCAGGATTGGCTCAAAATATGGTTGTAAAACAAACGGCAACTCGACCAATGTCCCGCTCTGGGAACTCACAATGATAGTCAACGCGTCCGTCATCTAAAAACTAGTAGAATCCACATCCTCTGAAAGGTGTATGTTGTCTAAATCGACACGAAGCGCCACACACTCAACTGGTGTCACATCTTCCTCATGTGTTGTCTCGAATAAATCATCTCGTAAATAAAGAATGTCTGAAAGTATTCCCAAGATGGTCTCAAATAAATCCATGCCGGGATTGTAGTGTGAACCACCATATGAGGTAATGACTAATGCAATCTGCTCGACGGTCATCCCCCTCATGGGGTTATGCACAAGGTCAGTCGTCGAAATTTCATGATCTTGAAATCTCCTCAATAGGTCAACAAATCTAATCCACGAATCACTCAATGGCTCTTAGGGTTATATTGAAAAATCTCGAATGCAAGGCCGCATCATATCTACTCTACGTTGGGGGTAAAATCTCTGCAAGAACAATGATCGTAAGTCTCCCCACGTAGCGAACTTCATTCCCAATTATTTGTAACTCTTAGCTCTACCCTTAAGTGCAAATGGAAAGGTCATCGACATCATCTCCTCAGAAGTTATATCTAAGTATGCTCGTGATCCACAAAAATCCTTACTCATATATATAAAGATACATCTCCTTGTGCACTTCCCATAAAAACTTTGGTAGTAAATTAATGAAATCTAAATCCAGAATGTAGGGACTCAATGTATAAGCGGACTACGCTTCCTTATCTATGTACTCATCTATCATCTTAGGATAGAAGTCGTCTAAAACTTGTAACTGCTCCATGTGATCTCCTATGGAATTCACTCTCATCTCAGCAAGGTGATCACCCATGTCTCGTATATGGTTAATATGAACTCTCTGTGTGTCTTCTCTTTGGACAACATGCCCAGTAGAAAGAAGGAATGGTGAGGATGTAGAAAGAGAAGGGAACGAGAAGTTGGTCGAGGTCCCGACCTCCCAAGAGAGTGGGCGGGAATGATGGGAAGGAAATGAAGTAGCTGCAAAATCTGACTGAAATGGAGTATGCCCCATCATGAAGAGATAGAAATGAAGAGAGGGAGGGTGGAATAAGAGAAAGAGAGTGAAGGACAAAGAAGGTGACTGCTAATGATGTAGAGAAGATGAACGTAACTAACTCACACCAAAGTCATCCAAACACAAAGCAAACCCTGAGTTCACCAACTCAATACAAATCTGACCGTGAGAGTTCGGTCTTTATCTTTTTAATTTTAGAGTTTAGTGATCAAACAAAAGTTGTACAAACACCTAGGAGGCTTAATGGGATTTGGACACTACTCCTTAGTGTGTACGCGAGCAATTAAAAGCGCAAACAATGAGGGGGTTGCTCTCCCAAAACAATGAGGAATCAATTACGTTCAATTTTAAGGGTCAAGTGCAATTAGCAATCCCAATTTTTAATTTTTGATTTTCTCCTTTTTTTGGATTTCTTTTTCAAAAATAACTCCTAACGAGTGTTCCAATTCCCTGTTTGAATTATGTGAGTGAAATCAAGGAAGGGAATCAGAAAAGCCAATGCGCGATGAAATACAATGATGCATGCAGAGATAGAAATGCGTACCTTATTCCAGCACTCTACATGCAATATGATCTGTGCATAAAATTAAATACTGAAAGGAAACTAACTATATGATGCATGAAGAAATCAGCCTTAGACGAGCAACTTCTATTGATCGTGAAGAACAAATAGCTAACTAATCAGAGAGAGAGGTCTGAGTCCGGTCTTAGATGTCGATTGCTATATGCCACAATAGATCCTGCCAGTGCTGTATACGACCTCTAGTTATGCGTGACCTCTCAACCGATTAGGTTAACTTTTTCAATTTATATTTAGCTAGGCCCAATTACTTTCTATAGGTATAGAAAAGCAATTAAGTGTTGGGCCTTAGCTAATTACGTCACAATCAATCAAAATCCTACGTCTCAGGGCTAAATCTGCAAGAATCAAATATAAAGTAAGGCAGTGAAATCAAGAAAATGCGAAAACAACTGTGAGCCCCCCAAGTACACCAGCACTTGGTGAAACAGACCCCTAATAATGTCGATGTCCAAGAAGAGTCCAAGTATCTAAGTTATTATAATACAAATAATTGTTCTCTAAATAAAATAAATGTCTTCTGTCCTTTCCTACTCTTCCTCTTATGCAGGTCCTCCAAAATGACTCCAAGTTGTCCTCCAAGCATCGCGCAACAAGCAAATAGGTGATGGTCGGAAAACAATTATAATATAGAGAGATAAGAAAATCTGAATTATGACTAGTAAGTCATGCTCACCCGGCAATGACGCCATTCCGAAGACACAAAATTTTCTTTTGAGTTTTAATTGTATTTTATATCCCCGGCAACAGTGCCATTCAGATGATACGGAAACTCAATACAGTTAAGATGGAATAAATATACAATGGTCGTTGTTCTCAACCAATCGATTCAGTCAACATGAAAAATATGTAAACCACTTTAAAGAAAAATCAAGCAATGAAATGCATCCTGTCTTTGATATTTAGTTTACATGGTATAGCGTCCAGGGTCGAACAAAATGAGCATGATTTAAAAACTTAGCAGTTAAATTTCAAAGATATTTTTTAGTTGTTTTTTATTTTTCAATTTTTTTAATCTTTGAATGAGGAACAAATCACAGGGGAATAAAAATACACACAAATAAATGTTTTTGTATTTTTCAAAATATTAAAAAGTACTCAGAAAATTCCAGAGAAAATGTTTTTGTGTTTTGTATGTTTTAAATTATTTTTGATAAAATTTTTCATTTTTTATGTTTTTGTGATTTTATAAAAATCAAACAGTGGAAACAAAGGGCGACAGTGCATAGCCAAGAGTATTTTGCACCTTAAAATTAATTTATTGTCCAAAACTCCTAGAGCTTATTTTTATGCTAAAGAAAAACAATTATCTACACATAGAGACTGAAATCACAATTTTTCGATTTTTCTAGAATTTTCTACAATTTTTATAAGATTCTTATTTTTCACAATTTTCTGGGGTTTTATAAATGATTATTGCATGAAAATTGGACAGAGATTAAAGAGGAATAAAATACACCTATAGTATTTTTTGGATTTTTAGGCAAATTTCGAATTCTTATGATTTTTCGAAGTCCAGACAGAGAAAAGACACTATTTTTATTTTTTTATATATAAAATAAAACAAAACATGATGAAATTTTTACATAATGATCTGGGACACAACATGATTCTACACAAATTTTTACAGAATTTTTAAAGCAAATACCACATTTATTTCGGTGAAATAACCATGCAATTTAATTATCATGAGATACAGGGACTGAAACACAAATGATAAAAGTTTTTATAGAAAATGTAATAATAATAAATGTGTGGGTGAAAACTGAAATTTACCCAGAGAACATGTGCGATGCACGTGCCTTGAATTTGGCTGGGGTAGATTTGTAGTTTGCGAAACCTCTAAGGGCTTTGTTGCAATTTTCCCAATTTTTTTATTTTAAAAACCTACAATTCATGTTGCTTCCTTCGTTTTCAAGCTAGCAAGGGGCAAGGAGGGTATGTCGCCCTACCTCAAATCAGCGGCAGGCGAGGGCCGCCCACGGTGGTGCAACGGAAAGATGTGTGGTGCGGGACTGCGCAGTGGTGCGACTCGCTCGCCGCCTCCACGGGACGTGACGGACTGGAGGATGGTGCTCGGTGGTAGATTTGGATTACGACGTGCTGGCGATGCGTGTATACGTGCAGGTGGCTCCAGGTCAGAGGTGCGTACTTCACACATCGTCAGCGAGTGGAGGGCGCACTCATGGCCGCGCGGCTGCAGCGCGGAGGAGCTCTAGTTGTGGAGCGGTTATACGGCTGAGACTGGGGCATCGTGCGGATCTGGAGGTGGCGGTGGCTCGTGCTCGGTGGTGGCATTGGTTACACCGCTGGTGGGTCGGTGCTTGGCGGAAGGGGCACGTGCCTCCGTGGTGGCGCATGTGCGAGGGCGACGCTCAGGCTGGTCCTTGCTGGTGGCTTGTTGGGCTTTGAGGGAGGAACTACGGTTGGCGGTGAGAATGTGGAGGCAGTTGCTGGCGTTGAGGATGGGTTGGAGGGAAGGCACCACAGGCGGAGGCCGTCGTGGCAGGTTGGCAAAGGCTGGAGGGTTGGATCAGGAGGGTAGCCGAGCGGTGGCCCAGCGACGGTAGAACGAATGGCGGCGCGAGGCTGACCTGGCCGACCCACTGATTATTATATTTTTTGTTTTTTTGTTAATTTTTTTTATATGTGTAAACAAAAATAATCAAAGTTATATATATATATATATATATTTAAAAAACTGGAACTGTAAATAGAGAAACAAATATTTCTATTGTTATTTATATTTTTTATTTTCCTGCAAAACAAATGTTAGAAAAAGAGAACACTTTTTATTATTATTTTTTTATTGTTAGGAACATGGGAGAACGTGAGACAACAACTCGGTCCCGATTATTCGAAATGCGAAAAATCAAATGGAGGTGTGAATGGATGTGGATCCACGAAATAGAAGATGGACCTAGATCTCCGATCACCGTACGTGACCGTAGTTGATAGATTATGTGAGGTAGAATGTGAATTGTAAGGATCAGAAAATGGGATGGAAATCGGATTCGAATGACAAATGCGATAGAGATTTTTTTGTGGGATTAAGATCTAATGATTAATCATGATATCGACACAAAAACTAAATCTAAGATTTATCTAAGAAAAATGACAGAAAAGAAAATGGATCTCACCTTGGGATCGGATACACCGTGATGGCCCTGACTAGGGTCGACTCACTGTCACCGGACGGCTCGGAGGTTGGGCACCCTTCTTTGACAAGATTGCTCTCGAAGATCGGGCTCCTCTCCACCAATGATTGATCTAAGATAATTGAGGGAGGAGGAGCCCCAAAAAAAGAGAATAAAATAAGAAAGGAAAGAATGGACAAATAAAGAATATTTTTATTATTTAATTAAATTAATTAAATAAATAAATAAAATAAATACTAATTTTGGAATAAATAAATAAATAAATCAATTACTTAATAAATAAAAATTAATTAGACACCTTAATGGTGGCTATTTAAGGTATAGAATCATATCGTTATATACAAGTATGTTTTCAAATTAAATAATGAATAATTTATATAATTAAATAATTAAATCCAAATTTCATAAATAAATTAATTTAATTAACTAATGGTATATATTTAATTTTTTGGTGATTTTTATGCAAGGAAATTAGTTGTATACAAGTATTATATACAAGTAGTATAATATACATATGTATAAATAAGGAAATTATTTTTAAATGATTTTTAAAATAGTATTTTTTTTTAATTTTTTTATTTTAAATAAAGAAGATAATATTTACAGTTATGTGTATTATTTTTAAAAAATATATGAATAAATATATACAATAAGTCAGTGGTGAAACTGCACAAACCACCCTAGAAAATCGACTTTTCAACCGTAACTCCAAAAATTATGAAACTACATCCATTTGAAAGATAATTTAATTTAGAGTACAATGAAAGTTAGTTTGATTTAATCTAAGTTTGTATGGAGCTGTAATTTGTCTTTCAATTATCACTTTGCGGCTTTTTCTGAGTGTGATTACTTGTAATCTATATATTATTTTGCTTTGCAATTATTTTTATTATTTACAACACGTTTTTATTTACAACTTTTATTTAGAAAAATATGTAATTTGAGGTCAATTTAAATACAAATAAAATAGTATGAGTTTTGTAGAAATATACAGGGAAAATGTTTACAAATGATTTTTTCGATTGTTGGATTAAAGACCCTATCTCCCCTACTTTATTCCTGGTCCATAAAGTCAAGTCTTGATCTTTTCTAGGGATTCGGGTTAAACTGCATTTATTTCATAACTTCATCATTTATTTTTCCTTTCTTCTTATTCTTTTATTTGAGTATAAAAAGTGTTATAAATGCATATTTAACAAATGCATGCAAAATGTAATTTCATGAAATTAGTGTGTATTTACAGGTATTTGACTAAGGAAATAAAGTTAAAATAAAAGAATAAAGGTGATGAATCGTGGATTCATAAATAACAAGCAGTAGGGTTTGAACAATAAAGTGGTACATGAGGTAGAGAAATAAAAATGAAAAGACAGCTCAAGGATATTCTTGTGTTTTTTTAATATTGGCAAAAGTTTGTAAATTAATGACCTTGATTTTTGCTTAACTTAAACTTATTATTTTAAAATATCACCTTTATATCTCAATTCTTCTTCTTCTATTATATTCTCTAATTCATTAATTAACTATGCATAAAGAAGCAAAACCCATAAAAAGCATAAAATCAAAAGAAATAAAAAAATCATGTCTTGTATTTTGTACATATTTTATCTTTGATGATTTTATATCATCGTTTTCTTAACCTTTAAAAATCCATACAAATTAGTTTAATCTTGTATATATTTTATATATACATTAGTCCTTCATTAAAACATAAACAAAAATACTAAAAATTATAAAATGGAAAGTAATGGGGGTTAATTGGTAATTGATACCTATATAAAAAATCTATTTTTCTACAATTGATTTATTTTGATTTTGGGTCCTTCATGAAAGTTGTAGATCTCATTGAGACCAACAACATTCATGTTTACCACTTTTTTATTTGAACCTTCCTCCTACTTCTTTTCTTATTTTCCTTCATCGGTCTACCCTTACGCCACGAATCATCTGCTAACTCAACCACTTCACATGTCCCACACATTCTCTCTCTCCAGCACAGTCAGCCCCCACTAGCCAATCAGCTTCCACCTTGAGTTGACCTTAGTCAAAACCTCCCTCACAACCATTACACGTTGAAACCCATGACCCCCTCTCCTTTTACCTTGGATCCCATCCTCTCCTCCCCATTGATCGCCATCACTCTACCCTGCATGTAACACTGCCCCACCCCCTATTACTCATATTCACCGACCCATTAGTTCACCCTCTCTGGTCGTAACTCCCCCAGTCCACCTCCTATAAATCACCCTTCGCCCCTTATTTTCCCATTTATTCACCAACCAATATCTCTATCCCACGGCTCGGATCTTCCTTCCAGGTGACAGCTGCATGCAATCTTCATCTCGAGCATCAACATGGTGGAGATAGGTGTGATCTGAATCCGTCTTTTCAAGGTCGCGTAGTAGCTTCTCTAAGTTACAGAGTTTGCATCCTCCATCTCCAGGGTGCTCGAGCGAAAAGGCTAGCTCCGCCTCGCACTTCCCTTCTCCATACCCCTCTCCGTTGCATCTCCACCTTTAGGTCTTGCACAGACCTGGAGCTCCAACTCTCCGCTCCCTTCACATGCTAACAGACCTCCATTCCATCTCCCTTTGACTCGCCCTCACTTTCTAAACTTGTAGGACCACTTCCCCTTCACTCGTCGAATAGAGAAACCCTGCTCTGATCTCCTTTTCTACTTCCTACGACCGAGTGTCACCTCATCGCCTATCACTTCAACAACTCCAAGATGTCACCAGTCCCTTAGAGCCTCCTCGACCTTCCAGGTTTCTCCGCTAGCTTCAAGGACAATTTTGGTGCTTGGATAGCTTCGTCGGAGCCTAGCCTCTTAAAATAGACAAAACCCAAGGGAGAAGGTCGTGTGCATTCACAAGTCGAGCTACACAGTCGTTGTGATGACCTCTTGTAAAGATCTCGATTAAATTCAATGATTAACCCATAAAGAAATAATCAATCAAAGCATAATGTGGATCAAAATTTATTATAATCATATAATAATTATGTGTATAGTGACAAGTAGAGTAGGGTGTCAAATACATGGAACACATGACATATCAATGTATATTATCTATAAATAAATAATGTATGTGTACATATTATGCACATTATTTACTCATTATTTTGTGAGATTTTAATAAAATAAAAGTAATAATAATAATAATATTTATATTTTTCTTAATTTCCTGATTTTTAATTTCTTTTAATTTATTAATATATAATAATATATAAATACTACATAAGAGTATATATAAAGGTATAAAATGTAATATATATATAATAAATAGTATAATATATTTAATAAATATAAAAAAGTCAATAAATATCCAAAAGAACAACCCTTTTTATTTTTAAGGTTTCAAAATACATTTTTGAGTATTTATAATTACTAATATTAATAAAATCTATACATAATAATATATAGGTAAATATAGACTATATAAGTTATTATGATTATAAGTATAGGTGAAAATAGTCAAAAAGTTCCAAATAAAATTTTTTTACATTTTTCAGATATATTTCTATTTTTTTGTGAATTTTGTAGTTTTTTGCATTTTTGGATTTTGTAAATCAGAATGAGGGGAAATAAGAACTTTTTAAATAACCCGAATCGATTTGAAAATTAGAAATAGCAAAAAGATTCAAAATTTCTCAAAACCAACTTAATATATATAAATATGTAAATATAAAAAATTGGACATAAACTAATATTTTTGAGATTTTTTGCAACTATTTTATAATTTTTTAGGTTTAGAAAGGGTTTGCTGATTTTTGGAGTTCTTTTGAGAAATCTTTTGTGATTTTCGATATGGGGTTAAAAATAGGCTAATAACCAATAGATAATTTTTTGTAATTTTTAGAATAGGTTTTATAATTTTTGTATTTTCTAATCAAATAGGGAATAAAATGGCCTTTTTATTTTTAATAAATAGTAAATGCAAATAAAATGGAAAATAAAATATATAGTATGAACAACATACACGCGAAAAATAGGGAATAAAATGGATCTTTTTTACAAATATTTTAGAGCACATGAGCTATTATCTATGCAAAGAAAAGTATAAATAAAATTAAATCAAGCCGGTAGGGGTATAATTGCAAATAAAATAACTTCCAGTGCCATACGTGTAAAATATCTCAAGTTTTTAAACTGAAACTTGATTTCTAAGGAGTAAAAATAACTATAAAAGCTGCAAGGGTACGCTTGCAAAATAACCTTTCATGTGGTGATCCACGTGAGGTGACCTGGTAGGGGACTAAAGTGCAAAATCAAAAAGGTGAGGGCATACATGCAAATAATCTACAAATATTTGTACTTTATTAAAATATTATAAAACATTTTACAAATAACGAAAAGGTGGAGGAGGTATGTGTAAAGTACCCAACTTAAGTCGCCTCAATCCGCCCACTCTCTGCATGCCATGTGGACGATCCAACTCTCCTGGATGAGTAGCCCTTCGAATAAAATGGATGGCTTAGATTCTGGGTTGTGTTCTTGATCGGACAACCTGAAAGGGGTTGTGAGGGACTCCTGAAGAACATTGGTCTGACGAACTTCGAGCGGCCTTATCTCATTGCTCCTACGATTGATCTTGGCTCCGACAGATATCACTGCTTCCTAGAGCTCCTCCGCAGGCAATGGTCCAATTAAGTAGGCTTCAGATGGCTTGAGGATGGATATGGGTGGTCTTCTTACTCCAGCTAACCTGGTAGTGTTCCAGGTCCGATTCGTGCTTCTAGACTAGTACTCAGGGACTGGGACCTACACCAAAAGCTTGGGTGGCTCGAGGCGAGTAGGCTCGAACCAAAAATGAAGCACAAAAGGACAGGATATGGACTAGCGATGGGGTTCCAACGAAGGAAAACATAGGGATCCTCGACTCCCATATCCACGATGGATCTGGGGGGAACCAAGGGGGGAATCGATAGAGAATGTGAAGGGGAGGAGAAAGAGAGGGAAATTAAAGTGATCGAACGATTGGATTACAGTGAATTGCCATGAGATCAATAGCCAGGAAATTAGGGGTTTTTCTAAATTAAGCCTACAGATGCAATTAAATTGGAAATTAAATGCTGGAATTGGATCTAAACCTAAGATATTACCTAGGATAGGATGTACGGGCCTCGACTCGACTAGAATCGAGGATGCTGAACTAGCTGGCGGAGCTCCTTCAATGATAGTCGTGGATCGCTCCTCCATGCCTTCTCCTCGCTGCAAAGCCTATAATATTCAAGATGTCACTAAGATAACAGAATGGAACGACTCTAAGGGTACAAGAGACACTAAAGAAGGACAAAAAATGGAGGTGGAGCTAGAGGAGCTTACTTATAGGCTGCAAAAGGGAGGATTTTCTATTGAAGAGATTGATTAAATCGATGGAGATCAATGTGATATGTAGACTTGGCGGAAATTAGGGAAGTTCTATATCTAGAAATGAATCAGCACGCCAAAGCAAAACATGATGGTTTCAAGCAGAAAAAGGGAGAAGAATTGGAGGCTGACATTTCAAAGCTCAAGGAAGAGAGAAGGGGCCAGTTGCAGAGGCTTCTAGTTGGTCCAAGTGGACAAACCAGGAAATTCCTCGAAAGAAAAGATTAGTAAAATAAATAATAAATAATAAATGAATTAATTAATTTTTTAAAACATGGATATCGTTTGTATATTAATTTAGTGTCTTATACATATATTTATTTATTTTATGAGGCTTTTTATTTGAGTTACTATTTACATGTAAAATATATGTCTAAATACTTGAATTTTGATGATTTGGTTTTTATTTTGTTTTGGAAAATTTTTTATTTTGTAAATGTATTTTATAAAATTTTGATTTATTTTAAAACATATTTACATATTTTTATTGTATATTTCTGAGTTTTTATGTACACCTAATTAATTATGCATATATTCTTTATAAGCATATATATGTACATTTTACCTATTTATTAGATTGCATTATTTATTTTGTTATCTTTTTGATGATTTTATGTTAGTTTAATCATGTACATATATTTTAAATATTATATATAATTTTATAAAAAACAAAGAATTTGAAAAATACAAAGACTAAATATATTGAATAAAATATATTGTATATTGCACAATAGTTGCCCAAAACCTAAATTTTGCATCTTAACTCCAATTTGAATGAGAACAACTCCATTAAATATCTTATTTAAATTTATATATAATTAAAGGTGATTTTGAACCACTTTGATATAGTATTGGGAGGATACTAGTCTGTGAAGTTTCTATTTTGTCTTTTTATTTTGTGTGTCTCGGGCACACTATGCATTATTTTTATGTGTACTCAATTTTGTATTTTTTATTGTATTTTTATCTACAATCTTCATGTACAAAGTTTATTTATTTGACCTATAAATAATAAAGAATAAAATAGGTCCAAAAAATTAATTATTGCTAAATTTAAAAACTAGGATTTTGTGTGTATTTTGTACAATTTCTCTGCCTTCTCCCCCTACTTTATTCCTTGTCTATCCATCCATCATAATGATTAGGTCTCGGGGTCAAGGGACACTAACCACCTATGGTGTCTCATTTATTTTTCTTTTATTCCTTTATTATTCTATTTTAGAATTAAATATAATAAATATTCCTTATTTTTTACACTATTTTGTACAATTTATAGAGTGTTTATTTTAATGAAGTAATGATATATATAGATGCATTTAGCTTGGGATTTACGCTAAAATAAAAGAGTAAAGGTGGTAAAATGGAGATTCATAACCTTCTAATATACTTGCTTTCGCTAGTCCTTAGCAAACATTTATTCCTATAATTGTAAAAAAGAAAATAAAGAAAAAAATGAATAACTTGGATTGATTTTAACTTTTAAACTTATGTTCATAATATAAAATTTTAGAGCTCAAGCGGACCTTTGGATTTTTGTAGTTTGGTCTGAAGCATAGTTGGGAGGGGGACATGAAACTCAACAACATATGAGAATCACAAAACTATGCCCAACTCTCCTCGAAAGCCTAGTCAGAACAAGTTTATATCGTACATAGACCCTTATGACTATGAGTCTTTCTTGTATTGTGTGTGTAATATATATCTCGTCATGGTTGATGCGATAAAAGTCAGGCTTCTCCAACATGGTGACTCTAATTCTCCAATCCAATAACTCTTTCCTCGATAAGCGAGGTATTTCCTTCTAAGTTCAAGTACAACCGGCTCAAGAAGAGGAGGTGGAGAAGAGAATGTATGGTATCCAGTTTAGCTACCTATCCTAAGATGCTTGACCAGTGCAGCCAAGTCATCCAGCTGCATGCTCAAATATATCTATGACTTTGAAGCACCAGCTTCTTTATTGAAGATATGCATGCTCCCACGAGAATTGATTTTTCTTGATTTTTGCCATCTATTTTTTTGGAGTTTTTTTTGCATTTTTATACTATATATGGAGACATTTACATAAGGAGTTTTTCCTCTTGAGCCAGAAGAATATCCCTCTTTTGAAAAATTATTTCAACACACAAAATCATGTCATTAGACCTCTTGGCTACTGGATCGGGTTTTGGCACAATGGCCATGGTGTCATGACTTTGTATGTTTCCATTCGCTTGTGTGTCATGCCAACAAATCCAGCCCTCTACCACTTCAACTAAGTTGAGAAATGTGAAAGGTGCAGGTGTACAAGTTAAGTCACTATCAGCAAGAGTCATGCGCATGTTCCAAAGTATTTTACTTAGGCAGTCAAGACGATGTTGAACTAAGTCTTGTGGTTTCAAATAATCAAGTCTAGAAGACCTAAAGGCCTCGATTCCATTTCCCTTAAGGTTCTTGCGATTAAGTGGATTAAGGTCCAACCAAGCACCAATCTTCGAATTTTATTTAGACTTGTTCAATTATCATTATCAGTCTGAAAAATTCAAATGATATGCACAATGTAGGAAAATATTTTTGTGAAGCTATTTTCTAATTTTGAACTTTTTATAGAATTTTTGAAAATGTTTTGCAATTTTTCTATGAAAGTTTATTAAAATATTTTGTAAATTTTTATGGGTTTTTGGTTTTTTAAATTTTAGCGATTTTTGAAAAATAAAAGTGTTTTAAAACATACTTATGTGCAGGTATTTACACGGGAGTGCATTTTGTTTTTGTAAAGGTTAGGTGATAGAATTTACACTTGGTATTCACATGTTTTATGTGTAGGGTATGTAAAGAATTTCTATTTGCTTGGATTATGCACAAGGTTTTCAAAACAATTTTCAAACATTTTGACAAATATTTTGAAAACGTTATTTTGAAAGAATATTTTACAAATAATTTTTACAATCATTTACAAAATTTGAAAATTATTTTGCAAAGATTTTTCAAATAATATGTATAGTTTTTTCCAAGTGTTTTTACAATCATTTTCCAAACCATGTGCAAATAGATTTTTAAAATATTTATTCAAACAAAAGAAAGATTTTTTAAAAAATAAAATATTTTATAAAAGTTTGAAATATATTCTACAAAACATATATTAAATGTTTTTACAAAAAGATTTTTCAAAGAGATTTTTTAACCACTTTTCAAACATTTTTGCGAAATATCTTTAACATGTTTATTAATTGCAATTACTAATAATTTTAATGCGTGTTTTGAATTTTATTAATTAGCCATATTATTAAAAATACACAAGTACAAGTCATGGCTAAAATATATACAACGTATATATGACTCCCCTATCCTTGAGCTATGTCATCACAGATCGGAGAGAAAGGTAAGACAACTCGTATTGAATATAGGAAAGTCTATACTACAATGACTGAATAAAGAATGAGAGGTCGACTGACCCCCTATACTTAGGATCAATAAATCCTAAATATAGCAGACTGTACAAAAAGTAGGGTCGGTCGAGGGTGGGAACGAATAAATAAATAAATCATCAGCTCGGCCTATCTCCCCCTATACATAGGGTAGACTATCCCCAAGTATAGAAAGAATGTCAAGAGGTGAGGAGACAGGTGAGGGGATTAAAGAGGGAGCGCCTGTTATGCACTCATCCCCTATATAGTTAGGACGAAGTATATTCTAAGTATAACAATGATGAATGGGATGAGAGAAGCTTTCAGAAGAATAAAAGAATGAAAAACGAAAATAAGAATAGGATTAACTAATAAAAAATTTTTATGATAGCCTTGTATGAATCTATAGATGTTGTGGCTGGAAGTTCTACATTGTAGACCATCTGAATTGAGTCAACCATGGACAAGAAGGTATCGTGCTTGAGGTAAGGCTTCAAAACATGTCTGCTGATGACGAAGGGTTGTGTGTTAGCTGACAATCCAGATATGACTATGCTTCCATTGTCACATACATGCTTCACTACATATGGCCCGGTCCACTTGCTCTTCAACTTCCTGAGAATAATTTGAAATTTGCATCAAAAAACAATACCTTCTGACCTGGTTCGAAATTCTTGCGATGAATGTGCTCGTCATGCGACTTCTTGACATTCTTCTTATACATATGGATGTTATAATATGCATAGTCACAAAATTCGAATAGTTTGTTCAGATCCAGCTTTATGTTCTTTGATGCTTTCTTGGGATCCAAATTACATATAATTATTGCCTATAAATATTTATGAATCAAGTCGATGGTAAAATGGCATACCTTGCCATATACCAAACGGTAGGGAGACATTCCCAAAGGTGACTTGTACAGTCCGATAAGCCTAGAGAACCGAGTCGAATAGTTGAGGCTTGTTCTTTTCTATCTAGATGTACAAGCTTTTGGAGAATCATCTTGATTTTTCTTAGAACATTCTGCCAAGCCATTAGACTGTAGGTGGTATGGAGAAGCTACTCGATGTTCTACGCAGTATTATTTAGTATCTTCTTCATTTCTTTGTTGTTAAAATGGCTACCCCATCACATATTAGATTTATGGGAATCTCGAACCTTACAATTGATGTGCTCTTTTTGAAATCCGTAGACGGTGCGACTGTCGGCAGCTCGGGTTAGGATAGCCTCCACTCAATGAATCACATAATCGACAACAAGCAGAATATACTCAAAGCCCCGATTGTTTTGAAATGGGCTAGAAGTCAATGCCCCACGCATGGAATATGTCAGAAATTTGAATATACTTCGGTGGCATCATATCTTACATTCCAAGAGTACCACCCATCTTTTGACAATTAGTGCATTTTTTCACGAAATCTTCTGCATCCTTGTAGAGAGTTGGCCACCAAAGGCAGTATTGTAGCATTTTTGTTGTCGTACGATTTCTAGAGTGGTGTCCTCCCGATTCTGTGGCTTGATAATGTTCGAGGAAACTGTGGACTTCCTCTTGAGGAATGCACCACGTCTAGATGAAATTTCCCCCCTTATGAAAGAGATATGGATCCTCCCACTTATGGAAATGAATATCTGACAAAAACTTGTCAACTCTTAGCTTCGACCAATCATATGGTGTTCTCTTGGACACAAGATAATTCACAATATCGGTGAACTAGGGGACCGAGGTGACTAGCAGATAGCTTCTACTGGGAAAGTTTATGTAATTAGCAACAAGCTCTACTTAGGAGTGTTGGCTTTGGCAATCTTGACAAATGATTTGCCACCACATTTTTAACCCCAAGTTTATCATGAATTTTGAGACCGAATTCCTAGAGCAAAAGGATTCATCTGATTAGCCTTGATTTGGCATCTTTCGCGGCTTGCAAGTACCTGATGGCATAACGGTTTGTCTAGACAATAACTTTGGATCCGAGCAAATGAGATCTGAACTTCTCCAGAGGAAGACAACTGTTAGCAACTCTTTCTTAGTGACTATGTATTCTTTTATGCTTCATGAAGAATTCTGCTTGCATAGTGAATAGAAAATGGAAGATTCCCTCTCCTCTTCCCCAGAATTGCTCCAATGGCTAATCTGAAGCATCAGTCATGATCTCGGATGGTAGAGACCAATCTGGCAGTTGGAGAACAAGGGCTTGAGTAATCAAATCTTTCAGTTGATTAAAGTCTTGGAGGACTCTGGCATTAAAAATAAAATAATCCTCTGTGATTGAAGCTTAGTCAGCGGTCGGGCGATTTCAATGAAATAGTTTATGAATCTTCTATAGAAGCCAGCATGACCAAGGAATGATTGAAATTACTTAAAATTTGTCAATCTAGCTTTGAAATGACTTCCATCTTTGTAGAATCGACCTCCATGCCACATTTCTAGATGACATGGCCTAGCACAATCCCTTTGGTTACCATGAAATGGCTCTTCTCCCATGAGAGCACCAAGTTGACATCACAACATCTTTTCAAGACTCGGTCTAGATAGGATAAGCACTGATCAAAGCTGTCGTCGTAGATCAAGAAATTTTCCATAAACACCTTAAGAAAACTATTAACCATATCAGCAAAAACTGCAACATGCACCTCTGAAAGGTTGCAGGAACATTGCATAATCCGAATGGCCTCATGTGGAAGGCATATGCCCCAAATTGACAGGTGATGGTAGTCTTTTCTTAGTCTTTTGGGGTGATTGATGCCTGATTATATCCAAAGAGCACCCATCCAAGAAGCAAAAATACTCCTTCGCAGCCAGTCTTTTGACTATTTGGTCAATGAAGGGGAGCAAGAAATAATCCTTGTTGGTTGCTAAATTCAGGAGTTTGTAAACAACACAAACATGCCAAGATTTCAGAACTCTAGTTGTGATGTCCTCTCCTTTATCATTCTTCACGATGGTGTTCCCTGATTTCTTCGGCATGACATGCAAGGGATTCACCCACTTTGAATTGGAGATGGGTTATATGAAGCACACATTAGACCATTTTATAATCTCATTCATAACAACCTCCCGTAGGTTCTGATTCAATCTTCGTTGAAATTCACGGGACAACTTGCTATCTTCTTCAAGGTAGATGAGATGGGAAAAATAAAGGGTTGATCCCACGGAGATAAAATTTTCCAACCAATTGCCTTGCGGTTTCTATCTAGAACCTCAAGTACAGAAGATTCTTGTTCCTGAGTCAATTGGGAGTTGACGATAACAGGAAACTTGTTTGGTGCACACACAAGGAAGGCGTACTTCATGTTCGCTGGAAGCGGCTAGGGCTCTGGTGGTGTTTGAATCTTCTCAGTGGTGACCCTTGTGACTGTGCATGACATTGATGGGGTCAGATCTTTCAATTGTATGTTGTCCACCTTTGACAATGCAACCTCTAAATCTATAGATGCATAAAAATTTCAATGATAGAATCTTGTTCGCAAAAATCTACAATGACATTTGGATCTGACAAGACATTTTTTTAAATTTTATTTTATTTATATTTTTCTAAAGCGTATGGAAAAGGAATATTTACAGAATCAAATGCAGAAATATTGTTCTTATTTACATCAAAATCATTGCCCAAATCTGGTTGTATAACAGGATGACAAAGGTAGTGTCGTCATCAATTTGAGGTGGGCACACAAAAATAACAGGTGGGGCATTGTCGGTTGACTCTGGATTGGTTGCAGGTGATGTCTTCTCCATTGCATGCTAGTTAGTGCTCTGGTTGTTGTCTTCCTTTTGTTGGATTTATGCATCTGATGCTTCTCCTTCATCTTCTTCTTCACCCGACCCAGCTGCTAATTCAACTGATATAGAAGAAATTGATGACTTTCCCGTGGAATTTCCCTTCATAGTTGTAGTAGGATGCAACATCCAACCACTCATGTTCTCGCTTTCTGAAATTATTGGGATTTGCTTCCATCTGTGTCGGGCTGGGGGTTTTGGCAGCGGTGAGGTCATCTATCTTCTGACTCATCTCTGCAAGGCTCTTAACTAGTTGAGCCAAGCAGTCCTGGTCAGGCTTTACATGAGTGGCCTCTGATGGTTCAGTGTGATGGCCATGCTGAGTTTGTGAATGGTACAGAGGTTGCGCATAGGAATGATGAAATTGAAACTTAGAATAAGACTGGTATTGTTGATGATGAGGAGGATGTTCATATGGTACAACCAAGTACTACTGATAGGGATATTACTGGCGATGCCACACCTATGGAAACTGTTCTGTCTCTAGTACTGCTCATATGGCTGAGACTGGTGGTGATGAGGCCGTTGATTCCCTTGGACATACCTCCCTCTGTGTTGTTGAGGGGATGGACGGGAGTTGCCAGATTGGCCCTAATGAGGTCTACCTGGATGGGACAGTTGTGCAACATTACATCAAACTCCATTCACCTCTTCAATGAGAGGTAAAGGAGAGCACGGATATGCGAGGATCAAAGTATTTGGCTGGTATACAACCAGTTGTTGATGTGGATGTTGAGGCGATGATGGCTCATGAGCCTACATGTAATACACGTGCTGGACTGCTGGCTGTGTAGGACTCTGTTGAGGAGGTTGAGTTGATGAGCGCTTCTTCGTCTCAGCAGGAGTCGAAGCCAATGTAGACATAGATTAGCAAACAATGATTGTACTTACTAGCAGATCCAGCTGCTTGGTAATCTGATCTAGTTTACCAAAATTCTGGGTCCTCTATTTGATCATAGTGAGCTTCTCAAGGTCCTATGATCACTTTTCAATAATATCCACATTGCATGGATGGCTCCCTATGATACTCAGATTGAAGCTCTCATCCATGTCATGCTCGTGCGAGGTTGTCATGTGTACAACCTTCTGGTGAATATGTGGTTGGCATTGATATGCTCGGGACGATGACAAGGAAGCTTCTCCATCTGCCATTTCCTAAAAAAATCTATCATACAACATCCTCCCCTAGTTGAAATCGGACCTCCCACAAGCGGCGTCAACGAACTTCTAGATTTCAATGGTAAGTCCAGCGAAGAAATGTAGAACCACTCTGGTTCATAGGATGTCACGATGTGGACACTTCTCTTACAAATCAATAAATCTCTCCCAAGCCTCATAAATGGACTCGTGGGTGGCTTGGTGAAGTTAGCAATACAGGCACACATCTGATTCAGCCGCCCGAGAGGGTAGAGCTTGTGCAAGAAGGCAGACTTTAATTCCTCATATATTGTGATGACATTCCCCAAATGATTAATCCAGTGAAGCTCCTTGCCCTGAAGGCATAATGGAAATGTCGTCATTTTGCTTATACCTTATGGGATGTTAGGGTAGTGTGTGGTTCCATTGATGCGCCCAAACTGTTGAAGATGGATGTAGGGTTCTTAATTTGCATTCCTGTGGAAGGTGGGAAGAAGAACCAAGAGTTGATGCTTCAACTCAAAATGGGCATGGATAGTAGGAATCTGAATCCATTCTATCATCTGACTGACAGGGGTTGTAATTCTCCTTGAGTGTCGGCTTGGGTTGCCCTCCTCTTCGCTCATACGCCGACCCTCCACCAGTTTCATCTTATCTATCTTCCTCTACTCCTTCTCCTGGATGATCTCTTCTTCTTCGCAGATCATTCAACATATCCTGAGAGGCGACTTGTGCCAATTCGTGGTCAATGAGCTACTATTAGATTTCCTGTATGAATGCAAGAAGCTGGGCATTCATCACATTCTGATCCGGCTGCTGGCTTGTCTGTGGTTGTGGATGCTGAGGTCTCTTTCCCTTCCCAATCGGAGACATCTATGTATCGAAATATGAATCAAAAAAATTCTCTAGCTCTAGATCGAGCTCTTGATCTGCAAATGGAATAATGCCCCGATCAATCTAAATTAAAGAGCCTGATATGGAAAATCGTTCTGTGTTAAGGTCAACGTAGAATTTAATTAAGGATGGAGATGTATATGGAGTGAAATAAATTTCCATCCAAAATGGGTAGATTTCGAGACAAGAGTGATCTCAGTTTGTTGAAGAAGGAGAGGAGTCTGGAGAGTGGTTTGTAGAGTTTGAACCGTGATCTCGGCAATCTCCCTGAATTATTGGAGAGGTCGACCACATGGAATCGATATGGGTGTCGGTGGAGTCCCGACTAATCCATCCATGGGCCGCTATCTCGAGGTCAAAAGGAAGATCGAGATTGGATGAATGATACAAAAGTCAAAAAGAAATTAAAGGAGTGCAAAATTGTAGAATGACTCAAAGTGAGCGGGGATGAAATGATAATAAAAGAAGGGAAAATGAAAGGCAAAATTTTCTCAAGTGCGCGGGAGTTAATCTTGTACCTTAATCTAAATCAACAAAAACCAGACATGTTGTGAATTCACCAACTCACCCAAATGGAGCGGTGAGAGTTTGGCTATTTTTATCTTTTCAATTTCATTTTGTTACAGGAAAATCATTTAACAAGTCCTTGTGAGGGCTATCCCTATAGGAGTGTATGTATTATCGGGAAAGTACCTCATACTTCTTCCATCTCCTTTGTAACATGTGATGTGCACACTTTGATGTTCTTGATTTCGTGCTTGGGTGTCTATTCAACCAAAGAAATAAAGAGATGAAGCCGATAGGAAAAAATATTGCGTCCCTCACAAGGGAGGTACTTAACCGTAGGACAATGAGACAGACTCCCCCGTGAAGGTGTATCCTATTCTCAATAATTTATTCCAAGTAGTATGCTCCATACAAGGTGGGACTGCCATCGTCTAAAAGGCCCTACTCGCCCACATATGATAGAAGAAATAATACTTCGCCAATTTAGGTGATAATCAAGGCTGTCACATATCAGGTTTTTGGCTATAATCCTTAAAGAGTCATTCCTCACACAGTCTGGAATGTACCTGAAAGCAAGGAGGGATTTATAAACTCAAAACAAGGATGTCCATTACGATTTTTAATAAAGGTCAACGTATATTAGCAGTCCCCTAGTTTTAACTTTTGGATTTTGAAATTTTTGAGTATTTTCAAAGTAAACCGTCTAACGATTATGTTGTATTTTCTTTGGGGTCCTAAATGTGATATAAAACAGAGGGAGAAGGTGAAAAAGCAATGTAAGTGGACACTAGAGTGGAAATCTCACTCTCATGTCAAATTATGCATGCAAAGTAAGAAGACTCGAAGTTCTTCCCAACGCTCTCCATGAGAGATGCAAAACAAAATATATAAACATGTACTATATTAATGGTAGTGATATTGCATACTAAACAAGAATCACTATTATTGGGAAGAATAATATGCCAATTACTAAAAAATGGATCCAAATGTCTGATCTTGGAGACTCCTTGTTCTTGCTACAATGAGTCTTGCAAGTGCTATCTGGAGTCTCTCATGGCTCCTGGTTCCAATTACAAGTAATTCGCAATTAGTTATTTGACTAATTCCAAGTGAAAGAGACTATAGATGCATGCTTCTACTAGGGCTTTAGTCCTATCTTATTGAGTCTAACAATCCTAAATCTAAAGGCTCAAGTACATAAGAAAAATGAAAAGAAAGATGGATAGCTCAAAATATGAGAAACAAAAAAAAAGAAAGCGGTGAAAACATGAAAAACTGTAATGAGAACCTTAGGTGAAAAGACACCAAGGCAATGGACCTCATGAGGTTTGGCAGTGTCTAAAGTCCAAAATTATTACAAATTATATAATAAAAATGAAATAAAATTACTCTCCTTACAAAAATAATAGAAAAAATCTAGAAGAGTGTGTTGCTCTTGTTATACGTTCTTTGTCTCTCTCCTTCTCTCTCTTGGTTAACTCACAATTAGAAGAGTCAACCTCCTCGTGACTCGGATATGTCTACCTTGTAGGAAGCATTGTCGTCATGTGGTCCCTCAAAATAAAGTCAAACAAAGACAAGTGGTTCAGAACAAGTAAAGAACTACAAAAAAATAGTAGAAAATAAGAAAATAATGTTCAATATATATACAAAATTCTAACTGATCTATTGCTCCCCGACAATGCTGCCATTTGAAATAGCCAAAACCCAACGGAGGAGGTCATGTGCGCTCAAAAGGTGAGCCCATCATTCTGATGAACTCTCGCAAAGATCTCATCTAAATTCAACAACTAAACCACAAAGGAAATAATCAATGAATGCAAAATGTTGATCCAAATTTATTATAATCCTACAATAAATGTGTGTATATTGACAAGCAGATTAGGGTGTCGAACATAGGGAACACGGGACATAGCAATGTATATTATCTATAAATAAATAACGTATGTGTATATATGTATGCAAACTATTTACTTACTTTTTTATTGGTTTTTATACCCCTGTATTAGGACATTAATTTGAACATTAATTTAGCATCATTTTATCATTTTAAAATTTGCAAATTGCAGAACAATTCATGCTCTATCATTGTAGATCTTGATTGAATTTTTGTGAGCAGCTATTTATTTAATATAATGTTTTGTGGAAAAAGAATAATTTACCCACTATGTACTTTTTAATTGATATTAAATTCTGTTGTTCCAAAAATTCCCAAAAATTCACCGTAGCTAAATTGTTCTATATTGTTACTAAATTTCACGTCATTTGCATGCATATGAGGTCAAAATAAATTGAATGGAAATTTCATAAATTGATTTTTAATAGACTAAATACTCATAAAAAAATAACAAATATTAAAATAATTAATAACTAAAATAATTATTAAAATAAATAATTAATAGTAAATATAAATAACAAATAAAATAAGATAAGATAAAAATAATTAAATAAATTAAAATAAAATATTTAAAATAAATAAATAGAATAATAATAAAAATAAATTAAATAAATAAATAATGTAATAAAATAAATAATTAAAATAATAATAAGAAATGGGGGTGACATGTGGCGGCTTCAGGAGCAGCCATATGTCGTTCCTAGAAAAAACGAAAATTAAATCAATAGAAAAATCTAAAAGAAATAACAAAAGGGGTAAAATAAAAAAGTGGTAAAAAAAGTTGCTTGTCTCTACGAGATCTACAACTTTTCTAATGGATCGAAAATCAAAATAAACCATATGTACTAAGTGTATTTTTAAGTGGTTTCTTATAGATATAAAATAACATATTTTTATATTTTGCATTTTTATCATTTTTAAATAATAGAAAAAACAAAATAAAATAGAGAAAATATGAAAGGAATATTTACAACTAAATCTATTTTTTGGGGTTTTAATAATTAAGAAAATAAAAAGATAAAATAAAGGGCTAGTTTGTTCAATATGTACAATATATAATAGGGGTCTGAAACCCAAGTTTCACATACGAACTCCGATTCTTTTTAGTTTGATCTTGTTTTGAAGGTAATTGAATGTACATTAATTCAAAAGTGAGTCGGGGTCAATATGAGACTGTATGAGAGAGATATTCACGTTTTAAAGTTCTTAGTCTTAAACTAGGGTTAGGGTTTTATTGGTCAATTTTACATGTTAGTATTTTTTGATATTTTTCCTTTATTAATGTTAGTAATATATTCACTATAGAGTCAATTTTGTTCAATTATGAATTAGATAAAAATATATAAAAATAGGAGAAATATTGTAATTATACTTGTGATATTTACAAGTGAATTTGGCTTCTTATTTCATGCAAATATGCATGCTAAAATGTAGACATTAATTCTATATGTACGAATGAGAATAATGCAAAATAAATTTAAAGATGCTACTAAGTACTCGGGAACAAAGCTCTATTTTTGACTTTTAGATAGATGAATCACAGATTCATCAAGGGTTGAAGAAGCAAGGGATGTTCAATGTGGTGAGCTTCTTGGCTGGAGGAGAAGGTTTGAATGGATGGGTTGGAGAAGGAGGAGGGGATTGGACAATTATGGCCCTATTTACAACTCCATGATTTGTAAAAATTACGGTTAAGTTCAACTAAATGATGGCTAAAGTAATAGTGGGGCACACCGACGAGTCCTGAAATTACCCTAGTTAATTTGTGTGAATTATCGTGTGTTTAATTATGATATCATTTCGTTGTAGGCGAGCAATCAGAATCCGTCAAGAAATAACCACAATTAATTAATTAAATTTTCAATCGCATGTTTTTATTAATTTTACTTGGACAAGTCCTAAGGTCGAACTCAAGGAGGCAAAGGAACAACCTAGAATTTTGTCTAACATGGTTAGTGCACAGTTTTCAAAGCAATATTTTTTGTATTTTTAATGCAAGTTTGGGATGTAAAATGCAACTTTAGACGATTTTTAGGACTAGAAAATGAATATCATTCAAATGATGTTCGAAAAATATGAAACTTGGCCAAGATGACAATTATGATGAAATGAATGCATTATAAAAATTTTGAAATTTTTGGATGCAAAATAAATATTTTATGGATTTATGAATGCAAACACAGTGAATTTCAATAATTAATTGTAATAAATATTAAACCTAACCATTTTCAAGGAATAAAATTATCCAAGATCTATCACTAGGTGAGGATCTCAAAAAAATCCTAAACCTCAAAAATACAAGATTTAATACCTATTTAAAATTAAGTATTGAAATATGTAAAATAATTTTTAGAGGGCAAACGATGATGCAAATGCAATTCTATTTGGGCACAATGTAACATACAACTAAATCTACATTTCCTGATTTTTCGATAATTTTTAGAGCAATGGTTAATTAGTTATGAATTTCCAAGCATATAATAGGAAAAATATGTAAGTTTCCACAAAATAATTAGTTATTAATTAACCACTGATCACAAAAATGTAAAATATATGACATAATGTAGATAATTAGTTGTCGAACAAAATGCCTATTTTTGATAAATAAAATAATGCAATGTAGAGGTTTGAAATAATGGGGGAACACAAGGGGTATTTGTGTAATATTATAATAATTAAATAATTAATAAACTTTAGAGAAGGGACTAAAATGTAAATACCGAGAAGTGTAGGGAGATTCTACAAAATTACCAGATGGTCAAACGCGAAGCACGTGACCTCTTGTGGTGGGATACTAATGCGTTTTGGCGAGAGTCCAGGGGCTACAATGCAAAATTCCCGACCCCCACGTGCATACCACATGCATCTGGGGGGTCTTCTGTAATGAGTAAATCTGGGGGAGATCTTTGCAATACGTCCCCTCTCCTCACGTGCACCTCACATGGGGAGGGTCTCGGGCCTCACGCCTAGCGGAGCAGCGGAGGGGGGATCGCTCCTAGTTGATGGTGTTGCGGAGCACGGTGGAGCGTGGTGCTGCGACTGTGGCGTTGGAGTCGGAATGTGCAGCTTTGGCTGTTGAAGGCAGAGCGACGGCGTTGATGAAGTGACTGATGGACGTCGTCGGTGCAGCTGTGGTTGTGAAGCAGCAATCAGTAAAGATGGTAGTGGAGGGGATAGCAGAGCTACGTGTCGAAGATGGTAACTGGGCGTAGGTGGAGGAGTCAGCGGAAGAGTCGGTGGCTCATCGGCACGAAGAAGGCCAGAGAAAGAACAGCTTCACGACTAGGAGGCTACTACGAAGCACCGAGGCTTCGGATCTCGTCGAGGATGACGGAGATCGGGCTGTCACAATCGGGTCCTTCTTCCTGTGCAATCGACGGATGGGGATTAAGGGTGGAGGTCAGACATGTTAAATAAGGTGTGAGGTGATGCCGGCGATGGAAGGTAGAGGAGCTGATTAGATTGGGGGATACACGGAGATTGGAGATCGGAGATAGGTGGTGGATCGCGAGATTCGCGGGGCAGAGATGGCGGCGAAGGCGAAATTTTGGGGTGCCGATGCTCGATTTGGGGAAGGCGGGGAAGAGGACGATGTACAGGGGCCATTCGATCGGCCGAGATCGGACTCCGCTGATCTCGCCACATGTCAGTGAAGATAGAAGAGGAATGAGCGATGCAGATGCCAAGTGGCTCTATTTAATTTTTTTTATTTTTTTATATTTATTTATTTCTTATTATTTTTTATAAAAACTAGTATATATAATTCGCAAAATTGGTAACACGTGGCAGCTCTAGGAGCTGCCGCGTGTTAGCCCCACAAAAATCAAAAAATAAATAGAAAGATAAATCTTGAATAAATAGCATATGACCTCGGATCGAAAATTTTTCTTCACAAAAGTTGCTCGTCTCGATGAGATATACAATTTTCATTAATAGACCAAAACCAAGATCATTTCTGCAAAGTGATATTTTTGGGGTATTCCATGTACATAGAACACCTTGATTTTTGGATTTTATAATTTTTTTGTCATTTTTAAAATAGATAAAAATCCGGAAAAATATGTTAAAATCGAAGATATAATTAAACATTAATATAGTTTTTTGTATTTTTATTAATTAAGAAAAAAAGAAATAAAATAAAACATGAAAAAGACTATTTTAGTACAAATAGTTAGTGAAGACACGGACTCAATTAGTTTCTTTGATTTCAAGCTCACTTTTGATTTGGATTTTTGCGCATTTTAATAAAACTTTCATCAAAGAAGACAAATGAAAAAGAAATAAAAGAAAATGGGTTAATTATGTACATAAAATAATAGGTCAAAAACCGCTAAAATACAATATGTACAAAAGAGGCCCAAAATCCAACTTTCACATATAAGCTCTGATTCACTTGAACTTGATCTTGTTTTGAAGGTAATTGAATTTACATTAGTTCAAAAGTGAGTAGGATCAAATCGAACACTGTATGAGGAGGATATCAAGGTTTCAGTCCCAAAATCCTATAACTAGGGTTTGGGTTTTTGGTCCACATATTTAGGTTAGTTATTTTTTTGTATTTTTTATTTATTCTTGTTAGTATTATGTACACAGTGGAAGTGGTTTCAGGTCATCTGGAGTTAGCATGAGGTAGTTAGTTATTCAACTATTTACAGGTCAATTTGGTTGGGATTTTTGGCTCTTACTTTATGCAAAATAAGTGATAAAATGCAATTCTTATCAAAACAAGCATGAATGCTAATTATGAAGAATAAATGAAGAAATAACAATGATTTTTAGGGATTTGAGCTTAATTAATGACTTTAGAGTGATGAATCTGAGATTCATCACATACGTGATAGAATGGCAAGAAGTTGGGGGGCACAAATGATATCCCAGAAATGGGAGGGGCATAACTGATATTGTAATATCTCAGAGGGGCATAACTGATAAAAACCCTAAAATTTATATTAATAGTGGCTAAAATTAATAATGATTAAAAGAAAATGTCAATGAATATTCGTTGCAAGGAACATATCAATGAATTTGAATCCAATATTTCTTACAAATTTAAAGAATGAAGCATCGAATAATATTTATTGTTATGTATTTAACTATGAAAGATATATCAACGAATATCAAATTCTTCATTTCCTTATAAGGTCCATTTTGTTGTAATGACTCAAATTTGTACTTGCTCACATATGGACGCTCTAAACAAAAACCTAAGCTCGGACATGGAATGCTTATGGAACACATCGGGTCAATCTCAAGCTTTCTTTTCTCAATGAGTTTTAATTAATTAATGGTGAACTACATGAGTATAAATTATATATTTCTATGTGACTTCTGCTTAACTAGGATTTATGTACACCAATCTTTCGGTACCTTGTATAGTCATTTCTCTAGTGAATTTAATATCCTTATTGAAAATCTTGATCCACTGGATAAAACTCTTTCTAATCTTTCCAATATTTGGATTGATTGTGCATCCCATCTTTCATGGGCAAAGCTTAACAAGTAATTATGTCTTGTTGGCCCTATGGTGACAAATTAGGAATTGTTGCCAAATTTATTTTTGTCTCCTCCTCGTTTAAGAAAAACAAAGCATGATTTTGTTCTTGTCAAGGGTAAACCTCACTTCAAACTTTTATCATTTATAATATTTTGCGATAAGAAACACTATGTTGCTATTTATTTTCTTGATATTCCCTATAAAATAGTATTTTTGTTACTTGAGCTCAACTTCGTCTTGGTCACCTTGGCTCCAAAAGAAAATTACTTTCTAAGAAGGGAGAACTATAGACTAACAAGTGTTAATAATTCTTCAAGTAAATCATTTTGAAAGACAATTTCTTCTTTGGGATTGACAATAATGATCTCATTTTGCCCACCAATATAAATACCATCCTTCGTAAAAGTCATAGGCTTGCCCACCACGTTTCTACTATCGAAACTACTTTGATTGACACCTAAGAAATATTGGAGGCATTATGGTTATAATTGACGTTCATAAAAACTCTGGTTCCATTACAAGGATTTTCCTTCAAACAATTTAGTTGAATTTAACTTCTTGTCCCTTATCGTTAATTAGATTAAGGCCTTGCACAGCTCTTTTTTGTCTATTTAATTATTAGTGGACAACCTCAGAGACTCTTTAAGGCAATTAGAGGCTTTAGAACAGGAATATCTTATTTCTCTTCCCTCTCAAATATCCCAATTGAGTTATCTCGCATATGTTATCTTTTGCCATTTCTAATACTCTTGTAATAACATGAGTCACACTTATGATATTCATTCAATGGATGAAGGAATGGACCATAAGTGTGATGAGCATCGTTCATCTCTTCTCTACTATTTCTGATTTTAATATAAATTTCAAAATTTGGGTTTCTTCACCACAAGTGATCGTCCCCACTGTTCCCAAGTTCTCTTCGTGCTTGCATTTGATATAGTATAAATCACATAGTCTAAATGAGAACCTAGTATGTAATTGCATAGTCTAGATGTGAGTTATATACCATTTCATTTGAGTTATATGTCAACATTCGATAACTACTTACGAGAACCTAGTATGTAATTGCATAGTCTAAATGTGAGCAATTTTTTTACATATTATTTGTTACAATAGGAGCTAAATTATCCATGGTGCAACTGTTACACATAATCTGCTCTAATTTATTTAAAATCACATTCTTGTATTTTCCTTCAATTGTCAAGATGTTAGTCTACTTTTTTGCGATATATTTCTGATTGTCAATATGTTAGTCTACTTCTAGCGATATATTCCATGTAAGTATGGTCCTTCTTTTTAAGTTCTTTATTCTAATGGCAATAGTAATTTAGATTTAACACAGGTATATATATATTTGAAAGTGTAAAATTTTGATCATAACAACAACATTAGGAACATTGTTGACATTAGAAAAAGCGATTGCACAAGGAATGAAATTTTTACAAATATTTGGAAACATATCTAGAAAGTAGTAAGCGTGAGAGTTATAAATTTTCAACTCATAAATCATGATTATAATATCTACTCGAGAGGAAAATAATTAAAGTTGGTAGATATGTCAAAATCTTGCAATACAACTACATAATCTATTTAATTTGAAAAAGAATCTAAAGGATGTCAATAAATTTCACTATAAATTCGAACATATTGTAAGGATCGCACATCACAATATTAGATAGAGATTGGTCCTTAGATTTTGGAGACTTCTTTTTAACATCTGAAACTATGACAAAAGCTGGAGTTGTTTTCTTCCTCTTCCTATGCATTTTTATTAGTACTACAAGTGAGTAGATGATTATTATTGTTATTGGTAGACACTTGTGTTATGAATTTTTATTATTTGAGTAATTTTCTACAGCTCATCTAAAATTTAGGACATTATCTATAATTGCATGTAACTTTCTTTTTTTATTATTTAAGTACAACAAGTCTACTCAACGATGCATGCAATGTATCTCATTAGTAAAATTTTATGTTATTGGTATTATAACTATGATGACTTTTACACGATGATTATGGTAATATTATCAAGTTCACTTCATTTTATGTATCAAACTTGTTTTTTTTCTAATATGTCTTTAACGCTGTTAATTTTTTATAGCAATATTGTAGCTAATATATATTTGCCCTCTCTTCTTAGGCTATGTTAGTGCCATCACTTGTTGTGCTGAGCATCCCATTCGGAGTTGCGTGATAGGAAATGCTATTGACAATGCTAGATGCAACCAATTGTGTTCTCAATCTTGCAGAGGTGGTGAATGCAAGATTCGCGGCGGAAGGCATGTCTGTCACTGTTATTGTTAGACGTATGATGCACTTGATTCTTGATAAGCTAAAGAACAATAAAATATGGTTATAAGCTATGTAGTATCGTCTTAATAAAAGAAATAATAAAGCTTATTGTTAGACAGCTCCTTGTGTTGTAATGAGTGACTTGGGCTTCACATATTGAATAGCCATATGTTGTGAATAAATATGGTGACAAACAATTATGCTACTATAATCATAAAATGATGCATATTCTATGTGACCGTTGTCCTTAAGATGGTAGAAAGATATTATAGTAGCACCTTCTAATATGTGCCCCTAAAACATATTAACTTAAAATGAAGAGATTCTAACAATTTAATATCTATAAGACTTGTCATATATTTGCAAATATTATCTTTGCTTTCATATCACGGTTCCATAGTTAAAAATAAGAAAGTGGAAGTTACATAGAAATTGATGGGAGACGGGCAACAAGCTGCGCCGCCAATCTCTTTTGAATGGCAAATCCAATCCTTCGAAATACAACATTCATAGACTTAGGAACCATAATATTGCTATGCATGATTTTTTGAATCCTCTTAAGGAGCTCCACTGCTTCACTTGCCAAGAACCCAAATGTATCAAAATCAAAGGGGATGAATACATGTTGATTGTCAATGCAGGCCTTCTCATGCTTAGCCACTTTAGCTAAGGCAGCTTTTTGTGCAGCGCATCCCACAACAAAATCACTCTTTATCGGAACCACCAATGGAGAAACTCCAGTCAAATCAACTCATGCATGCTTTCGTCCAACCCATCCAAATATCAAAACATCTGTCGGTCTAAGTGTTGATCTCCCCTCTTGTGGATCAGTTAAGAAATTCACCGGTGCTTCTTTTTTTGAAGCAACACCTGCATGTCTGAGTATATTAAATAGAACATCTCTAACAAGATCGTGTCTGTATTTAAAACCTGGAAGCTCGCGACAATGAACGGCATGCTCCCCAAAAGCATCCAAACAGGATTTGTGGCATACTGGACAAGCCTCATCTGGTGGGAAAAGAGGAATCATGAGGCGGTACTTGAGAATACTACGATATTCGATGGGTGACATATGCATTCCAAGCCCCTCAATAGGAATGGAGAGTAGAAAATCTTGGGCATGTTCAGCTTGTAAACAATGAAAAATTGCTTTTTGCCTAGCAGTCATGTCAAACTCAGCTTCCATATCTTTTACGATTTTGCTAAAAAAACTCACCAAAGCATTCTGGGCTTTAGGGGGGACGGTATCCTAGCAAAATATGTAAGATCAATAGATGGGAGTGCAACACGTAGGCCTTCCAAAGCGTTAAGAAAAACAGAATCCATACCAAGTATCCCACTGTCTCGTAGCATGTGGTCTTGGAGCATCCAGGATTGAGCTCTGGAGGCCATAAAAGCATATGAAGAAGCCTCAATAGATGAGTAAAGACCTAAACCGCCGAGTCGGAAGGGTAGCGACGCCGCTCTCCATTGAAGGTCACCAAAGAAAGGACCTCCACACACCACATTATCCTCAATAGCTCCGCATATCCCTTTGTCAAACCATGTAGCAGCCCGTTTTATGTATGTGGGTTGGCATGTCCGTAAGCCGAACATAATCTTGGCAATACCCATACAAGAACGTAATAGAAGTAGCTCACTTTGTATATCATCCAGCTGAGGAAGTAAATGCATTAAGCCAACAGCCTTGGTAGCCCTCATCATAGCCAACTCTTCAATAAAGTCTTTATCCCTACTCACAGCTCCTCCAAGCAACTTCACACCTAGCTGCGGCCGCCCAATATCTATGGGAAACAAACCTTCACGGATCTTCTGACCATCACATGAAGGCCAGAACATCTCTGTTTTTTTATATTTACGATAAGCCCCATCTCTGGATCCCAGCATTGAATAATCTCAAATGCCTTGGCCACTTCTACAGAGTCCCCAATAAGTGTCCCATCATCAAGATACCAAGCATGAAGTAGGAGTTTACAATTATCTCTGATCTCATGAATAAGTGGGTGCAATGCCAGAGAAAAAAGAAGGGGGCCAAAACGGTCACCTTGCTGCACTCCTGTTGATGACCGTAAATAATTGTCTCCAATATATAATCTGGCAGCTTGAGCATAGATAAATTCTACCCATGGAGAAATAGAGGGGCATCTCCTCCTAACTTCCCCAAGCATCAGAGATTTATCTATTAAGTTGAAAGCATTAGAGAAATCCATCGTAAGCATAGAAAGAGACCCGTCTCCGTGAAACTTGCTCAAAAGATGATTGGTGTTGTGTAAGACGGCTTCCGTTCCTTGATGAATACTCAATCATCACTCTTTATTCTTATATTTTAGCTACAAAAACCTTTGAAAATGCATGGAGATATGTGTAAATATAAATAATTACCAAAAGCATGCATTGTGTAAAAACCTATAATTAGCGTGTTTTTGTGCAAAAATAAAAGAATAAAGATTAAAAAGAAAAAGAGGGAAATATTTAGAATAAATATTGAGCAACCTAACCCAAGGGAGGGCTCAGCATGGGCCTGACCGCATAAAAGCCAAAGTAGAGGGAGATAGGGGCTCATGTGTGTAACTATTTGTGTAATTAAATAAAAGTATTTTTCCTCACAAAAATAGATTCAATTTGGCTTGTAAATACTTGTATATGTTTCTAATTATAAGAACAAAATAAAAATAGAAAAATTAAAAAGAAAATAAAAATAGGCCCCTTGTATATATCCACCTTGTATATAGACCACCACATCTATATTTATTTAGCTTTGTAAATAAATAAAATTAATTTCCAAAAATCTTGTAAATACTCTATATTATATGGTATAAATAAATAAAATATAAAATGGGAATAAAATTGTACAAAAATAACAAATTAAAAATCAAAAATTTAAAAACCTATATATTGTATATATACCTATATATAACCCTACTATGTACATACATTATTTTACTTTGAAAAACTAATTAAAAATCACTAAAAAATAGAAAAAATAAAACAAAAATATTTCATGTTGTAGCTTTTTACTAATTCGGCCATTAGCTACCTTTAATTTCACTTTCAATTATTTGCCACGTGGCCTTCACCCATTGGCCTTGGGGATTATTGACCGCCCGGTCAACTACCCCCCCCCCCCCCAGGTCCACTTCCCACGGGCTTTGGCACCCGACCCAACTTCTCGAATTTTTCGTGTCCAAACCCGATCCCCTATCACCTAAACCCCGGGTCCGACTCCTTCATGATACATCCGAGACCCTCGCCGGAGCCTCTACCTCGGGATCCGCGCGCTCCATCGCCCTACCCGCGCCTGTCTTCCCGGACCCTCCACCATATATAATCCCAGCTCCGCCACCTCCATTCTCATCTTTGGCCATTCGTTCCACCCCCTGTGAGCTCCAGTGCGTGCGTGAGAGTGACAGCTCACTCCAGGTGCTGTCGAAGCGAGGAGGGAGTGCGAGTCCATTGATCCGGCGATCAAGCACCGCCGTGCTCCGCCCTGAGCTGGAGCTCGAGCCTCGGACGTCGGCGCTCCGTGAGGCGAAGACCCAAAGCTGTGCAAGCTCGCCCACAGCCCATTCAGCCACCCATGTAGACCCTTATCCTTTTCTTTTTCGCTAATTTTAGGTTACCCCCAAATCTCGCCTTCGCCGTGTTTCGCCGATTCCGACCACCACACCGCTTTGTTCGATCATCGGAATCCATCTTCACCTTCGCCTTCCTTCCGCACATCTTCTCCGCACTCCCACTCAACCCAGCTCGCACAGGAGCTGGGGGTCGAGCTCCTCCGTCCGCCCCCTCGCCGGAGCTCGCCCATATCGCACCACCGACCACCTTTACCCGCCTAACCGGGTCGAGGCAGTTTGCCCTCGACCTGCGAGTCTTCTGATCTATCTTGCAGGTACATCCAAGCCCATCTGAGGGCTTGGACCATTCGGTCCAGAAGCTTTACCTCCGCCGACCTCGCCGGAGCTCTCCAGAGCTCGGCTGGGTCATCGGAGGCCACCATCAGCTGCGGAACATCATCGCGGAGCGTTTCCAATCTTCAGGAGCAGCAGGGGAGGTTAGGAGCTTGCGCCTTGGGCCAGCGAACTTCGCCGGCGAACTGTTCTTCCTCGACCTTCATCCACCGTCCGATCAGCCCTCCCGCTCCAGTTTTCATCGGAGCCATCCATCCCAGGAGCAGCAGCCACCGCCCGATCTTTGGAGGACTGATCCCAGCCGTCGATCCAACGAGGTTTAGCCACTGACGCCCTCCACCGTTAGATGCACCACGTGGCGCGCATCCATCGGCTCCATTAATAAAGGGGTAAATATTACTTAGGCCCCCTCTTGTTTTGTCTTTACTATTGAGTCCTGTAAATATTTTAGGTAGTTTATTTCAGTTTGGATATTTGCATAGAGGACCCCGCTCTTTATTTAGTTTGCACTTATGCCCCTGTATATGGTGTGACACGTGCGTCGCCACGTGATTCTCTGGTGTATTTGCATTATAGGCCCTGTAGTTCTGAGTTGTTAAGTAATGAATGAAAACTTTTGAGATATTGCATTTATACCCCTATGCGTATTTTAATTGTGCATGTGCGGATATTGTTGGGTTATTTGCAGACTAGTCCCTGGACTTTTGGGTACATGTTACCAAATAGTCCACGGACTTAGTTTTTCTTACATTTGGGTCCCTGAGTGCCTCAGGTCACGTGCTTTGCACGTGGATCCCTGGGAATTTTGCACCAGACCCCCCAGGACTTCGGGTATTTGCACTTTGGTCCCTGTGCACAATACCCTCTTTCTATTTTTGAATAAAATAGCAAACCATCTCCAAATTTGATGAAAATTGGACACATGGCTCCTGCCATGATGTAAAATTTTCTATAAATTTTGGAGACATTTTAGCCACTGTTTGATATTTTTAAAAATTCAAAAACATGTATTTTCTTCACTGTTTGACTTTAAAAATCCTAAAAAATATTAAATCATATCTAAAAATTACAAAAAAATTACCTAGTGTTTGTTTATGCTTGCTTGATTTTCTAGCCAAGTTTGGCTATTTTTCATTACTTAAAACACCTAAAAATTAAAAAAAACACTTAAATTCTTATAAAAATTCTAATAAATAAACTAAAAATCCAAAAATAATAATTTAGGTGCCAAATTTTTCCTTGTTTTCTTCTCTATACAGGAAAAATACTTCCCGGGTAATTTGGGCTTCTAGATATTTTATCTAGGTCCTTTTATCTCGGCTGGACAGTACCTACAATTTCAGTCACTGTTTGATTTTTTAGAAAATTAAATAAACATCAGAAAAATTCCAAAAATTCACCAAAAACAGTAAAAATTATAAAACACATAAAAATATTTTTATTTGAATTTTTGGTTGATTTTTAGTGTTTTAAATAAATTGTTGAAGTGTGTTGTTTAGTTGCTTTTCTTATTTTCTTAATATCTTAAAAATCCAAAAAAATATAAAAAGATTTAAAAACCACCAAAAACACCTTTGTATTTCTTTTTCTCTTCTTTTTGACTACTTTGTAGGCCGCAAGGCCAATTCGTGCTCCTTGTGTTCGACCCTGGTCGCTATACCAGGTTAAACTAATAGCAAGACCGCTATCGTGTTTTCGAGTTGATTTTCTTTTTATTGGTGGTCTATTTTTCTTGATTGATCGAGTCTGAGTGATTGGGGTCGCAACGACCATCTTAGATACACCTGATTACCTTAGTCACTTGGGGATTTCTCGGTCATGAGAATGGCGCCGTTGCCGGGGAGCACGGCTTAGTAGTTTTCATTTTATTTTCGTTTTTGTTTTCGCGGATTTTCGCGGCTTTTTGTTTATATTTTATTTTTGTTTTATTATGTTTTATTTTCTTTTCTTTTATCTTTGTCTTTGTTTGATTTTTGAGTGTTTATTTTATTTTACATTTTTGCATATATACCCTCATTTTATTTTCATTTATTTTTCTTACTATTATTTGATTATTTTTATTGGTCTGACCACTTGTCTCTTTTCTTGCGAGGGCCCGAGGACCGAGGCGGTCGATTTCGAGAAGCCGACGCAACCGCGAGACTCGGAGGAGGCTCCCCTCTGCACGGAGCCGCAGGAGAGCGTGAGAGGAGAGCTGAGTGGGAGAGGTTTAGTTTAGGTTTTATTTATTTTCATTTGATTATTATTGTAATAATACAGGGACTCAGAGACTTGGACTGTGGACTTGATTGACTAGCGGGTTAGGTTTTCACAGTTTTTCTCGCGGTTCTGGTTTTCTTTTTACTGCCTTTGACGGTTTTCAGCGGTTTTTCATCGAGCCCCTAGACTTAGGATTTTCTGCTGCTTGTGTCGTAATTAGTAGGATCCCCACACCTAATTATCTACCTGTTCCTATAGTGCGATTAATTGGACCTACTAATAATTGATTAATAAAAATAACTGACTCATCTCCTTCGTAGCCTACGTGCTGTAGTCTGCCCCGCAAAGCGCTTTCTCCTACCCCCGATGTGTCGGGCAGAGGAGGGGTAGACCGAGACCGAACCCTTTGGCTTGGAGGACGGTGACCAGTTAGACGGTTCTGCGAGTAGAACTTGCTCATCTAGGACTCGGTTTTCACCGCTGCATCATATAGGGTAGTTTACTTTCTGTCTTTAAATTTCTGCGCGGATCACTTGCATGTAGAGTGCTGGAGGAAAGGTACGCATTTTTATCTCTGCATGCATCATTGATTTCATCGCGCATCAGCTTTTTCGTCTTCTCCTCCCCTTGTTTTTGACTAAATAATCAGGAGAACCGAAAAATTCGTTAGGTCGTTGTTTTTATTGAAAAATATTAAAAAGAAAAACAATAAAATTGGGACTGCTAAAACTATTGACCCTAAAAGACACTCCACCTAAAAATTTGTCTTGGGGAGAGCAACCCCCTCATTGTTTGGTTTGATTGCGCGAGAGAGTGACCCGCACACTAGGTAGAGCCCTCCGGTGTTATTCCCGACTGATTACCGACTTTTCCGTGTGGGCCAGTCGGCTGGGGTAGCATCGGGTATCCTAACAGGTCACGTAAGCGCTCTGATAGACTGTTTGTTCACCTAATAAAAACTGACAAGATAATTTGATCGAGCCTTTACGATCTTCAGCTCGTGTTGTGTTGGTGAATAGAGGGGTTTGCATTTTGATCATAGTTTTTCCAGATCTCATCCGCACTACTCGCCAGATCAAGATGATGGGTAGACGCTCTCTTAGGCAGCCTCTGGCTGCACCGCTTTCGGGCACGTCTACCCGATCATCTAGGTTGGCCCGCGAGAGCCGAGACCAGCTCTCCGAGCCCGAGTATGACTCCGCCCTGTTCCCCCTCGACCCCCTTTCTTTCAGTTCTGAGAGACATGAGCCAGAGGAGAGAGTAGCAGATTTGACAGCACCTGAGTTTGGCTCATTTGATTTTACAGACGTCATGGCTGGTAGTTCTGAGGATCGCACCCGAGGGGAGCACTTCGTATTGGACCAGGGTGCGATCAACTCCACCCTGATCGCCTCATTAGAGACGGTTCAGCAGCAGCTGAGGTATCAGCGAGCATTTATGCTCGACATGAGGAGAGAGATGGAGCAGATGCGAGCTGAGAGAGCAGAGCGAGATCAGAGGAGAGACGGGCCGAGGATCCCAGATGATGCTGATGCAGCAGCCGCAGCAGCAGCCGTAGCAGCCGCAGCCGCCGCAGCCGCGGCCGGAGGACCACCGAGACCGATGCGGGAGTTACACAACCCCGGATCGACGCTAACGCACCACTGGGTAGTACTTCCAGCCATCGTGGGGGACTTCAAGTTCCCCCCGAACACTTTGCAGCTACTCCCCCGCTTCCACGGACTCGCTACTGAGGAGCCCCATCTCCACCTCCAGGAGTTTCTGATGATTTGCAGCACTGTCCATGCCCGTCAGGTGGACCAGGACACGATCAGGATGATCGCCTTCCCCTTCTCCCTAGCAGACAGAGCAGCCACCCGGCTGAAGCATTTGAGGAAGTTTGTTTACACCTGGGAGCAGCTCCGCACCGAGTACTTGAACAAGTACTATCCACTCGAGCGGACCAATGCAGCGAGAGCCCTCATAAGCAACTTCTCCATGCTCCCCAACGAGCAATTCCATGAGGTATGGGAGAGGTTTCGTGAGCTGACTGACCGATGCCCGCACCATGATATTTCGAAGCCGAACCTTGTGCAGAGCTTCTTCAGCGGGCTGACACCAGAGCTCCAGGGCTTGGTGAATGCTTTTTGTGGCGGGTCTTACTTCGCCAAGGATCACGACCATGTCTGGGCCATCTGCGAGGAGATGGCCGAGAACTATATGGTGATGTCCCAGACCCGGTTATACACTCAGGGCAGACCCCAGTAGCAGCCAGGACCCGTGCAGTACCAGAGGATAGCACGGGTCGACGTCGGTCCATCCAGTTCATCCGTAGTAGCAGCAGCACAGGCAGAGTCGTCCGCTGCGGATATGGGTATCATTAGTGAGAAGTTGGATCGGATGGAGCTGATAGAGAAGAAGCAGTGCCAGGGCATCACACAGATGGAGCAGATGGCATAGACTCTGAGCGACATGAAGACCCAGCTCATGTGTCTCCAAGAGGCACAGACGGCTTCACAGCCCCGTCTTCAGTCGCGAGGCGATACCGGCGGCAACAGCAGCTCGTCCCAGTGCTCCAGCTCTTTTCAGCAGCCTAGACAGGTTCACCTTGTACAGGCGGAGCCGTACCAGCAGCAGCAACCCTCTTACCAGTCACCACCATCTCCAGACATGCAGATGGTGGTATACCAGCCGGATCAGCCTCTGGCAGTACTCCCGCCAGCCCAGTACGACGCAGAGCCGTTGATGGATGTCAACGGGATTTGGTATGATCGCCCTCAGCCTGGGATCCGACGAGACCATCCCGGATTCAGGTGGGTGAGTGGAGGTACCCAGCCCCAGCAGCAGTCATCCGGTCAGGGAGGGTAGTATAGCCAGCAGAGGGATCACCAGCAGCAGCAGCCCCCAGTCTACCAGCCACACCAGCAGTCATCCTTCGTTCCTCATCCCTATCAGCAGCAGGGACAGTCTTGGAGACGTGAGCAGCAAGCTCACCAGCCACACCAGCAGCATCCTTCCTCTTACCCCTCTCAGCACCAGCAGCACCAGTTCCAGCAGCCTCAGCACCAGAGAGGCTACCCGTCGGGCTCTCATGGTCCACCATACGAGAGACCCGCCTTGGACGACATAGCCCGCCTCCTCACGGACCAGCAGGCTACCTTTAGACGGGAGATGGACGAGTTCCTCCAGGACACTTAGGAGCGGTAGAGCACCAGCAGGCGGCGCCTCGTCTGAGCGACGACACGAGGATCCATCCAGGGCGCCAGATGAGGAGGAGGAGAGCGGTACTGAGGCCGCACACGATGATGGTGGTACTGATGCCACCAAGGATGCTGATCTCCCAGGCGGTACTGAGGCCGCCGCTTCACCAGTTCGAGGAGGTGGTACTGACGCCACCTGAGTAGCCGAGAAAGCACGCGGTACTGATGCCGCGAGACGTCCAGCCGAGCCAGCCCGTGGTGGTACTGAGGCCACCGGTGTTCATTTTGAGAGAGATGTTGTTTTTCCTTCCACTGATGTAGCTCGGAACCATTTTGTGAATAAAGGAAAAGGTTTAGTTTCTTCTGGTCCCACTGTGGTGATTGATGTATGTGCGGATCCGGCCGTCGAGCCGTCTAGACCTATTCCTAGTCCTTCATCTGAGAAGGACCCTGTGATCCCCTTCCCTAGAGCCCTTCTGATGGGGAAGGGGAAGAAAAAGGAAAAAGACCCAAAAAAGAGAGAGCAGGAGGAGTTCAGCCAGAGCATGATCGATCGATTTCACATACAGCTGACCTTCAGGAGGCTTTGCAGCTATCCCCCTTCTTCTGCGATCGTTGAGAGATAGGACCACAGTCAGGAAAGGGGGAGGAACCACCAGTCAGAGATTCATGTGCTGACGAAAGCCACTTGTTTCGCGATCCAGAACCGTCTGCCGGCCAAGAGGCCAGATTCTGGAGCCCCGTATGTCAGATGTCAGATTAGTGAGCAGAGGTTCGACCGGACTCTATTGGATAGCGGATCGTCTATCAACCTCCTTCCGGCAGCCCTTCTCGACCGCTTCGAGTTGGGCACTCTTAGACAGAGCAAGATAGTCCTTCAGTTTGCTGATCGATCTGTCAAGAGGCCGAAGGGGTTGTTGCGAGACGTTATCGTCACTATTCAGGGCCTGAGATTCCCCGTGGACTTCGTAGTGTTGGACATGGAGATCCCTGATTCAGTGGCCGGTACCCCCATCATCCTCGGTCGTCCGTTCTTGGCCACAGTCAAGGCGGTGACTGATCATGATAGCAGGAAGGTATACTTTTGCGTCGAGGGAGAGAGTGTACAAATAGAGACAGTCGAGGACTACAGAGCCAGAGAGAGAGAGCATGCTCAGAGACCAGCACAGATACAGAGCAGATGACAGATACCGGGTTAGACATCCACCAGGACTGTGATTTTGTGATCACAGATGACGAGGCAGCATAGGCAGACCCTGCAGCATAGGCCATCCTCTCATTTTCAGATACCGCTGATGCCGAGAAGATAGCAGAGGAGAGCTTGGAGAGCACAACCCTGGTTCAGGATACTACAGAGGCAGCAGAGCCGGTTCTCGACAATGACACCGAGTTTAGTGATGGTGGTACTAAGGCCACCTTGTGTTACGGTGGTACTGATGCCACCTTGTTTGATGTAGATCCCTCGGATTCGGAGTCTGATTGGGCAGATTGTGATGATCAGATGCCAGACCTGAGTCCACCAGAGCCTACAGATGAGGAGGAGGTAGAGGCAGAGCAGATCAAAGACAGCACAGTTGAGCAGACTTCTCCAGATCCAGTTTGCGAGAGCTCGTTTTCTTTCTCCCAGGTAGATTTGGCAGATTTAGCAGCTTTCACACATCTTCTTCCGAAGCCAGATTTGCTAGCACCCAGCTGTCCAGAGCTTAAGCCGCTCCCTACTTCGCTGAAGTATCGGTTCCTTGCGGGCGAACCTGAGATGTACCCAGTCATCATCTCCGCCGATCTGACTGGAGAGCAAGAATCCCGTTTGATGGGGGTTCTTGAAAAGAACCGCAAGACAATCGGATGGAGCGTAGCAGATCTCCATGGGATTAGTCCATCAGTGTGCTCCCATCATATTTATCTCAAGGAGGGGGCGAAGCCGTCGCGTGAGTTCCAGCGGCGGCTGAACCCCAACCTGAGAGAGGTCGTCATGAAGGAAATATCAAAATGGTGGAGTGCAGATTTTATTTATTCCATTTCTGACTCCAAGTGGGTCAGCCCCTTGCATGTGGTGCCCAAGAAGACGGGCATCACGACTGTGATCAGTGAGTCGGGAGAGGAGATTGCTACACGAGTACCCACCTCTTGGAGGGTCTGTGTTGACTACAGGAGACTCAACCAGGCCACCAAGAAGGACCATTTCCCCTGCCTTTTATTGACCAGATCATTGAGAGACTGGTAGGGAAGAGCCATTATTGCTTCCTGGATGGGTACTCGGGCTACAACCAGGTGGCCATCGCTCCTAAGGATCAGGAGAAGACCACCTTTACCTGTCCTTTCGGTACATATGCCTTTCGACGCATGCCATTTGGGATATGCAATGCCCCTGCGACTTTTCAGAGATGCATGCTGTCGATCTTTTCGGACATGGTAGGGGAGTGTTTGGAGGTCTTCATGGACGATTTCTCGGTCTACGGCGCCGGATTCGACTCCTGTCTTGACTTCCTAGACCGAGTACTCCAGTGATGTATTGAGTACCATTTGGTTCTATCTTGGGAGAAGAGTCACTTCATGGTGACTCAAGGGATGGTGCTTGGCCATATCATCTCCAAGAGGGGCATGGAGGTTGATCCGGCCAAGGTTGATGTCATTAGAAAACTCACACCACCGTCCAATCTGAGGCAGCTACGGTCATTCCTGGGGCACGTTGGTTTTTATCGGAGATTTATTCATGATTTCAGCAGGATTGCCCGGTCGTTGACTGACCTCTTGACGAAAGACACCGAGTTCCTTGTCGATGACAAGTGTCTTTCGTCCTTTGCGACTCTCCAGCAGTGCGCGATTGAGGCTCCTGTCCTCCAGCCGCCTGATTGGTCTCTCCCATTCGAGATCATGACGGATGCCTCCGATTTTGCCGTAGGGGCCGTGCTGGGACAGAGGAGGGATGGAGTCCCCTTTGCTATTCACTATGCTAGCCGCACATTGGATTCCGCCCAGCGGAACTACACGGTCATAGAGAAGGAGATGCTAGCCGTAGTGTTCGCCCTAGATAAGTTTCGATCTTATATCATTGGATCTAGAGTGACCTTGTACACAGATCACACCGCCATCAGGTACCTCATGGCAAAGAAGGATGCCAAGGCCAGACTTACTAGATGGATCCTTCTACTCCAGGAGTTCGACATCGAGATCAAGGATAAGCCTGGAGTCAAGAATGTGGTGGCGGATCACCTATCCCGTATAGAGCAGCCTGAGGAGTCTGAGCAGATTGATCCCATTTGTGAGACCTTCCCAGATGAGGCGATCCTTGCTATCACCTCACTCCCGTGGTATGCCGATATTGTGAACTTTCTCGTTGCTGGGAAAGTCCCACAAGATTGGCCCAGGCAGAGGCTTGAGACCTTCCTTACGAAGGCCAAGTCCTACCACTGGGAGGATCCCATCCTTTACCACGAAGGAGGGGATAGCGTCTGGCGTCGATGTATTCCTCAGGAGGAACACCATAGCATCCTCACTTACTGCCACAAGCTTGAGGCAGGAGGAAATCACTCTGGGAGGAGAACGGCACAGAAAGTTCTCCAATCCGGCTTGTGGTGGCCTACCCTCTTCAAGGACTCTGATGAGTTCGTGAAGAGGTGTACTGACTGTCAGAGGATGGGCACTTGTGGACAGCGTGATATGATGTCGATGCAGCCCATTCACTTCTGTGAGGTTTTTGACGCATGGGGCATCGATTTCATGGGTCCATTCCCTAAGAGTCAGGGATTTGAGTACATTCTGTTGGCCGTAGATTATGTTAGTCGTTGGGTTGAGGCTATCCCCGACCGAGCCGCTGATGCGAGGACAGTTTGCAGATTTTTGAGGAAGCACATCATCACGCGGTTCGGGGTTCCACGAGTGCTGATTTCAGATGGGGGGTCTCATTTCATCAACGACCAGGTGAAAGCCCTTGCTAGCGAGTTCGGTATAGACCATCGTGTTGCTACACCTTACCATCCACAGACTAATGGTCTAGCCGAGGTGTCGAATAGGGAGATTAAGACTATACTGCAGAAAGTCGTCCACCCCGACCGAAAGGATTGGTCACAGCTTTTGGACTCGGTCTTGTGGGCATATAGGACGTCTTTCAAGACACCATTGGGCACATCTCCCTTTCGCCTCGTATATGGCAAGCCGTGCCATTTACCTGTTGAGCTGAGGCACAGGTCACTTTGGGCAGTTACTGATATACTCATGGATCCAGATGGTATGGGAGACCAGAGAAGGGCAGAGTTAGCAGCCCTGGAGGAGTTGAGAGATACTGCTTTCACAAACAGCCTACATTATAAGGAGAGAGTGAAGGAGTGGCATGATTCTCACATCAGCCACAAGCATTTTGAGATTGGACAGAGAGTATGGCTGTTTGATGCGAGGCTTCGTTTATTTCCAGGGAAGCTACAGAGCAAATGGAAGGGACCCTATTTGGTCAGAAAGGTACACGACAACGGTAGCATTGATATATCTGAGTTGTCTTCTGAGAGTACCTTTCGAGTAAACGGCCAGCGGCTCAAGCCATTCCTAGATCATGAGCCGCGGGTCGTTGATCTTGCCCCTATTCATTTTGCGTGAGATGTGGTCTTTGACTCACATCTAATGCATCTCACGCCTGAGTTTCACTGATCTTCCACCTTGTATAGATCCAGATGTCCATATCATCACATTCTTTAGACCCACATCCCTTTCTTCATCTTTTGATTAGGCTATACTTAGGGTGTACTTTACCCTAAGTATAGGGGGGATGTGAGGCCTTCGGGTATTTCTTTTCTTTCTGTCTACCTCTATTTTTGCTGCCTATACTTAGGGATATCTCACCCTAAGTATGGGGGGGTAGACCCTGTACATTCTCCACTCGGTTTTCCCTTAGTATACAGCCTGCTATACTTAGGATTACTTGATCCTAATTATAGGGGGAAGACCCGAGACCTCTTGACTAGTCTATTTCGTCTTTGTATACAGCCTTCCTTTTCACTTCCCTATACCTAGCACGAGTTATGTCTTCTTCATCGCTCTTGACTCTGCGGACATCGTTGGAGCTAAGTATAGGGGTTGTGTATATATTCCATATATACTTTAGTCATAACTCGTACTTTGTGTGAGTGTGTTAATAAATAAAATGGCTAAAAACCCTAAAAAATCACAAAAATAAAAAAATTTTCATGTACATAAACTTCTTTTATTTGCACATAAATAGCTAGTGTACAAATTATTTTTGTAAAAATGTTTTTAAAAATCTTTTGTGTAAAGTTTGTGTAAATATTTTCTTATCAAAATTATGTATATAGTACAAAATTTTCCAAAATGTTTTGAAAATCAAAAGTTCGCAAAAATCTCATCTAAATGTGTGTAAATACTTTTTGCAAAACTTGCACTTCATGCATCATCCAATCATGATTTCAAAACATTTTTCAAAAATTTTGCATGTTTGTAAACTTTGTGTAAATAGCATCTTTTTGTACATATGTATATATAGTTTTTCTGGATGATAGTTGACATTTAAACTAGCCTGGAATCAAATTGAGAAATGGAGCTTGATCAAGATCTTAATCCACCTAATTTATAAGAGGAACCTTATAGGGCTTAGGTGTAAGGCTTTTCAGGTCCATGGTGACTTAATTCTTTGAGTCCACTAGGCCATGATCACATGTCATCTCAATGAGCCTAAGTAGAGCACTTAACAACAACACATGACTCATATAGACAATGTCTTTACTTGGACATTAGCACTTAGCACCGAGCTCTCTACGGATGAGGTGGTGAGGAGGCAGTCTTCCTTGACTTGGGGTAGCATATGAGGGTAGTACTTCTAGGCGGAACCTCTCTTCTTCTTTTAGTGAAGGAAGTGCGTCTCAACTTGTTCTGGTTGCCATGAGGTCTAACGACGGGAGTTGTGGGTTGCAATAAAGCTTCAAAAGAGGGATAGTCTACTGGCTCAAGAGTAAAAACTCCTTGTATATATGCTGCACATGTATATGTTGTATAGATGCACTTTAAAAAAATGCAAAAAGAAAATAACTCCAAAAAAGTGGTGGGTCTGATAGAAAATGATAATCCCACCGGAGTATGTATATAGAGTGCAATAAGCAAAGCTTGGTTTCATGATCCACCTGATGTAGCTTGCAGCAGGGAGACTTGGCTACACTGGTCAAGCTCCCAAGGGTACATGGCTACACTGGCCTTGACCCATTCTCTTCTTCCTCCTCTTCTTGAGCCAGTTGAACTTGAACTTAGAAGGGAATACCCCGCTCCTCGAGGAAAGAGTGGCCAGATTGAGGTCATAGAGTTACCTTGTTGGGGAGGGTTTTCAAGTTGCCATTTCTGAGGTGGAGAGCTTAGATCTCACTTTCACAGGACAAGAAAAGATTCATGGTCTTCAGGGTTTGTGATTGATGACTTGTTCTGATCTGGAGCATTGAGGAGTCTTGGTTATAGATTAGTGGAACTTAGAGGCTGTTGAGTTTTAGGCTTAAGTCCAAATAAGGTTCCGACACAAGTAATAATCCAAAGATCTGATCGAGCTCCATTCCTTAATTTAATGAAGGCAAGTTTAATAATCAACCTTGATCTGTGTACATTCTCTTTTTCTTTTTCTTTATTTCTTTCTCACTTCTTTTTCAAATAAGTGTTTTCTAAGGGACTAGCAAAGTTAAGTATAGGGGGTGATGAATACTCATTCATCACTCTTTATTCTTATATTTTAGCTACAAAAACCTTTGCAAATGCATGTAGATATGTGTAAATATAAATAATTACAAAAAGCATGCATTGTGTAAAAACCTATAATTAGCATGTTTTTGTGCAAAAATAAAATAATAAAGATTAAAAAGAAAAAGAGGGAAATATTTAGAATAAATATTGAGCAACCTAACCCAAGGGAGGGCTCAGCATGGGCCTGACCGCATAAAAGCCAAAGTAGAGGGAGATAGGGGCTCATGTGTGTAAATATTTGTGTAATTAAATAAAAGTATTTTTCCTCACAAAAATAGAATCCATTTGGCTTGTAAATACTTGTATATATTTTTAATTATAAAAACAAAATAAAAATAGAAAAATTAAAAAGAAAATAAAAATAGGCCACTTGTATATATCCACCTTGTATATATACCACCACATCTATATTTATTTAGCTTTGTAAATAAATAAAATTACTTTCCAAAAATCTTGTAAATACTCTATATTATATGGTATAAATAAATAAAATATAAAATGGGAATAAAATTGTACAAAAATAACAAATTAAAAATCAAAAATTAAAAAACCTATATATTGTATATATACCTATATATAACCCTACTATGTACATACCTTATTTTACTTTGAAAAATTAATTAAAAATCACTAAAAAATAGAAAAAATAAAACAAAAATATTTCATGTTGTAGCTTTTTACTTATTCGGCCATTAGCTACCTTTAATTTCACTTTCAATTATCTGCCACGTGGCCTTCACCCATTGGCCCTGGGGATTGTTGACCGCCCGGTCAACTACCCCCCCAGGACCACTTCCCACGGGCTTTGGCACCCGACCCGACTTCTCGAATTTTTCGTGTCCAAACCCGATCCCCTATCACCTAAACCCCGGGTCTGACTCCTTCATGATATATCCGAGACCCTCGCCGGAGCCTCTACCTCGGGATCCGCGCGCTCCATCGCCCTACCCGCGCCTGTCTTCCCGGACCCTCTACCATATATAATCCCAGCTCCGCCACCTCCATTCTCATCTTTGGCCATTCATTCCACCCCCCTGTGAGCTCCAGTGCGTGCGTGAGAGTGACAGCTCACTCCAGGTGCTGTCGAAGCGAGGAGGGAGTGCGAGTCCATTGATCCGGCGATCAAGCACCGTCGTGCTCTGCCCTGAGCTGGAGCTCGAGCCTCGGACGTCGGCGCTCCGTGAGGCGAAGACCCAGAGCTGCGCAAGCTCGCCCACAGCCCATTCAGCCACCCAGGTAGTCCCTTAGCCTTTTCTTTTTCGCTAATTTTAGGTTACCCCCAAATCTCGCCTTCGCCGTGTTTCGCCGATTCCGACCACCACACTGCTTTGTTCGATCATCGGAATCCATCTTCACCTTCGCCTTCCTTCCGCGCATCTTCTCCGCACTCCCACTCAACCCAGCTCGCACAGGAGCTGGGGCTCGAGCTCCTCCGTCCGCCCCCTCGCTGGAGCTCGCCCATATCGCACCACCGACCACCTTCACCCGCCTAACCGGGTCGAGGCAGTTTGCTCTCGACCCGCGAGTCTTCTGATCTATCTTGCAGGTACATCCAAGCCCATCTGAGGGCTTGGACCATTCGGTCCAAGAGCTTTACCTCTGCCGACCTCGCCGGAGCTCTCCAGAGCTCGGCTGGGTCATCGGAGGCCACCATCAGCTGCGAAACATCATCGCGGAGCGTTTCCAATCTTCAGGAGCAACAGGGGAGGTCAGGAGCATGCGCCATGGGCCGGCGAACTTCGCCGGCGAACTGTTCCTCCTCGACCTTCATCCACCGTCCGATCAGCCCTCCCGCTCCAGTTTTCATCGGAGCCATCCATCCCAGGAGTAGCAGCCACCGCCCGATCTTTGGAGGATTGATCCCAGCCGTCGATCCAGCGAGGTTTAGCCACTGACGCCCTCCACCGTTAGATGCACCACGTGGCGCGCATCCATCGGCTCCATTAATTAAGGGGTAAATATTACTTAGGCCCCCTCTTGTTTTGTCTTTACTATTGAGTCCTGTAAATATTTTAGGTAGTTTATTTCAGTTTGGATATTTGCATAGAGGACCCCGCTCTTTATTTAGTTTGCACTTATGCCCCTGTATATGGAGTGACACGTACGTCGTCACGTGATTCTCTGGTGTATTTGCATTATAGGCCCTGTAGTTCTGAGTTGTTAAGTAATGAATGAAAACTTTTGAGATATTGCATTTATACCCCTGTGCGTATTTTAATTGTGCATGTGCGGATATTGTTGGGTTATTTTGCAGACTAGTCCCTGGACTTTTGGGTACCTGTTACCAAATAGTCCACGGACTTAGTTTTTCTTACATTTGGGTCCCTGAGTGCCTCAGGTCACACACTTTGCACGTAGATCCCTGGGTATTTTGCACCAGACCCCCAGGACTTCGGGTATTTGCACTTAGGTCCCTATGCACAGTACCCTCTTTCTATTTTTGAATAAAATAGCAAACCACCTCCAAATTTGATGAAAATTGGACACATGGCTCCTGCCATGATGTAAAATTTTCTACAAATTTTAAAGACATTTTAGCCACTGTTTGATATTTTTAAAAATTCAAAAACACGTATTTTCTTCACTGTTTGACTTTAAAAATCCTAAAAAAAATTAAATCATATCTAAAAATTATAAAAAAAATTACCTAGTGTTTGTTTATGCTTGCTTGATTTTCTAGCCAAGTTTGGCTATTTTTCATTACTTAAAACACCTAAAAATTAAAAAAACACTTAAAATATTATAAAGATTCTAATAAATAAACTAAAAATCCAAAAATAATAATTTAAGTGCCAAATTTTTCCTTGTTTTCTTCTCTATACAAGAAAAATACCTCCCGGGTAATTTGGGGCTTCTAGATATTTTATCTAGATCCTTTTAGCTCAGCTGGACAATACCTACAGTTTCAGTCACTGTTTGATTTTTTAGAAAATTTAATAAACATCAGAAAAATTCCAAAAATTCACCAAAAACAGTAAAAATTATAAAACACATAAAAATATTTTTATTTGAATTTTGGTTGATTTTTAGTGTTTTAAATAAATTGTTGAAGTGTGTTGTTTAGTTGCTTTTCTTATTTTCTTAATATCTTAAAAATCCAAAAAAATATAAAAAGATTTAAAAACCACCAAAAACACCTTTGTATTTCTTTTTCTCTTCTTTTTGACTACTTCGTAGCTGCAAGGCAATTCGTGCTCCTTGTGTTCGACCCTGGTGGCTATACCAGGTTAAACTAATAGCAAGACCGCTATCGTGTTTTCGAGTTGATTTTCTTTTTATTGGTGGTCTATTTTTCTTGATTGATCGAGTCTGAGTGATTGGGGTCGCAACGACCATCTTAGATACACCTGATTACCTTAGTCACTTGGGGATTTCTCGGTCATCACTCCTCCAGACACACCAACTCCAAATTGAAAGTCGTTAAGATATTTAGATTTATCCTTGCTAACCCATGCCATAGCAACTTTAGATACAAGGCGCCTCCATATAGTACCTACAGCAATAGGATGAATGTTGTTGTCCGGTTTGAGCAGTGGAGTGAGAGGTGCAAAGGCTATAAACTCAGCAAGACTCAAGGGCATCTCCCACTAAGCCTCAAATTAACGACCAAGGAAATAACATGAAAGAGATCCTTGGCAACCGATGATCCCTCCCCACAGAGGGCATCTAAAATATGTTGAGCCCTCAGACCATCTCTCCCACAAGATGTCCCTTTAGGAAAGGATTTGATAGCATGCAAAACAACATCTGCATCAGCTGTAAGAGGAGACTCTGAAATCAAGATGTTTGGTGTGACAGAAGGCGGCTTATAAGGATGTTTAGCCTCTAAGGCCTTCAAGGTATCTCCATTAAAAGACACCACTCCTGAAGAGCACAAAACATTTATGGATGCAGTAAAATGTCCATCCGACACTTTACGAAGACATTGTCTGATGCTAGAGCTTTGATATTTATCCTCCTGCAAAGATTTATTCTGATTAAGATATGAAATACCTGAAACATCCCCCTACAAAAAATCACCCACCCAATTGGTGAAGCCATCTGTACTGCCCCACTTAGTGAGTAAGCTCAAAATAAATTGTTGTTGCAAGAACCTTTTATTACCAGATCTTTTATCCCTCCTATTCACGGGTCTGAAAACCTGTAAGGTGCAACGAGGAAGAAGCAGCAATCTCACCCAAGCTTGTAAGGATCCTGGCCCAACTATAACTTGATGTAGAGCTGCTTTCAAAGCATGAGAGACGGCGAGCCAACAACTTGGAGGAATGCTCTTAACATTGGTGATCGGATGCTTGAAAATATAATCAAGGAGCGCAGCATCAATAATCACACCATCTTTGGCAACAGGTACTACATGTGTTATGTGAAGGGTGGGTTTCAGGATACCGATAATGTGTCCTTGGACCACCCCTGCATCATATGTGGCACGAACAAGACCATCGTCATGATGGCAAGCACAACACAAAGCTTGTATCTTCATGCACCTTCCGCACAACCATTGATCCAGGCACCTCAAGGTCCCCTCTACTGTAAGAAATAGATCAAGATCAACTATGATTGCGTACCGCAGAGTAGACGCCCGATCATCACTGGAAAGATGCACCCTCTTAATATGAGAGATTAAACGCATAATCCCTGTGCTCCCTTCCCTTCCATCGGGACAACAATGGAAGTTCCAAAAAGGACATATCCCTCGGGATGCACAAGGATGACCTTACCCAATGCTCATATGCAAGGTCAGGATGACCTTACCCAATGCTCATCGCCCTCAATTTCTATTAATATCATCCATATGAAATTATGTAATTGGTTATCTCCATGACATTCCCTCTTCTCACTCCCATGCATTCTCTCACTCCATTCCCTGCCTCAACATATGTCCCCCATATCGACCTCAGCTCCAACTCTCCTTATGATTACCACACAGACTCCTTCCTCCACCTCGATTTGTTCCTCTTCTACCTTAGCACATGAAATACATGGGTAGTTTGCACATCTCTAGAAACTACCTTCGAGAGTCTAACTCGACAGAGCTATTCATTGGGATGCAAACAGTCAAATATTAAATAAATAAACATATATATAGAAATATGTCTTTCATATTTTTATTTATTTTAAAATATGAATACGAATGTTGATGCTGATATAATGGATATGAAAATGATATTATCATATCCTTAAAAAATGATGCTAATATAAAAAAATAAATGTCAGATAAAGGTAATAGAAAAAATAGTTTGATATAAATTTACATGAGTTATTTACACATAAAGCAAATATAATACATATTTATTTCATAACGACTACCGAAATGGAGAAGCTTTCTCTAGTTTAAGTAGGGTTGGTCACATATATTCTTGCTTAAATCCACCTTGAAAGTTCCGAGTATTTTTTAAGCTGGTTGTTGGTTACCTAAAGTAACCCTAGCGAGGAGGGATTTAAATCCAGATCTTTTGGGTGGTAGGTGATTAATCACCAATCGACTAAAATAATATGCTCTCGTTGTAGGATGGACCAATCGACAATTAACAGAATCAAGTCAAATATCTATGAGTTGAGGACTTGGCTTAAATTTGAACCGGGATAATTCCATAATCGAACATAGGGACATGAACAATTATCTAATCAAATTTAGAAGCTACTTAATTCCGCAATTTGTAGGATCTAAGTTAAGCAAAATGCAAAGCAACACAAACTATATATAATTTTTTTTAAACATTTTTCTATGCAAATATTTTATAAGACAAACAATAATGTAATATATATTCATAAAGACATACAACAAATAATATACTCCTAATTTAATAAAATTAATATTTTAATTAATTAATTAATGATAAATCAGTACCAAAAAGAGATCAAATCATCATAAGTTCAATTTAATTTGGAATAAATATTAAGGTCGAATAGACAAAATAGTTACCATATAATTTAATGTGTTAAAAATAGATCAAATCTGATATTACATTGAATTAAATTAAAGATCGTAAAATGAGCTTTCTAATGACATCAATTCCATTAAAAATACATAAATGGTTCGTGGGTTATTAATAAAATATATAGGAGCATAACTGCAAGAAAATGTCATTTAATTTATTATAATAAGGTCCAAATTACTCTAAAATTTAAATGCATAAACTTGCTTGGGTATTAATATAATTTTCTCAGACAGTGGGTCTTATCTGCAATTTTTGATCTTTTCTGGCTTGAATGTAATTTCTCCAAGATCACATGTACGTTGCACGTGACCGGGCAAGCTCGGTTGATGCAGCTCGGGTTGCATATGGCACCACTTGGAGGCTTGGCATAGGTTCGGGTACTCTGGCCCTCGGGGTTGAAATAACGCTTTGGTTCTTGGCTCGGGTATGATATCCACCATCAGATCTGATCGAGAAGATCTGATCTAACAGTAGTTTTAGATCTAGATTCTTCCCTCTCATCCTTGAAAGGCGGAGCTTCGGCAGGACTCGTGCTCCTCCTCCGTGCTACTCGATGAACTCCGAAGGTCGTGAAACCTCTACAAAAGCTTAACAAAGATGTTGGTGCCCAAGGGATGCTATGACGAAGGACAGAAAAGCTGCCAGGTGTAGCATCGCCGGAGACGAAAGGAAAAATCAGAGCTTGATGAATTTTTTGACAATCAAGTCTTGTAGGGATTAATTTCATACAAGCACCAGAGACAACTCTATTAAGAGGTCTATGAGAAAAAATGAAGGGCTTAATCGAGTATGCGGGAATAGAGCCCAAGTAGGTTCTAAGACTTTGCAAGTCTGAGATATGGATAGGGATAAACAGATCATGGAGAAATGGAAGATGGTTTATGAAATGTATGCGAAGTTGAGCAATGTGAGGCAACAGAAATTCCTATTCAGATCATGGATTAATAGAAGTTGAAGGAAAGGAAAATTTTGGCAAAGATGGAACAAAACTAATATGGAGAATTGACTTGAAATTACAGAGAATAGGAAGATGGTTTCAATGATAAATCTTGGCCGAATATAAAGCTTCAAAAGCTTCATGGTCTTTGCTTCAAGTTCTTAGCCAAAGAACTACGCTCGAGTAGCATCCCAAGGACCTACAACTTGGCCAACGAATCCAAGGATCACACCAATAATCGATTCTCTTTCTTCTCACTCTCTATCTCTCTATCATAGATGGTAGTTGGATGCTCGGAGAAGTTGCACAAAGTATCGCATCCCAAAAATAGTTGCTGGAGAAAGGGTTTTAAGGGATGAAGTTTGGGAGGTTCCAACTTTGAGGGTGGTGGTTTCAACGAGCGATCAATGGGGCACGTGAGGGAGATGAGGAGGAAGGGAAGTTGGGTTAAAGTGGTTGATGATAGCGGAAGAGAATGGTGATGTGAATTGGAACGGAGGCTGTCGGGGGTTAATGGGATAATGGATAGAAGTAGGAGGCACTCGAAGGGGTGTGTCACTTGGGAGCTGAACAGGAGGTTGATGAAGATGTTCCAGTTGTTGGATCTTGAGATCCAACAGCTTGGAGGGAGGTAGGTGGCACAAAAGAGACAGGACCACATGGTGCGTTGAGATGGTGGAATGTGGTCCATTAGGAACTAAGAGAAATATAAAAAATGGTATAAATTAGAAAAAATAAAAGGAAATTAAATTAGGAAAAAAATGGACAACATGAAAGTTTTAGATCTCGATGAGATCTACAACTTTCATCTAGAACTCAAAGAGAGATAAAATCATCTATGTACATAAAATATTTTTCAAGTAATTTAATGTATTAATTACTTATTTTTAATTTCTTTTCCTAATTTTATGGATTTTTATTTTATAAATTGGGGTAAATTAAATAAATATATACAATATTATTCTATTTTTTGTTGTATTTTTAATAAATAATAAATACATAAAATATAGCAATATAATAGGGTAAATAATGTACAATGATGGTAGGTATTTATTCATAAAACTCAGTTAATTAATTAATGTTATTAGCTATGATTTTTTGTTAGTTTTCTTAAGAAAGAGAGATAATACAAGAAAATAATGTTGATGAATCTGGGATTCATCATCCCCTATACTTAAGCTAAGCTTGTCCTTGAGCTAATAAATAAAGAATCAATTAAAAAGTTAAATTAATCAGTGAATTATCTGACATGTGCATGTGAAGAAATAAGGCTTAAGAAATGCAGAACACTTGGTTTTAGAGATCTTAAGAATCTAAGCTCATCCTGGTCCTAATCAAAAGGAATTCAACTCCTCTAATTATTAGACTCTCAATGTATACATATATGTAAGAAGTATTACTTAATGTGTTAAATGCATTTCACAAGAGTAGAGTCAATGCGTTATCTAAAGTTCCAATACAAGAGAATCTCCTAAGAACCCAATCCTCAACACTAGGGATTAAATCTAGTCTTGCTCCAAACCACCATCTCTTTATTTTTTCGGACTACAAAATGTAGATGGCAGACCAAATAATGGAGGAATTAGGATAGTATCATTTCTTCTCACCCTCTCATTGAACACAATATCTCTCAAATGACTTATTAACTCAAGACAATTTATTTTTGTTGTTAATTAGTGCACCTGTTAAAAGAAGTTGAGCCATCTATAGTTGTTTTCCTGTGAGTACACCATGGTGCACCTTTTTCAAGTATCTAATATACTTGCACCCAAACTTGTATCGCTTACGATACAAAGTCCTTTTTTAGGTACTAGCCCGACTTATAAAAGCCTAATACTCTGATCCAAGTGGACACTTAAATGATGGGAGCGCTAGCCTTTGGTGTAAGCCCATTTGAATATAACATTGTAATTATTTGAGCTTTGAATTTTCATCATCATTTCATTTTTTAATTTCTTTTTGTCTAGCGCCACTACTTTTACCCAGGATTGGTGCACACTGATCAACAAATTAATTTAATGATCACACACCCTAGAACTTAGGTTTAAATCAAGAGATTACTACGAGCAGTATGTCTCATACTAGCCAAGATGCTGACACTCGAGTTTCATGGGCCTTCATTAATCTTATCCCATCATCGAATATCATAAAATCAGGTCCAAGTTGAATCCCAAGTCCTAGTTCCTCAAGAGAAATCTCAAGTCATCTTAATCATGAGCAATCATGCAAGTGAGTGATGATCACATTCTTTAATGAAAAGATCAAGCATGCAATATAGCACACAAATCTTTTTAATTAATGAAGTTTTAAATTTTCAAGTCTCAGACCCTAATGATTAAGACAGGTTAACTCTAAGTCTTAATCTTTTTGTGATTTTTTTGAAGAAATTTTTAGTAACAAGAGTTAGAGAATGGGTACCCTTAAGAATAACAACATGACACAACAAACTGGAACACAAAAACACTTATAAGACATTACGAGGATACTCACACAACACAATACACTTCAAACTCTCAAAGATCAATCTTGAATCTTCAGGTTTAAAACCACATGTTGCCTTATGCTTAACTTGTTTTCTCCTCACAGAGTAAACCTTAGAATAAGAAAGATCTTCATCGACTTGAAAAATGAATTGCTTACAATGATGCCATTCTTCCTCAAATGTCATATCCATATCAACATGGGAAGACCTAAAATCCTCCAAAATGGAGGGAAGACAGATCCAATCCTTAGATCTTGCAACAATCTTCTGGATTTTCCTTAAAAGAGAAAAACTAGACATGAGATAAACCTAGCTTACAAGTAAGGCGACACTCAGATAATTAAATATCCTCAAGAAAAGGTATAGGTTCCTCCATATCTAACTCTTCTAATAAAATATCGTCTTCCTTAAGTGACATCACATTCTTAAAGAACTCCTTATCGACTTGATCTTCCAAAATGTAGAGTTTAGATCCAGATATTCCTCCATGATTGACTCTAAAAAGAACTAGGAGTATGCAAATTTTATAGCCTAAGAATCCGGCATTCAAAATCTAACCATTACAACCAAAACACCCTTTCAGAAACGAAGGATTCTCTTAGAAAACTGAAGTAAGGTTTGATTTTTGATTATTTTTATTTCATTTTTTATTATAAAAGAATAATCATAACTATATATACAGAAAATTATGAGTATAAAGTCAAAACAAAAATTGTACCCATTTGGAAATAATTTGTAAAATGTTTCACAAACCAAGTAAAATATATATAAATTTTCCAAATATTTTAAAAACAAATTTTTCCAAAAAGTTTTCAAATCCCCAAGTACATAACCCAAAATAAATATACAAAATATGTGAAAGTACGAGCTATGACAGAAAGTATATATGCAATATATGCAGACATTCCCTATACTTGACTTGTATTATGTCCTCATGGAACAAAGTGGAATGAAAGATATAACTCGTACAAAGTATAAAGGGGATGAAGAAAAGCTTGGATAAAAGAATAGTTCAGACCTTGTTTATACTTAGGATGATACTAGCCTAAGTCTAAGACCGGAAGACATCAAATAAGGGTACAAAAAGAGTAAGTTAAAAAGAATAATAGGAGCTCAGTCCCCCCGATACTTAGTCTGAAAAATAGGCTAAGTGTAAGGAGTGAATCAATGATGAAGAGACTGAGTAGAATATAGAAGAGACTGGGCGGAATTCTCCTCTATACTTAGGCTCTCACAAGATAAAATGTAGGAGTAAAAAAGGAGTAAGATAAGAATTCACACTCACAAAAGAATATAGTCAAAGTGAGTAAAAGAATAGATGAATCTCTAAGATAATGAATCTATATGATCTGAATCTTTTAGCTACGGATTCATATTGTATCTGAAATATCTTCAAATGAATCAAATGTCATGAAGTCAATCACTTCAACTGGAGTAAGTTGTTCTTTGCGAGATCAGATATCTCTACACTGCTATTTTCATGCACTTCCTTGACTATATAAGGACCCATCCATTTACATTTAAGTTTCCCATGGAAGATCTTTAACTTCGCATTAGACAATAATACCTTCTGTCTAGGGACAAAGTTCCTGCATCTAATATGTGAATCATGTCATTTCTTAACTTTGTGCTTATATATCATGTTGTTGTCATATGCTCAGTTGCGGATCTCCACAATCTCATTAAGATTCAGGTCTCTACAAAATGAACCTAAGTGATAGATCCAATTAGTCTTTTTGATCGTCCACTCAAATTTGTAAATCAATTCAGCAGGAATGACATGTCTTGCCCTATATCATTCTAAAAGGTGAAGTACCCAAAGGGGTTTTGTAAGCCATCCTATAGGCCCACAGAACTTTGATCCAAATGTTGAAACTAATTCTTCCAGTCGGGAAAAACTAGCTTCTGAACAATACTCTTTACCTTCCTATTGGAAACCTCTGCCATGTCGTTCGATTGAAGTTGGTAGAACTAGTTACTTGGTGTTCAAATTGATAGTCCTTAGCTAATAATTTCATAGCTCACTTCACAAAATGGCTACTCCCATCAGATATCAAAACCTTCGAAACCCATAACCTTGAAATAATATGATTCTTATAAAGTTATAGACAGTCCTACTGTCTGCAGCTTTGGTTGGGATAGCCTCCACCTATCTTGAAAGGTAATCAACCATCAACAAGATGTACTCAAATCCATAACTATTGGAAACAGAACCCATGAAATCTATGTCCCATGCATCCAAAACATCACAGAAAATCATGAGTTGCATAGGCATCTCATCTCTATAGCTAATTATCCCTCCCATCCTTTGACAAAGATGGCACGACCGTACAAAATCAGTAGCATCTCTAAATAAGGTCGGCCAAAAGAGTCCACATTGAAGTACCTTGTGAGCGGTTCTTTTTTCTGAATGGTGTCCTCTATCCTCAAGAGAATGACAATGTAAGAGGACACTCAGGTATTCCTTACGAGGAATACACCTTCTCCAGACATACTTTGATCCTTCAAAGAAAAGGAACAGATCTTCCCAATGGTATTTCCCAGAATCCAACATTAGTCGGTCAGTACTACTCCAAGTTCAACCTTGGGAAACATGCTTGGTGACAAGATAGTCCACCATGTTGTCATACCATGAAATTGGATCAACAACACATATCAACTCATCTGGGAAGGTTTCTTTAATAGGTTCACAATCAGGGGAATCTTTCATCTCTAATCTTGGCAGATGACCAACCAATACATTTGCATTTCAGGGTTATCTTTAATCTCTAAATCAAACTCCTGGAGCAATTATATACACCTAAGAAGACATGCCTCCACATCCTTCTTTTCCATGACATACCTAATTATTGAATGTGATAGTATATTTGTAAAGCCTTGAACTTAAAATCTCTCGGATCCTATATAATAAGATCCATCTCGTCAAGAGGAAACCAATAGAATTTGTTTCGTGTGAATCAGACTTCGTTTTGATTTGTTATGACTTTCAGAAGAAAGATAAGTAAGGAGGTTTAAAATGTCATTAACCCGTAATGATAGTCATTAAGACTAATTAAGCATGATCAAAGAAACTAATGACAGGTTGAAAACCATTAATGACCATTAGCGAACTCTAATCAATAGTTAGCAAAAGATAAGCCTAAGCCATGAAAGTTAAATCATGATTAGTGAAAGTTAATCATTATTAGCGTTAATTAAGTGTAATTAGCGAATATAAAATCCTCTGGAATATTCTAACTTAAGCTCTAAGTTTCGGATAAGTTTTGCAGAAACCATGGGCCAAAACCATGGGCCGCTATCCGTGGTTAAGGTCTAAACCATGGTTTTCTAACCATGGTTAGAGGTTTTTTGGAGCCTATAAATACCCCCCTCTACCCATTCATTCTCTACGATTTCCACTACCACCACCACCCCAAGGGCTAGGGTCGAGAGGTCGGGAGGAGGAGTAGGAGGCGAGGAAAGAGCGCTAGCAAAGTGCTACTGGGAGAACGAGGAGGAGGAAGGTACGCTCCTCTCTTAGTTTGGTTCGTGAGCTAGGTTTTCGATTCATGTTCAGTTTCCTTGTTGTTTTCCTTTCAGTGATTTTATAAGGGGATCTGTCCCGGTATAAGGGAAAACTCTTCTGAAATTGTCCTAGAAATATTACCCCATATAAGGGGAAGCTCTACTGAAATACGTTATTTATGTTCTTCGTGTTCTTCGTGTGTTCTTTGTGTTCTTCATGTTCTTCGTTCATTCTTCACGTTCTTGGCACGTTCTTAGCGTTTTTTATACGAAAACGAAATTCGATCATTTCATGATCTATAAATCATCCTATTGATAAAGAATCACAATAAAGCACTGTATACGAGAGAGAGCTCGATTAGGTAATGAAATTCTTCCTTTTTGTTGATGGGTTTTTATATAAGATCATTGAGATTTCTGTATTAATGCTCCTTACTACGAAGAACACTAATTTGTCTATTTTTGAGAAAGTATGACAAGTTGCTTCGTGATTTCAACTAAAATAAGGTCTAAGCATCAAATAGATGTGGTGATTTGGAAAGTTAAGGTTTGGAAGTTAAAAAGAGCATAAATTGACTATATAAATATATAAATTAATATATGTGTAAGTATATACTCAATATTGAGGAATATGCAAATTGAAGGCCTAATTATAGAATTACATCATGGGAATTGACGTGTATTTAGTTGGATGCTGAAAAGGATCGTGTGTCACATTAATGATGACTGGTAGTAGAACTACAGGTCGGGCATGCAATCTGTAGGTTTGTCGGAAGGAACCTGTATTGGTGTGGCCCTACCTAGGTGGTATATGGTTCCCCTGTTATGATAAGTGCGCACAAAATAAATAATTTGCAATGCATGGTACCGGTCAGACGAGTCCGGGAATTGCACTATTTAAAAATATGACGTGTATTTGTCGTGTGTTGAATTTAATGTGTCATTTCGTTGTAGGTGGGCAATCGGAATCAGTCAAGAAAATAACCACAATTATTTAGTCAATTTTTAATCACGTGGTTTTATGTTTATTTTACTTGGGCAAGTCCCAAGGTCGAACATAAGGAGGCAAAGGAACAACCTGAATTATGTCTATCAAAGTTCGTGCATAGTTTTCGAGGTGGCCTCTTCTTTTTGTATTTTCTTTGTGCAATTAAGGATGCAAAATACAATTTTGGCCTATTTTAGGGACTAAAATATAAATAGCACTCAAATTATGTTCGAAAAATATGAAACTTTGCCAAGATGATAATTACGATGAAATTAATGCAATGTAATGTTTTTGGAATTTTTGGATGAAAGATAATTTTTTGTGAATTTTTAAATGTAAACAAAGTGAATTTCAATATTTCATCATAATAAATATTAAACCTAATTATTTTCAAGGAATACAATTATCCAAGATGTATCACAGGGAGACGGATCTCAGAAAAATCCCAAACATTAAAAATACAAGATTCAATACCTATTAAAAATCAAACATTGTAATATGCAAAATGATTTTTACAGGGCAAACTATGCATGCACATGTAATTCTTTTTTAGCACAATGTTAATCACAATTAATTCTACAATTCATGATTTTTCGGGAAATTTTTAGAGCAATAGTTAATTAATTAAAAATTTCAAAGAACAAGATGGGCAAAAAATGCAATTTTCCACAAAATAATTAATTATAAATTAACCCTTGATCACAAAAACATCAGACATATTCCATAATGTAGAGAATTAAGTGAGGAACAAAATGTCAATTTTGATAAATAAAATGATGCAAAGTAGTTGTCCAAAACAACGGAGGAATACAGGAGTATTTATGTAATAAATAAAAATAAGATAATATAAAGAAAGGGCTGAAATATAATTATCAAAATCTAGGGGGGTCGAGCACAAAATTTCCAGAGGAGCACGTGCGCAACACTTGCCCACTGGTCGGTGGGACTGTGGTGCAAATTGGGGAAGCTCTAGGGGCTTCCTTGCAATCCTTCCTGGGGGTCACATAACGCTCGTGTGTGGAGGAAAGCTCGGGTAGAGGCTTGGTGCGGACTTCCATGTGGCGCGTTCGCGTACTTGGAATGGCCCGAGGCTCCTGGTGTGAAAGTTGGCTCGGATCTAGGATCAGAGCAAATCTGGACCGCTGACGAAGATGGATCCAATGCTTGAGGATGAGCGCCTTTTGGATGGTTTGATGCGGATCTGATGGTTGCAATCGGTCGACACACGGTCGACGGGCATCGGTGAAGAGGCGGCACGGCGGAGCTCTGATGACGTAGGATGGTCACTGACATGTGGCTACCAGCTGGAGGAGGCAGGTCCTAAGCTTTGATGCTGGAGGAGCAAGTCGATGATGCTCGCGATGTTGATGAAGATGGGGTCATTAGCAACGATGGTCGGAGAAGGCGGAGGCGTTGCTGGATTGTTGCCGACGACAAAGATGGCAGGCGATCGATGGTTGAAGATGAGTGGAGGGAGTTCTCGCCGGAGCGAGGAGTGAAGGATCAGAGTGGTGAGGGGTGATTTGATCGAGATGAAAGGTGAAGCGGAGGAGGAGGTGTACCTGGAGCTCGACAGCAAACTACCGGAGCGGAGCAGGGGTTGAAAGGCATAGCTACGACGAGGCTGAAGGCCCCAGATCACGCCAAAGGGAGGGGAATTGCGGGCTATCACTATCGGAGGGGGACTCCCTGGAGGTTGAACGGTGGATGCTCTGCGGTGGAGGGCCGGCTGGGCTTAAATAGGTGGAGGCGAGTCGGCTAGAGAAGGAAGGTGGTGACGACGAGCGAGATCGACGGAAGAGGGATTCGACGAGGTGGAGCAAATCGAAGAGGGAAGGCGGCGCGACCATTAATAGAAGGCGATAAAGATTTGATTGGAGAAGATGAGATCGGATTGCGTGATCGAGATGTGACGGTGTGGAGGAGACGAGATCACTGGTGGAGATTTCGGGGGTGCGGATTGGGAAAGGTGGCCAGGAGAGGACGAAGGTCCTCGGCCACCCGATCGGCCGAGATCGGGCGGCCAAGGTGGTGACGCATGGTGGCTGAGGGCGAGGTGCAGGCGCGACACGTGCGTGGCACTGCGCGGGAAGCACGTGCGTGGCACGTACGCGCCTTTAATTTTTTTAAAAATAATTACGAATAAATAAAAACTCAAAAAATGGCTGACACGTGGCGGCTCCAGAAGCTACCACGTGTCAGCACTACAAAATTCAAAAAATAAATACAAAGAAAAATAGAAAAGAAATAGTAAACAACCTCAGATCGAAAAACATTTCTTCACAAAAATTGCTCGTCTCAATGAGATCTATAACTTTCATGAAGACACGATGATTTACACAAAGTGATATTTTTGGGGTATTCAATGTATATAGAATACCATTATTTTTGGGTTTTTTTGTTATTTTTAAACTAGATAAAAATTCGTAAAAAATATGGTAAAATCAAAAATAAATAATTACACATTAATCTATTTTTGGACTTGTATTGAGTGAGAAAAAGAAGAGATAAAAACACGAAAAATACCAGTTTTGTACAGATAGTTAGTGAAGACTCGGACTCAATTTGTTTTTTTGATTTCAAGCTCAGTTTACATTTGGTTTTTTGCGCATTTTAATAAAACTTTTATAAAAGAAGACAAATGAAAAAGAAATAAAATAAAATAGGTTAATTATGTACATAAAATAATAGGTCAAAATCAACTAAAATAAAAATGTACAAAAGAGGCCCAAAATCCAACTTTCACATACGAGCTCCGATTCACTTGAACTTGGTCTTGTTTTGAAGGTAATTGAATGTACATTAGTTCAAAAGTGAGTATGATCAAAATGGACATTGGATGTAGAAGATATGAGGGTTTTAGTCCGGAAATCCTGAAACTAGGGTTTGGGTTTTTGGTCCATTTATTTGGGTTAATAATTTTTTGTATTTTTCATTTATTCTTGTTAGTGACATGTACACAGTGGGTGGTTTTGGATCATTTGGAGTTATCATGAATTAGTTAAAATCAAGGAAGTTGGCTATTTACAGTTCAATTTTTATCTGGATTTTTGGCTTCTTGTTTTGTGCAAAAATACGTGCTAAAATGCATTTCTTATTAAAACATGCATGAATGCTAATTATGCAGAATAAATGAAGAAATGTCAATGGTTTTTATGGATTTGAGCTTAATTAATGAGATTTAGAGTGATGAATCCGAGATTCATCATCCCCCTATACTTAAACCATGCTCGTCCTTGTGCATCAAAAAGAAATGCCATGAGGTGAAATGAGATTGGGTTCCATACTAAGACCATGAACTGAAGGTGAAAATGAAACTAGAATCGACCTTTGGATTATTAGTTTGGCAGAACTTCTGTGAGACTTAGAATTTTAATATCAATAATCTTTAAGTTCTACACATCATTGTCACAGTTTTGGCTCAGAAGTCATCTTAGATCAATCCTCTTCCCATCGCATACCCTATGAACATTGAACAATCAACTCATGTGTGTGAAAGGTTTTAGCTCTTCCCATCCACAATGCTGGACTACCATGCAAACTTCCTATCCAATAACTCATCCTCGGGAAGTCAAGTATTTCCTTCTAAGGTCTGTCGCGCTGTGTTCACAATCGAAATGGGGGAGAAGTTAGAAGAAGGAGAAAAGAACAGAAGGGTATCCAGTGTAGTCACCTCTCCTTGTGAAGCCGGCTAGTGTAGCCGAGTCTCCACCAAGATCTGCAGGTTTTCTTTGAAGCTTGGTCCTTTTTGGTCAGATATTTATTTGGTAGTGGCTTCTTTGTATTTGGATTTTTGGTGGTTCTGCTTGGATCTTGTTGTGCCCATACGGATATAGAATCTTTTTTTCTACATGTTTTGGGGTCTTAGAAAAAAATTGTGCCCATCCGTCCATCCCTTTTCCGAAGCTTTTTTTCAACCCGTACTCCGGTCTTTAGATTTCCACGCTACCAGAAAATAAACTCAAATAGTCTTTCAACATCTCGTATGAGTTGAGCTAAGTGCATAGTGCGAGAGTACAACTTAGTACACTATTCCAGAGTTGTACCCAGAATGAAGAGACCATGTTAGACACTAAGAGTCAAACGCTGCACATTGTCATGTGGAACTCAAAGAATTAAGTCAAAGAACTTAAGTTTCTAAAATCCTATTTCTCGGTGAAGTTCCTCTGAAAATTAGGTGGATTAAGGTCAAGTCCAGAGCACTCTCAGTTTCTGCTCATAACTCGATTCAGAACCCAAAGACTTTTCACAGATGCAAATGAATGAAATGCTGGATGAAGTGCAGGTGTGTGAAATGTAGACATTTTTTGTTTTTTTATTTAATAAAAAATGAATAAGAAGCCATTTTTTCAAAAAATGAATGAGAAGCCATTTTTTTCAAAAATTTTGGGTTTGACACAGCCAGTGTTTGTATCAAAACTCTTTTTCTCTTGTCTTTCCTTTTTTTTAAAATAATTACCCCCCCTCCCCCGTAAATACATATAGACTTACGCAAAAGTAGAAGATATGGGTAAAATATATACACAGTATATATACAGACCCCCCTATACTTACCGAGTGACTTGTCCTCATAGCACAAGAAGCGTAAAGAAGACATAGCTCAGGCTAAGCGTAAGAGAGTGAAAAAGGAAAAGAAAACGAAAAATAAAAAGAAAGAGATACATCAGTCCATCCCTTATACTTATGCTATGAGCTGACTAAGTATATAAGAAGAGCGGAAAAAAATAAAGTGGTCGGTATATGTGAATGAGGAGAGTATATACAGATGAGCATCGGTTCCCCCTATACATAGGCTCTAGTCAGCCTCGGTAGAAGAAGGGTGGAAATGAGGCGATCGTGAGAATGGTATATACAGATGTCATCATTCCCCCCTCCCCCCATACTTAGGCCTTGGCCTAAGTAGAGGAAGAAGCTGTACAAGGAGACCGATGATGTCAGGAGGAGGAATGTTATGATGAATCTTCAATGTGCTCGCTCTGCATGAAGTAGATGACCTCAACTTGAACTATCTGCTCCTTGGATGATTCTATATATGGCTTCAGCAATTGTCCATTCACTAGGAAAGGTTGTGCATCTTCTTTGAGTTCGGCAATATCCACACTTCTGTTGGTATGCACATCGATGATAATGTAGGGACCTGTCCATTTTGATTTTAATTTCCCGTGGAAAATCTTCAATCAAGCATTGAACAACTATACTTTTTGCCCAAGGACAAAGGTTTTATCTCTAATGTGTCTATCATGCCATCTCTCGACCTTGTCCTTATAGATCACACTATTGTCATATGCCCGGTTTCAGATTTCAATTAGCTCATTCAGATTTAAGTCTCGGCATAATTTCTCAAGGCAACAACTCCAATTCAGCTTTTTGATCGCCCATTCTGATTTGTGAATTAACTCTGCAGGTAGATGGCATGGCTTGCCATAGATCATCCTAAAAGGTGAAGTACCAAGTGGAGTCTTGTAGGTTGTCCTATAGGCCCACAGAACCTGGTCCAATAGTTTCGACCAGTTCTTCCTATCTGGACGAACCAACTTTGAAGAATACTCTTCACCTCTCTATTAGAAACCTCTGTCATGCCATTAGATTGTGGGTGATATGGGTTGGCTATTCTATGCTCAAATTTATATTCCTTATCCAAATATCTCATTTCCTTATTCACAAAGTGGCTACCTCCATCCGAAATCAAGACTTTTGGTGTCCCGAACCTTACATGATATTATCCTTGATAAACTTACAGACGATTTTGCTATCTGCGGTTCGGGTTGGAATAGCATCTACCCATCTCGATAAATAATTAACCTCTAACAAGATGTAATCAAATCCATTTCTATTGGGAAAAGGACCCATAAAATAAAACTCCCATGCATCGAAAGCATCATAGAAAATCATTGGTTGCATGGGCATTTCATCTCTATAACCAACAGTCCCTCCCATTCTTGAAAAAATCGGGCATGACTGTACAAAATCATTAGCATCTCGAAATAAGGTCTGCCAGTAAAATCCACATTGGAGAACCTTGTGTGTGGTTCTTTATCCCGAATGATGTCCTCCAGCTTTGAGAGAATGACAATGTGTAAGGACACCCTGGTATTCCTCCTGAGCAATACATCTTCGCCAGACGCAATCCGATCCTTCATATAAAAGGAAAGTATCATCCCAATGGTATTTTCTTGAATCTGACTTCAATCGATCATGCATTCTCTTGGTCCAACCAAAGGGAACCTTCTTGAAGACAAGACAGTTCACGATGTTGGAATACCATGGGATTGGATCAGTAATGCAAACTGATTCTTCTGGAAAAGTCTCCTTAATTGGTCCAGTGTCAGGATAATCGTTTTGCTCAAATCAGGAAAGGTGATTAGCAACAACATTCTTTATTCCAGGTTTATACTTGATCTCCAAATTAAATTCCTAGATTAACAAGATCCATCTCAAAATATGTGCTTTGTCATCCTTCTTATCCATAAGATATCTAATTGTCGTATGATCAGTGAAAATCATCACCTTGGAGCCCAATATGTATGATCTGAATTTTTCAAGGGCCCAAACTACCACAAGCATTTCCTTTTCAGTTACCGTATAATTTCTCTATGCAGGATCCAACACTTTGCTCACGTAATGAATCGCATAAGGAATTCCATCTTGTTTTTGTCCAAGCACAGCTTCGACAGCAAAATCCGATGCATCAGTCATGATGTCAAAGGGAAGAGACCAGTTGGGAGCTTGTAATATCAGCTATTCACATATTTTATTTTTCAGGAGCTCGAAGGCCTCTAGACACTTGTTATTTACAATAAACAAGGTGTCTTTTCCTAAGAGCTCAGTCAGTGGATGGGCGATCATTGAAAAAATAGGGATAGACCTTTGATAAAATCCATATGCCCTAAGAAAGACCTCACTGACTTGACGTTGATTGGTGGCTCAAGTTTCTTGATCACATCCGCCTTGGCAGGGTTGACCTCAATTCCCTTTTTGGAGATGACGTGCCCCAACACGATACCCTCTATCACCATAAAGTGACTTTTCTCCCAGGAGAGTACCAAATTAACCTCCCTGCATCTCTGGAGGACTCGGTCCAAGTGCGCTAAACATGTATCAAATGAATCACCATGGACCGAGAAGTTATCCATGAAGACTTCCAGGAAATCACCAACCATTTCGGCAAATACAACAATCATGCACCGCTGAAATGTGCTTGGGGTATTACAAAGCCAGAATGGCATGCACTTGAATGCATAAGTGCCGAAAGGACATGTGAATGTGATATTTTCCTGATCCTTGGGAGCGATGGCTACTTGTTTGTAGCCATAGTACCCATCAAGAAAACAGAAGAATGCTTTCTCTGTAAGTCTCTCCAAGATTTGATCATTAAATGGTAGTGAAAAGTAATCTTTCTTGGTCACAACATTCAGGCGCATGTAATCGACACAGACGTGCCACGACATGGGTACTTGGGTTGCGATCTCTACCCCCTCCTCATTGGTGACCATCTGGATTCCCGATTTCTTCGGAACAACATAAATGAGGGCCACCCACTTGGAGTCAGAAATGGGGTATATAAACCTTTCTTTGCACCATTTCTCTATCTCTTTCTTAACTACTTCCCGAAAATTGGGGTTTAATCTTCTCTGAAAATCATGGGAAGACTTTTTGTTATCCTCAACATAAATTTGGTGCGAGCATAGAGCAGGATTGATTCATACAAGATTCGACATAGTCCAACCGATGGCTTTTCGATTTCACTCAAGGACTTCGAGTAATCTAGATTCCTGATCTATGGGTAATGATGAGCTAATGATCATAGGAAATTTCTCTTTGGGTCCATTAAGAAATGCATACTTGAGTGTGGGAGGAAGTGGTTTTAGCTCTGGCAAATCTGAATCATCAACTAAGTCTGGCTGAATGACTTTTGAATCTGGATCTGTGTTGGTTGGCGGTGAATCACTCTGTGATGTGCTAGCTACCAGTTCCGAAGAAAGGTGAGTCGGATCGCAAAAGTAATGTGGTAATTCAGCCAAAGCCACGTCCAGCTCGTCATCAATATTTCTTGACTGTCTCGAAGAAGATGGGACTGACAAATCCAAAAGGATTTCTGTGTCATCAAGGTCATAGGTATCTAGGTGTCTAGATAGGTTTGGCAACATCTCGCAAACTATATTGTGCCCTATTTCTTCTTCTGATGAGGTGCTTTCACTCTGAATGTCCGGAAGTTGATCCCACAGCCCAGTAGTGCTGATGAGACTGCATTCTGATATTTCTGAGTATTCAATGGTGGATTTGGAGTCTGGTTTTTGCTACTTTGTTTGCTTCATCTCCAAGTCCACCTCTCCGCCTAGAGAGCGGAATTTCATCATTCCTGTACCGTAATCGAATACAGCTTTAGTGGTTCGTAAGAATGGTCTTCCAAGAACTATTTGGGATTCCTTCTGGTTTCGAGGTCTCCATATCAAGGACGGTGAAGTCCACTTTTTATTCTGTACCCTCGATCAAGATGATTACATTTTTTACTTCTTCCTTAGGTCTCTTAGTGGATTTATCAGCAAATTGGAGTAGTTATAATGATTTCTTGAGAGGGCCTAACTCCAATCTATAATATAAGGTTAAGGGGAGAAGATTGATAGAAGAATCATTATCAAGAAGTGTGCGTGCGAACGCAATGCCGCCAATGCGACTCTCCACATAATGAACACCCAGATCCCTTTTCTTTCTTGGTAAATGCTTATTTCTGATGCATTTGGTAGTGGCAACTGTCAAGATATGAGTCTCCACAAATTGACTAGGTTTGTTTGTACGAGTCCTGGTGGGAGTGCATTCATTTTCAAGTACTTTTGAAATGCTGGATTACTGGCCACATATTGATCAAAGGGTAATTTGACTGTGATATATTCCTGGCAAAACCGTTGCATTATTGGATCATCCTGAATGTTTTTCTTTGGTTTTCCTTTCTTAAGAGCATGGGGAAGGAATGGAAGCATTTGAGACAGGACATAGTGAAAAACGAGAAATGCGAGAGCCGCTAAATAGTGGTCTGACAAATCAGACTCACTGTCGCTGATACGACTACTCAAGCCTACCCGTTCGTCAACAATTAACCCACACAATCAATTAGACAATCAAGAGCAAGGATTAAAATTTATTATTCGCTACTAAAAATGTACAATGGCAAGCAAGTAGGGGTCGAACACAGGAAACAAGGGTGCAGAGTATAAACAAAAGTCAAAACCTAGGTGTATTAGACTACTTAGCCAATCTAATTTTTTTGTGGGTTTTTAATTAATTTCTTTTTTTACTTTTTTTAATTTTTATTTTTTTTAATTTTTAATTTTGTATTTTGATTTTTAATTTTCTAATTTTTATAATTTTATATTTTATATATTTTTTTCTTTTTCAATATTAGAATATATAAGCTATAGAATAAAAGAGGTGCTACAATATTTATAAAAATATGCAAAAATAGTCAAAATTCAGAAATAAAATCTTTTTGGTCTTTTTATAAGTTTTTACTGTCTTTGTGATTTTTGGGTATTTTTCAGAATGTTTTTGGTATTTTTAAATAGCAAAATAAAGGAAAATAGGGAATTAGCTACTGGCTGGGGGTAAAATGGGAGTTAAAAATATCAAACAGCCACCAAAATTTTACAAACTAATTTTAAAATAAAGATAATAAAATGTAGAACCTACAGGAACTTAGTTTACATTTTTTAGAGTTTTCTTTAAATTTTTAGATTTTTTTAGAAGTTTTTAGGTATTTTTGAATTTTTCAGGTTTATCTTTAAGATTTTTAGTGATTTTTGGACTGACACTAAAATATGATAAAATAAACAGTAGGTAAATTTTTGGAATTTTTTAAGGTATTTTGATATTTTTTGGTACTTTCTAAGCTAGACAGTGCTGAAATGGCATGTTTTTTATTTTTTAATAAAAATAAAAATGCAATAAAATCAAAAACTAAAAATATAGCATGCAAGTGCAAGTTAACAGGAGCTTAAGTTAATTTTTATGGAATTTTTGGCACTTAAATGATGCGTGAAATAAATAGGTCAAACACACAAAAATCCTAAGCCTGACAGGGGTATATATGCAATTATAAAAACATCGAGGGGCTTGGGCGCAAATTTCACCTAAATACACATGCAGAGCACGTGATCTGTCATTCACAGGGGCATATTTGCAAATACTAAAAATTGGCCGGGCAAACATGCAATTATCCCAGAAATATATTTAAATGACTACGCACAGGGGTATAACTGCAAATAGATGAAAGTTTGGGCTCGAAAATGCAAAATACCAAAAAGGCACACGCCTCAGTCACGTGAGGTGACGTGGCGAGGACTAAAGTGCGAATAAAATAAGTTCGAGGACCTAAGTGCAATTATTACAAAAACTTTTAAACTGCAGATGGAAGTTTTAGGGCTAAAACGTAAATACAAAATTTCTTGGGTTTAAAGTGCAAAATACCGAAGGTACGGATCGTGCGGCCGAGGGCGCTTCACTTGACACGTGGCGAACATTAGACGGCCCGTACCCCTTAACCCTGGGCGGTTAGGATTAGATCGTGGACGGCTGATCGGACGATAGGGGCACTTGGCGATCTAACGGCTCCTGTGCTCCTGGAGGGGGCGCCTGATCCAACGGCGGGGAGAGGTTCATGAAGAAAACTCCCCCCGGCGAGCTTTGGCTGGCGAATACGGCCGACGCACAGCCTCTCCGGCCTTGGGATCAAGGGCAAAACGATCCTGGGGCCTCTCCGCGTCTGAAGGTGGTCTCCGACGAGCCTGAGACGACTAGAAGTGGCCGGACGCCAGAGGTGGCCTGGGCAGCTGCTCCTGGGGTATTCGAGGGTCGATGGAGCCTTCTCCTTGGCTCTGACCTGTAGAGTTAAGTGCGCAAAATCCATGCGAAGCTACGGGTGCGTTCTGATGGTTCAGTGGAGGCGAAAGGTGGTTTGGATGAGGAGCTCCGACGAGCGGCGGAGAGGGGAGCTCGATCGCTCGATCTGGGCGAGATCGAGGTAGACGGAAGGGTGGTGCGTGATGACGGAGCGACGAGGAAGAAGATGGAGGTGATCTTGGCGGCTATCGAGGATGGAGGTGGCCGGAAAGTGGAGGCGGAGCTAAGCTTCACCGTGGGCTTTGATCGAGGATTCACGGCGACTAACGCAAGGAAAATCAAAACTGCTACTAGGCGAATCTATGCTAAGCTAGAGCTACAAGAAAATGGAAAAAGAAGGGGGTGAGGCTCACCATAGGCATCTGGATGGAGGTCGCGGCGGAGCTCGGGCGAGGGGATGGATCTCTTCGATTCAACACCAGATGACACGAACCCAGGCTCGATTCGACTCCTGTTGTCACCAGGAACACGATGGGCTAGGGGTTTGCGGTTGAATTTGGCGGAAGAAGGATCAAAGGTCAAAGGGAAGTCGGGGGTTCGTTTTGAAAGGTGGCTGAGTGGCGTGAAGGACGAGGATCAAACGAGCGTCACAGCGATGCGAAGCCCAAAAAAATCTAATGGCGTGATAGGTGGATGTTCGAGGGGAAAAAGTCAAGAAGGCACAGATCTAAAATGATGAAAGGTGTGCCCTCGAAAAAAGGGAGAACATCGGTCAAAAATGCATTCTGACAAAGCCAGAGAGGGGGGTCAGACAGTTGACCGGAGTCAACTGTCCAAGCCCTCTGGTTGGTCCACGTGGACCAACCAGAAAAATCCTCTGGAAAAAGTTTTGTTAATTCAATTTAAAATAATAACTGAGCTTATTTAATTTAGGTTATTAAATAAAAAGTGTTTATAATTTTACAAGGTATTTTATAAGGATTTTTAATTATTTTTATGAAGTATATTTTTACAAGTTGCTTTTTATAGCCTATATAGGTATTTTACTTGTATATTTTAGTATTTTATTTTTATTTGGTATTTTTCATTTTATTATTTTTATTTTGTATTTTATAAAATCATAGGATACTTTTATACATATACATATATTTTTGTTTTATTTTCAGATGTGTTTTGTACATTAAATAAAATATAAGTAGGTAATGTATAGGTCTGAGTATAGGTTCTATACCTATGTATTAGATATGTAAGTATTTTATTTTGAGTTTTATTTATATTTTTATTCAGATTCTAACGTGCATAATTATTACAAGTAATATTTACAAAATTATAAAAATATAAAAATTCAAAAATAATGAATGAATGATAAAAGGAATATTTTAATCAGTACAACTGTACAATGAGGGCCCAAAACTCAACTTTCAAACCGTAGCTCCGCCAAATGCGAAACCACCGCCATTAAATAGCTTATTTTATTCTATATACAATTAAAGGTGAGTTTGATGCATTTGGAGTTGTCATTTGTGAGATACGGGTCTGGGAAGTTGGGATTCTGGAATTTTATTCAGACCATAACTTTTTATCTGTACATTATTTTTGAGTGAAAAAAATTTTATATTTTTTTATTTAATTATCTACAACTTTCATGTACAAAGTTTCTTTATTTGAGGTATAAAAAGTGGAACCAAAAATAGGGTCCCAAAATGAATAAAGAATGAATGAAATACAAGGGTATTTTTGCTGTATTTTGGCCCTTATCTCCCCCTACTTTATTCCTTGTCGACCTGTTCATCAAGATGCCTAGGTCTTGGGGTTTCGGGTCATAAAATATTTACAATTTTTTATTCTTTTTCTTTTCTTTTCTTTATTCTATAATTTTGGCATTAAAAACAGTATTTTATATACTTTTTACACACATATGCATGAATGCTAAATTGTTCTATTTAATGCTATTTACAGGCATTTGCTAGGGTGTTTGGTGCCAAAAATTGGTGCCAAAATGATAGATATGAGTGTAAAATGTTCATCATCCCACTATACTGTTACCTTGCTAGTCCCAGCAAACACTTATGCAAGAATTCAAAAAGGAAAAAAGAAAAGGAAAAAGAAAAACTTGGATTTTATTTGATCATCAAACTTGTCTTCACAGAATCAAAGTTTGGAGCTTAAGTCGGACCTTTGGATTTTTAGTGCGGGTAAAACCTTAATGAGAACCGAATTTGAAATCCAACAGTCCTGAGAATCCCAAAACTCTGCCTAAGTCTCCTCAATAGCCAGATCAGAAATATTTCAATTCATACGCAAAACTCTTACGACTATGAGTCTGACTCGTACAGTGTAAGTAATGGTGGCTCGTCCCAACCAGAATGGCAAAGAAACTGACTTCTCCAGTATGACAACCCAATGATTCCCCGATCCAACAACTTCATCCTCGAGGAGCGGGGTATTCCCTTCTAAGTTCAAGTGGCAACCAACTCAAGAGGAGGGGGTGAAGAGAAGAATGGACGGTAGCCAGTGTAGCTACCTATCCTTGGATGCAAGACCAGTGTAGTCAAGTCATCCAGCTGCAGGCTCACATATTTGACTTTGGAACTCAAGCTTGCTTATTGCTTTACAACATTTGTACATACTTTTCAGGCTTTTTATTTTTGTACATGCCTGAACACATTTTTTTAATACTATTCACAGCAGCATTTACATAAGGAGTTTTTCCTCTTGAGCCAGTAGACTATCCCTCTTTTGAAGCTTTATCGCAACCCACAGCCTCCTGTCTTTAGACTTCCTCATCACTGGACGGGTTGGGGTGCACTTCCCTCCCTAGAGGAGGACAAATGTTTCCACTTGTGTGCGTCTCATACCGGCAAATCCAATCCCTCACCACTCCAATTGAGTTGAGCCATGTGAAAGGTGCAGATGTCCAAGTTAGGTCATTATCAACAAGAGTCTTACGTGTGCTTCGAAATACTCTACTTAGGCAGTCAAGAATCCATTGAACCAAGTCCCGTGATCCTCAAAGAATTAGTCAACTAGACCTGAAGTACCTCAAACCAGTTCCTATAAGGTTCCTGTTATTAGGTAGATTTTAAGGTCCAATCAAGCTCCAATCTCCAGATTTTACTTAGACTTGTTCAACTATCAAACTCAATCCGAAAAATGCTCATGCTATGCAAATGCAATGCAGAAAATATTTTTGAGATGCAATTTTTCAAAATTTTGAACTTTTGATGGATTGTGGAAAAGATGATGATGATGCATATGCAATTTTTTTTGTATTTTTCAAAAGATTTTTCAAATGTTTTTGGATTTTAATTTTGCAAATGTTTTGGGATTTTTTAAAACAAAAAGTTTTTGGCTGAAATCTAGGTTAAAATATTTACACGGAAGTGCTTCTTATACTTACAAGAGGTGGATTTTAAGAATTTACAAGGGTAAGTGATCAATTTTTATACATATAGATATATATAGTGGATTTTGGTGAGATGTAAGTATTCCTCAAACTTGGTTCACACAAGCTTTTTCACACAATTTTTTGAAACTATAGTCCAAAATAGTTTTTACAAATATTTGACAAACATGTACACACATTTGAAAATCATTTTGCAAAGGCTTTCAAAACAGTATATATAGGTTTTTCAAAACATTTTTGCAACCATTTTTCAAACCATTTGCAAATCATTTTTCAAAACATTTTATTTCACACAATGAAAAGAAATTTTTACAAACCACACATTTTTACACAGGTTGAAAATATGTAACAAAATATTTCCAAAATAGTTTTCAATAAATGTTCACAAAGATTTTCAAAATATTTTCAAACATTTTGCAAAGAACATTTTCACCTGATTTATTAATCAGTATATATAAAAAGAATTTGAGGAATAACCACATCTTTTTATTAGGGATTTTTAATGAATTTTAAAGAATGATTAGCCATATTATTAGGAAAATACAAAAGTACGAGTTATGGCTAAAGTATATACGTAGTATATATGACCCCCCCATACTTAGCTGAGCTATGTCCTCATAGATCGGAGAGAAAAGAGAAGACATAACTCGGACTAAGTATAGGTAAGTCCAAAGAATAGATAAATGAACCAATAAGAAGTTGACCGTCCCCCCTATACTTAGGATCAAATAATCCCAAGTATAGCAGACTGTACACAACGCAGGGAGGGTCAAGGGTGGGAATGAACAGACCGTACTCAGATTGTCTCCCCCTATACTTAGGGTAAGATATCCCTAAGTATAGACAAGAAGAGGAGACAATGGAGAGGATCAATGCATAGAAGAACTCGGGGTGCACACCCCCCTGTACTTAGGACAAAGTACGTCCTAAGTATAGAAGACTGACAAAAAGGGGCGACACCTTTTTGATAGATAAAGAAGATAGAATAGGAAAAGAAGAAAAGAAGAAAAGAAGAGAAGAGATGAGATTGGGTATAAACAACTCGGGATGCGCACCCCCCTATACTTAGGATAGAGTACATCCTAAGTGTAGCAATGATGAAAGGGATGGCATCAATTCGGTAGAAGAGGATAAAAGAAACTGAAAAGAAGAAAAGAAGAAAAGAAGAAAAATCATTCAAAAATGTTTTGTTGTGCTTCGCCTTCCTCTGCCTCTTTGGAGATATTCAGCTCATCCTCATAAATTACTTGAATCGAGTCAACGACCGCCATGAATGTATCATGTTCAAGGTATGGCTTCAGAAGCTGTCCTTGACTACAATGGCTGTGCGTCAGCTGATAGATTGGATATCAATACACTTCCGTTGTCACGCACCTGCCTAACCATGAACGACCCAGTCCATTTACTCTTCAATTTGCCTGGAAAGATCTTCAATTTTGCATCGAACAACCCACACCTTCTGACCTGGATCGAAGGACTTGCGGTAGATATGCGTGTCATGCCATGTTTTGACCTTCTCTTTGTACATCAGGCTGTTGTCATATGCATAATCTCTAAATTCCAACAATCTGTTCAGATCCAGTTTTCTATTCTTTCCTGCTTGCTTGGAGTCCAAATTACAGATGTTAATGGCCCAAAAAGACTTGTGAATAAGTTCAACGGGCAAATGACATGGCTTATCATATACAAGGCGGTAGGGAGACATCCCCAAGGGTGACTTGTATGCTGTTCTATAAGCCCAAAAAACAGAATCAATCAGCTGAGACTAGTTCTTGCGATCCGGACGCACAAGCTTCTGTAAGATTGTCTTGATCTCCCTGTTCGAACATTCAGCTAAGCCATTGGACTGCAGATGGTAGGGTGAAGCAACACGATGCTCAATGTAGAATTCCTGGGTCAGCTTCTTCACCTCTCTGTTTATGAAATGACTACCCCCGTCAGATATGAGAATCTTGGGAATCCGAACCGTGCTATGATGTGATCTTTCAAGAATCGACAGACAATCCTACTCTCGGCGGTTCGGGCGGGGGATAGCCTCCACCCATCGACTTACATAATCGACAGCAAGCAGAATATATTCATAACCCTGACTGTTGGGAAATGGGCCCATGAAGTCGATGCCCCATGCGTCAAAGACGTCTAAGATCTGAATGTATTTCAGAGGCATCATGTCTCTCATTCCTATGGTTCCGCCTATCTTCTAGCAGTCAATGCAGCATTTGACATACTCATCTGCATCTTTGAATAATGAAGGCACCAAAGGCCACTTTGAAGGACTTTTGTTGTCGTTCATTTGCCTGAATGATGTCCTCCAGAATCTTGGTCGTGACATAAAGCAAGGACACTTGGAACTTCCTCCTGAGGAATGCACCTTCTCCAGATACAATCTGCTCCCTCACGAAACATATACGGATCTTCCAACTGGTAAAAATGGATTTTAGACAAGAATCTGTCTATTTTCAACTTAGGCCAGTCTGGTGGATTTTCTTAGTCACTAGATAATTCACAATGTCTGCATACCAAGGAAGCGAGGTGACGGACATAATTGCCTCGTCTGAAAAGGTCTCTGTAATCGGCTGCAGGTTCAGCTCAAGAAATTCCGGCTCAGGAAGCCTTGACAGATGATCGGCCACCACATTCTTTACCCCAGGTTTATCTTTGATTTCCATGTCAAATTCCTGGAGGAGAAGGATCCATCGAATGAGACGTGGTTTGCCGTCCTTCTTCTGTTGTAAGTACCAAATGGCCGAATGATCAGTGTAAATGACTACTTAAACCCAAGGAGGTAGGATCTGAACTTTTTCCAAGGCAAAGACTACCGCTAGCAGCTCCTTTTCAGTGACAGTGTAGTTCTCTGGGCTTCATTGAGCGTTCGGCTAGCGTAGTGAATCACGAATGGTACATTATCTTTCCTCTGTCCCAGTACAGCTCCGATGGCATAATCTGACGCGTCAGTCATGATCTCGAAAGGCTGAGTCCAAATCGGTGGCTGTAAGCCAGGGGCCTGCGTGATGAGTTCTTTCAACTGGTTGAAGGCAAGGAGTACACGATCATCCACAATGAATTCATTGTCCTTGCCGAGCAATTCCGTCAACGGTCTGGCCAGTTTACTGAAATCTTTAATGAATCGCCGGTAAAAACCGACATGGCCCAAGAATGACCGGACTTGCTTGATGTTTGTAGGTGGCTCAAGTTTGGAAATCACATCCACTTTGGCTGGGTCAACCTCCATACCACGTTTAGAGACCATGTGACCCAGCACAATTCCTTCGGTCACCATGAAGTTGCTCTTCTCCCACGAGAGCACCAGATTGACTTCACAGCACCTCCGTAGGACTCGATCTAAATAATCCAGGCATTAGTCAAATGAATCCCGTAGATCGAAAAATCGTCCATAAAGACCTCGAGAAAGTTACCCACCATATCGGCGAAAACTGCAAGCATACACCTTGAAATGTGGCTGGGGCGTTACCAAGCCGAACGGCATCCGTCTGAAGGCATATGTGCCAAAAGGACAGGTGAACGTGGTCTTCTCTTGATCTTCAGGAGCAATAGCAACTTGATTATAACTAGAGTAGCCATCCAAGAAGCAGAAATACTCCTTCGCGACCAATCTCTCCAAGATCTGGTCGACGAAGGGTAGAGGAAAGTGATCCATCTTGGTAGCGAGATTAAGTCTTCTGTAGTCAACGCATACTCGCCAAGAAGTGGGTACTCTGGTTGCGATCTCCTCTCCTTTGTCATTCTTCACAATGGTGATCCCTGATTTCTTGGGCACAACATGCAGAGGGCTCACCCATTTGCTGTCGGAGATGGGATAGATAAATCCCGCATCACACCATTTCTGGATCTCTTTCATAACGACCTCCCGTAGATTAGGATTTAATCTTCTCTACAGTTCTCGAGAGGGCCTGCAATCTTCTTCCAGAAAGATACGGTGCGAGCAGAGTGACGGATTGATCCCATGGAGATCAGAAGTTCGCCAGCCTATCGCCTTGCGGTTACGTTCAAGAACTCCATTAGACGAGATTCTTAGTTTTGGTCAGATGTGCATTGATGATGACCGGGTACATGTTCGGTTCTCTCGTAAGGAAGGCATACTTCATGTTGGAGGTAAGGGTTTTAGCTCTGGCGGAGTCTGAGCTGCTTCAGAAGTGACCTCAGCTATCTGTGTAGGTGGTGATTCTTTCAACTGTTCTGTGTCCACCATACTCGGTTCTTCTCTCAAATCCTGACAGAATTCCTCAATGATGTCCTCTTCATCAGTAAATTCTTCAAATATCTGCTCTTGGTTTTGAAGGCACATCACTTCCACGACAGTCTCTTGCAGCACTTCAGCGAGTTCCTCGTCCCGATCGATAAGGGGAAATTCGACTGCGGTCTCCACTTCCTCCTCGAGGCAGAGGAGTTCATGGATCTCATTGTCATCCAAAAATAAATTGGTATCTTGAATTTCTACTAGAAAGCCGCAGTCGTCAGCATACTCAATCACCCTTGCACATGATGTAGAGTTCTGTTCGGCGGGTGTTCCCTCAGACAGGGTCTCTACTCTGATTGTTTCGTTACCAACTCCAAAAGTGATTTCTCCCGTCCCATAATTCATTACTGTGTTTGATGTCTGCAGAAATGGTCTTCCAAGTATGATCGGGGTAAGGAGAAATGGAGAGGGGACGCCCATATCTAAGACCACAAAATCGGTTGGGAATGACGTCCCCTGAACCGTAACGATCACGTCCTCCAACAGGCCCCTAGGCCGCTTGACTGACTTGTCTGCAAACTGCAGAATCATATTTGTAGGCTTGAGAGGTCCTAGCCTGAATTCCGTGAGTAGCGATGCTGGCATCAAGTTCACAGACGATCCGCTGTCGAGAAGTGTTCGTTCGAACTCCTGATTGAACATCTGGCAATGTACAAGGGGTGCTACCATATCTGGCTTTTTATCTGGGAGGTTGTTGATAGCGTTAACGGTGGTCATGGTGAGGATATGCTTCTCGGACTTGTCACCCTTGCTTCTGGAATTGTGGGGGTGCGGACTGCGCTTGGTCGTGCATGCCTCTTTTAATCCTTTCTTCACGGCTAGCATGTACTCAAGAGCTTTCATTAATGGCATATTCAACACCAAATTCTGAATGATTTCTATAATGGCAGGATCAGACAAAGCATTTTTCAAAATTTTCATTTTTTTTGTGTTTTTTCATTGCTTCAGGAAAAGGAATATTTACAAAATCTTCACCAATTTCATTCAGAATAGTGTCCATATTGTTGTGTACAGGTAGATGGCAAAAAGGAATGGATTCATCTACAATTTGCGGACCAAAAATGACAGGCTCGGCTTCTGGTGCTGGCGTTGGACTCGCTTTAGGTGCAGTGCTCCTCCTGTCAGGAATTGGCTGTGAGGCAGGTGCAGGCGTCTCCAATGCTGGCTGATCTCCACCGAGGTTGCTGCTATCTTTTTGTGTTTTGCTATTTTCTTCATTTTTTTGTGATTCTCTGAATGCTGGTGCTGCTCCCAAAATGCTGCTTGGCCCTGGTGTTGGCTAGACTGACGATTCCCCGTCAGATGCAAGATGCTTTCCCTTCGCTGTCATCGATGGCTGGAGTGTCCTACCGCTCCTGAGAGTAACAACATTAGATAAAAAACAATTTAATTCACCTGATTCGGGTTGGACACTGCCGGCTACCTACTCCTTGCGTCGGAAGTTTTTCAGGTTGGCTTCGACCTGGGCTGGTATGACGGTCTTGGCTGCCATTAGGTCGTCGATCTTCTGATTCATCTCAGCCATATTCTTCATTAACTGCTCTAAACAGGCCAGGGCCGGGTTAACCGGCACAATCTCAGAGGAGTCTCCCTGCTGGGGTCTAGAGTGCTGATATGGCGGCTGAGATTGCGACTGGTAACCTTGAGAAAATTGGTGAGGAGGAGGGTGGGAGGAATATTGTGCATTCTGTTGATTGTATGAAGCAGTCGGCTACTGGTGATATCCCTGTCCACGATATCCGGACTGCTGAGGACCGTGCTGGTAATTCTGCCTCTAGGTGTTTCCGTGAGAAGGAGGCTGGTATTGGTAGGAGGGCTGGAAGGGTCTCCCACCCTGCGGTTGCTGATGGTAGGGCATGTTGCCCATGTTCTGACCCTGAGAGTGTCCCTGAGGATGGATCAGCTGTGCTTCATTGTTCCATACGCCATTGATCTCCTGAATCAGTGGCGGGGGTGGAGAGAATTGCTCGGAGTAGATAGGCTGGGGCTCAGGTTGGTATACAACCAATTGTGTCTGGTGCTGTAGGGGCTACTCCGGAACCTGCACGTAGTACACGTGCTGGACAGGCTGGGGCTGCGGTGGAGTCAGCTGAGGGTTTTGCCGCATTGTAGGCTCCTTCTTCTCAGCATTCGGCTCGGCAGAAGTAGACACAGTGTTGCACATGTTTGCATTCAATGCACGAACGAGCTGCTCCAGCTGTTAGTAGATCTGGTCGAGCTTTTCCAGACCCTAGGTCCTCTTCTCAATGACTGCCAATTTTTCGAGGTCCTGCAACCTCTTCTCAATGATGTCCACCTTGGACAAGTGGCTCCCAATGTTGCTCAGGTTGGAACTCTCATCCTTGTCCTCGGTGTGAGAAGCCATGTTTACTAGCTTGCTGATGGCGGCTGGTGGCCTCATGTATGCTCTGTACGAGGTCTGTGCGGCTTCTCCTTCAGCCATTTCCTCGAAGACATTCCATACCACGTCCTCGTCCTTGTAAAAATGTGAACCGCCGCAAGCGGCATCTACGGAGCTTTTGGCTCTCAAGTGATAGCCCACCAAATAAGTGTTGCACGAGACTAGTCTTTGGAATGTCATGGTGGGGACACTTTTCCAGTAGATCCTTGAATCTCTCCCACGCTTCATGGATGGATTCGTGGGGTTGCTGGCAGAAACTGGAGATCCGGGCACGCATCTGATTCAATCGCCCGAGAGGATAGAATTTGTGGAGAAATGCAGACTTCAGCTCCTCCCAGGTCGTGACGACCTTCCCAAGATGGTCAACCCAATAGAGGGCCTTGTCTTGAAGGCTGAAGGGAAACGCAGTCATCTTGACTACCCGCAGAGGAATCCCAGGGTAGTGAGCAGTGGCACAGATGCAGCCAAACTTCTCGAGGAAAATGTATGGTTCCTCAGTGGTGTTCCCGTAGAATGTGGGAAGTAGCGACATAAATTGCGGCTTCAGCTTGAAGTGGGCATGCATACGTGGAACCTGAATACACTCAATGATGCGACCTGCTCCTGGGTTGTATGTTTCCTTGAGTGTAGGCTTCGGCTGTGGTGGATCCGCTTCTGCTGCTTCAAATTTGGGTCCTCCTACTAAAAACTCATCTCTAACTTCATGGAAATTAAAATCGTAGTTCGGGTCATCCTCCTGTCGGCCGTCTCTTACGTCGGCCCTCCTCCTCAGATCGTTCAGCATATCTTGGAAGGCAGTTTGGGCCAGGGCTTGATTAGTCAACTGCTATTGAATGGCCTGAATGGAAGCCAGCAACTGACTATTAACTTCATTCTGCGTGGTGTACTGCCCTTCCCCCGGATTGACTTCAGGTTCAGGTTGGGGCTGTGGTCCTTTTCCTCATCCTCCTGCCATCTCGGATTCTGCTGGCTCGGGATCGGGCTCAAAGTCTGCACATGGTAGAATGCCTCGATCAGTCTGAATTGCAGCACCAGATAGAGAGATGTGGTCTGTGTCAAGGTCAACACAGAATTTTGTTAAGGACGACAATGTGTAAGGAGTAAAATCGATTGCCATCCAAAACGGACAGAATTTGGGACGAGAGTGGTCCCAGTTTATTGAAGAAGACAGGGAGTCTAGAGATCGGTTCACGGGATCTGAACCGGGTCCTCGGGAATCGCCCAGAATTATTGGAGAAGGAGAGCGAATGGAACTGATGTGGGTGCCGACGGATTCTCGACTAAACTGCCCATTCGTCGCCATCTCGGAGAACAAGAGGAAGATCGATATGGATGAAAGATACGGGGATCAACAAGAAACAAATGGAGTGCAAAACAGTAGAAGGCTCTCAATGAGCAAGGGTCAACTCGAGGGGGAACAAAATTTGCGCAAAGGCGCGATATTTTTGATCTTGACCTAGATGCAACTAGCAATCCAACACAAGACAAGGGGATTCACCAACTCAACACATGAAGCCGTGAAGGTTCAGCTTTTTATCTTTGTAATTTTTAACTTGAATTCAGGAAGTTATCTTTCAACGAGTCCTTAGAGCGCTACGCCTATAGGAGCGAGATACTGCCGGAAGAGTATTCCCGTACTTGTCCTCCTCCTGTGTAACTTGTAGCTTGCGCTTTTTAAGGTCCTTGTAACCCTTCCTGGATCCCTACTCAGCCAAAGAATAAGAGGGAGGAAGCCGATAGGCGAAACCGATACTTCAGACCTCGCTCGCAACGGAATCACCCGTGAGCATGCAAGATCCTACTCGGACGCAGATGGTGAGACAGACACACCCGTGAAGGCATGGCCTAGGCTCGGTACTTCGGACAGGGTCGGCGCTCACATAGTAGTGAGTCACCAATGGTGACCCAGCCCTACTCACCTATGTACGATAGTAGCGCCAATACTTCGGAAATCCAGGTGATACACAGGCAGCCACAAGCTGGGTTTTGGGCTCTAATCCTTACGAAGCACTCAACTCACTTGGAAGGAGACCTTCCCATGCAACATGAATACAAGTGAGGGTGTTACTCTCCCCAATCAATGAGTCAATTACCAATTTTATTTAGGTCAAAGTTTTCTTAGCAGTCCCTTTTTTAATTTTTTGGTGTTATCGCTTCTTTTGAGTAGATTCAAACAAGCGCCTAACGATTTTATATTTTCTTGATCCTACTTTGTCCAAAAACAGAGGGAGAAAAGAGTCGGGAAAAGCCAATGCAAGTCGGCACCAAGATGGAAATCTCACCTTTGTGCCCAAATGATGGATGCAAAGTAAGAAGACTTACAGCGAATACCAGCTCTCTCCATGCGGTATGCAAAGCAGAAATTTATAAACCTATCTACATGCAGGTATGCAATGCGGAAATCGTCCTAAGATAGGCAACTGCTAGCGTGAAGAACCACAAGCTAACCATTAATCTCCAATCCTAAGGTCCGATCTAGGCTCACCCCTTCTTCTCTCGACACATCGAGTTTAGGAGAAGCGCTTGGCGGGATGAGCTCGCGGCGCGCGGATCAAAGAAGAGTGAATTAGTTGTTTAATTAAACTAAGTCCAAGCACGAACTATAGGTACATGCAATTGTTGTTAAGGTGTTTGGACCTAATCTAACCGATCAAGCAATACCTAGGTCTAAGGGCTCAATCCACAAAAAGAAATGGAAAAGAAATCAAAACTGGAAAATGACAGTCGAGAAATGTGAAGAAAACCCCGGTGAGCCCCTGGGTGAACAAACACCCGGAAATTAGGCCCGAAGTGTCCGAGTGTCCAAGTCCTGTATTATTACAATTTAAATGACTCTCTCTCACAAAAATACAATACTAATTATCTCTCTCTCTCTCTCAAGCTCTCCTTCTCTCTCCTGCCGACTAGAGTAGAATAGCCGGCTCCTCCTCCCAAGGATGCACAGGATCCCCTAGGCGATCCTCCTCGGTCAGCGGTCCCTCGTAAGAAATCAAGAGAGGTGTCAGACAGTTCAAAACAAATTATGCACGAAAAACAAATAAACAAAAATGGCTAAGCAGATAAAAGACACAAATATACTCTACAAGCTGATGCTCCCTGCCAACGACGCCATTTGAAAAACGAGAAATGTGAGAGCCGCTAAATAGTGGTCTGACAAATCAGACTCATTGTCGCTGATACGACTACTCAAGCATCCCCGTTCGTCAACAATTAACCCACACAATCAATTAGACAATCAAGAGCAAGGATTAAAATTTATTATTCCCTACTAAAAATATACAATGGCAAGCAAGTAGGGGTCGAACACAGGAAATAAGGGTGCAGAGTATAGACAAAAGTCAAAATCTAGGTCTAATAGACTACTTAGCCAATCTAATTTTTTGTGGGTTTTTAATTAATTTCTTTTTTTACTTTTTTTAATTTTTACTTTTTTTAATTTCTAATTTTGTATTTTGATTTTTAATTATCTAATTTTTCTAGTTTTATATTATATATATTTTTTCTTTTTCAATATTGGAATATATAAGCTATAGAATAAAAGAGGTGCTACAATATTTATAAAAATATGCAAAAATAGTCAAAAATTCCGAAATAAAATCTTTTTGGTCTTTTTATATTTTTTTTCTGTCTTTGTGATTTTTGGGTATTTTTCAGAATGTTTTTGGTATTTTTAAATAGCAAAATAAAGGAAAACAGGGAATTAGCTTCTGGCTGGGGGTAAAATGGGAACTAAAAAAATCAAACAACCACCAAAATTTTCCAAACTAATTTTAAAATAAAGATAATAAAATTTAAAACCTACATGAACTTAGTTTGCATTTTTTAGATTTTTCTTTAATTATTAGATTTTTTTTAGAAGTTTTGAGGTATTTTTGAATTTTTAAGGTTTTTCTTTTGAGAGTTTTAGTGATTTTTGGACTGACACTAAAATATGATAAAATAGACAGTAGGTAATTTTTTGGAATTTTTTAAGATATTTTGATATTTTTTTGGTATTTTCTAAGATAGACAGTGCTAAAATGGCTTGTTTTTTATTTTTTAATAAATATAAAAATGCAATAAAATAAAAACTAAAAATATAGCGTGCAAGTGCAAGTTAACAGGAGCTTAAGTTAATTTTTATGGAATTTTTGGCACTTAGATGATGCGTGAAATAAATAGGTCAAACACACAAAAATCCTAAGCCTGACAGGGGTATATATGCAATTATAAAAACATCCAGGGGCTTGGGCGCAAATTTCACCTAAATACATGCGTAGAGCACGTGATCTGTCATTCACAGGGGCATATTCGCAAATACTAAAAACCGGCAGGGCAAACATGCAATTATCCCAGAAATATATTTAAATGACTACGCACAGGGGTATAACTGCAAATAGATGATAGTTTGGACTCGAAAATGCAAAATACCCAAAAGGCACGTGCCCCAGTCACGTGAGGTGACGTGGCAAGGACTAAAGTGCGAATAAAATAAGTTCGAGGACCTAAGTGCAATTATTACAAAAACTTTTAAACTGTAGATGAAAGTTTTAGGGCTAAAACGTAAATACAAAATTTCTTGGGTTTAAAGTGCAAAATACCCAAGGTGCGGATCGTGCGGCCGAGGGCGCTTCACTTGACACGTGGCAAACATCGGACGACCCGTACCCCTTCGCCCTGGGCGGCTAGGATTAGATCATGGACGGCTGATTGGATGGCGGGGGCACTTGGCGATCTGACCGCTCCTGTGCGCCTCGAGGGGGTGCTTGATCCAACGGCGGGGAGAGGTTCACGAAGAACACTCCCCCCGGTGAGCTTTGGCTGGCGAATACGGCCGACACACGGCCTCTCCAGCCCTGGGATCAAGGGCAAAACGATCCTGGGGCCTCTCCGTGTCTGAAGGTGGTCTCCGGTGAGCCTGAGACGGCTTGAAGTGGCCGGACGGCAGCGGTGGCCTGGGCAGCTGCTCCTGGGGTCTTCGAGGGTCGATGGAGCCTTCTCCTTGGCTCTGACCTACAGAGTTAAGTGCGCAAAATCCAGGCGAAGCTACGGGTGCGTTCTGATGGTTCGATGGAGGCAAAGGGTGGTTTGGATGAGGAGCTCCGCCGAGCGACGGAGAGGGGAGCTCGATCGCTCGATCTGGGCGAGATCGAGGTAGACGGAAGGGTGGTGTGTGATGACTGAGCAACGAGGAAGAAGATGGAGGTGATTTTGGCGGCTATCGAGGATGGAGGTGGCCAGAAAGTGGAGGCGGAGCTAAGCTCAGCCGTGGGCTTTGATCGAGGATTCACTGCGACTAACGCGAGGAAAATCAAAACTTCTACTAGGCGAATCTATGCTAAGCTAGAGCTACAAGAAAATGGAAAAAGAATGGGGTGAGGCTCACCAGAGGTGTCGGGATGGAGGTCGCGGCGGAGCTCCGGCGAGGGGCTGGATCTCTTCGATTCAACACCAGATGACACGAACCCAGGCTCGATTCGACTCCTGCTGTCACCAGGAACACGATGGGCTAGGGGTTTGCGGTTGAATTTCGCGGAAGAAGGATCAAAGGTCAAAGGGAAGTCGGGGGTTTGTTTTGAAAGGTGGCTGAGTGGCGTGAAGGACGAGGATCAAACGAGCGTCACAACGATGCGAAGCCCAAAAAAATCTAATGGCGTGATAGGTGGATGTTCGAGGGGAAAAAGTCAAGAAGGCACAGATCTGAAATGATGAAAGGTGTGCCCTTGAAAAAAGGGAGAACATCGGTCAAAAATGCATTCTGACAAAGCCAAAGAGGGGGGTCAGACAGTTGACCGGAGTCAACTGTACAAGCCCTCTGGTTGGTCCACGTGGACCAACCAGAAAAATCCTCTGGAAAAAGTTTTGTTAATTCAATTTAAAATAATAAATGATATTATTTAATTTAGGTTATTAAATATAAAATGTTTATAATTTGACAAGGTATTTTATAGTGATTTTTAATTATTTTTATGAAGTATATTTTTACAAGTTGCTTTTTATAGCCTATATAGGTATTTTACCTGTATATTTTAGTATTTTATTTTTATTTGGCATTTTTCATTTTATTATTTTTATTTAGTATTTTATAAAATCATATGATACTTTTATACATTACATATTTTTGTTTTATTTTTCAGATGTGTTTTGTACATTAAATAAAATAAGTAGGTAATGCATAGGTCTGAGTATAGGTTCTATACCTATGTATTAGATATGTAAGTATTTTAATTTGAGTTTTATTTACATTTTTATTATGATTCTAACGTGCATAATTATTACAAGTAATATTTAAAAAATTATAAAAATATAAAAATTCAAAAATAATGAATGAATGATAAAAGGAATATTTTAATCAGTACAATTGTACAATGAGGGCCCGAAACACAACTTTCAAACCGTAGCTCCGCCAAATGCGAAACCACCGCCATTAAATAGCTTATTTTATTCTATATATAATTAAAGGTGAGTTTGATGCATTTGGATTTGTCATTTGTGAGATACGGGTCTGGGAAGCTGGGATTCTAGAATTTCATTCAGACCATAACTTTTTTTCTGTACTTTATTTTTGAGTGAAATCAATTTTATATTTTTCTTTATTTAATTATCTACAACTTTCATGTACAAAGTTTCTTTATTTGAGGTATAAAAAGTGGAACCAAAAATAGGTCCCAAAATGATAAAGAATGAATGAAATACAATGGTATTTTTGCTGTATTTTGGCCCTTATCTCCCCCTACTTTATTCCTTGTCGACCTATTCATCAAGATGCCTAGGTCTCGGGGTTTCGGGTCATAAAATATTTGCAATATTTTATTCTTTTTCTTTTCTTTTCTTTATTCTATAATTTTGGCATTAAAACAGTATTTTATACATTTTTTACATACATATGCACGAATGCTAAATTGTTCTATTTAATGCTATTTACATGCATTTGCTAGGGTTTTTGTTGCCAAAATGATAGAATAAAGATGATGAAATGTGGATTCATCAGATAGAGAACCAGAGTCATAAATAAGAGTATCTTTATTAGAAATGGAGTTCTTATTACAATCATTGGTTTTTTGATAATAATCAAAATTAGGTTGCTGAAAAGGTGATAAAGGTATTTTTGCAGCAACTAGAGGTGCAAGGTCCTCTGTAGACTCCATAGATGCTTTTCCTTTCTCACGTGCTAAGATCTTCACAAGCTCTAAATTCGGGCGTCCTTCTTCTTCGTTCTCGGAAGCATCCTCCGGTTGATCTTCTGAGTCTTCATGATCTGATTCCCGTGCCCGGTCAGGTACGTCCACGGTCCTTCCGCTTCTAAGTGATAGAGCATTGATATTGTCAAGCGAAAGGATCTCATGTTCAGATGTGGAAAAATCTGAATAGGATACATGGCCATTGTGTTGGGAAGATTGAGATTTTTTCAAGCTATTAGGGTTAGCTTGAACTTGGGCGGGAATGATTGTAGCAGGGGTTGTCTGTTCATCTCTCCAACAAGACAAGCAATTAACATCAACCCGTAGATCGTGTAGTTCATTCCGGAAGTTGTGAATTCCTCGAGCATCTTTCTCTGGATATCTATGGGTTCTTCTTGAGAGTTGGATGGTTGAGATGGTTGTTTTGCAATGTGACTTAGTGGAGCTTGATATTGTTGACGGTATTGCTGAGGTTGGTTCTGACGGTTTTATGGTTGTTGCTGCTGCTTCGGATGCTGATTGTGCTGCGGAGCTAGAGGGAATGTGGCATTATAGAAAGTGGGCAGACGTTGGTAAGGCTAACGGTCCCCCATATTACCCTATCGAGTAGTGTCCTAAGTGTACCAAATGTCGTTCACTTCGAACGTCAGAGGCGGGGCTTCTTCAACAGTCTCAGCTGGTGAAGATGACTACTGGGAAGGTTGGGCATAGGATTGGTCCCGAACCCATGGTTGTTGTTGTCCTGATCCTGGCTACTCTTGAATGTGATGTATACGATAGATCGGGACCATAGGTGCAGTGGGTATCCCCATCTTGGATACCTTCTCAGTCAGCTCCTCCATTTGCTTTGAGAATTGGGAGATCATGTTGTCCATGTCGTTTATCCTCTTATGAATTTGATCTACATCCGTCAATTTAGTAGCGATGATGTTCATGTTCAGAATCAAATCCTCTGCTATCTCTGCAACAGTTTGCTTTCCTCCTTTGGCTTGAAAAGTATTCAAGGAATCGGTATATGCTCTACTGGCGATCTGTGAGCGGCTTCTCTCAGCCATCTGCTCTTACTTTCCATATGGTTTCAGCTCCTCGCGATGTGTAGTTGCCTCCGCAGGCAGTTCTTACTAACCCTTGAGTTTCGTAGTTGAGGCCAGAGTAGAGTGACTGAACTAGGATGTTGTTATCCAAGTCATGGCAGGGACATTTCTGTAGAAGATCTTTAAATCTATCTCAAGCATCACAGAGTGGTTCATTAGGCATCTGAGAGAAACTGGTGATGTGTGTCCTCATCTGGTTGGTTCGACTCAAAGGGTAGAATTTCTTCAAGAATAGGTTTTTGAACCTATCATAGGTGGTCGCAGTCACTCCTAAATTCATCACTCAGTAATCTACCTTCCCTTTGAAGACAAAGGTAGTGTAGTAAGACGAATGTAGTCCTGCCTGACTTGTGGTGCCTCAGATTAGAACATATCAGCTCGAAGTCTCGCAAGAATTCATATGGTTCTTCAGTTGTATTACCATGGAATTGTGGTAATTGACTCAAAAAGTGTGGTTCCAGTTCATAGTTGATCTCTGGCTGAGGTGGTTGCAAATAATTTCTCACTCTGTACTATCCAGGATTGTATGCTGCTTCCATCGGCGGTTCTCCCCTAGCATTCAACTGCTCTAGTTGTTCCCTTAGTAAAAGTTGTTGCTACTCGGATGCAGCTAATCTTGCAAAAATCATCTACAATGGATCTTCATTGGGTTCATCTTCATGACCTTTCTTGGAGGACATCTTGGGAGGCATCTTTTGTGAGTTCTTCTATTCTTCTTCACCTTCAGAATATAATGGATTCATGTTAATAGAGTGGAAAGAATTTGAACAATCATCATCGAGGTAGGAGTTTTCCTCGATGTGTTTTGGTGAGAGAGAAATAGTGTGGGTTTATCCTCCCTCCAAAAAGAAGAAGGAATTGTAGGAATAGGGTTCATGAGAAAGGTGTCCCCGATCCCAAAGAGGTCCAGAGAAAGAATGCCTCCGAACGTTTGAGATTGGAAGGTTTGTGTCGGTCAGAGAAGGGTTCACGGAGTCCGAACGAGAATTACCACAATCTTCTATTCTCGATTTCAAAAAATCAACAAGAGGTTTATGGTTCATGGTCTAGGCATAAGTGTGTGGTATTCGATAATTATCTACTTTCTACGCACAATTCCAAACATAATACAAAGTTTTGTTTCACCAACTCACTCAGTGTAGGTCGTGAGGGTTTAGCCAGTTATCTTGTTAGTTTTAAGTGGTGAGAATTTAAATCTTGTAAAACGTTTAAACGAGATGTTAGGTACCTGTATTTCCCATACCAACTGTCCCAAATTCTTTCGACTAGTTTCATCTACTTTCAGCCACTATGGGAGTAAGTACAGACCGTAAAACGACTACCCATTACTTGAGGACGAAGCCTTACGCAGTGTCCTCTAAACCACCCACTCTGCTAAGGAAATCCAGACCGTTTACCGGCTACCTCTTAGATCCTTACTGAGAAGTAGCTAATCGTTTTTAATAGAATCAGTAGTCAATATGAAAATCCTGGCTTGCCTCTATCCTAATGTGCTTCTCTCTCCTCGCTGCAAGGTAAAAGCATACAATGTCGGGGTTGCTCTCCCGCAAGAATTCTTGATTTTATGGGTTATTAAGATTGGCTATATTTAGCAGTCCCAGTTTTAATTAGGTGATCACTGAAGAATTAAATGAGCGCAAATGCACGTCTACCGTCCAGTCCCAATTTCCTTTAAAATTACACGACAAAACAAGAGGGAGAAGTTCGGGAAAAGCTGATGCTCACGAAAAACTATGATGTATGCTCAGTTAGAAGAGTTACAGTGAATCCTCATAATCTCCATGTGGGATGCAATATAAAATAAAGATTATTCTGAATGAATGCAAACCGATGAAAAACCGCATCTAGCAGAAAGTTCTATTAGCAGGGAAGAATTGAGTTGAATTTGGTTAAATTGAAGGATCTAATGTGTGTCTTAATCAAAGTGAAGTATGACCTTAGATCTTACGAGCACAATCAAAATTTAAAATTCTTTAAGAGCCGTAAGTGCAGGGCTATCCTAAGCGCCACTCAAGTCAGGCCCCACCCTCATCAGAGAGTGAAACAGGTCACGACACACCACAGAAAAAGTTCAAGGTATTTTTACACACGCGAGAGTCCAAACGGACACCGCTATAAATGCGTAAATAATAACATAATTTAAATTGCAGAAAATAAAATCCTAGACTTTACGCTCTCTCATGACTCGACTCGATCATAAATATATTGCGACTTTTTTGGAAGTCAGTGAAGACGTATCGGTTCTTGAAAAACCGCTCCACGTACGTCGGGTGCCTCGCAAGAAAAATAAGAGATGGTGTCAGAGAGTGATTCAAAAATAAATCAAAAAATAAAATAAAAAAATAAATGATGAACATAAAGTAAAATAAATACAGGAAAAAAATGGAATTTATAGTGAAAAATTCAGGAGTTAGACTACCTGAATGCGGAAAACGGAACAAAAATTTTCAGATAAAAAACTAAGCTGTTTGCCTCCCCGACAACGATATCATCTGACGAGTCCGGGAATTGCACTATTTAAAAATATGTTATGTATTCGTCGTGCGTTAACTTTAATGTGTTGTTTCGTTGTAGGCGGGCAATCGGAATCGGTCAAGAAAGTAACCTCAATTATTTAGTCCATTTTTAATCACGTGGTTTTATATTTATTTTACTTGGGCAAGTCCTAAGGTCGAACACAAGGAGGCAATGGAACAACCTAGAATCATGTCTATCAAAGTTCGTGCATAATTTTCGAGGCGGACTCTTTTTTGTATTTTCTTTGTGAAATTAAGGATGAAAAATACAATTTTGGCCCATTTTAGGGACTAAAATGTAAATAGCACTCAAACGATCTCCGAAATATAAGAAACTTGGCCAAGATGATAATTATGATGAAAATAATGCACTATAAGTTTTTAGAATTTTTGGATGAAAGATTAATTTTTGTGAATTTTTAAATGCAAACAAAGTGAATTTCAATATTTAATTATAATAAATATTAAAGATAATTATTTTCAAGGAATAAAATTATCCACGATGTATCACTAGGAGACGGACTTTAGAAAAATCCTAATCCTCAAAAATACAAGATTAATACCTATTAAAAATCATATATTGAAATATGCAAAATACTTTTTACCACACAAACTATGTATGCAAATACAATTCTTTTTGGGCACAATGTTATTCACAATTAATTCTACAATCCATGATTTTTCAGGAATTTTTAGAACAAAGGTTAATGAATTATAAATTTCAAAGCACATGATGGGCAAAATATGCAATTTTCTGCAAAACAATTATTTATTAATTAACAATTGATCACAAAAATGTCAGACATATGCCATTATGTAGAGAATTAAATGAGGACAAAATGCCAACTTTTTGATAAATAAAATGATGCAAAGTAGCTGTCCAAAACAATGGGGAATATAGGGTATTTATGCAATAAATAAAAATAAGATAATATAAAGAAAGGGCTGAAATGCAATTACCAAAATCTTGGGGGGGTCGAGCGTGCGCACGTGCCCTCTGATCGGCGGGACTGAGGTGCAAATTAGGGAAGCTTCAGGGGCTTCCTTGCAATTCTTCTTGGGGGTCACGTGACGCTCACGTACGGAGGCAAGCTCGGGTAGAGGCTTGGTGCGGGCCTCCACGTGGCACGTTCGTGTGCCTTGGAATGGCCCGAGGCTCCTGGTGTGAAAGTTGACTCGGATCTAGGCTCTGAGCAAATCTAGACCGCTGATGAAGATGGATCCAATGCCTGAGGATGAGTGTCTTCTGGATGGTTAGATGAGGATCTGACGGTTGCGATCGGCCGACACACGGTTGGCGTGCGTCGGTGGAGAGGCGGCGCGGCGGAGCTCCGATGATGTAGGCTGGTCGATGCCGTGTGTCTGTCAGCTGGAGAAGGCCAGTTCTGAGCTTTGATGCTGGAGGAGGAAGCCGATGACGCTCGCAATGTTGATGAAGATGGGGTCGTTGGCGACGATGGTCGGAGAAGGTGGAGGCGTTGCTGGATTGTTGTTGGCGACGAAGATGGCGGGCGATTGATGGTTGAAGATGAGTAGAGGGAGTTCTCGCTGGAGCGAGGAGTGAAGGATCGGAGTGGCGAGGGGTGATTTGATCGAGACAAAAGGTGAAGCGGAGGAGGAGGTGTATCTAGAGCTCAACGACGAACTGCCAGAGTGGAGCAACGACTGATAGGCGTAGCTGCGACGAGGTTGAAGGCCCTGGATCACACCGAAGGGAGGGGAATCGTGGGTTGTCACTACCGGAGGGGGACTCCCTGGAGGTTGAACGGCAGATGCTCTGTGATGGAGGGTCAGCGGGTCTTAAATAGGTGGAGGCGAGTCGGCCGGAGAAGGAAGGTGGTGACGATGAGTGAGATCGGTGGAGGAGGGATTCGACGAGGTGGAGGGAATCGAAGAGGGAAGGCAGCACAAATATTAATAGAGGGTGGTGGAGATTTGATTGGAGAAGATGAGATCGGATCGCGTGATGGAGATGTGATGGCGCAGAGGAGACAAGATCGCCGGCGGAGATTTTTGGGGTGCGGATTGGGAAAGGTGGCCGGGAGAGGACGAAGGTCCTCGGCCGTCCGATCGATCGAGATGGGGCGGTCGAGGTGGTGCGCATGGTGACTGAAGGCAATGGGCAAGCGCGGCACGTGCGTGGCATGTGTGCAGGAAGCACATACGTGGCATGTACGTGCCTTTAATTTTTTAAATAACTACGAATAAATAAAACTCAAAAATGGCTGACACATGGCAGTTCCAGGAGCTGTCACGTGTCAGCACCACAAAATTCAAAAAATAAAGACAAAGAGAAATAGAAAAAAATAGTAAAAAACCTCGGATCGAAAAGGTTTTTTCACGAAAATTGTTCGTCTCGATGAGATCTACAACTTTTATGAAGACATCAAAACGAAAATCGATCATTTACATAAAGTGATATTTTTGGGGTATCCCATGTACATAGAATACCATAATTTTTGGGTTTTATATTTTCTGTTATTTTTAAACCAGATAAAAATCTAGAAAAAATACGATAAAATCAAAAATAAATAATTACACATTAATCTATTTTTTTGGATTTGTATTGAGTGAGAAAAAGAAGAGATAAAAACACGAGAAAGACCAGTTTTGTACAGACAGTTAGTGAAGACTCGGACTCAATTTGTTTCTTTGATTTCAAGCTCAGTTTGGATTTGGATTTTTACGCATTTTAATAAAATGTTTATCAAAGAAGACAAATGAAAAAGAAATAAAATTAAATAGGTTAATTATGTACATAAAATAATAGGTCAAAATCAGTTAAAATACAAAATGTACAAAAGAGGCCCAAAACCCAACTTTCACATACGAGCTCCGATTCACTTGAACTTGTCTTGTTTTGAATGTAATTGAATGTACAATAGTTCAAAAGTGAGTAGGATCAAAACGAACACGGGATGGGGAAGATATGAGGGTTTTAGTTCGGAAATCCTGAAACTAGGGTTTGGGTTTTTGGTCCATTTATTTGGGTTAATAATTTTTTATATTTTTCATTTATTCTTGTTAGTGACATGTACACAGTGGGTGGTTCTTGATCATTTGGAGTTAGCATGAATTATTTAAAAATCAAGGAAGTTAGGCTATTTATAGGTCAATTTTTATCTGGATTTTTGGCTTCTTATTTTGTGCAAAAATGCATGCTAAAATGCAATTCTTATTAAAACATGCATGAATGCTAATTATGCAGAATACATAAAGAAATGCCAATGATTTTGAGGGATTTGAGCTTAATTAATGAGATTTAAAGTGATGAATCTGAGATTCATCACAGGTGCCAATATATTCGGCTTGAACGACGGAAGATTTAGTCGTGCCATGTAGAGGCACGGGTGGTTGGATAGTGGTTGGGTCACGATAATATGTATTTAAAGCCGCTAGGTTATATGATTAAATGTTAGCTTGAGGTTTTAAGCAACCGAGTCCTCGAGGACGGTGTACTCCTATGTTTGCCAGGTTGAGGGCTTGAGACCCTGATTAATAAAAGAAAAGGAAATTGTCAAGGTAGTATTGGCGGATTGGTTAAGGAGATGTACGACGACACAAGCTTACCAAGATCAACGCAATCTCCAATCTCGAAGTGCCCACAGCTTCGGGGTCCATATAGTGGTGAGGTAATTCCCTGCACTAATCCCTGACGTGGAATAGAAAGGAATAGGACTTAAATTAATGAGAAGGAATGAAACTTTTTGTGATAATAAGTTCTGAAAAATTACATAATTTGTTTGATTTTCTCTTCCCTTTTTACTTAGCATTCGCTAATTTTTATCTTATGATTTATGGAAAACCCAACAGGTATCGGTGACCCATCACATGGACTTTAGTAATCTAGCCAGCTTACATAGTAGACATCCAACCAGCCACAGTAGCTTTTGTTTGTAAGGTAGTTATTAATTTTTCTATGTGTTTCCTTCCCGCTGATGTACATGTAAATGATTATAGTGGGATAATGTATGATGTGCACTTTATTTTGTGAATGGAGAAGTGTTGAAATACTTCCTTCTAAGTATTTTTAATTGCAACCCGTTTCTGAATGTTAGTTGTGATTGTTGAATAAATTATTGATGAGTAATCAGATCTAGATATGGGAGGATCCGACGACCCGGAAAGTGGGATCATGATAATTTGGTATCAGAGCCCAGTTACTCCAGTAATTTATTTAGTAATTGACAACTATGAGTGGTATTCAGAAACTATGGTTATATTAAGATCCTTTGATCTTAGTAATTGACTACAGTACCATTCACAAGTCATTGTCCCTTACGTACATCTTGCTAAGACATATAGGATCTAACCTTTGCTCTTAATTCATAACAGGATCATGGCAGACTAAGACGTGTCTAGACAATTAGCGGCTATGATGATAATGCTCCAAGACATGGGGCAAAGGCAGCAAGCATTGGAGGAGAGCCTCAATGCACAAGCTGAAAGACCTGAGGCATCCAAACCTGTGGATGCTAGTGTTGAGGGTTCTGTCCATTGTTTTGAGGAAGAATCGAGTTACCATCCTTCCACTGAGTCAGCTCCGACCCCATATGAAGGAGCAATGAAGAAGGCCCTTCTTAGACATCAAAAATTACTTTAACAATTATTGAAAGGGAAAGATTCCTCGATTCAAAGGTGTAGAGACACCTACCGAGGCTGAATTATGGCTCGATGACGTCAGTAGGATGTTGAGGATAATCCATGCACCAGTTGACACCTGGGTGCACTTTGCTGATTACTCCCTAGCAGATTATGCACGACGATGGTGTATTGCAATTTCCAAGAAATTAGCAGATCATGTTCCATGGGATATCTTTGAAGAGAGGTTCCAAGCTCACTTTTGTCCCTCCCATTAGGAAGAATTAAAGAGTGCAGAGTTTGCTTCTCTGAACCAAGGTTCTAAGATTGTACGAGATTATCATATCCACTTTACCGAGCTACTATGTTACTCCCCAGCTCTAGAAGCTTCACCACAAGAGTGTCTTACCAAATTCGTTAGCGGTCTTTAGGGGGATTTGTGAGAAAAGCTTGCGGGTTTTAGAGATACAACCATAGATGAAGAAATGGACAACTCCTCTCATATTGAGATGGAGAGGGATGAAAACCGCCAAAGAAGAAGTCTCCACTTTAATGGTGGACCATCCAAAAGCAAGGCAAATTATAACTGTATAGATCATCGCTATCATCCAGCAGGTTCCACTATAAGCTCACCATACACCTTCGGTCACGAATTATCAGGAAGAGGGGGTTTCTCTATACCTCTACTATACCCTCGTAACTCAGTACCAGGAACCGGTACCTCTGTGGTTGGGTCATTAGCTAAGACAGGAATATGTGCATGTTATCACTCTCATCAAGAAGGTCACATTAGGAAAGAATGTCCGCAGTTGAGAGGTCTGGGGTTTAAACCAACTCCAATTAACAGTATAACATCCCCCCGAGCAATGGAGCAATACGCAGAGGAAGACAAGGTACTCACAAAGAGCATCTCCTACACGGCAACCACCACAAAGTGTTGCAGGTTCTAATTTGCATAGTCCTAACGGTCGGCTCAATGCAATCACTGAAGAACTAGCATATAATTCAGGCACGGCCATACGAGGTACCATTACTATTAATGGCTTTTCAGTACATGCCTTGTTTGATTCGGGTACTTCACATTCATTTATTGTTCGGCGTATAGTCACCACTTTGGCTGAGGTGCCAGTAAAAGTACAACAGTCCTATCTGATCAAGGGATAGGAGGAAAAGTATTTATAATCTGAGAAATATTGGATGATAGTGTAGTACTGATAGCAGGATATCAGTTACATGTTTCCATATTACTTATTGAAATGGATGACTTTGATCTCATCCTGGGGATAGATTGGCTAGAAAGGCATCCTGCATGCCTTGATTTGTTTACAGAAGACAGTGACTTTTCACATTCTTAACTCGATAGAGTTCCAGTTTATTGGAAAGACATCCAGTAATGATGTCAAATACATCTCTACTCTAAAGGCTCAACAACTGTTAGAACAAGGGTGTCAAGGCTATTTAGCTTATGTATCTACTACATCAGGATCAGATAGAATGATAGAAGATGTGCCTATAGTGTGCGAGCTTCCTGATGTATTTACAGAGGAATACCTGGATTACCACATGAGCGAGAGATTGAATTTGAAATCTCTCTCACACCTAATACTCAGCCTATCTCTATTCCTCCATATAGGATGGCTTCGACAGAGGTACGAGAGTTAAAGGTATAGTTACAAGAACTGATAGACAAAGGCTTCATTCGTCCTAGTACTTCACCATGGGGTGCACCTGTTTTGTTTCTAAGGAAGAAGGATGGGTCGAAGCGGTTGTGCATTGACTATAGATAACTAAACAAGAGGACAATAAAGAATAAGTATCCTCTACCAAGAATAGATGATCTCTTTGACCAGATATAGGGTTCGACTGTGTATTCCAAGATTGATTTAAGATCTAGATTAAACCATGATCTTTTGGGTGGTGGGCACACTGCACTACCATCAGACCACTGATGTGAGTTTTTTTATAGGGTTTTTATCAGTTGTGCCCCTCTGAGATATTGCGATTTAAGTTATACCCCTCCCTTTTTTGAATTATCAGTTGTACCCCTACCTTCTTGCAAAATTCACAGTTCTACCCTTTTCTAATATTAGTTATGTCCCTACTTTACCTTAACAGAAGGGTAAAATTGTGAATTTTGAAATATGGTAAGGGCATAACTAATATTCCAAAAAAGGGAGGGGTATAACTGAAATTGTAATATCTCAGAGGGGCACAGCTGATAAAAACCCTTTTTATAATTACTACATAAACGTAAAATTTTGTCAAAGATTATTTTTGAAAATTGAGAACTATATTTACTCATAGAGATGTATATACATATATAGATAATTGCAAACAAACAGCCCTTGATTGGTAAATGAGGCATACGTCTAATTAGTAAAAAAAATCTTAAACGATCTCTAAAATGTCTCCAATGAGACACACTACAACAAAATGTGACAATAATGATATTGTTATATCGTCTATTGTTGAATATATATAATAATGACATCATTGAAATTAACAACAAATATCAAATCCATTGTTATATAAATAGCGATTGTGCACGTAGTAATACCTACCTTTTTAGTTCGAAATTTAACAATAATTAGTTAATTTTGAAAAATAGTAATGGATAAGTGTTGCTACTGTCGCTAATGATATAACAACGTACGTGATATTGATCGACACTTTCAAGTATGAAAGGACATTATGAAACGAATCATATTCGTCATTATATAATTATTTAAAAATAACATCACCAAAAACTCGTAGTGTATACTCACTCTACAACAAAATGAATCCATGGTATTTTTTAAAATATGTTATCCTAGTGTTGATTTTTAATTATATAATGATGAATCATATTCATTGTGAAATAATCTTTTTATACTTGGAATTAGCAAGAAGCATCATATCGGTTGCTATATCATTAGCGGTGATTCATATACCAGTATTTATCCGTTGTCATTTTACAAATTTCTAAGTAACCATCCTTTTTAGTTAAAAATGTAAAGTTAAGCGTATTTTACATGCATCGTTTCTCGTTAACAGGAAATAGGCCTCATTTCCATTTTCTAGTAAAACAGAGCGATATAATTAAAATTTACAAGCAAATGAAAATGCCTTCTACCAACTAAGAGACGAAAGCATATATCAAAACTCAGATTTTAAAATGTCTGAGATCCAAAGCAATCGAATCGAAGCTTTTCCTTGTTGCTTTTTAAAGTCGATATGCTCATAGCACTGCTATAACCTAAGAGTGGGAGAATCTAACTATTACTTAAAAGGAGGATGACAGATATTTTAATCCATTTCTTATGCCTTGTCTTAGATAAGCCAACTGCCTCACCCACTTCTTCAAGCTAAATACATTACTGGGCAAGTTAATTTTATTTGTGATGTAGAAATGATTATCTGTTTGTTGTTTTTCCTTAAAATTCATAATAATAAAAAAAATCCATGCATCTACAATCATAAGAATTGAGAACATATCTTTTCTATATAAATAAGTATATATTTCTGTGTCACAGTTTGAAAATTCGGCAGTTTTTTTTATCAAAATGTGCCTTTTCCCATTGTTTGTTTATAAATTAGTCAAACTCTTGCTTTATTCTTAAGCAACGTATCTTATCTCAAAATAAAACCTCACTATATAAAAGTGGAGTATAATTTGAGAATTGGTTGCTGTATCTTATTTATGGGTGAAAAGTATAACAATGAATCTTATTTATTCAAAATTATCTTTGATTCTTAATATTCGCAGCTATATTAGTAGTAGCAAATCAATTAACCATGTCCATCCATTTACTTTAACCGCATTTTTATCCTAATCACTGTAACATTAGTGATTATGAATACAATTTTAAATGAATAAGTCAATACATAATGGTCTTTGTACGAAATTAGTTGAGAATTCCAATAATTAAATATAATTTTTTCACTAATAGTATTGTGTTTGTTATAAAGCTTTTCACCATTTTAGATTCCCAGGAGTTGCATATAGAGATGTAACCTAATTAAGATTGCACTCTCCATTGTTCATGTTAGATATGAAAACATAAGATATATAGGATATGATCTACAACATCTCTACTTCTACGATTAATCAATAGGTTGGACTATTAATGGTGCAGATTGGGTTGGGGTCCTCCACACGCGAACAATTAGCATAAAGTACCCGACATCGATAGTAGCCCTTTCAATTTCAAATGCTTCAAATGATCGACACGTGTACGGTGGATGCATGGGCAGCCTCCCTCCCTCCGCTCCTATAAGAAGGGTGGCCATGCTTGCTTGCTCTTCACACAGCCATTTGCACTCCTACTCACACAAGAGAGCTATCTCGCCACCCTCGTTGTCCTCTCGCGAAAGATGTCTTGCTGCGGCGGAAACTGCAACTGCGGGTCGGGCTGCAGCTGCGGCAGCAGCTGCAAGGGGTAATACTATTCTTGTTTCACATGTCAATGAGGTGTAGGAACGTGTACATCTATACATGCGTATAATTCCGTATATAATTGAACGGACTATTTAGTTAAGGAATACATCAAAAAAATTAAGTAATCTAAATTATGTCATGTCTGATTCTGATCCATATGCATCAACAGGTGCAGTATGTACCCTGACTTGATGGAGAAGAGCTCAGCCTCCCAGACCGCTTTCTTGGGCATCTCTCCTGCGAAGAAGTAATGAACTCTTCTTCTTCTTCCACTTTTCCATAAAATATATATTAAAAATATTATGGTATTATTATAAGCTAATTGTATTTAGTTACTATTAAAAAAGAAGTGGTTGACTGTGCTGGTAGGGCTTTCGGTGGGGCGGAGATGGAAGCAGCAGCAGGATTTGAGAATGGGTGCAAGTGTGGATCCAACTGCTCCTGCGACTCCTGCGGCTGCAAATGACTTCTCCTATAATCTATATGCCGATCAGATCAGATCAGATATATGGGGGTGGAGATATGATCCATCAAGTCTATGTTTGGAGCGTCCATCTCTCTCTCTATGTGTGTCTGTGAAATCATGATCTGATCCCTTAAATAAAATAAGTATCCACCATGTGCTGTGCTTTCTTACCAAGTTAATTATGTGGTGTGCTCGCCTTTCAAATTAATGGGAATTAATATCCTTCCTTATGCATGTTTGCTCCAATAAGATTTGAGCGAATGTAACTGCTTACAGTATCAATTCATTTAATCGTGATTTTTGAGGAATTAAATGCGGTCGAATCTCACGATCTACCACACATGATTGAGAACAATATCATGTATGATCTTTGATGATCATGTTTCAACCATTAATAACAACTGAAGATCGAATCGTTATATTGGGAAAAAATAAAAAGGCACGTATAGATTTCTTGCGGGACTAAATATGTATCCTTCTAAGGACAAATCCAACTGAAGCTCTGAGGTACGCTGATCCATCCTCTTCTAGTTTATGTTTTGTGTGCCCCATTTTTTTCTTATATATATCACATTGACCTGCCCGAAAATGACATCTTGCCTAAGCATTACTAGATTTAATTATGTTGCCAAAAGTACAGGGAACAACATATTCTTCTCAAGCTTTGAATATTTTTCTTAAAAATGTCTCATGGAAAGGAACATAGACATTAGACACAACTCTAGGTATCTAGCTTTCTCAACAAAATTCTTTTTAAATCAACTGGAGGATATGGAGACCAAACTTGCTTGCTCAAGGTCAAATATAATTGACATTTTCTTAAAGCAGTTGGTTGTTTCTTCTCCAATAGCAGCAACAACTTCTTCACTAGCACATATCCTGACGGGCAACGGTGTCTCCTTGATGATGCCCCCTTCTCCCATTGAGACGACATCCATTGTGTTCGACATTGAAGAAGGAGAGGCTCCTCCTATATCATGTGCCCACACATTTGAAGAAGGAGAGGTTCCTTCCATTGAGACGGCCCTTGATCAGTGGATGTACGGGAGGTGCATGAAGATACAAGTTGTGACTCATACTTACCATCTTGAGAAAGGTCCTGTTTGGCTTACAGATGATGCTAGGGTGGCTTCGGGGCACATTAGCGGCATCTTGAAACCCCTCCTACTTATTGTACCTGATATCACAGTGGGTTAGTTGTTGATGTTGCGTTGCTTGAGCGTATTTGCAAAGTTTCTATCACTACAGTTAAGTATATTCCTCCCAGTTGTCGTCTTGCTTTCTCTTAAGCTCTGAAGACAGCTTTACACCAAGTTATCGTAGGGCTGAGATCCGAATCTGCTTGGGTGAGATTGTTGCTTCTTCCTCACAGCACACTACATGTGTTCAGGCCTATGAATAGGTGGGATAGAAGATCTAGAAATAGAAAGTATTTACAACCAAGACTTATTCTGAGCTCTCTCATGACTTGGGGGAGTACAAACGATTTCACCAAGTTGGTGGGTGATATTTTGAAACGTGATATAACAGGGACTTTGTGTCTTATTCAGAACAACTCCTTGGAGGAGATTCAAAATTCCAATATTAGGCAGTGCCTTCATAAAGTGTTCTATGGACATTTTTCAACAGCCATATGGGCTAAAATGAGAGCCTTCGTAGGCGTCGTCAACCTGATGTTGATTGTTCTCAGTGAGCCTCCCAAAAAAGTATTGGACCAAGCTGGTCTTCGGGATGTCGTGATGGGGGTTCTTCTCTACTTATTCACTGAACCTCTTGGAGGTCTCGTGAATGGACTCTTGTGTTCCCTGGGAGATACTGGCTATCTCGGAGCGCATGAGACTGAGACGATTAAGAGGGTAGTACTAGTGCAGGAATGCCGACTTCATATCCTCCCATGTCGTCACCACTTTCCCCAAGTGGTTGATCCAGTAAAGAGATTTGCTCTGAAGGCTGAAGGGGAAAGCAATTATCTTTACTAAACTCAACATGATGTTGGGGTTGTGAGTGGTGCATAAGATGCCTAAAAACTACTGTAGTTGGATATATGGCTCCTCATTTGGGTTCCCGTAGAAACTGGGGAGTAGAGAAATGAGTTACGACTTCAGTTCAAAATGTTCGTGGATCATTGGAATCTGGATCCACTCGGTTATATGGCCGACCCTTGGGTTGTAGTTCTGCTTCAAGGTGGGCTTGGGTCGGCCTCTCCTTCACTCTCCCTCCCATCCGCGAGGTCCATCTATAGGATGATTGACCTCATCCACACCATGGTGGTCATCAAATCCTTGTCTCGGAATTCCTCCTCTCTCTTCTGACCTTCTCCTCAGGTCATTCAACAACTCTTGAAAGGTGACTTAGGAAAGAGGTTGGTCGGTCAACTGCTACTAGATGGCATGAATGGAGGCCAATAGTTGATTTTTAACCTAATTTTAATATGTACCATGTTTTGTATTATGCTCTATACTCGGTAGCTATGGTCCCTTTCTAATGCCAGTTGGAGCCAACTCCGAATCAGACTATGAAGACTCAAGCTCCTGATCATGGTCATGATCTGTAATTGGGAAAATAACCCAATCAATTGGCATGCAAGTACCAGATGTAGAGAATAATTTAGAATTAGGATCAATCCTGGATTTTGTTAATGATAGAGAAGTGTAAGGAGTGAAATCAATCTCCATCGAAAAAAGACAGAACTCAAGAAGAGAGTTTTCTCGATCTATGGAAGGTAGAAGAAGCAGAGAGCCCTGAAGATGGCTCACAACAAATCCTTCTAGGAGTTTACATCTTGAATGAAAAAGAAGATAGATGATGGATGAAAGATACAATGATGAACAAGAAATAAAAGGAGTGTAAATAGTAGAATGCTCACAGTGAGCAAGGGTCAAAGAGAGTGAAATAGAAGAAATGACAAAATGGTGCAAGTATACAAGACTTGATCTTTTAATCCTAATATAGATAAAAAACACTAAACAAAATGAGTTCATCAACTCAACACTTATGAAGTCGTGAAATTTCAGTCATTTTTATATATTCTATTTTAGAGTTGTGATTCAGACAAAAATTGTAACATGTCCTTAATGGCTAGCCTTATAGGAGAGTGTGTACTACCAGAAAAGTATCTCCTTACTTATTCTACCTCCTTTGTATCATGTTATTTGCACTTTTTATGGTCTTCAATATGGATCTTGGGTGGCTACTCAGCCAAAAAAATAGAGAGAGGAAGCAGATATGCGAAACCAATACTTCCCTTAAAAATGAGGTGTTAGGATGTCAGACAATGAAACAAACACTCCCGTGAAGGTGTGGCCTATGCACAATACTTCAGATCAAGTTGGATGCTCTACACAAGGTGAGAGAACCGTCGTCGAAAAGATTCTACTCACCCATGAACGATGGAAGTGTTAATATTTCGTCAATCCCATGTGATAATTGAGGCGGTCACAGATCAGGTTTTTGGCTCTAATCTTTAAGAGCCACGCCTCACTTTATCTAGAGTGTACATGATTACAATGAGGCCATTATGAACCCCAAACATTGATGTTCATTACGGATTTTAGTTAGGGTCAAATTTTATTTAGTAGTCCCTTTGTTTTAATTTTTTATTTTCATTTTTTGTTTCCAATATCAAGCGCCTAACAAAATTTTTAAATTCCAAGTGTTCAACATCAGAGGGAGAGAATGTTAAAGTAATGCAAGGAAACACAAGAATGGAAATCTCACCCTTTTACCTAAATGATGGGTGCTTAGATAGAGGACCTATAATACTTCCCAGCGCTCTCCATGCGAGATGCAAGACATAAATTTATAAACATGATCTATATGAGATGCAAATGGTGAAGTTGCCCTAAGCAGGAATTGTTACTAGTGTGAGGCACAATTTTTTGAATTTGACTAGATTCAAATGTAGACTTATATGCACATGCAGATATAAGGTGTGTGGACCTAGTTTACTCATTCAAGCAATCCTAAAATAACAAAGGCTTAATCACATAAAATAAATAACAATAAAGGTGAAAAGCATAAATCATAGAAAATAAAGAAAATAAAAGGTGAAGAAGAATTCATGAAAAATCCGGTGAACCCCCAAGTGGACAATCACTTGGTAAAATACGGTCGAATGTTCAAGTGTCCGCCTATATTATTACAAATTAAGATTGAAAAATAAAATATTCTCTCTCTCTCACATACAAAAATAAAAGAGAAAATGATATGCTAAATGCCACTATGTATCTCTCTCCTTCTCTCTCCAAGTGGCTCACAAGTAGAACCACTCTCCTCGCAACTCGGCTGCACCAACCTCCTAGGCAGTCCCCTTCACGACACGGTCCCTTGTAAGAAAATTAACAAAGAAAATGGATTAGCACATATGAACATATATATCAAATAAAAAAGAAATAAAATAGAAAATAATGAATAAGAAAAATCACACAAAATCTATCATATGTATTACTCCCCAGCAACAGCACCATCTAATGAACATGAAGATAGAGGAGGGATCCTATCTTCTAGACTTAGAGGGTCTACGGTGGCCAACAAGTTGGGTCTGGTAATCATTGTGCCGGTCTCAAATATCCTCAATAAAGTGTCTATCAACAATTAATCCACAATGATGCTCAAGCAATGAATAATAGTGAGCTAAAGTTTATTATACCCAACAGATTTGCGTATGTAGGTCGACCCTATTTTACCAAGTAACAACGAAGATAACCTGAGTAGTTTTTTATAAGGGTTGAAGTGCAAATTTTACAAAAAAAAATATAATTACATATAAATGTTTCTAGACTAAATAATAAAATACAAAAATCGGAGGTGAAAGTATGCAAAATAAAATAAATGCAAGAAATTAAAAATGTTCCTATAGGGACCTAAATTTAATTTAGAGAAACAATAAATGCATTGCAGAACATGCAATCGAAGTACAAGGGCCTCTAAGCAAAAATCCCAAAGATATTTAATATCTATGTGTTGGTAGGGTATTTTTGTAATATCCAAGAACTTACAGTGTATACATGCAATTTAACCACAAAATATTAGACTTGATTCAAAAATATTTGGACTAAATAATAAAAAAACAATGAGGGGTCCCTATAAAATGCTCGTCGCTTGATAAGTCTCCATTTCATCACCTTTATTCTTTCATTTTGGCTTAAATCCCTACCTAATTGCATGTATATACTATATAATTTGTACAAAACATTGTATATTTATTCTATTTAATTTCAAAATAAAAGAATAAAGGAAGAAGAGAAAAATAAATGAGACACCATAGGTGTTGAGTGACCCTCGACCTCGAGACCCAATCATCATGATGACTTGACCGACAAGGAATAATGTAGGGGAAGATAAGGTAGAGAAGCTGTAAAAAGATACATAGAAAACAATACATAAAACCCTAATTTTAATTCATTTATAATTCATTTTCGGCACCTATTATTATATTATTATTTTTACACCTCAAATAATAAAAACCTAAACATGGTTATTGTAAATAAAAATACAAAGAAAAATAAAAAATTGAGTTCACATAAAAATAATGCACAGTGTGCCCGGGACACAGAATAAAAAGCTACAAATAAAATTTCAAAAACCTCTATCATCTCCATACTATATAAAAATGGAAATCACATTTAATGATATATAATTTTTAATAAGCTAATTATTGAAGGTGATTTCATCTAATAGGGAATTAAGATACAAAAGTTAAGTTTTGGCCCACATTGTTCAATATACATGTATATTTTTTTCAATATATTTATTCTTTGTATTTTTCAAATACTTTTATTTTTATAAAATTGTGAATATTATTTAAAACACATATCCATATTAAAAAAATTAAATCCATCAAAATTAAATAAAAAACCATATACTTCAATACATAGATGAAATATACATATATACCTATAAAGAATTTATACATAATTATTTAAGTGTACGAATAAGCTCATAAAAATACACTAAAAATGCCTAAATATGTAATTAAATAATGAAAAATATATAAAATACATGTATATATTCATAAATTATATAATACAAATTAAAAATCAAATACCCAAAATACAAGTCTTTTTACCTATACTTATACATGTAAATAGTAACTTATAATAAATGACCTCGAAAAACTAAATACAAATATGTATAAAATAGTGATATTTACACCCATAACCCTGAGTAATTTCGCAATTACCCCAGGAACCCTCGATAATTCATTACACCCACAACCCTGAATAGTTCATCATTCTACACCCATAACCTTCCGTTAGTTTAGTTGATTAACTCAATGAAACAACTGAGTTAATCTAACCAAACCATGATCTAGTGGCTGAAATTAACCGAAAGTAAAAATATATATAAAAATTAAAAATACACCCTTCCTCCTCCAGCGCCACTCCTCCACCGCCGACCACCTCCCTGTCCCTTCACCTCGTGCAGCAACAACCTTCTCCCTCTGCCTCCCCCTTTCCCTCCACCTCCAAAACACCCCCTACACCACCGACCAAATCCCCTTCCCCTCCCCTCACACGGCAGCAGCCCCCTCCCTCCGCATCTCCCTCCTCTTACTCCTCCAGCTTCTTCACATGCACCCTCTTCGTAGAGCGTTCCTCCTCTGCCATTGCATCTCACTTCCACAATGCGAAGGGGAGCGGCAAGTTAAATGCCACCAGTCATGTCCTCTTCGTGCAGAACCCATGCATCATCGCTATATCGGAGCTCGATGAGGATGGCGAGGATGAAAGCCACCTAAGAGAAGAAGGGGGGAGGAGAAGCAAAGAAGAATGACCTCATGACGAAATCCTTCATGAGCTACATGGACCTCAAGAAGGCCACCCTCAAGATCTAGAATAAACATGAAGTTTTAGATCAATTTAGAGTGTTGCCTTCATGTTTTTATCATTAAGTTTCTCATTCAATCATTGGGAGTTGGTATCGATCATATACTTTCCGAAAGTATATATCATACCTACAAATTCTTGTCAAGCTTCCAAAGCAATACGACCATGCATGGAATTTGATTGGTCCAAGCGACGGATGGTTCATTTCATCACACAGAATCCTAGGTCTTCTTGTGTACTGGAAGCATCGAGGAAGATAAAGATCTACGAGCGATCGAAGCGGCAACACGATGGTGTAGCGACGATAGTGATCCTCTCTAGGTCACAAAGTGGAAGATCCTCTCTAGGTCACAAAGTGGAAGGCCACATAGAGAGAGATAGAGGAGGGTCGCGTATGATGATGAGAGAGAGAGCTAATGAATTCTATGTAGTAAAAGAAGAGCCAATGTTGCCTCTTTTTATAATATTTTAGGAGTCCATGGATTTTCAATCCATGGACAACATAGATCCAATGGTTGAGATTGATTTGTGTTTCTTATAATGGCCATGATTTTATTATAAGAAATAAAATAATAATTAATTTAATTTAATTAAATATATATTGAATAAATCTTCAATATAAATTAATTCAATCAAATCGATATACCATGAAGGATTAGAAGGAGGCAAGCCTCCTTCCAGTTAAGGGGGAACGACCACCTTGAGTCCTAAATCAAGAGTGGTCGTCCACCCTTCTAACATGGAAGGTGTTCTCCTCATTCCAATTATATGAGATCTTATATCTCATATAATCCTGCATTATATACAACAACCTTTATTATATATTATTTCAAAAAAATAATTCCAAATTAATTTGTGAAATTTCAATCATGCTATTGGAAATATGTGAATCAAATTCACAATACAAAATAAAATGTAAATTGCATTTTCAATTAATTATCCAATGTGAATCCAATTCACAACATTTAAATTAGAAATGTTATTTACAAATAGCTCTCTCTTATATATTATAAATGACATTTATAATATATATGATTATTATGGATAATACTATTCACATTATTCATATCCATAATAATTAAATCACATTTAATTATCTTGGACCATCATTCTCACGCATCCAAATAATAAGAGTCATATTCACATTATTCATGATAATTAAATCACATTTAATTGTCCATTTCTTAATGTTTGGATAGACACTTATCAATGGAATTATTCTTGAACTCTTTCAACAATAATGTGCTTTCTGTACAAATACTTGGAGATAAGGACAGGTTGATTGTACATTCCATGTATAGTGACTTGGATATTGAGATCATATCTCAAATGTGCATTCTGCGTATAGTGACTTGGCTATTGAGATCATATCTCAAACGATCTCAACGACCTCTCATAGATATTCGATCAAATCAAAGCCATGAATCTAATCTTCTCAATGCATCTGAATCACACTGAAAAACGAGAAGACGGGAGTCGCTAAGTAATGGCCTGACAAATCAGGCTCACTGTCACTGAGGAGACTACTCAAACCTTCTCATTGATCAACAATTAACCCACACAAATAGTTAGGCAATTAAAATCAAGAGTTAAAATTTATTATACCCTACTAAGAATTTACAGTGGCAAGCAAGTAGGGGTTGAACACAGGAAGCAAGGTGTAGAGCGAGCTACATAAAAATATCGCACACCCGAGATCTTTTCACACACAGCCAAATTACAACTTTTTGGGGGTTTTTTATATATTTTTTATTTAATTTTTAATTTCATATTTTTTATGTTTTCTTTTTATATTTTCTGAATTTTGTTATATTTTTAATGTCTTATATCCTTTTGAATGATAAAATAAAGTACTTATACAATATAAGAAAGAGAGATAAGGGATTTATAAAAATGTGTAAGAAAATAAGCAAAATTCAGAAAATAAAATGCTTTTGTGCTTTTTATATTTTTCCGATGTTTTTGTGTTTTTTCTAGATTTTTCCTAATTTGTTTGGTATTTTAAAAGTCAAAAATATAGAAAATAATGAACAAAATAAAAAGCCGAAACTAAAATGGAGAAATTAAATAGAAAATAGTAACAAAAATTTTCCAAATTAATTTATATTAAAGATAATAAACTAGAGAAAATTTAGAAATAGAGATTATATTTTTAGAATTTTTTAGAAGTTTTTAATATTTTTATGAAAGTTTTTGGGGTTTTATAATTTTTAGGAGTTTTCCTTTACAATTTTAGTGATTTTTGGTCTAAATATAAAAGACACTAAAATACACAAAATATAATTTTTGGGGAATTTTTCAAAAGGTTTTTATAACTTTTATATATTTGTTTAATGCAAACAAGGATGAAAATGCATGTTTTTTAATTTTTATAAATATTAGAATGCAAAAAAATGCAAAATAAAAATATGGCGTGGTAGAGGAATGCAACAAGAACTTATGATAATTTTTAGCGATTTTTTTCGGACTTTAGAGATGCAGAAATAATTAAAAGAAACAAAAAGAAAATGCACACTTGTAGGGGTATTATAGTAATTATCCAATAGTCCATGGGCAACAATGTAATTTTCCTAAAAATATTAAACGTGCTCAAAAAGTTTCTGGACCGAATATAAATACCGTAGGCTGCAAGCCCTTCCCCACAAAATAGCCAAAACACGTGCCAGAGCACGTGCGCCAATGAGGGATGGGTTAGCAATTAACAGAATCCTGGGGGTTGAAGCCCAAAATATTATAACGTTAAAGAAATGTTTGAGGTCTATTTAGAAATACAATAATGCCCAGAGGTCACGGTGCAAAATGTCTACGCATTTCGCGTGCGCTAGTCACGTAAGGTGATGTAGACAAGGACCTTTCTGCAAATAAGTACTGGTTGGGGGTTGAAATGCAAAATTTACAAAATAAATAAAATGGCAAATAAAAGTTTGAGTCTTACTAAATAAATACAAAAAATGGTCGGGGGGAGGATGCAAAATACCCATGGCCGGTGCAGATCGGACGGTGTAGAACGTTCACTAATGCCACGTGTCACGCTCGCACGCCACGATACCCCTTCGCGCTGAGCGGCTAATATTAGATCTCCTCCGATGATCGAACGACGGACGCGCACGGAGATCGAATGGCTACTGGGAACATGGGGCTGGCATTCTTGATCTAATGGCGAAGAGAGGTCGAGGAAGAAAATGGACAAAGGCCAACGAGGGTGACCTTCTCCCCCTCCGATCTCGCTCCTCCGACATCCGGGAAAGCTCAAAATCACTGTAGAGGTTCCTGTAGGGATATTCTATCGACTGGAGGCATCAGAAATCGCCGGAGAGCAGGGTCTTCACGCCAGGGGGCGGTGGACCTGGAGGCCCCAGATATCTCCGACGGGTGGTCAAAATCTCCCCCAGATGCTTGTTTTAGCTCAGGACCTACAGAAAATAGGTGAAAGGGTCGAGGGCAAGTTGCCTTGACCCCGCGGGAAGGTGGAAATGCGTGTGATGATCGGCGGTGGCTGGAAGAACTAGAGCTCTGGCCTTGCTTGGTTGATGCGATTTCGTAGCGATTTAGATCAGATCGATGGTCTCTTTTGGCTAAATCCGACTATTGATGTCCTAAAGAATGCAAAGGATATGAAAAAGAAGAGGAAACACTCACCAAAGGTACACTAACGGAGAGGTGGGTGGTGCACTCCGACGAGGTGGATTCGACCCAATTCAACACCGCGAGGGCTCTTGGAAGGCGGGTTCGACTCCTGTTGTCACCAGGAGGAAGCTGGGCTACCTAGGGTTTGGCCTTTTGGGTGGAAGAGAGATCAAAAGGTCAAGGAAGGTCGGGGGGTTCTTTTGAATGGTTGACGAAGCGATGGAAAGAACGAGGAAGTGACACCGATTCAGTGGCCCATTGGCCAAGGAATCATGCCCGCGAGCATGAGGGATGATCGAGGAGGAAGATGTCTAAAGGAATCCAAGTCGATTGATGAAAGAATCGACTTGTAAAAAGTCGAGAAAATGGGTCAACAACGTAGGTCTGACACGCTACAGGAGCTAGGGCCAGAGAGTTGACCTGCGGTCAACTCTCAGGCCCTCCTGGTTGGTCCACATGGACCAACCAGGAAAATCCTGAAAAAAAAAATTTGTAAAATCATTTAAAAATAGCAAATGAATTTATTAATTTTTATTTATTAAATAAAAATGGTTATTATTTTCTGAATTATTTTATCATGATTTTTATTTATTTTTTAGAGGCATAAAATTACAAGTCCCTTTTAAGGGCTATATAGGTATATTTATCTATATATTTTAATGTTTTATTTTTATATTATATATTTAATTTTTTTTATTTTGTTTATTATTTTATAAATTTATAACTTACTTTTTATAAACTTAAATGTATTTTTATTTTATTTTTCTGATGTATTTTGTATAATTAAATAAATAGATGTATACTCTTTATAGGTATATTTATTGGTATTATACCTATGCATTTTATACAAGTATTTTATTTTTATGTCTTATTTAATGTTTTGTTCTGATTTTAATATACACATATATTATAAATAATATTTGCAAAATTATAAAAATAAGAAATTATAAAAATAATGAATAATAAATAAAATGAATATTTTAATCTGTGCAAGTATGCAATAGGGGTCCAAAACCTAACTTTCAAACCGTAGCTATACAAAATACAAAACCACCTTCATTAAATAGCTTATTGAAAATAATATACAATTAAAGGTGATTGTAATACGTTTCGAGTTTTTATTTTAGAGATACTGGTTTGGGATGTTGGGATTCTGGAATCTTATTCATGTCATTACTTTTTATCTGTACATTATTTTTGTGTGAAATCAATTTTGTATTTTTCTATATTTAATTAAATATAACTATTATGTATAAAGTTTCTTTATTTGAAGTATAAAAAGTTGAACCAAAAATAAGTCCCAAAATGAATAAAGAATGAATTAAATAAAAGGAAATTTTATTGGTTTTGTGGCCCTTAACCCCCCCTACTTTATTCCTTGTCGACCTAGTCATCGAGATGCCTAGGTCTCGGGGATTCAGGTCATAAAATATTTGCAATATTTTATCCTTATTCTTTTCTTTTCTTTATTCTATAATTTTGGCTTTAAAAACCGTATTTTATACAGTATTTACATAAATATGTGTGCATGCTAAAATGCCTAAATTAACACTATTTACACACATTTACTAGGGTTTTTAAGGCCATTACGATAGAATAAAGATTATGAAACGTAGATTCATCATTCCCCTATACTTGCCTTTGCTAGTCCCTAACAAATACTTATGCAATAAGTGCAGAAAAGAAAAACAAAGAAAAGAAAAAGAAGAAATATGGATTAAATTTAATTATCAAACTTGTCTTCACAAAATTAAAGTTTGGAGCTTAAGTTGGACTTTGGAATTTTAGTGCGGGCGGAACCTTAATGGGAATCGGATTTGAAATCTAACAGCCTTCGAGAATCCCAACACTCTGCTCAAGTCTCCTCAATAGCCAGGTCAGAATTATTTTAACTCATACGCAAACACTTACGACTATGAATCTAACTCGTACAGTGTAAGTGATAGTGGCTCTCCCCAACTAAAATGATAAAGAGATAGAATTCTCCAGCATGACAACCCAATGATTCCCCAATCTAGTAACTCCTTCCTCGAGGAGCGGGGTATTCCCTTCTAAGTTCATGTGGCAACCAGCTCAAGAGGAGGGGGTGAAGAGAATAACGGACAGTAGCCAGTGTAGCCACCTATCCTATGATGCAAGACCAGTGTAGTCAAGTCATCCAGCTGCATTCTCACATGATTTGACTTTGAATCTCAAGATTGCTGATTGGCTATACAACATATACACATACTTTGGCAGGCATTTTATTTTCATACAGGCATGGCCACTTTTTTTGAAATACTATTTACAGCAGCATATAAATAGGGAATTTTTCCTCTTGAGCTAGTAGACTATCCCTCTTTTGAAGCTTTATTGCAACCCACACTCTCCTGTCTTTAGAATTCCTCATCACTGGATGGGTTGGGATGCACTTCCCTCCCTAGAGGAGGACAAGTGTTTCCACTTGTGTGCATCTCATACCGGCAAATCCAATCCCCTCACCACTCCAACTTAAGCCAAGTGAAAGGTGCAGGTGTCATAGTTAGGTCATTATCAACAAGAGTCGTGCGTGTGCTCCAAAATACTCTACTTAGGCAGTCAAGAATCCATTGAACCAAGTCCCGTGATCCTCAAAGAATTAAGTCAACTAGACCTGAAGTACCACAATTCCAGATCCTATAAGGTTCCTATTATTAGGTAGATTTTACAGTCCAATCAAACTCCAATCTCCGGATTTTACTTAGACTTTTTCAACAATCAAACTCAATCCGAAAAATGCTAATGCTATGCAAATGCTATGCAGAATGCAGAAAATATTTTTATGATGCAATTTTCAAGATTTTGAACTTTTTATGGATTTTTGAAAACATGATGCACATGCATTTTTGTATTTATTTCGAAAGGATTTTTCAAATGTTTTTGGTATTTTTATTTCGCAAAAGTTTTTTGAGATTTTTGAAAACAAGAAAACTAGGTTAAAATATTTACACAGGGATCCATCTTATATTTACAAGAATTAAGTTTTTAAGAATTTACAAAGGGGTAAGTGCATAATTTTATATCTATATACAATAAAGAATTTTAGGTGTGATGTATGTATTACTCAAATTTATTTGAAAATCATTTTACAAAAATTTTGAAAAACTATAATTCAAAATAATTTCTACAAACAATTTTTACAAACATGTACACACATTTGAAAATCATTTTGCAAAGTTTTTTCAAACAATATAGATAGATTTTTCAAAATATTTTTGCAACCATTTTCAAACCATTTGCAAATAGTTTTTCAAACATTTTTATTTCACACAAAGAAAATAAATTTTACAAACAAAACATTTTTACAAAGGTTGAAAATATTGAATAAAATGTTTTCCAAATAGTTTCCAAAATATTTTTCAAAGAGATTTTTAAACTATTTTTCAAACACTTTGCAAAAACCAATTTCTCCTGACTTATTAATCATTTAATGTGATAATAATTTGAGGAATAATAACATCTTTTTATTAATGAATTTCATGAATTATAAGAGAATTATTAGCCATAATATTAAGAAAATACGAATGTACGAGTTATGGCTAAAGTATATACGTAGTATATACGACCCCCTATACTTAGCTTGAGCTATTTCCTCATAGATCAGAGCGAAAAGAGAAGACATAACTCGTACTGAGTATAGGAAAATCTAAAGAATAAATGAATGGAGAAATGAATGAACGAATGAGAAGTTGATTGCCCCCCCTATACTTAGGATCAAATAATCCTAAGTATAGAAGACTGTACACAATGCAAGGAGGGTCAAGGGTGGGAATGAACAGATCGTACTCAGACTGTCTCCCGCTATACTTAGGGTAAGATATCCCTAAGTATAGAAAAGAAGAGGAGACAATAGAGAGGATCAAAAAATATAAGAACTCTCAAGGTGCAGAACCCCCTATACTTAGGACAAAGTACGTCCTAAGTATAGGAGACTGTCAACAAGGGGCGACACCTTTTTGGTAGAAAAAGAATATAGAAAAGGAAAAGAAGAAAAGAAGAAAAGAGATCAGAAGATGGGATATGAGCAACTCAGGATGCACATCCCCCCTCTACTTAGGATAAAGTGCATCCTAAGTGTAGCAGTGATGAAGGAGATGACATCTTGTGGGTAGAATAAGATAGAAGAGAAAGAAAAGAAGAAAAGTCATTCAAAAATGTTTTGCTATGCTTGGTCTTCTTCTGCCGCTTTGGAAATATCAAGCTCATCCCTGTACATTACTTGAATAGAGTCAACGACATACATGAATGTATCATGTTCAAAGTAAGGCTTAAGAAGTTGTTCATTGACTACAAATGCACGTGCATCAGCTACCAAATTAGATATCAATACACTTCCATTGTCACGCACATGCTTATCCATAAACGGCCCAGTCCATTTGCTCTTCAATTTGCCTGGAAAGATCTTTAATTTCGCATCGAACAACCACACCTTCTAACCCGGATCGAAGGACTTGCGGTGGATATGCTTGTCATGCCATGTTTTTACCTTCTCCTTGTACATCAGACTGTTGTCGTATGCATAATCTATGAATTCCAATAATCTGTTCAGATCCAATTTTTGGTTCTTCCCTGCTTTCTCAGAATCCAAATTACAGATGTTGATGGCCCATATAGATTTGTGAATCAATTCTATAGGCAGATGAAATGGCTTGCCATACACAAGGCGATAGAAAGACATTCCCAAGGGTGACTTGTACGTTGATCGGTAAGCCCAAAGAACTGAATTAAGCAACTGAGACGATTCTTGCGATCCGGACGCACACGCTTCTGTAGAATTGTCTTGATCTCCCTATTTGAACATTCAGCTAAGCCATTAGACTACAGGTGGTAAGGTAAAGCAACACGATGTTCAATGCAGAATTCCTGAGTTAGCTTCTTCACCTCTCTAAATGACTACCCCTGTCAGAAATTAGAATCTTGGGGATCCCGAACCGTGCTATGATGTGATCTCTCAAAAATCGACAGACAATCCTACTGTTGGCGATTTGGGCGGGGATAGACTCCACCTAGCGACTTACATAATCAACAACAAGCAGAAAATATTCATACCCCTGGCTGTTGGGAAATGGGACCATAAAGTCGATGCCCCATGTGTCGAAGATGTCTGATATCTGAATGAATTTCAGAGGCAATGTGTCTCTCATTCCTATGGTTCTGCCCATCTTCTGACAGTCAGTGTAGCGTTTGACATAATCATTTGCATCTTTAAATAGTGTCGGCTACCAGAGGCCACTCTGAAGAGCTTTTGCTGTCGTTAGTCTGCCTGAATGATGTCCTACAGAATCTTGGTTATGGCATAAGGCGAGGACACTTGGAACTTCCTCCTGAGTAATGCACCTTCTCCAGATACAGTCTTCTCCCTCACGGAATAAGTATGGATCCTCCCACTAGTAGAAATGGATTTTAGACAAAAATTTGTCTATTTTTAACTTCGGCCAATCCTGTGGGATTTTCTTGGTCACGGTATAATTCACAATGTCCACATACCATGGAAGCGCGGTGACTGACATAATTGCCTCATCTAGAAAGGTATCTGTGAGTGGTTGCAGGCTCTTCTCAGAAGATTCTGTCTCAGGAAGCCTTGATAAATGATCGTCTACCACATTCTTTACCTCAGGTTTATCTCTAATTTCAAGGTCAAATTCCTGGAGGAGAAGGATCCACCGAATAAGGCATGGTTTGGCGTCCTTCTTCTTCTGTAGATACTGGATGGCCGAATGGTCAGTGTAGATGATCACTTTGGATCCGAGAAGATAGGATCTGAACTTCTCTAAGGAAAAGACTACTGCTAGCAGCTCCTTTTCGGTGACAATGTAGTTCCACTGGGCTTTGTCGAGCGTTCGACTAGTGTAGTGAATTGCAAATGGTACATTATAGTTTCTCTGTCCAAGTACAGCACCAATGGCATAATCTGACGCGTCGGTCATTATCTTAAAAGGCTGAGTCTAGATCGGTGGCTGCAAGACAGGGGCCTGCGTGGTAAGTTCTTTCAGCTGATTGAAGGCAAGGAGCGCTCAATCATCTACGATGAATTCATTCTCCTTGCCAAGCAACTCAGTCAACAGTCTGGCCAATTTGTTGAAATCTTTGATGAATCATCGGTAAAAACCGACATGGCCCAAGAATGACCTGACTTGCTTGATGGTTGTAGGTGGCTCAAGTTTAGAAATCACCTCAACCTTGGCTGGGTCAACCTCCATGCCACATTTAAAAATAACATGACCCGACACTATTCCTTCGGTCACCATGAAGTCGATTTTCTCCCACGAGAGCACCAGATTTACTTCGCAGCACCTCCGTAAGACTCAATCTAATAATCCAGGCATTGAACGAATGACTCCCCGTAGACCAAATATTTGTCCATAAAGACCTCAAGAAAGTTGCCCATCATGACGGCAAAAACTGCTAGCATACACCTTTGAAAAGTGGTTGGGGTATTGCAAAGCCTGAATGGCATCTGTCTAACAGCATATGTACCAAAAGGACAAGTGAACGTGGTCTTCTCTTGGTCTTCAGGAGCGATAGCAACTTGGTTATACCCAAAGTATCCATCCAAGAAGCAGAAGTATTCCTTCGCAGCCAATCTCTCCAAGATCTGTTCGATGAAGGGTAAAGGAAAGTGGTCCTTCTTGGTGGCGAGATTAAGTCTTCTGTAGTCCACGCATACTCGCCAAGAAGTGGGTACTTGAGTTGCGATCTCCTCTCTCTTGTCATTCTTTACAATGGTGATCCTTGATTTCTTTGGTACCACATGCAGAGGGCTCACCCATTTACTGTCGGAGATGGGATAAATAAATCCCGCATCACACTATTTCTGGATTTCTTTCATAACAATCTCCCGTAGATTAGGATTCAATCTTCTTTGAAGTTCTCGAGAGGGCTTGCAATCTTCCTCCAGGAAAATGTGATGCGAGCATAATGATGGATTGATCCCATGGAGATCCGCAGTTCTCCAGCCAATTGCCTTGCGGTTGCGTTCAAGAACCTCCATCAGATGAGATCCTTGGTCTGCGGTCAAATGCGCATTGATAATGACCGGGTACATGTTAGGTTCGCCCGCAAGAAAAGAATATTACATATTGGAGGGCAAGGGTTTCAACTCTGGAGGGGTCGAAGCTGCTTCAAAAGTGACTTCAGCTACTAACTCAGGTGGTGATTCTTTCATCTGTTTAGCGTCCACCATGCTTTGTTCTGCCTCTTCATTCAAGTATTGACAGAATGTTTCAGTAATTTCCTCTTCATCACAAGATTCTTCAATAATTTTCTCTTGATCATGAGGGCACATCACTCCCCACAAAAGTTTCATCGAATGTGACAGCAAACATCTCATCCTGATCGATAAGGGGAAATTCGACTGCGGTCTCCAATCCCTCCTCAGGGCAGAGGAGTTTATGGATCTCATTGTCATCCAAGAATAGGTTGGTGTCTTGAATTTCTGCTAGAAAGTCGTAGTCTTCCGAACACTCATTCACCCTTGCACATGATGCAGATGTTCCTTCTGGTGGTGTTGTGTCGGACATGGTCTCTTTTTTTATTATTTCGCTGCCAGTGCCAAAAGTAATTTCTCCAGTCCCATAATTCACCACTGTGTTCGACGTTCGCAGGAATGGTTATCCAAGTATTATTGAGGTTAGGAGCGACAGAGCGGGGACGTCCATATTTAGTACCACAAAATCGGCCGGGAACTGCTTCCCCTGAACCATGACTATTACATCCTCCAACAGGCCCCTAGGCCACTTGACTGATTTTTCTGCAAACTGCATAATCATCTTTGTCGGTTTGAGAAGTCCTAGCCTTAATTCTGTAAGCAGTGAGGCTCGCATCTGGTTGACAGAAGACCCGCTATCGAGCAATGTGCGTTCAAACTCCTAATTAAACATCTGACAACGCACAAGAGGGGCTCCCATATCTGACTTCTTATCCGGGAGGTTGCTGATGGCATTAACTATGGTCATTGTGAGGATGTGCTTTTAGGACTTGCCACCTTTATTCGTAGAGTTATGAGGGTGAGGCCTGCGCTTGATCATGTATGCATCTTTTAATCCTTTCTTTACAGCTGGCATGTACTCAAGAGCTTTCATCAATGGCATGTTCAACACCAGATTTTGAATGATCTCAAAGATGGCAGGATCAGACAAAGCACTTTTCAAATTTTTTATTTTTTTTGTGTTTTTTCATTGCTTATGGGAAAGGAATATTTACAGAATCTTCCACAATGTCATTCAAAATAGTGTCCATATTGTTGTTTACAGGTAGATGGCAAAAAGGAATAGAATCATCTACAAGGTGTGGACCAAAAATGGCAGGCTCAGCATCAGGTGCTGGCGTTGGACTCGATGCAGGTGCAAGATTCCTTCTATCCGGAGCTGGCTCTGTAGCAGGTGCAGACATCTCCAATGCTGGCCTATCTCCACTGGGGTTGCTGCTATTTTTGTATTTTTTGTTATCTTCATTTTTTGTGTTTTTCTGATTGGTGGTGCTGCTTCAAAAATGCTTCTTGGCCCTTGTGTCGGCCGAACTGACGATTCCCCATCAGATGCAAGATGATTTCCCTTCTTCGTTGCTTATGGCTTGAGTGTCCTACCACTCCTGAGAATAACAACATTAGATAAAAAGCAATTTAATTCACCTGAATAGGATTGGACACTACCGGCTACCTGCTCCTTGCAACGGAATTTTTTTGGGTTAGCCTCGACTTGGGCCGAGATGGCTGTTTTCACAGCCGTCAAGTAATCGATCTATTGGTTCATCTCAGCCATATTCCTCATCAATTATTCGAGGCAGGTAAGGGCTGGGTTAACCGGTACAATCTCAGAAGAGTCCCCCTACTGGGGCCTAGGGTGCTGGTTTGAAGGGTGAGACTGTAACTGGTAACCCTGTGAGAATTGGTGAGGAGGGTTGGAGGAATACTATGAATTCTGTTGGTGATACGGAGCAGTCGATTGCTGATGACATCCTTGACTACGATATCCAGACTGCTGAGGGCAGCGCTGATAATTCTGCCTCTAGGTGTTACCCTGAGACAGAGGCTGGTACTGATACGAGGGCTGCAAGGGTCTCCCACCCTGCTGCTGCTGGTGATAGGGTTTGTTGCACATGTTCTGACCCTGAGAATGTCCCTGAGGATGGGTCAGTTGTGCTTCATTGTTTCATACACCATTGATTTCCTGGATCAGTGGCAGGGGGGAGAGAGCTGCTCGGAGTAAGGTAGTCAGGACTCTGGCTGATATACAACCATCTGTGTCGGAGGCTCGGGGGCTGCTCCAGAACCTGCACGTAATACACGTGCTAAATAGGCTGGGTTTGCGGTGGAGTTAGCTGAGTGGTTTGATACAGTGCAGGCTCCTTCTTCTCAGCGGACGACTCGGTAGTGGTAGACACAGCGTTGCATACATTGGCGTTCAAAGAACGGACGAGCTACTCCAACTGCTGGGAAATCACGTCGAGCTTTTCCAAGCCCTGGATCCTTTTCTCTATCACTGCTAACTTTTCTAGGTCATGTGACCTCTTCTCGATGATGTCCACCTTAGACAGATGGCTCCCAATGATGCTCAAGTTGGAGCTCTCATCCTTGTCTTCGGTGTAAGTAGCCATGTTCACAGGCTTGCTGATGGCGGTTGGCACCTTCATGTATGCTCAGAAAGAGGATTGAGCGGCTTCTCCTTCAGCCATTTCCTCGAAGACGTTCCACACCACACCCTCATCCTTGTTAAAATGGGAACCGCCGCAAGCGGCATCGATGAGCTTTTAGCTCTTAAGTGTAAGCCCACCAAAGAAGTGTTGTACAAGATTGGTCTTTGGGATTTTGTGGTGGGGACACTTCTCCTAGAGATCCTTGAATCTCTCCCACGCTTCATGGATAGTTTCATGGGGTTGCTGGCAAAAACTGGAGATACGGGCACGCATCTGATTCAGTCGACTAAGAGGGTAGAACTTGTGAAGAAATGCAGACTTCAGCTCCTCCCAGGTCGTGACTACCTTCCTTAGGTCGTCGACCTAATATAGGGCCTTATCTTGAAGGCTGAAGGGAAAGGCGGTCATCTTGACTACCCCCAAAGGAATTCCAGGGTAGTAAGAAGTAGCACATATGCAGACGAACTTCTTGAGATGAATGTATGGCTCCTCAGTGGTATTCCTATGGAATGAGGGAAGCAGAGACAGAAACTGTGGCTTCAGCTCGAAGTGGGCATGGATTCGTGGAATTTGAATTCATTCAGTGATACGACCCGCTCCAGGATTGTATGTCTGCTTTAGCATCGGCTTCGATTGCTGAGGATCTGCGTCCACTCTATCCAATTATGGCCCTCCCACTGAGAGCTCATCTCTAACACCTTCATAGTTTAACTCTTGGTCTGGATTCGGCTCATCCTCCCTGCGACCATCTCTTGCATCGGCCCTCCTTCTCAGATCATTCAGCATCTCTTGGAAGGCGGTCTGGGCCAGGGCTTGGTTAGTCAACTGCTGCTGGATTGCTTGTATGGATGCTAGCAGTTGACTGTTAACATCATTCTGTGTGGTGTACTACCCTTCCCCAAGGTTGGCTTCAGGTTCAAGTTGGGTTTGTGGTCCCTTTCCTCTTCCACTGTCCATCTCAAATTCTGCTTGACTTGCTGGCTCGGACTCGGGATCTCGGTCTGCACATGGAAGAATTCCCTGATAAGTCTGAAATGCAGCACCAGATGCAGAGAAATATTTTGTGTTAAGGTCAACACAAAACTTTGTTAAGGACAACGATGTATAAGGAGTAAAATAAATGGCCATCCAAAATGGACAGAGTACGAGACAAGAATGATCCCAATTAATTGAAGAATGTGAGGAGTCTGAAGTTCAGTTCACGGAGTTCAAACCGGAATCTCGGGAATTGCCTCGAATTATTAGAGAAGGAGAGAGGATGGAATTGATATAGGTGTCGACAGAGTCTCGACTAAATTGTCCATGTGTCGCCATCTCAAAGGTCAAGCGGAAGATCGATGTGGATGAAAGATACGAAGGTCAATGAGAAATGAAATGAGCGTAAAATAGTAGAAGGCTCACAATGAGCAAGGGTCAAATGAAAGGAGAGCAAAAATGGCATAAAGGTGCGATGTTTTTGATATTGACCTTAATAATACTAATCAATCAAACCTCAAAGCAGTGGATTCACCAACTCGACCTGTGAAGCTGTGAATGTTCGACAATCATCTTTATGAGTTTTAGATTTGATTTTAGGAAATTATCTTGTAACGAGTCCTCAGAGCGTTGTGCCTATAGGAGAGAGAGTACTGCCAGAAAAGTATCTCGTACTTGTCCTCGAGTTCCTTATAACCCTTTCTAGATCCCTACTCAGCCAAAGAAATAGAGGGAGGAAGTCGATAGGCAAAACCAATACATCGGAACTCTCTCGCAATGGAATCACCCGTGAGCATGCACGAACCTACTCGGACGCAAGACGATGAGACAAACACCCTCGTGAAGATGTGGCCTATGCTCGATACTTCAGACAAGGTCAATGCTTTACAAATTAGAGATTCATCAATGCCGATCAAGCCCTACTCTTCCACGTACGATAGAAGCGCCAATACTTCAGAAACCCAGACGATACATAAGGCAGCCACAGACTGGGCTTTGGGCTCTAATCTATACGGCGTCGCTCACCTTACTAGGAAGGAAACCTTCCTATGTAACTTGAAAACAAATGAGGGCTTTGCTCACCCCAAGGCAATGAGTCCAACTAATTAATTTTATTTAGGTCAAGTATTTTTAGCAGACCCTTTTTAATTTTTTTTTGTGTTATCACTTGCTTTGAGTAGATTCAATACAAGCGCCTAACATTTTGGTGTTTTCTTTGATTCCTATTTGATACAAATACAGAGGGAGAAGATCGGAAAAGCAATGCAAGGCGACACTAAGATGGAAATCTCACCTTAGTGCCTAAAATGCTCGGTTAGAAGACTTACAATGCCTCCCATATCTCTCCATGTGGAACGCAAAATAGGAATTTTAAACCTATGCTAAATGTCGATATGCACATGGAAATCATCCTAAGCAGGCAATTGATGCACGTGAAGAACCAAATGCTAAGTACTCAGAATGAAGCCTAAGTCTGGTCTCTAATGTCGATCGGTGTCCTGCACAACGAATCCTGCAAGCGCGGTATACGACCTCTAGTGGCACGCAACTTCAAGACTGAGTACTATAGCAATTAATTATTTCTAAGTCCAAATGTCAAGACTATAGGTGCATGCAAAGGTTATTAAGTGTTCGACCTTAGATTACACGATCAAGCACACCTAAAGACTAAGGGCTCATTCCACAAAAGAAAGAAAACAAAAATCAGAAAACAAAATAAAAAAATGCGATGAAAATACGGCAAAACGGTGGTGAGCCTCCAAGTGAACAAACACTTGGAAATTGGACCTGAATGTCCAAAGTCCGGTGTACCTGTATTATTACAATTTTATAATCAATAGTCTCTCTCACATAAAAAATGAACAACCTAGCTATCCTTTCTCTCTCTAGCTTTTCCCGCTCTCTCCTGTCAGCTAGGGTAGAATAGCCGGCTCCGCTTCCCAATGTTGCGTAAGATCACCTAGGCGGTCCTCCTCGGTCTGTGGCCCCTCGCAAGAAAATAAGAAAGAGATGTTACACAATTCTCAATCAATTATACAATAGGAAGACAAAATAAAAAACGATTGAGCAAATAAAAAGATAAAGGTCTGCTCTACAAGCCGATGCTCCTCGACAACGGCGCCATTTCAAAAACGGGAAGACGGGAGTTGCTAAGTAATGGCCTAACAAATCAGGCTCACTGTCGCTGAGGTGACTACCCAAACCTTCTCATTGATCAATAATTAACCAACACAAATAATTAGGCAATTAAAAGCAAGAGTCAAAATTTATTATACCCTCCTAGGAATATATAGTGGCAAGCAAGTAGGGGTCGAACACATGAAGCAAGGCGTAGAGCAAGCTAGATAAAAATATCGCACACCTAAGATCTTTTCACGTACTTAGCCAAATTACAACTTTTTGAGGGTTTCTAATTTTATATATATTTTTTAATTTTTAATTTTGTGTTTTTATGTTTTCTTTTTATATTTTCTGATTTTTTTTATATTTTTAATTTCTATTTTTCTTTTGAATGATAAAATAAAGTACTTATATAATATAATAAAAGAGAGAAAATGGATTTATGAAAATGTGTAAAAAAATAAGCAAAATTCAGAAAATAAAATAATTTTGTGCTTTTTATATTTTTCTCATGTTTTATGTTTTATTCAAGATTTTTCCTAAATTTTTTGGTACTTTTAAAGTCAAACATACTGAAAATAGTGAACAAAATAAAAAGCTGAAACTAAAATGGAGAAATAAAATACAAAACAGTAGCGAAAATTCACCAAATTAATTTTATATTAAAGATAATAAAATAGAGAAAATTTAGAAATAGATATTATATTTTTCTGATTTTTTAGGAGTTTTTTATATTTTTATGAAGGTTTTTGGGTTTTTATAATTTTTAAGATTTTTCCTTTATATATTTTTAGTGATTTTTTGTCTGAATACTAAAATACACAAAATATATTTTTTTAAAATTTTTCAAAAGGTTTTTAATGTATTTTTTAATGCAAACAAGGATGAAAAATGCATGTTTTTGAATTTTTATAAATATTAAAATGCAATAAAAATGCAAAATAAAAATATGGCGTGGTAGAGGAATGCAACGGGAACTTATGATAATTTTTGGGGATTTTTTTTCGAACTTTCGAGGTGCATGAAATAATTAAAAGAAATAAAAAGAAAATGCAAACTGGCAAGGGTATTGTAGTAATTATCCAATAGTCCAGGGGCAATAATCCAATTTTCCCAAAAATATTAAATGTGCTCAAAATGTTTCTGGACCGAATATAAATATAGAAATTTGCAGGCCCTTCCTTACAAAATTGCCAAAAATACGTGCGAGAGCACGCACGCCTATGAGGGATGGGATAGCATTTAACAGAAACCTAGGGGTTGAATCACAAAATATCCCAAAATATAATAATGTTAAAGAAATGTTTGAAGTCTATTTAGAAATAAAATAATGCCCAGGGGTCCCGATGCCAAATGTCAACTCACCTCACGTGCGCTAGTCACGTGAGGTGACGTGGATAAGGACCTTTCTGCAAATAAGTAAAGGTTGCAAAATAAATAAAATGGAAAATGAAAGTTTTAGTCTTAATAAATAAATACAAAAAAAGGCTGGGGGAAGGATGCAAATACCCATGGTCGGTGCAGATTGGACGGTGTAGAACGTTCACTTATGCCACGTATCTCTCTCGCACGCCACGATACCCCTTCGCATTGAACGGTTAAGATTAGATCTCCTCCAATGATCGAAAGGCGGACGCGTGAGGAGATCGAATGTCTACTGGGAACCTGGGGCTGACATTCTTGATCTGACGGCGAAGAGAGGCCGAGGAAGAACAGGGACGAAGGCCGGCGAGGGTGGCCTTCTCCCCCTCCAATATCGCTCCTCCGACATCCAGGAAAGCTCAAAATCGTCGTGGAGGTTCCTGCAGGGATCTTCTATGGATTGGAGGCGTCAGAAATCATCGGAGAGCAGTGGTGTTCACGCCAGGGTTGGCGGAGCTGGAGGCCCCAGATATCTCCAGCGGGTGGTCAAAATCTCCCCCAGATGCTTGTTTTAGCTCAGGACCTATAGAAAATAGGTGAAAGGATCGAGGGCAAGTTGCCTCGACCCCGCGGAAAGGTGGAAATGCATGGGATGATCGACGGTTGTCGGAAGAACTAGAGCTCCGACCTTGCTTGGTTGACGCAATTTCGTAGCGATTCAGATCAGATCGATGGTCTCTTTTGGCTAAATCCGACTATTGATGTCCTAAAGAATGCAAAGGATATGAAAAAGAAGAGGAAACACTCACCAAAATTGCACCAACGGCGAGGTGGGCGGCATACTCCGGCGAGGTGGATTCGACTCAATTCAACACTGCCAGGGCTCCTGGAAGGCGGGTTCGACTCCTGTTGTCACCAGGAGGAAGCTGGGATACCTAGGGTTTGGCCTTTTGGGTGGAAGAGCGATTAAAAGTCAAGGAAGTTCGGGGGTTTCTTTTGAATGGTTGGCGAAGCAGCAGAAAAAACAAGGAAGTGGCATCAATTCAGTGGCCCATTGGCCAAGGAATTATGCCTGTGAGTATGAGGGATGATTGAGGAGGAAGATATCAGATGGAATCCAAGTTGATTGATGAAAGAATCGACTTGTAAAAAGTCGAGAAAATGGGTCAACAATGCAGGTCTGACATGCTACAAGAGCTAGGGCCAGAGAGATGACCCGCGGTCAACTCTTAGGCCCTCCTGGTTGGTCCACGTGGACCAACTAGGAAAAATCCTGAAAAAATATTTTGTAAAATCATTTAAAAATAGCAAATGAATTTATTAATTTTTAATTATTAAATAAAAATGGTTATTATTTTTTGAATTATTTTATTATGATTTTTATTTATTTTTTAGAGATATAAAATTACAAGTCCCCTTTTAAGGGCTATATAGGTATATTTATCTATATATTTTAATATTTTACTTTTATTTTGTATATTTAATTTTATTTATTTTGTTTATAATTTTATAATTATTTTTATAAACTTAAATGTATTTTTTTGATGTATTTTGTACAATTAAATAAATAGATGTGTATTCTTTATAGGTATATTTATTGGTATTATACATATGCACTTTATACAAGTATTTTATTTTTGTGTTTTATTTAGTGTTTAATTCTGATTTTAATATACACATATATTACAAATAATATTTACAAAATTATAAAAATAATAAATTATAAAAATAATGAATAATAAATAAAATGAATATTTTAATCTGTGCAAGTATACAATAGGGGTCCAAAACCTAACTTTCAAACCGTAGCTCTGAAAAATATGAAACCACTTTATTAAATAGCTTATTTAAAATTACATACAATTAAAGGTGATTTTGATACATTTCAAGTTTTCATTTGAGAGATACAATTCTACGAAGTTGGGATTCTGGAAACTTATTCAGGTCATAAGTTTTTATCTGTACATTATTTTTGTGTGAAATCAATTTTTTTCTATATTTAATTATCTACAACTTTTATGTACAAAGTTTTTTTATTTGAAGTATAAAAAGTTGAACCAAAAATAAGTCCCAAAATGAATAATAAATGAATTAAATAAATGGAAATTTTATTGGTTTTGTGGCCCTTATCTCCCCCTACTTTATTCCTTGTCGACCTAATCATCGATATGCCTAGATCTCGAGGTTTCGGGTCATAAAATATTTGCAGTATTTTATTCTTACACAAATATGCATGCATGCTAAAATGCCTAAATTAACTCTATTTACACACATTTACTAGGGTTTTTAAGTCCAAAATGATAGAATAAAGATGTTGAAATGTAGATTCATCATCCCCCTATATTTGCTTTGTTAGTCCCTAACAAACACTTTTGCAATAAGTGCAGAAAAGAAAACAAAGAAAACAAAAAGAAGAAAGATGGATTAAATTTAATTATTAAACTTGTCTTCACAAAATCAAAGTTTGGAGCTTAAGTCGGACCTTTGGAATTTTAGTGCGGGTGGAACCTTAATGGAAATCGGATTTGAAATCCAATAGCCTTTGAGAGACGCAACATTCTGCTCAAGTCTCCTCAATAGCCAGGTCAGAATTATTTCAACTCATACGCAAACCCTAATGACTATGAATCTGACTCGTACAGTGTAAGTAATAGTTGCTCTCCCCAACTGAAATGACAAAGCGACTGACTTCTCCAGCATGACAACCCAATGATTCCCCAATCCAGTAACTCCTTCCTTGAGGAGCGGGGTATTCCCTTCTAAATTCAAGTGGCTACCAGATCAAGAGGAGGGGGTGAAGAGAAGAATGCATGGTAGCCAGTATAGCCACCTATCCTAGGATGCAAGACCAGTGTAGTCAAGTCATACAGCTGCATGCTCACATGATTTGACTTTAAAACTCAAGCTTGCTTATTGGCTATACAACATATTAACATACTTTGGCAGCCATTTTATTTTCATATAGTCCTGGCCATTATTTTTTGAAATACTTTTTACAGCAGCATATACATAGGGAATTTTTCCTATTGAGCTAGTAGACTATACCTCTTTTGAAGCTTTATTTCAACCCACACTCTCCTGTCTTTAGAATTCCTCATCACTGGAGGGTTGGGATGCACTTCCTTCCCTAGAGGAGGACAAGTGTTTCCACTTGTGTGCGTCTCAAACTAGTAAATCCAATCCCCTCACCACTCCAACTGAGTTGAGCCAAGTGAAAGGTGCAGGTGTCCAAGTTAGGTCATTATCAACAAGAGCCGTGTGCGTGCTCCGAAATACTCTACTTAAGCAGTCAAGAATCCATTGAACCAAGTCTCGCGTTCCTCAAAGAATTAAGTCAACTAGACTAGAAGTACCTCAATTCCTGTTCCTATAAGGTTCGTGTTATTAGGTAGATTTTACGGTCCAATCAAGCTCTAATCTCAGAATTTTACTTAGACTTGTTAAACAATCAAACTCAATCCGAAAAATGCTAATGCTATGCAAATGCTATGCGGAATGCAGAAAATATTTTTGTGATGCAATTTTCAAGATTTTGGATTTTTTATGGATTTTTGAAAAGATATTGCACATGCATTTTTTTGTATTTTTTTGGAAAGGATTTTTCAAATGTTTTTGGTATTTGAATTTTGCAAAAGTTTTTTGGGATTTTTGAAAACAAAAAAACTAGGTTAAAATATTTACACCGGGATGCATCTTATATTTACAAGAATTAAGTTTTTAAGAATTTACAAAGGGGTAAGTGCTCAATTTTATAGGTATATATATTAAAGAATTTTAGGTGTGATGTATGTATTCCTCAAACTTATTTGAAAATAATTTTACAACAATTTTGAAAAACTATAGTTCTAAATAATTTCTACAAATAATTTTTACAAACATGTGCACGCATTTGAAAATCATTTTGCAAAGGTTTTTCAAACAATATAGATAGATTTTTCAAAATATTTCTGCAACCATTTTCAAACCATTTGCAAATAGTTTTTCAAACATTTTTATTTCACAAAAGAAAATAAATTTTACAAACAAAACATTTTTACAAAGGTTGAAAATATTGAATAAAATGTTTTCCAAATAGTTTCCAAGATATTTTTCAAAGAGATTTTCAAACTATTTTTTAAACATCTTGCAACAAATATTTTCTCCTAACTTATTTATTAGTAAATACTACAAGAATTTGAGTAATAATAACATCTTTTTATTAATGAATTTAATGAATTATAAGAGTATTATTAGCCATAATTATTAAGAAAATACGAAAGTACGAGTTATGGCTAAAGTATATACGCAGTATATACGACCCCTATACTTAGCTCGAGCTATTCCCTCATAGATCAGGGAGAAAAGAGAAGACATAACTCGTACTGAGTATAGGAAAGTTTAAAGAATAACTGAATGGAGAAATGAATGAACGAATGAGAAGTTGACCGTCCCCCCTATACTTAGGATCAGATAATCCTAAGTATAGCAGATTGTACACAAAATATGGAGGGTCAAGGGTTGGAATGAACAGATCGTACTCAGACTGTCACCCCCTATACTTAGGGTAAGATATCCCCAAGTATAGATAAGAAGAGGAGACAATGGAGAGGATCGAAAAATAGAAGAACTCTCGAGGTGCACACCCCCCTATACTTAGGACAAAGTACGTCCAAAGTATATGAGATTGTCAACAAGGGGTGACACCTTTTTGGTAGAAAAAGAAGATAGAAAAAGGAAAAGAAGAAAAGAAGAAAAGAGATCAGAAGATGGGATATGAACAACTCGGGATGCACATCCCCCCTATACTTAGGATAAAGTGCATCCTAAGTGTAGCAGTGATGAAGGGGATGGCATCATGTCGGTATAATAAGATAGAAGAGAAGGAAAAGAAGAAAAGAAGAAAAGTCATTCAAAAATATTTTGCTCTGCTTTGTCTTCTTCTGCCGCTTTGGAAATATCAGCCTCATCCCTGTAGATTACTTGAATAGAGTCAACGACAGACATGAATGTGTCATGTTCAAGGTAAGGCTTAAGAAGCTGTCCATTGACTACAAATGGTTGTGTGTCATCTGACAAGTTAGATATCAATACACTTCCATTGTCACACACATGCTTAACCATAAATAGCCCAACCCATTTGCTCTTCAATTTGCTTGGAAAGATCTTTAATTTTGCATCGAACAACCACACCTTCTGACCTGGATCGAAGGACTTGCGGCTGATATGCTTGTCATGCCATGTTTTTATCTTCTCCTTGTACATCAGGTTGTTATCGTATGCATAATCTCTTAATTCCAATAATCTGTTCAGATCTAATTTTTGGTTCTTCCCTGCTTTCTCATAATCCAAATTTCAGATGTTGATGGCCCATAAAGATTTATGAATCAATTCAACGGGCAGATGACATGGCTTGCCATACACATGGCGATAGGGAGACATTCCCAAGGGTAACTTGTACGTTGTTCTGTAAGCCTAATGAACTGAATCAAGCAATTGAGACCAGATCGTGCGATCCGGACGCACAAGCTTCTGTAGAATTGTCCTGATCTCCATGTTTGAACATTCAGCTAAGCCATTGGACCGCGGGTGGTAATGTGAAGCAACAAGATGTTTAATGCAGAATTCCTGAGTCTGCTTCTTCACCTCTCTGTTTATGAAATGACTATCCCCATCAGATATTAGAATCTTGGGAATCCCGAACCGTGCTATGATGTGATCTCTCAAATGTCGGGGGTTCGGGTGGGGATAGCCTCCACCAACCGACATACATAATCAACAGCAAAAAGAATATATTCATAACCATAGCTGTTGGGAAATGGGCCCATAAAGTCGATGCTCCATGCATCGAAGACGTCTGATATCTGAATGAATTTCAAAGGCATCGTGTCTCTCATTCCAATGGTTCCACCCATCTTCTGACAGTCAGTGCAGTGTTTGACATAATCATCTGCATCTTTGAATAGTGTCGGCCACCAGAGGCCACTCTGAAGAACTTTTATTGTCGTTCATCTGCCTGAATGATGTCCTACAAAATCTTGGTCATGGAATAAGGCGAGGATACTTGGAACTTCCTCTTGAGGAATGAACCTTCTCCATATATAGCCTGCCCCCTCACGGAATAAGTATGGATCCTCCCACTAGTGGAAATGGATTTTAGACAAGAATTTGTCTATTTTCAACTTCGGCCAATCCTGTGGGATTTTCTTGGTCACGATATAATTCACAATGTCTTCATACCATGGAAGCGAGGTGACTGACATAATTGCCTCGTCTGGAAAGGTCTCTATGATTGGTCGTATGCTCCTCTCAAGAGATTCCAGCTCAGGAAGCCTTGATAAATGATTGTCTACCACATTCTTTACCCTAGGTTTATCTCTAATTTCAAGGTCAAATTCCTGGAGGAGAAGGATCCACCGAATAAGGCGTGCTTTGGCATCCTTATTCTGTTGTAGATATCGGATGGCTGAATGGTCAGTGTAGATGATCACTTTGGATCCGAAAAGAAAGGAACTGAACTTCTCCAAGGAAAATACTACTGCTAGCAGCTCTATTTTGGTGACAGTGTAGTTTCACTAGGCTTCATCGAGCGTTCGGCTAGCGTAGTGAATAGCAAATGGTACATTATCTTTACTCTGTCCAAGTACAACACCAATGGCATAATCTGACGCATCAGTCATTATCTCAAAAGGCTGAGTCCAAATCGGTGGCTGCAAGACAGGGGCATGTGTGATAAGTTCTTTCAGCTGATTGAAGGCAAGGAGCACACGGTCATCTACAATGAATTCATTATCCTTGCTGAGCAATTCAGTCAACGGTCTGGCCAATTTGCTGAAATCTTTGATGAATCGTCGATAAAAACTGACATGTCCCAAGAATGACCTGACTTGCTTGATGGTTGTAGGTGACTCAAGTTTAAAAATCACCTCCACCTTGGATGGGTGAACCTCCGTGCCACGTTTAGAAACAACGTGACCTAGCACGATTCCTTCGGTCATCGTGAAGTTGCTTTTCTCCCACGAGAGCACCATATTTACTTCACAGCACCTCCGTAAGACTCGGTCTAAATAATAAAGGTATTGATCGAATGAATCCATGTAGACCGAAAAATCGTCCATAAATACCTCAAGAAAGTTGCCCACCATGTCGGCAAAAACTGCTAGCATATACCTTTGAAATGTGGCTGGGGTGTTGCAAAGACCGAACGACATCCGTCTGAAGGCATATGTACCAAAAGGACATGTGAACGTGGTCTTCTCTTGGTCTTCAGGAGCGATAGCAACTTGGTTATACCCAGAGTATCCATCCAAGAAGCAGAAGTATTCCTTCGCGGCCAATCTCTCCAAGATCTGGTGGATAAGGGGTAAAAGAAAGTGGTCCTTTTTGGTGGAGAGATTAAGTCTTCTGTAGTTTACGCATACTCGTCAAGAAGTGGGTACTCGGGTTGCAATATTCTCTCTCTCTTGTCATTCTTTACAATGGTGATACCTGATTTCTTTGGCGCCACATGCAGAGGACTCACCCATTTACTGTCAGAGATGGGATAAATAAATCTCGCATCACACCATTTCTAGATTTCTTTCATAACAACCTCCCGTAGATTAGGATTCAATCTTCTCTGAAGTTCTCGAGAGGGCTTGCAATCTTCCTCTAGGAAAATGTGATGCGATCATCATGATGGATTGATCCCATGAAGATCCGTAGTTCTCCAGCCAATCGCCTTGTGGTTGCGTTCAAGAACCTCCATTATACAATATTCTTGATATGTGGTCAGATGCACATTGATAATGACCGGGTACATGTTAGGTTCGCCTGCGAGAAAAGCATATTTCATATCGGAGGGCAAGGGTTTCAACTCTGGCGGGGTCAGAGCTGCTTCAAAAGTGACTTCAGCTACTAATTCTGGTGGTGATTCTTTCATCTGTTGAGCGTCCACCATGCTCTGTTCTGCCTCTTCATTCAAGTCTTGACTGAATGTTTCAATAATTTCCTCTTCATCATAAGATTCTTCAATAATTTGCTCTTGATATTGAAGGCACATCACTCCCACGGAAGTTTCATCCAGCATGTCAGCAAACACCTCATCCGGATCGATAAGGGGAAATTTGGTTGCGGTCTCCAATCCCTCCTCGGGGCATAGGAGTTCAAGGATATCATTGTCATCCAAGAATAGGCTGGTGTTTTGAATTTCTGCTAGAAAGTCGCAGTCTTCCGAACACTCAATCACCCTTACGCATAATGCAGATGTTCCTTCTAGTGGTGCTGCGTCGGACAGGTTCTCTACTTTGATTGTTTTGATGCCAGCTCCAAAAGTAATTTCTCTAGTCCCATAATTCACCACTACGTTCGAAATTCGAAGGAATGGTCATCCAAGTATTATTGGGATTAGGAGCAACGGAGCGGGGACATCCATATCTAGTACCACAAAATCGGTCGGGAACTGCTTTCCCTGAATGTGACTATTACCTCCTCCAACAGGCCCCTAGGCTGCTTGACTGATTTTTCTGCGAACTGCAGAATCATCTTTGTCGGTTTGAGCAGTCCTAGCCTGAATTCTGTAAACAGTGAGGCCAGCATCAGGTTAATAGAAGACCCGCTGTCGAGCAATGTGCGTTCAAACTCCTAATTAAACATCTAATAACGCACAAGAGGTGCTCCCATATCTGGGTTCTTATCCGGGAGGTTGCTAATGGCATTAACAGTGGCCATTGTGAGGATGTGCTTTTCGGACTTTCCACCTTTATTCGTAGAGTTATGAGGGTGAGGACTGCGCTTGGTCGTGCATGCATCTTTTAATCCTTTCTTTACGGCTGGCATGTACTCAAGAGCTTTCATCAATGGCATGTTCAACACCATATTCTGAATGATATCAAAGATGGCAGGATCAGACAAAGCACTTTTCAAAATTTTCATTTTTTTGTGTTTTTTCATTGCTTCTAGGAAAGGATTATTTACAAAATCTTCCACAACGTCATTCAAAATTGTATCCATATTATTGTTTACAGGTAGATGGCAAAACGAAATAGAATCATCTACAAGGTGTGGACCAAAAACGGTAGGTTCGACTTCAGGTGTTGGCGTTGGACTCGCTGCAGGTGCAAGATTCCTTCTGTCAGGAGCTGGCTCTGTAGCAGGTGCAGACGTCTCCAATGTTGGCCTATCTCTACCAAGGCAGCTGCTATCTTTTTGTATTTTACTATTTTCTTCATTTTTTATGTTTTTCTAATTAGTAGTGCTGCTTCAAAATGCTTCTTGGCCCTTGCGTCGGTCGGGCTGATGTTTCCCAGTCAGAAGCAAGATGTTTTCCCTTCACCGTTGCCAATGGCTTGAGTGTCCTACCTCTCCTGAGAGTAACATCATTAGATAAAAAGCAATTTAATTCACCTGAATCGGGTTGGACACTATCAGCTACCTGCTCCTTGCGATGGAAATTGTTCGGGTTAGCTTCGTCTTGAGCTGGGATGGCTGTTTTCGCAGCCATCAAATCCTCAATCTTCTGGTTCATCTCATCCATATTCCTCATCAATTGTTCGAGGAAGGCAAGGGCTGGGTTAACCGGTACAATCTCAGAAGAATCCCCCTACTGGGGACTAGGATGCTGGTATGAAAGGTGAGACTATGACCGGTAACCCTGTGAGAATTGGTGAGGAGGAGGGTTGGAGGAATACTGTCAATTCTGTTGGTGATACGGAGCAGCTGGTTGCTGATGATATCCTTGACCGTGATATCCGGACTACTGAGGGCCATGCTGATAATTCTGCCTCTAGGTGTTACCCTGAGACGGAGGCTAGTACTGATACGAGGGCTGGAAGGTTCTCCCATCCTACTACTGTTGGTGATAGGGTCTGTTGCCCATGTTCTGACCCTGAGAATGTCCCTGAGGGCGGGCCAGTTGCGCTTCATTGTTCCATACACCATTGATTTCCTGGATCAGTGGCGGGGGTATAGAGAGATGCGTGGAGTAAGCTAGCTGGGACTCTGGCTTATATACAACCATCTGTGTCTGAGGCTACGGGGGATGCTCCATAACATGTACGTAATACACGTGGTGAATAGGTTGGGGCTACGGTGGAGTCGGTTGAGTGGTTTGATGCAGTGCAGGCTCCTTCTTCTCAGCGGACGGCTCAGCAATGGTAGACACAACGTTGCACATGTTGGCGTTCAAGGCACCAACGAGCTACTCCTGCTGCTGGGAAATCACATCGAGCTTTTCCAAGCCCTTGGTCCTTTTCTCTATCACTAATAATTTTTCGAGGTCTTGCGACCTCTTCTCGATGATGTCCACCTTAGACAGATGGCTCCTGATGATACTCAAGTTGGAGCTCTCATCCTTGTCCTCGGTGTGAGTAGCCATGTTCACGGGATTGCTGATGGCGGTTGGCACCTTCATGTATGCTCGAGACAAGGATTGAGCGTCTTCTCCTTCAGCCATTTCCTCGAAGACGTTCCACACCACGTCCTCATCCTTGTTAAAATGGGAACCGCCACAAGCGGCATCGACGAGCTTTTGGCTCTCAAGTGCGATCCCACCAAAGAAGTTTTGTATTAGACTGGTCTTTGGGATTTCGTTGTAGGGACACTTCTCATGGAGATCCTTAAATCTCTCCCACATTTCGTGGATAAAAAAATAGTTTCGTGGGGTTGCTGGTAAAAACTAGAGATACGTGCATGCATCTGATTCAGTCAACCAAGAGCGTAGAACTTGTAGAGAAATGCGGACTTCAGCTCCTCCCAGATCGTGAATACCTTCCCCAAGTGGTTGACCCAATATAGGGCCTTATCTTGAAGGTTGAAGGGAAAGGCAGTCATCTTGACTACCCCCAAAGGAATTCCAGGGTAGTGAGCGGTAGCACAGATGTGACTGAACTTCTTGAGATGAAAGTATGGCTCCTCAGTGGTATTCCCATGGAGTGTGGGAAGCAGAGATAGAAAGTGCGGCTTCGTCTCGAAGTGGGCAAAGATTCGTGGAATTTGAATACATTCAGTGATACGGCCCGCTCCAGGATTGTATGTCTGCTTTAGCATCAGCATCGGTTGCTGAGGGTTTGCGTCCACTCTATCAAATTCTGGCCCTCCCACTGAGAGCTCATATCTGACACCTTCATAGTTGAATTCTTGGTCTGGATTCGGCTCATCCTCCCAACAACCATCTCTTGCGTCGGCCCTCCTCCTCAGATCATTCAGCATCTCTTGGAAGGCGATCTAGGCCAGGGCTTTGTTAGTCAACTACTGCTGGAGTGCTTGTATGGATGCTAGCAGTTGACTGTTAACATCATTATGCGTGGTGTACTGATCTTCCCCAGGGTTGCTGCTTCAGGTTGGTGTTGTGGTCCCTTTTCTCTTCCACCGTCCATTTCAGATTCTACTTGACTTGCTGGCTTGGACTCGGGATCTCGGTCTGCACATTGAAGAATGCCCTGATAAGTCTGAAATGCAGCACTATATGGAGAGAAATATTATGTGTTAAGGTCAACATAGAACTTTGTTAAGGATGCCGATGTATAAGGAGTAAAATCATTGGCCATCCAAAACAGACAGAGTTCGGGACTAGAGTGATCCCGATTAATTGAAGATGACGGGGATTCTAGAGATCGGTTCACGAAGTTCGAACTGGGTTCTCGGGAATTGCCCCGAATTATTAGAGAAGGCGAGCGGATGGAACTGATGTGGGTATCGACATAGTCTCGAATAAACTATCCATGCATCGCCATCTCGAAGGTCAAGCGGAAGATCGATGTGGATGAAAGATATGGAGGTCAACGAGAAACAAAAGGAGCGTAAAACAGTAGAAGGCTCACAATGAACAAGGGTCAATTGAAAGGAGAGCAAAAATGGTGCAAAGGCGCGATGTTTTTGATCTTGACCTTAATAATACTAATCAATCAAACCTCAACGCATTACATACACCAACTCGACCCATGAAGCTGTGAAGGTTCGACAATTATCTTTGTGAGTTTTTTATTTGATTTCAGATAATTATCTTGTAACGAGTCCTTAGAGCGCTATGCCTATAGGAGAGAGAGTACTGCCAGAAAAGTATTTCGTACTTGTCCTCCTCCTTTGTAACCTGTAGTCTGCACTTTTTGAGGTCCTTGTAACCCTTCCTGGATCCCTACTCAGCCAAAGAAATAAAGGGAGGAAGCCAATAGGCAAAACCAATACTTCGGAACTCGCTCGCAACGGAATCACCCGTGAGCGTGCAAGAACCTACTCAGACGCAAAACGATGAGACAAACACCCTCGTGAAGGCGTGGCCTATGCTCGATACTTTGGACAAGGTTAATGCTCTACACAATAGAGAGGCATCAATGCCGACCAAGCCCTACTCATCCACGTACGATAGAAGCGCCAATACTTCTAAAATGTAGGTGATACACAAGGCAACCATAGACTGGGTTTTGGGCTCTAATCCTTACGACGTCGCTCACCTCACTGGGAAGGAAACCTTCCTATGTAACCTGAAAACAAATCAGGGCTTTGCTCACCCCAAGGAAATGAGTCCAATTAATTAATTTTATTTAGGTCAAGTATTTTTAACCGTCCCTTTTTTATTTTTTTGTGTTATCACTTGCTTTGAGTAGATTCAATACAAGCGCCTAACGTTTTGATGTTTTCTTTTATTCCTATTTGATCCAAAAATAGAGGGAGAAGATCGGAAAAGCAATGCAAGGCGACACTAAGATGAAAATCTCACCCTAGTGCCTAAATTATGAATGCTCAGTTAGAAGACTTATAGTGCCTCCTAGCTCTCTCCATATGAGATGCAAAACAAGAATTTTAAACATATGCTAAATGTAGATATGCATATGAAAATTGTCCTAAGCAGGCAATTATTGCACGTGAAGAATCAAATGCTAAGTACTCAGAATGAAGCCTAAATCCGATCTCTGATGCCGATCGATGTCCGCCACAAAGGATCCTGCTAGTGTTGTATACGACCTGTAGCGGCACGCAGCTTCAAAACTGTGTACTATAGCAATTAATTACTTCTAAGTCCAAACGTCAAGACTATAGGTGCATGCAAAAGTTATTAAGTGTTTGGCCTTAGATTACACGATCAAGCACGCCTAAAGGCTAAGGGCTCATTCCACAAAAGAAAGAAAACAAAATAAAAAAATGCGATGAAAACACAGCAAAACGGCGGTGAGTCCCCAAGTGAACAAACACTTTGAAGTTGGGCCCGAATGTCCAAAGTCCGGTGTACCTGTAATATAACAATTTAATAATCAATAGTCTCTCTCACACAAAAAATGAAAAACCTAGCTATCCTAACTCTCTCTCTCTAGCTTTTCCTACTCTCTCCTGTTGGCTAGGGTAGAATAGTCGGTTCTGCTTCCCAAGGTTGCGTAAGATCACCTAGGCAGTCCTCCTTGGTCCATGGTCCCTCGCAAGAAAACAAGAAAGAGACGTCATATAATTCTCAATTAATTATACAGTAGAAAGACCAAATCAAAAATGGTTGAGCAAGTAAAAAGACAAAGGTCTACTCTACAAGTCGATGCTCCCCGGCAATGGCACCATTTGAAAAATGGGAAGACGGGAGTTGCTAAGTAATGGCCTGACAAATCAGGCTCACTGTCGTTGAGGCGACTACTCAAACCTTCTCGTTGATCAACAATTAACCCACAGAAATAATTAGGCAATTAAAAGCAAGAGTAAAAATTTATTATACCCTACTAAGAATGTATAGTGGCAAGCAAGTAGGGATCGAACACAGGAAGCAAGGCATATATCAAGCTAGATAAAAATATTGCACACCCAAGAGCTTTTCACACACTTGGCCAAATTACACCTTTTTGTGGGTTTTTAGTTTTTTATATTTTTTTATTTAATTTTTAATTTTATATTTTTATGTTTTCTTTTTATATTTTCTGATTTTTTTATATTTTTAATGTATCCTTTTGAATGATAAAATAAGTACTTATACAATATAAGAAAATAGAGATAAGGAATTTATAAAAATATGTAAGAAAATAAGGAAAATTCAGGGAAAAAATACTTTTGTGATTTTTTATATTTTTATGATGTTTTTGTGTTTTTTTCTAGATTTTCCCTATTTTTTGGTATTTTTAAAGTCAAAAATACTGAAAACAGTGAACAAAATAAAAAGCTGAAACTAAAATGGAGAAATAAAATACAAAACAGAGCAAAAATTTTCCAAATTAATTTTATATTAAAGATAATAAAATAGAGAAAATTTAGAAACAGAGATTATATTTTTAGGATTTTTTAAGAGTTTTTAATATTTTTATAAAGGTTTATGGGGTTTTATAATTTTTAGGGTTTTCCTTTATAATTTTTAGTGATTTTTGGTCTGAATATAAAAGACACTAAAATACAGAAAATATAATTTTTTTGGAATTTTTAAAAGATTTTATAATTTTTTTTGTATTTTTTAATGCAAACAAGGATGAAATTGCATGTTTTTGAATTTTTATAAATATTAAAATGCAAAATAAAAATATGGCATGGTAGAGGAATGCAACAGGAACCTACGATAATTTTTGGGGATTTTTTCTAACTTTGGAGATACATGAAGTAATTAAAAGAAACAAAAAGAAAATGCACACTAATAGGGGTATTATAGTAATTATCCAATATTCCAGGGACAATAATGCAATTTTCCCAAAATATTAAACATGCTCAAAACATTTCTAGACCAAATATAAATATACAAAACTGCAGGCCCTCCCCACAAAATTACCAAAAACACATGCTAGAGCACGCGTGCCTATGAGGGATGGGTTAGCAATTAACAAAAACATGGGGTTGAAGCACATAATATATAAAAATATTATAACGTTAAAGAAATGTTTGAGGTCTATTTAGAAATACAATAATGCCCAAGGGTCCCGGTGCAAAATGTCCACGCACCTCACGTGCGCTAGTCACGTGAGGTGACATGGACAAGGACCTTTCTGCAAATAAGTAAAGGTTGGGGGCTGAAATGCAAATTTTACAAAATAAATAAAACAACAAATGAAAGTTTTAGTCTTATAAATAAATACAAAAAATGGCCAGGGGGAATGATGCAAAATACCCATGGTCAGTGCAGATCGGACAGTGCAGAACATTCACTTATGTCACGTGTCACGCTCGCACGCCACGATACCCCTTCGTGCTGAGCGGGTAAGATTAGATCTCCTCCGATGATCGAACGGCGGGCGTGTGCGGAGATCGAACGGCTACTTGGAACCTGGGGCTAGCATTCTTGATCTAACAACGAAGATAGGCAGAGGAAGAACAGGGACGAAGGCCGACGAGGGTAACCTTCTCCCCCTCCGATCACGCTCCTCCGACGTCTAGGAAAGCTCAAAATCACCATGGAGGTTCCTGCAGGGATCTTCTATAGACTAGAGGCGTCATAAATCGTTGGAGAGCAGCGGTGTTCACGCTAGGGGCAGCAGAGCTGGAGGCCCCAGATATCTTCGGCAGTTGGTCAAAATCTCCCCAGATGCTTGTTTTAGCTCAGGACCGACAGCAAATAGGTGAAAGGGTCAAGGGCAAGTTGACCCCACGGGAAAATGGAAGTGCATGGGATGGTCGGCGGTGGTCGAAAGAACTCGAGCTTCGGCTTTGCTTGGTTGATATGATTTCGTAGCGATTCAGATCAGATTGATGGTCTCTTTGGCTAAATCCGATTACTGATGTCCTAAAGAATGCAAAGGATATGAAAAAGAAGAGGAAACACTCACCAAAGGTGTGCATTAACGGCGAGGTGGGCGGCGCACTCCGGCGACATGGATTCGACTCAATTCAACGCTGCGAGGGCTCCTGGAAGGCGAGTCCGACTCCTGCTGTCACCAGGAGGAAGCTGGGCTACCTAGGGTTTGGCCTTTTGGGTGGAAGACTGATCAAAAGGTCAAGGAAGTTCGGGGGGTTCTTTTGAATGGTTGACGAAGCAGCGGTAAGAACGAGGAAGTGGCATCAATTCAGTGGCCCATTGGCCAAGGAATCATGCCCGTGAGTATGAGAGATGATCGAGGAGGAAGATGTCAGAAGGAATCCAAGTTGATTGATGAAAGAATCGACTTGTAAAAAGTCAAGAGAATTGGTCAACAACGCAGGTCTGACACGTTAAAGGAGCTAGGGCCAGAGAGTTGACCCGTGGTCAATTCTCAGGCCCTCCTTGTTGGTCCACGTGGACCAACAAGGAAAAATCCTTAAAAAAATATTTTGTAAAATCATTTAAAAATAGAAAATGAATTTATTAATTTTTGGTTATTAAATAAAAAATGTTTATTATTTTCTAATTTTTTAATTATGATTTTTATTTATTTTTTAGTAGTATAAACTTACAAGTCCCCTTTTAAGGGCTATATAGGTATATTTATCTATATATTTTAATGTTTTAGTTTGATTTTGTATATTTATTTTTGTTTATTATTTTATAAATTTATAACTTTTTTTTAAACTTAAATGTATTTTTATTTTATTTTTCTGATGTATTTTGTACAATTAAATAAATAGATGTAGATTCTTTATAGGTATATTTATTGGTATTATACCTATGCATTTTATACAAGTATTTTATTTTTGTATTCTATTTAGTGTTTTACTCTGATTTTATATACACATATAATATAAAAAAAATATTTACAAAATTACACAAATAATGAATAATAAAGAAAATGAATATTTTAATTTGTGCAAGTATACAATAGGGGTCCAAAACCTAACTTTTAAACCATAGCTCCACAAAATATGAAACCACCTTCATTAAATATCTTATTTAAAATTATATATAATTAAAGGTGATTTTGATACATTTTAAGTTTTTATTTGAGAGATACAGGTCTGAGAAGTTGGGATTCTGGAATCTTAATCAGGTCATAACTTTTTTCCTATACATCATTTTTGTGTGAAATCAATTTTGTATTTTTCTATATTTAATTATCTACAACTTTTATGTAAAAGTTTCTTTATTTGAATTATAAAAAGTTGAACCAAAAATAAGTCCAAAAATGAATAAAGAATGGATTAAATAAATGGAAATTTTCTTTGTTTTGTGGCCCTTATCTCCCCCTACTTTATTCCTCGTCGACCTAGTCATCGAGATGCCTAGGTCTCGGGGTTTCGGGCAATAAAATATTTGCAATATTTTATTATTTATTTTTTCTTTTCTTTATTATATAATTTTGGCTTTAAAAATCGTATTTTATACATTATTTACACAAATATGCATGCATGCTAAAATGCCTAAATTAATGCTATTTACACGCATTTACTAGGGTTTGTAAGGCCAAAATGATAGAATAAAGATGATGAAATGAAGATTCATCATCCCCCAATACTTGCTTTTGTTAGTCCCTAGAAAACACTTATGTAATAAGTGAAGAAAAGAAAAACAAAGAAAAGAAAAAGAAGAAAGATGGATTAAATGTAATTATCAAACTAGTCTTCACAAAATCGAAGTTAGGAGCTTAAGTCGGACCTATGGAATTTTAGTGCGGGAGGAACCTTAATGGGGATCGGATTTGAAATCCAACAGCCTTCGAGAATCCCAACACTCTACTCAAGTCTCCTCAATAGCCAGGTCAGAATTATTTCAACTCATACGCAAACCCTTACGATAATGAATTTGACTCGTACAGTGTAAGTGATAGCGGCTCTCCCGAACTGAAATGACAAAGAGACTGACTTCTCCAGCATGACAACACAATGTTTTCCCAATCCCGTAACTCCTTCCTAGAGGAGTGGGGTATTCCCTTCTTAATTCAAGTGGCAACCAGCTCAAGAGGAGGGTGTGAAGAGAAGAATGGATGGTAGCTAGTGTAGCCACCAATCCTAGGGTGCAAGACCAATGTAGTCAAGTCATCCAGTTGCATGCTCACATGATTTGACTTTGAAACTCAAGCTTGCTTATTGGCTATACAACATATACACATACTTTGGCAGGCTTTTTATTTTCATACAGGCCAGGCCTTTTTTTCAAATACTATTTACAACAGCATATACATAAGGAATGTTTCCTCTTGAGCTAGTTGACTATCCCTCTTTTGAAGCTTTATTGCAACCTACACACTCATGTCTTTAGAATTCCTCATCACTGGATAGGTTAGGATGCACTTCCCTCCCTAGATGAGGACAAGTGTTTCCACTTGTGTGCATCTCATACCGGCAAATCCAATCCCCTCACCACTCCAACTGAGTTGAGCCAAGTGAAAGGTGCAGGTGTCCTAGTTAGGTCATTATCAACAAGAGTCGTATGTGTGCTCCGAAATACTCCACTTAGGCAGTCAAGAATCCATTGAACCAAGTCCCACGATCCTCACAGAATTAAGTCAACTAGACCTGAAGTACCTCAATTCCAGTTCCTATAAGGTTCCTATTATTAGGAAGATTTTACGATCCAATCAAGCTCCAATCACCGGATTTTACTTAGAATTGTTCAACAATCAAACTCAATCTGAAAAATGCTAATGCTATGTAAATGCTATGTGGAATGCAGAAAATATTTTTGTGATGCAATTTTTAAGATTTTGAACTTTTTATGGATTTTTGAAAAGATGATGCACATGCATTTTTTGTATTTTTTTCGAAAGGATTTTCAAATGTTTTTGGTATTTTAATTTTGCAAAAGTTTTTTGGGATTTTTGAAAACAAAAAAACTGGTTAAAATATTTACATAGGGATGCATCTTATATTTACAAGAATTAGGTTTTTAAGAATTTACAAAAGGGGTAAGTGCCCAATTTTATATGTATATACAATAAAGAATTTTAAGTGTGATGTATGTATTCCTCAAATTTATTTGAAAATCATTTTATAACAATTTTGAAAAACTATAGTTCAAAATAATTTCTACAAAAAAATTTTACAAACATGTACATGCATTTGAAAATCATTTTGCAAAGGTTTTTCAAACAATATAGATAGATTTTTCAAAATATTTTTGCAACCATTTTCAAACCATTTTGATGCAAACAAAAATCGGCGACGGCGAATAAAATTAATATACGTTTTTTTTTGGTGGGTTTTTTGGTAGAAGAAATAGAATGGATGAGAGGAGAAATTGGAGGGATTGAGAGGAAGAACACGCCGGAATGCGCGGGGTTGAGGGGAAGACCGCGGAGATCGCGTGGAGGGAGAGGAGAGAGAGAGAGGGATGGGATAAAATGAGATAACTCAAATTTTACTTCATAATTCACTGACTAGAATAATGGACTACCCTCTCTTTATATAGGAGAGAGGGGTTTACAAAAATAGTAAATAAATTCAAACTGACAACCGACTTGCCTAATTGGACTCTAACAAATCCTAATTGACCTCTAATTACTTTAATTAGACTCTAATTAGTTAATTGACCAACAATTCCAATTAAAATCTACGAAATCAACGTTGAGATCACAGGCAATCTCAATTATTTAATTAGACCACTACGACCGCTAAAAACGTAAATAAAAACGATAATTATTTAATTGAATAAATGTGGCCCCATAATTTGGGGTCACGCTGCATCAACTCTCCACCGCTTTAAAAATTCGGCTCCTGACGAATTGCGTGAACTGCAAGCTTGGAGGATGATTCGGCGGCGTCAATTGTCTTCTGGAAGAACATGTGGGGCGCGATCGGTGGAGTCCATGTGCGGGCGGGAGAGGCGCGGCTACCGTGATTGAAAAACATATGCGGGGCGTACGGTGGCGTCGTCTCGATCGTCGTCTTCTTCCCATGGTGCTCAAAGAATTGATGCGGCATGGAGAATATGGCCCTTGAATAATCCATGATGAAGCAATGGCACAAAGAGAGGAGAAGGGGAGATGTGTCTAAAAAATAGAGCCATGGGGTCCTTATATAGGGAAAAACCAATGCCCTAGTCCTATTTGGATTAGGAGGATCCCCATAATTCTGGTTCTCAACCCTTCTCTTTAAAGATTTTCGCCACCAGGGGTAGGGGTGCAATTTTCGTACCCCTTCGTTGTCCCTTTTTCTCTTTCTTCTTTTGATTCTCCTGCAAATATGGTCTTCCTGAGGGTGCCTTTTGTAAATTTCCCGAAATAACCCATCCCTCAATTGAGGGGATTCGGTGGAATTGACTTCCGCCGTTCTCGGCTCCCTGTTTAGGGCCTGCGATATAGGCGCGCGGTTGGAGGACTCCTCGAAGGCGCGACTCGGGGCGACGTCGAGCGGCGAGCAGTGGGCCGTATCGTGGACGAAGGGGCGGCGTCGAGCGGCGATCCGGGCACCGAGGCGTGGACGAAGGGGCGACGAGAACTGGGGGAAGAGGGTGATGGTGGGCGGCGCGAGAGGTAGGAGGGGAGGGGGCAGGGGCGATGCGACGCGCCTGGGAGAGGGAAGGGGGTGCTGGCGGCGCGGGACTACTGGGTGGTTGGAGAGGTGTGCGGCGGGGAGGGGGAAGAGGTTGGATGCGGGAGGGGTTGAAGTGGCTAGGGGTTTTGTCGGGGGGGCCGGGTTTGCCGCAGGGGTTGGTGGCGAGGCCTCTGGAGGTGCGGGAGGGGCTGAAGTGGCTAGGGGGTTTGCCGGGGGGTCGGGATTGCCGCAGGGGATGGTGGCGAGGTTGCGGTTGCCATCGGGGATGTCGCCGGTGATGGGGGCTGATCTGTAACATCCTGGACAGCAGCTTCAATTGCTAAAAAATCGCGGTTTTGGTATTCCTCGTCCGCGGGATCTTTGTCGAAGATGGGTCCCAAGTCTTCCTTGTCTTGTTCCACGATTGTCTCACCGAAATCGAGATTAAGACTGGGAATACCTTCGTTTTCATGGCTGAAATTGACTTGAACTGCAGGCACAACGTTCTGATTTCGGTTGTCGACCGGCGCATCTTCGTCGATTTGAGCGTCCAACCATGCGTGCACCTTGATGCATGCTATAAGTCGTTGATGGAACTTTTTTGAGCGATGCGAATCACGAGATGGGCGGCGGAGACCGAACTTCGCACACCAATAGTCGATCGGATCGTCGAATCGTAGGAACGATTCGAAATCCATGCTCTGATACCAATTGATGCAAACAAAAATCGGCGACGGCGAATAAAATTAATATACGTTTTTTTGGTGGGTTTTTTGGTAGAAGAAATAGAATGGATGAGAGGAGAAATTGGAGGGATTGAGAGGAAGAACACGCCGGAATGCGCGGGGTTGAGGGGAAGACCGCGGAGATCGCGTGGAGGGAGAGGAGAGAGAGAGAGGGATGGGATAAAATGAGATAACTCAAATTTTACTTCATAATTCACTGACTAGAATAATGGACTACCCTCTCTTTATATAGGAGAGAGGGGTTTACAAAAATAGTAAATAAATTCAAACTGACAACCGACTTGCCTAATTGGACTCTAACAAATCCTAATTGACCTCTAATTACTTTAATTAGACTCTAATTAGTTAATTGACCAACAATTCCAATTAAAATCTACGAAATCAACGTTGAGATCACAGGCGATCTCAATTATTTAATTAGACCACTACGACCGCTAAAAACGTAAATAAAAATGATAAGTATTTAATTGAATAAATGTGGCCCCATAATTTGGGGTCACGCTACATCACATTTGCAAATAGTTTTTCAAACATTTTATTTCACACAAAGAAAAAAAATTTACAAATAAAACATTTTTACAAAGGTTGAAAATATTAAATAAAATTTTTTCCAAATAGTTTCAAAAATATTTTTTAAAGAGTTTTTCAAACTATTTTTCAAATATTTTGCAAAAAACATTTTCTCCTGACTTATTAATCAGTAAATACAACAAGAAGTTGAGGAATAATAACATCTTTTATTAATGAATATCATGATTTATTAGAGAATTATTAGCCATAATTATTAAGAAAATACGAAAGTATAAGTTATGGCTAAAGTATATACGTAGTATATACGACCCCCTATACTTAGCTCAAGCTATGTCCTCATAGATCAAGGAGAAAAGAGAATACATAACTCATACTGAGTATAGGAAAATCTGAAGAATAAATGAATGGAGAAATGAATGAGTGAATGAGAAGTTGACCATCCCCGCTTATACTTAGGATCAAATAATCCTAAGTATAGCAGACTGTACACAAAGCAGGGACGGTCATGGGTGGGAATGAACAGATCGTACTCAGACTGTCTCCCCCTATACTTAGGGTAAGATATCCCTAAGTATAGATAAGAAGAGGAGACAATGGAGAGGATCGAAAAATAGAAGAACTCTCGAGGTGCACACCCCTTACACTTAGGACAAAGTACGTCCTAAGTATAGGAGGCTGTCAAAATGGGGTGACACCTTTTTGGTAGAAAAAGAAGATAGAAAAGGAAAAGAAGAAAAAGAAGAAAAGAAGAAAAGAGATCAGAAGATGGGATATAAACAACTCGGGATGCACATCCCCCCTATACTTAGGATAAATTGCATCCTAAGTGTAGTAGTGATGAAGGGGATGACATCTTGTCGGTAGAATAAGATAGAAGAGAAGGAAAAGAAGAAAAGTCATTCAAAAATGTTTTGCTCTGCTTTGTCTTCTTCTGCTGATTTGGAAATATCAGGCTCATCCTTGTAGATTACTTGAATAGATTCAATGACAGACTTGAATGTCTCATGTTCAAGGTAACGCTTAAGAAGCTGTCCATTGACTACAAATGATTGTGCATCGGCTGACAAATTAGATATCAATACACTTCCATTGCCACGCACATGCTTAACCATAAACGGCCAAGTCCATTTGCTCTTCAATTTTCCTAGAAAGATCTTTAATTTCGCATCGAACAACCACACCTTCTGACCTAGATCGAAGGACTTGCGACGGATATGCCTTTCATGCCATGTTTTTACCTTCTCCTTGTACATCATGTTGTTGTCGTGTGCAAAATCTCTGAATTCCAATAATTTGTTCAGATCCAATTTTTGGTTCTTACTTGGTTTCTCAGAATCCAAATTACAGATGTTGATGGCCCATAAAGATTTGTGAATTAATTCAACAGGCAGATGACATGGCTTGCCATACACAAGGCGATAGGGAGACATTCCCAAGGGTGACTTGTACGCCGTTCTGTAAGCCCAAAGAACTAAATTAAGTAACTGAGACCAGTTCTTGCGATCCGGACGCATAAGCTTCTATAGAATTGTCTTGATCTCCCTGTTTGAACATTCAGCTAAGCCATTGGACTGTGAGTGGTAAGGTGAAGCAACACGATGTTCAATACAGAATTCCTGAGTTAGCTTCTTCACCTCTCTGTTTATGAAATGACTACCCCCGTCAGATATTATAATCTTGGGGATCTCAAACCTGCTATGTTGTGATCTCTCAAAAATCGAGAGACAGTCCTACTATCGGCTGTTCAAGTGGGGATAGCCTCCACACAGCGACTTACATAATCGACAGCAAGCAGTATATATATATTCATAACCCTGGCTATTGGGGAAATGGGCCCATAAATTCGATGCCCCATGCGTCGAAGACGTCTGATATCTGAATAACTTTCAGAGGCATCGTGTATCTCATTCATACGGTTCCGCCCATCTTCTGATAGTCAGTGCAGCGTTTGACATAATCATCTGCATCTTTGAATAGTGTCGGCCACCAGGGGTCACTCTAAAGAACTTTTGTTGTCGTTCGTCTGTCTGAATGTTGTCCTCCAGAATCTTGGTCATGGCATAAGACGAGGACACTTGGAACTTCTTCCTGAGGAATGCACCTTCTCCAGATAAAGTCTGCCCCCTCACGAAATAAGTGTGGATCCTCCCATTGGTAGAAATGGATTTTAGATAAGAATTTGTCTATTTTCAACTTCGGTCAATCCTGTCGGATTTTCTTAGTCCCGATATAATTAACAATGTCTGCATACCATGAAAGCGAGGTGACTAACACAATTGCCTCATCTGGAAAGGTCTATATGATTGGTTGCAGACTCCTCTCAGGAGATTCCGGCTCAGGAAGCCTTGATAAATGATCGGTACCACATTCTTTACTCCAGGCTTATCTCTAATTTCAAGGTCAAATTCCTGGATGAGAAGAATCCAGGCATGGTTTGGCGTCCTTCTTCTGCTGTAGATACAGGATGGTCGAATGGTCAGTGTAGATGATCACTTTGGATCCGAGAAGATAGGATCTGAACTTCTCCAAGGTAAAGACTACTGTTAGTAGCTCCTTTTAGGTGATAGTGTAGTTCCGCTGGGCTTCATCGAGCATTCGGCTAGTGTAGTGAATTGGGAATGGTACAATATCTTTCCTCTATCCAAATACATCACCAAAGGCATAATCTGACGCATCGGCCATTATCTCAAAAGGTTGAGTCCAGATCGGTGGCTGCAAGACAAGGGTCTGCGTGATAAGTTCTTTCAGCTGATTGAAGGCAAGGAGCACACGATCATCTACAATGAATTCATTCTCCTTGCCGAGCAACTCAGACAATGGTCTGGCCAATTTGTTGAAATCTTTGATGAATCGTCAGTAAAAACTGACATGGCTTAAGAATGAACTGACTTTCTTGATGGCTATAGGTGGCTCAAGTTTAGAAATCACCTTCACATTGGTTGTGTCAACCTCCATGCCACGTTTAGAAACAACGTGACCCAGCATGATTCCTTCGGTCACCATGGAGTTGCTTTTCTCCCTCGAGAGCACTAGATTTACTTCGCAGCACCTCCGTAAGACTCGGTCTAAATAATCTAGGCAATGATCGAATGAATCCCCGTATACAGAAAAGTCATCCATAAATACCTCAAGAAAGTTGCCCACCATGTCGGCAAAAACTGCTAGCATACACCTTTGAAATGCGGCTGGGGCATTGCAAAGCCCAAACAGCATCTGTCTGAAGGCATAAGTACCAAAAGGACAGGTGAACGTGGTCTTATCTTGGTCTTCAGAAGCAATAGCAACTTGGTTATACCTAGAGTATCCATCCAAGAAGCAGAAGTATTCCTTCACGGCTAATCTCTCCAAGATCTGGTCGATGAAGGGTAAAAGAAAGTGGTCCTTCTTAATCATGAGATTAAGTCTTCTGTAGTCCATGCATACTCGCCATGAAGTGGGTACTCGGGTTGCGATCTCCTCTCCCTTTTCATTCTTTACAATGGTCATCCCTGATTTCTCTGACACCACATATAGAGGGCTCACCCATTTAGTGTCGGAGATGGGATAAATAAATCTCGCATCACACTATTTCTAGATTTCTTTCATAACAACCTCCCGTAGATTAGGATTCAATCTTCTCTGAAGTTCTCGAGAGGGCTTGTAATCTTCCTTCAGGAAAATGCGATGAGAGCATAATGATGGATTGATAACATGGAGATCCGCAGTTCACCAACCAATCACCTTTCGGTTGCGTTCAAGAACCTCCATCAGACGAGATTCTTGGTCTGTGATCAGATGCGCATTGATAATGACCGGGTACATGTTAGGTCCGCCCGCAAGAAAAGCATATTTCATATTGGAGGGCAAGGGTATCAACTGTGGCAGGGTTGGATCTGCTTCAGAAGTGACTTCAGCTACTAATTTAGGTGATGATTCTTTCATTTGTTCAGCATCCACCATGCTCTGTTCTGCCTCTTCATTCATGTCTTAACAGAATGTTTCAATAATTTCCTCTTCATCACAAGATTCTTCAATAATTTGCTCTTGATCTTGAAGGCACATCACTCCCACGGAAGTTTCATCCAGCGTGTCAGCAAACACCTCATCCTGATCGATAAGGAGAAATTCGACTGCGGTCTCCAATCCCTCCTCAGGGCAGAGGAGTTCATGGATCTCATTGTCATCTAAGAATAGGTTGGTGTCTTAAATTTCTGCTAGAAAGTCGCAGTCTTCCAAACACTCAATCACCCTTGTGCATGATGCAGATGTTCCTTCTGGTGGTGCTACGTCGGACAGGGTCTCTACTTTGATTATTTCGCTGCCAGCGCAAAAAGTAATTTCTCCAGTCCTATAATTCAGCACTGCATTCGACATTCGCATGAATGGTCATCCAAGTATTATTGGGGATAGGAGCAACGGAGCAGGGACGTCCATATCTAGTACCACAAAATCGGTCGGGAACTGCTTCCACTGAATCATGACTATTACGTCCTCCAAGAGGCCCCTAGGCCGCTTGAGTGATTTGTCTAAGAACTGCAGAATCATCTTTGTCGGTTTGAGTGGTCCTAGCCTAAATTCTATAAGCAGTGAGGCTGGCATCAGGTTGACAGAAGATCCGTTGTCGAGCAGTGTGCGTTCAAACTCTTGATTAAACATCTGACAACGCACAAGAGGTGCTCCCATATCTGGCTTCTTATCTGAGAGGTTGTTGATGGCATTAACTGTGGCCATTGTGAGGATGTGCTTTTCAGACTTTCCACCTTTATTCCTGGAGTTATGAGGGTGAGGCATGTGCTTGGTCGTGTATGCATCTTTCAATCCTTTCTTTACGGCTAGCATGTACTCAAGATCTTTCATCAATGGCATGTTCAACACCAGATTCTAAATAATCTCAATGATGACAGGATTTGACAAAGTACTTTTCAAAATTTTCATTTTTTGGGTTTTTGCCTTGCTTCTGGGAAAGGAATATTTATAGAATCTCCCACAATGTCATTCAAAATAGTGTTCATTTTATTGTTTACAGGGAGATGGCAAAAAGTAATTGAATCGTCTACAAGGTGTGGACCAAAAACGGTAGACTCGGCTTCAATTACTGGCGTTGGACTCGCTGCAGGTGCAAGATTCCTTCTGTCTGGAGCTGGCTCTGTAGCAGGTGCAGACGTCTCCAATGCTGGCCTATCTCCACCGCGGTTGCTGCTATCTTTTTGTATTTTGTTGTTTTCTTCAATTTTTGTTTTTTTTATTGGAGGTGCTGCTTCAAAAATGCTTCTTGGACCTTGCATCGGTCGGGCTGACGATTCCCCGTCATATGCAAGATGTTTTCCCTTCACCATTGCCGATGGCTTGAGTGTCCTACCGCTCTTGAGAGTAATGGCATTAGATAAAAAGCAATTTAATTCACCTTAATCGGGTTGGACACTAGCGGCTACCTGCTCCTTGCGACGGAAATTGTTCGGGTTATCTTCGACTTGAGGTGGGATTGTTGTTTTCGCAGTCGTCAAGTCGTCGATCTTCTAGCTCATCTCAGCCTTATTCCTCATCAATTATTCGAGGCAGGCAAGGGTAGGGTTGACCGGTACAATATCAGATGAGTCCCCCTGCTGGGGCCTAGGGTGTTGGTATGAAGGGTGAGATTGTGACTGGTAACCCTGTGAGAATTAGTAAGGAGGAGGGTTGGAGGAATACTGTGAATTCTGTTGGTGATACAGAGCATCGGTTGCTGATGATATCCTTGATCGCGATATCTGGACTGCTAAGGGTCGTCCTAATAATTTTTCCTCCAGTGTTACCCTGAGACGGAGGCTGGTACTAATACAAGGGATGGAAGGGTCTCCCACCCTGCTGCAGCTGGTCATAGGGCATGTTGCCCATGTTCTGACCCTGAGATTGTCCCTGAGGACGTGTCAGATGCACTTCATTGTTCCATACACCATTGATTTCCTGGATCAGTGGCGGGGATGGAGAGAGCTGCTCGAAGTAAGTTGGCTGGGACTCTGGCTGATATACAACCATCTGTGTCTGAGGCTGCGGGGGATGCTCCAGAACCTGCATGTAATACACGTGCTGAATAGGCTGGGGTTGCGGTGGAGTTGGCTAAGTGGTTTGTTGCAGTGTAGGCTCCTTCTTCTCAGTAGACGGCTTGACAGTGGGAGACACAGCGTTGCACATGTTGGTGTTTAGGGCACGAACGAGCTGCTCCAGCTACTGGGAAATCATGTCGAACTTTTCCAAGCCTTGGGTCCTTTTCTTTATCACTTATAATTTTTTGAGGTCCTGCGACCTCTTCTCGATGATGTCCACCTTAGACAGATGGCTCCCTATGATGCTCAAGTTGGAGCTATCATCCTTGTCTTCGATGTGAGTAGCCATGTTCACAGGCTTGCTGATGGCGGTTGACACCTTCATGTATGCTCGGGACGAGGATTGAGAGGCTTCTCCTTCAGCCATTTCCTCGAAGACGTTCCATACTACGTCCTCGTCCTTTTTAAAATGGGAACCATCGCAAGCGGCATCGACGAACTTTTGGCTCTGAAGTGTAGGCCCACCAAAGAAGTGTTGTACAAGACTGGTCTTTGGTATTTTGTGGTAGGGACACTTCTCTTAGAGATCCTTGAATCTCTTCCATGCTTCATGGATAGTTTCATGGGGTTGCTGGCAAAAACTGGAGATACGGGCACGCATCTGATTCAGTCGACTGAGAGGGTAGAACTTATGGAGAAATGCAGACTTCAGCTCCTCCCAGGTCGTGACTACCTTCCCTAGGTGGTCGACCTATTATAGGGCCTTATCTTGAAGGTTGAAGGGAAAGGCGGTCATCTTGACTACCCCCTAAGGAATTCAGGGTAGTGAGCAGTAGCACAATTGTGGTCGAACTTCTTAAGATGAATGTATGGCTCCTCAGTGGTATTCCCATGGAATGTGTGAAGTAGAGACAGAAACTACGGCTTCAGCTCGAAGTGGACATGGATTCGTGGAATTTGAATCCATTCAGTGATACGGCCTGCTCTAGGATTGTATGTCTGCTTTAGCGTCAGCTTCGGTTGTTGAGGGTATGCATCCACTCTATCAAATTCTGGCCCTCCCACTGAGAGCTCATCTCTGACACCGGCATAGTTGAACTCTTGGTCTGGATTTGGCTCATCCTATCTACTACCATCTCTTGCATCGTCCCTCCTCCTCAGATCATTCAGTATCTCTTGGAAGGCGGTCTAGGCCAGGGCTTGGTTAGTCAACTGTTGTTGGATTGCTTGTATGGACGCCAGCAGTTGACTGTTACATCATTCTACGTGGTGTACTGCCCTTCCCCAACGTTGGCTTCAGCTTCAGGTTAGGGCTATGGTCCCTTTCCTCTTCCACCGACCATCTCAAATTCTGCTTGACTTGCTGGCTCAAACTCGGGATCTCGGTCTGCACATGGAAGAATGCCCTGATCAGTCTAAAATGCAGCACCAGATGGAGAGAAATATTCTATGTTAAGGTCAACGCAAAACTTTGTTAAGGACAACGATGTATAAGGAGTAAAATCAATGGCCATCCAAAACGTACAGAGTTCGAGACAAGAGTGATCCCGATTTATTGAAGAAGATGGGGAGTCTGGAGATCAGTTCACGGAGTTCGAACCACGTTCTTAGGAATCGCCCCGAATTATTAGAGAAGGCGAGCGGATGGAACTGATGTGGGTGTTGATAGAGTCTCAATTAAATTGTCCAAGCATCGCCATCTCGAAGATCAAGCAAAAGATTGATGTGGATGAAAGATACGGAGGTCAACGAGAAACAAAAGGAGCGTAAAACAGTAGAAGGCTCCCAATGAGCAAGGGTCAAATGAAAGGAGAGCAAAATGGCGTAAAGGTGCGATGTTTTTGATCTTGACCTTAATGATACCAATCAATCAAACCTCAAAGCAATAGATTCACCAACTCGACCCATGAAGACGTGAAGGTTCGTCAATTATCTTTGTGAGTTTTAGATTTGATTTCAGGCAATTATCTTGTAACGAGTCCTTAGAACGCAACGCTTTAGGAGAGAGAGAGTACTGCCATAAAGGTATCCAGTACTTGTCATCCTCCTTTGTAACATGTAGTCTGCACTTTTTGAGGTCCTTGTAACCCTTCCAGGATCCCTACTCAGCCAAAGAAATAGAAGGAGGAAACCGATAGGCGAAACTAATACTTCAGAACTCGCTCGCAACAGAATCACCCGTGAACGTGCAAGAACCTACTCGGACACAAGACGATAAGATAGACACCCCCGTGAAGGTGTGGCCTATGCTCGATACTTCGGACAAGGTCAATGCTCTACAAAATAGAGATTCATCAATGCCGGCCAAGCCCGACTCGTCCACGTACGATAGAAGCGCCAATACTTCGGAAATCCAGGCGATACACAAGGCAGCCACAGATTGGGTTTTAGGCTCTAATCTTTACGACGTCCCTCACCTCACTGGGAAGGAAACCTTCCTATGCAACCTGAATACAAATGAGGGCTTTACCCACCCTGAGGAAACGAGTCCAATTAATTAATTTTATTTAGGTCAAGTATTTTTAGCAGACCCTTTTTAAATTTTTTTGTGTTATCACTTGCTTTGAGTAGATTCAATACAAGAGCCTAACATTTTGGTGTTTTCTTTTTTTCCTATTTGATCCAAAAACAGAGGGAGAAGATAGGAAAAGCAATGTAAGGCGTCACTAAGATGGAAATCTTGTGAGCAATGCGAGCCCGAGGCAAACCATTCCTGTAATAAATGTTATTGTACTATCTAAGGAGATAGATAGAGGACTCATCAAGCATCATCAAATGATTGTTAGGTGATGATCTCCAGCCTGATTAGGAGATGGAAATCCTTGCTTGTTAGGCTGATATCTGACTGAACTCTTAATGCAGGTCCTCTGCATGGGAATAATGATTCAGATGTGTCAAATTAGTTGAGTCAATGGGTTGATTTACTGAGATCGAGATAACCAAAGATCTATGTTGAATACTATCACAATATAGGCGTACATCCTCTGACCGGAGATAGATGTGTTGCTATATGTTTGAGTATGTACATTTGGCAGACCAATAGGTTGATGACCTAACCAAGGTCTATACACTAGCGAGCTGGTGTGCATGTAAGGGCATATGAGTAATACGATCTCTCAAAGGGATCATACAGGTTCACTTGTGAACCGGGAGACATGATCTCGCTCATGAGGTATTGGGACTGATCAAATTCCATGCATGGTCGTCATGCTTTGGAAGCATGACATGAATTTGAAGGTAAGATATATGCTTTGTGAAAGCGTATGATCTATACCAAATCCCAATGACCAAGATTGAGAAACTTAGTGATCAAACCCTGAAGATGATAGTGTAAAACTGATCTATCTTCAAGATGATCATAGGTCTTCCAGTATGCAGGATGTACATGTATTAGGAGTACCTGAGGGTGATTTGATCATAAAGGATTGTATAACCATAACCCTTCCATTCCGAGGGAGTGATGAAACAGGTCTGGATTTTAGTGACTCCTCTCAGTAGAGAAGTAACCTAATTTTAATCCTTGTATTGGACATTGATCTGAATGAGATTCGGAAGCAATGAGAATATTAGGTTTACGGCCTTGATTTAATCAAGAATCTATGAGAGGTCCATGGGATCTGGATTTGAGATGTGATCTCAATACCCAAGTCACTATACGTGGAACAATACAATCGCCCTGTCCTTATCTCCTAGTATCTGAGGAGAAATCGCATTATTCTTGAAGGGTTCAAGAATAATTCCATAGATCTAAGCATTGAGAAATTGATGATTAAATGTGATTTAATTATCTTGATGTGTGTGAAAATTATCCAATATAATTAAATGTGATTTAATTATTATGGATAAGAATAATGTGGATAGAAATATCCAATTATTCATAATATATTATAAATGTCATTTATAATGCATTAGAGAGAGCTAACTATAATTTATATTTGTTGATTAATTATTAATGTGTATGGGATACACATTGTTTAATTAATTAAAAATGTAAATTATATTTTGTTTTGGGTTGTGAATGTGATTCATAATTTTCCAATAGCAAGATTACAATATTCTCAAAATTAATTGTGAATTATTTTTGGAGAATAAATGACAACAAAAGTTGTTGAATTAAATAATGGAGAATTTCATGGAGATATGCAATCTCATGGGATTTCATGAGATTGCCCCACTTGGAAATAAGTGGATGGCTACCAAGTCCTACTTGGGATTGGTGGTCGTACACTATATTCCAATGGGAGATGAGATCTCCATGGAATTTGCCTCCTTATTTGATTGGTTTAGTTTTAGGATTGATGTATATTTGATTTGTGAAATATATTTGATCAAAAATTAAACTATTAGTTGTTGGTTTTTACCAACAACAATCTTGACCATTGGATTAGACATAAATCAATCTCATCCATTTATTTTATATGTCCCATGGATTGAGATTAATGGATCCTAAAACCCTATAAATAGAGAGGCATACCATGCTCTCTTTTACATGTTTTAGGAAGCATATCTCTCTCTCTCTTTCTATCCCCACACGCCAACTCTCTCTCCCTCTCCTTGGTGGCCATCCACCAAACCCTAAGGGAGATCTTCGTCGTCGCCTACGCCACTGCACCGCCGCTTCAACATTCTTCGGTTCTCCGTCTTCTTGGAGTGCTACGCTCGCGAAGAAGATGTTCGATCTTGTACGACAAGATTAGGAGATCACCGTGCTTGGATCAACTTGTTGGATTGTGAGGATCACGTGACTCATCCCCGCGCTCGCATGCTTCTTCTCCAATGATCGGACTTGAGACATGAGGTTTCTTCTCGTAGAGACACGATCAACCAAGATTCAAGAGGTATTCCTTTATACTTGTTGTAGTTATAGAAGAAATGATACGAGAATCATTCTTGGATCATGTGATTTCATCGCATGAAAAATTTTAAATTCCGATGCACCGAACTACTAGTACGACTAGTCGTTCTTCGTCATATTCGATACGACGCTCACGCTTCCATGATGCGCTTGAGGATTATTCCATATCCTTCAAGTGGTATCAGAACCTTAGATCGAAGGTTTTGGATACTATCCGCAATCCTAGGACGACTTGGGTTCGTAGAGGTCGCGAAAGTTTTTGTCGCATTTGATTTTCGCACTTTTGTTAAGTGAATAAATTCGGCCCTGTTTAAATTATTTAAACACGAATTAATCACTTGTATTTTATTCCCCATTAAATAAGGAAACCATAGGATCTGAGTTTACATAATTTGGATTCTGTTTACTCGAGATATGGTTGTTTTAATGAACATGTATATACTGTTGCGGGAACTGCAAATCTTAACATGATTAATGAGTTAATTAATATTTTGATCTGCATTGAAATCCGTGAAATGTCTCTTAGATTCGGTTCTAAATCAAATTAGCAATCTTTGAAAATTGCTTTTGTCTAATTTGGATTTAAATTGATTGAGATATGTTAATTTTAGTAAGTAGGGGTCACTGCTGAAATTACAGTCCTAATCAAGAACGATGTGATTGTCAATTAATGGTATTAATTGTTAATTTTAAGAAATAATTATGGAAAATATTTGAGAAATATTGGAAGATGATTATTTCTTTAATTGACTTGGACTCAACAAATAAATTGATTATATTTGATCTAGATCATAATTGGAAACACAATCATCAAACTTCTTGCTTGAATAGGATTGGAATTTGTCTAGCAAATTTCCTTATAATCAAAAATATTTTGATTATTACTATATGGTAATATCGGTTGAAGAACCGATGATCATCTCAAGTATAAATTGATCTATTTGGCATTATCCTTTCCCGAGGCGGATATGGTGTCTAGTCGGAGATCGTTGGGGTAGCGGCTTGCAACGTATGTGGTCCGTCCCACTCTCGTCGGTACTGGCCATGACAGCAGATAGGGACTTGATAATGCCAAAGAAATCAAGATGTATTTTCTAATTATTGAAATTCGAATTAATACGTACTTTGAGAATAATACCATATATATATTCAGGTAAAACAATCAAGTTTGTTGACTGAATTAGATTGATAATTAATTTAATATGAATGAATTAATTATGTCCAATTAAAACACTCTATTATGAATAGAGTTGTTGATTCCCTTGTAAGAATTAATTAAATGAATATGATTCATAATAATTAATTAAAATTTGAATATGAAATGGAGGATCACACAAGTGACATCCATAGTCTCCCATCAAGGCGAAGGGTTTCGTCGCCAGATATTATATGTAGGAGACGCCTGTCCGAAGTGACAGCTCCTGCATATGATCTATTTGGATTGGGCTCGTCGCTTCTCGAAAGAGTAAGGACGTATGCGTAGTGACCCCAATATCGGGTCCTCATATTATTGGGGTGATATTGGATTGTGCATAGCAAGTTGTATTCCTATTGACGGTTGGTTCAATTAATGACGGGTCAACATCACCTTAGGAGTGGTGGGCCTGTGTATTAAAGACCGAATTGGAAAATGAGTTGGACTTGCAAGGCGGAATGTGTTCCCACTTCTCTTTATTGGAGTCATAGGTTCTCATATTATTGGGATATGACAAAGATAAAGAGGAGATCCCAGTTCTTGCTTGAGATATAGTGGTAAGTATATCTCTTACTTTGAAAGTAATTAAGGGAATAAACTTTCATAGTTGACAGAGCAAGACTAATTTGATTAAAAAATACCTTAATCAAATATCATAAATTGAATGTATGATTATATATTCTAATATAGTGCATTCTTAATTTCAGAAAATGTAGTCCATGAACCCACTAAGCAGGCTTCTGGAGGTCAACCAGTTGACTGATCGAATTACTCGGATTGGATCCGTAATTTGGAGCTTGTACTCTCGGCTGAGCGCATAAGTTATGTTCTCTCAGAAGACAAGCATGAAAATCCTAAATCAAATGAAGAAAAAGCATACAATGACAAGTATGATGAAGATCATGTCTTGGCTATATGCTATATCTTGGGTTTTCTCTCCAATGTTCTTCAGAAACAACATGTGGAGATGAGTACTTGCTAGGAGATAATGCAGAATCTGAAAGATATGTTTGGTGACATTAATCACACCCAGCGATACAACGTTATGAAAGAACTCGTTCACTGCAAGATGCAGGAAGGAACTTTGGTCAGTGAACATGTACTCAAAATGTTTGGGTACTTGTCGGAGCTGGAGACTCTTGGGCCAACCATGGATGCAGACACGTAATCCGATTTCATTATGTTGTCATTGCTCAAGTCTTTCAATAATTTTGTGGTTTCATTCCACATGAACAAGCTGGAATTGACAAAGCTGGGCTTCTTGCTGCATTAAAGTCTACAGAAGACGTAATGAAGAAAGATGGTCCCGCTGGCAGTGCAATGGTTGCACAAGTCAGAGGGAAGCGCGGTCGGAAGTAAGGTTCTCGGAAGGGCCTGACCTAGAAGAGAAAGAAGAAGAGACAAGGTGTTGGCTCATCTTCCAATGCATCCACTCTAATGGCGTCGAAGAAAACCGACGTCTGTCACCATTGCAAGAAGCCGGGGCACTGGAGGCGTAATTGCCCGGATTACCTGAAGTCGGTCGACAAAGGTAAAGCCCCAGCAGGTATGAAATTTACTTTTATCATTGAAACCAATTTTCTCGTTGGACGAGAAGGAAGTTGGGCTGTTGATTCTGGTTCTTATGTTCATGTATGCAATTTGTTGCATTTGTTTCAGGAAACTAGAAAACTTGAAGAAGGGTATATAGTCATCCAGATAGGATCTGATGCAAGTGTTGCAGCAATCGCCGTCGTGACTTGTCGACTATCATTATCTAGTGGTAGAGTCCTAGTACTTAAAGAGTGTCTTTATGTACCTGAAGTCGGGAGGAATTTGATATATGTATCTAAGCTAGTTAGAAGTGGATATTCATTACTTTTCTGTAATAAATTAGTCATAAATCATTATGATAAATATATTGCAGATGGTATTTTGACTTCTAGTGGTCTCTATGAACTGTGCATTAATGAGCATGTCATGAATGTTACAACCACTAATAAAAACCCTAAAAGATCCAGGGAGAATAAAAATCATTCAAATATGATTTGGCATCAAAGGCTTGGTCATTTATCTGTTGATAGGATCAATAGATTGATAAAGGATGGACCTTTGGATTTTCTACAGGTTCAATCTTTACCTACCTGTGAACATTGTATTCGAGGTAAAGTGACTAGGATGCCTTTCCGTAACAAGGTTACAAGATGCGAAGGTATTATTGACCTAATACATATCGATGTATGTGGTCCCTTCAGTACCGCGACTCGAAATGGATGTTGATATTATTTGACGTTTATTGATGACCATTCATGATACAGGTTTGTCTTCCTATTATGTCATAAATCTAAAACCTTTGAAAAGTTCAAAGAATTCAAGGCTTTGGTTGAGAACCAAACCGATAGGAAGATTAAATGAATTCGATCTGATCGAGGTGACGAGTACCTCTTAGATGAATTCCAATAATACCTTAAAGAGAATGAAATTGTCTCCAATCTCACTACTCCTTGAACTCCCCAACTTAATGGTGTTGCTGAAAGACGCAACAGTACCATCATGGATATGGTCCGTTCAATGATGAGCAAAGCACATTTACCACTTAGTTTCTGGGGATATGTAGTAGAGACTACAATATATATCCTGAATAAGATTCCTAGCAAATATGTACCTAAGACTCCTCGTGAGCTCTGGTATGGAACCAAACCTAGTGTTAATCACTTGAGGGTTTGGGGTTGCTTGGTTCATGAGAAGAACGTTAACGCAAGTAATCTAGAATCTCGCACTCGTGAGTGTTACTTCATTGGGTATGTTAAAGATGGTATTGGATACCAGCTCTATGACCCTGAGACCCAAAAGGTTTTTGTCTCTAGAGATGTGAAATTATTGGAGGATGATTTCCTTAAAGGTCAAGACAAAAGTGAAGTAGAGGAACTCATAGAATCTCCTGAGGATTCTGAGCTTCCTAGACCAGAAATTGAAGAAGTAAATAAAGATGAAACATCCATACCTCTTCGAAGGTGTTCGAGGGTGGTTGCACCACTTTAAAGGTATGGATTCCATGTGTCAAGTGAAACTGACAATGATCCTACTTCATTTGAGGAAGCACTTGCGGATCATGACACGGATAGATGGATGCTAGTAATGAAGTCAGAAATTGACTCCATGCATAAGAATGGTGTATGGACCCTAGAGGATCCACCTAAAGGGGTAAAACCCATTGGGTGTAAATGGATATTCAAGAGAAAAAGGGGACCTGATGGGAAAGTAGAGACTTTCAAGGCACGGCTCGTATCCAAGGGCTACACACAGAGAGAAGGCATCGACTACGATGAGACATTCTCCCCTGTGGCTATGCTTAAATCCATGAGGACACTGCTAGCTATAGCTGTATATCTTGACTACGAAATCTGACAGATGGACGTCAAGACGGCTTTCCACAATGGTTACCTCGAGGAGGATATCTATATGGAGCAGCCCCAGGCCTTCATAACTGAGGATGGCAAAGTATGCAAGATGAAGAAATCCATCTATGGGCTTAAGCAAGCTTCTCGTAGCTGGAACATCAGATTTGACGAAACCATAAAGAGTTATGATTTTGTGCAGAATCCTAATGAACCTTGTGTGTACAAGAAGCTTAGTGGGAGCGCCATTGTATTCGTCGTGCTTTACGTAGATGACATCCTTATCATTGGGAATGATACAGGGATGATGACCAGTGTGAATATTTGGCTATCCCATACCTTTGAGATGAAAGATCTTGAAGAAGCCTCTTACATCTTAGGCCTGAAGTTGTTCAGAAACCGAGAAAAGAGGATATTGGGATTTTCACAACATGGTTATATTAAGAAGACTCTTGAATGATTCTGCATGGATAGTTCCAAGAAAGGATTCCAACCCTTAAGACATGGTATCCACCTGTCCAAAGGAATGGCTCCTCAAACTGTTGAGGAAAAGAAAGCCATGGTTGGATGCCCTTATGCATCAGCTGTAGGAAGCTTAATGTATGCCATGATGTGTACTAGGCCAGATATCTGTCATGTAGTGGGAGTGGTAAGTCGTTACCAATCCTGCTATGGAGAACAACACTGGAATGCAACAAAGAACATATTCAAATATCTAAGACGGACGCAAGATTACATCTTGGTCAATGGAGATGATGATCTCCAAGTCTTGGGATATACGGATTCTGACTACCAATCGGTGATTGATGATCGAAAGTCGACATCAGGGTTTGTAGTCCTGTTGAGTGGTGGTGCTTTGAGCTTGAGAAGCAAGAAGCAGGACACTACAACAGATTCAACAACAGAAGCTGAATACATTGCCGCATCGGATGCTGCAGAGGATGTGTGGTTGTGTAAGTTAGTCCTAGATCTTGGCGTAGTTTCCTCTGATACTCCCATCCCGCTACTCTGTGATAACACGGGAGCCATTGCCCAGGCGAAGGAACCCAGATGGCATCAGAAGAGAAAGCACGTAGAAAGGAAATACCACATCATTTGGGAGATTCAAAAGCAAGGTGACATCATCATCACCAAGGTAGCCTCTGCCGACAACGTTGCTGATCCTCTTACCAAACCTCTGACATAGAAGGTTTTCGACCAGCTTGTAATTAGTATGCGTTTAAGGATTGTTCCTGAATGGTTCTGAGGGCTAGTGGGAGAATGTTAGCAATGTGAGCCCGAGGCGAACCATTCCTACAATAAATATTATTGTAATAAATGGTTTATCAATAAAAGTTATTGCTTATGTTTCACTCCAATTTCTGAGATTGATTGAATGAATGCACTATAAGGTCCCTCTGTACAATATGGGTTATGTACCATGGCCAACTTAATAATCATACAGCTGTTGATTCATTGATTGAATCATAGAGACTGATGCTTGGATGAATATCTAAGGAGTTAGATAGAGGACTCATCAAGCATCATCAAATGATTATTAAGTGATGATCTCCAGCCTGAGTAGGAGATGGCAATCCTTGCCCATTAGGCTGATATCTGACTGACCACTCGATGCAGGTCCTCTGTATGGGAATAGTGAATCAGAGGTGTCAGATTAGTTGAGTCAATGGGTTGATTTAACGAGTTCGAGATAACCAAAGACCTATGTTGAATACTGTCACAACATAGGCACACATCCTCTGACCGGAGATAGATGTGTTGTTATATGTCTGAGTATGTACATATGACAGACCAATAGGTTAATGACCTAACCATGGTCTATACACCGGCGAGCTGGTGTGCATGTAAGGGCATATGAGTAATACGATCTCTCAAAGGGTTCATATAGGTTCAGTTGTGAACCGGGAGACATGAGCTCACTCATGAGGTATTGGGACTGATCAAATTCCATGCATGGTCGTCATGCTTTGGAAGCATGACATGAATTTGATGGTAAGATATATGCTTTGTGAAAGCCTATGATCTATACCAAATCCCAATGACCAAGATTGAGAAACTTAGTGATCAAACCCTGAAGATGATAGTGTAAAAGTGATCTATATCTTCAAGATGATCATAAGTCTTCTAGTATGCAGGATGTACATGTATTAGGAATACCTGAGGGTGATTTGATCATAAACGATTGTATAACCATGATGCTTTCATTCCGAGGGATTTATGAAACAGGTCTGTATTTTAGTGACTCCTCTCAGTAGAGAAGTAACCTAATTTTAGTCCATGTATTGGACATTGATCTGAATGAGATTCAGATGTAATGAGAAGATTAGGTTTACGGTCTTGATTTAATCAAGCATCTATGAGAGGTCCATGGCATCTGGATTTGAGATGTGATCTCAATATCCAAGTCACTATACGCGGAACAATACAATCGCCCTGTCCTTATCTCCGAGTATCTGAGGAGAAATCGCATTATTCTTGAAGGGTTCAAGAATAATTACATAGACCTAAGCATTGAGAAATTGATTATTAAATGTGATTTAATTATCTTGATGTGTGTGGAAATTATCCAACATAATTAAATGTGATTTAATTATTATGGATAAGAATAATGTGGATAGCAATATCCAATTATTCATATTATATTATAAATGTGATCTATAATGTATAAGAGAGAGCTAATTATAATTTATTTTTGCTGATTAATTATTAATGTGTATTGGATACACATTGTTTAATTAATTGAAATGTAAATTATATTTTGTTTTGGGTTGTGAATGTGATTCACAATTTTCCAATGGCAAGATTGCAATATTCTCAAAATTAATTTTGAATTATTTTTGGAGAATAAATCATAACAAAAGTTGTTGAATTAAATAATGGAGAATTTCATGGAGATATGCAATCTCATGGGATTTCATGAGATTGCCCCACTTGGAAAAAAGTGGACGCTGCCAAGTCCTACTTGGGATTGGTGGTCGTCCACTATATTCCAATGGGAGATGAGATCTCCATGGAATTTGCCTCCTTATTTGATAGGTTTAGTTTTAGGATTGATGTATATTTTATTTGTCAAATACATTTGATCAAAAATTAAACTATTAGTTGTTGGTTTTTACCAACAATAATCTTGACCATTGAAATAGACATAAATCAATCTCATCCATTGATTTTATATGTCCCATGGATTGAGATCCATGCATCCTAAAACCCTATAAATAGAGAGGCATACCATGCTCTCTTGTACATGTTTTTGGAAGCATATCTCTCTCTCTCTCTTTCTCTCCCCACACGCCAACTCTCTCTCCCTCTCCTTGGTGGTCGTCCACCAAACCCTAAGGGAGATCTTCGTCATTGCCTACGCCACCGTACCGTCGCTTCGACGTTCTTTGGTTCTTCTTCTTGGATTGCTATGCTCGTGAAGAATACGTTCGATCTCGTACGATGAGATCAGGAGATCACTGTGCTTAAATCAACTTGTTGGATTGCGAGGATCATGCGACTCATCCCCGCGCTCGCAAGCTTCTTCTCCAACGATCGGACTTGAGACAGGAGGTCTCTTCTTGTAGAGACTCGATCAACCACGCTTCAAGAGGTATTCCTATATACTTGTCGTGGTTAGGCTATAGATAAAATGATCCGAGAATCGTTCTTGGATCATGTGGTTTCATCGCATGAAAAATTTTAAATTCTGCTGCACCGAACAACTAGTACGACTAGTCATTCTTCGTTGTATTCGATACGACACTCACGCTTCTGTAATGCGCTTGAGGATAATTCCATATCCTTCAAATCTCACCTTAGTGCCTAAATGATGAATGCTCAGTTAGAAGAATTACAGTGCCTACTAGCTCTCTTCATGCGGGATGCAAAACAAGAATTTTAAACCTATGCTAAATGTCGATATGCACACGGAAATCGTCCTAAGCACGAAATTGTTGCACGTGAAGAACCAAATGTTAAGTACTCGGAATGAAGCCTAAGTCCGGTCTCTGATGCTGATCGGTGTCCACCATAACGGATCCTGCTAGCGTTGTATACGACCTCTAGTGGCACGCGGCTTCAAGACTGAGTACTATAGCAATTAATTACTTCTAAGTCCAAACGTCAAGACTATAGGTGCATGCAAAGGTTCTTAAGTGTTTGGCCTTAGAGTACACGATCAAGCACGCTTAAAGATTAAGGGCTCACTCCATAAAATAAAGAAAACAAAAATCATAAAACAAAATAAAAAAATACGATGATAACACAGCAAAAAGGCAGTGAGCCCCCAAGTGAACAAACACTTGGAAATTGGGCCCGAATGTCCAAAGTTCGGTGTAATTGTATTAATAAAATTTTATAATCAATAGTCTCTCTCTCACAAAAAATGAAAAACCTAGCTATCCTCACTCTCTCTAGCTTTTCCTGCTCTCTACTGCCAGCTAGGGTAGAATAGCTGGTTCCGCTTCCCAAGGTTGCGTAAGATCACCTAGGCAGTCCTCCTCGGTCGGTGGTCCCTCCCAAGAAAACAAGAAAGAGACGTCAGACAGTTCTCAATAAATTATACAATAGAAAGACAAAATCAAAAATGGCTGAGCAAATAAAAAGACAAAGGTCAACTCTACAAGCCGATGCTCCCCGGCAACGGCGCCATTTGAAAAATGGGAAGACGGGGTCGCTAAGTAATGGCCTGCCAAATCAGGCTCACTGTCACTGAGGCGACTACTAAAACCTTCTTGTTGATCAACCATTAACCCACACAAATATTTAGGTAATTAAAAGCAAGAGTTCAAATTTATTATACCCTACTAAGAGTGTACAATGGCAAGCAAGTAGGGGTCGAACACAAGAAGCAAGGCATAGAGCAAGCTAGATAAAAATATCGCGCACCCAAGATCTTTTCACACACTTAGCCAAATTACAACTTTTTGTAAGCTTTTTATTTTATATATTTTTAATTTAATTTCTAATTTTATATTTTTATGATTTCTTTTTTATTTTCTGATTTTTTTAAATTTTTAATTTCTTTTATCCTTTTGAATGATAAAATAAAGTACTTATACAATATAAGAAAAGAGAGATAAGGGATTTACAAAAATGTGTAAGAAAATAAGCAAAATTCAGAAAATAAAATACTTTTGTGCTCTTTATATTTTTTGATGTTTTAGGTTTTTTTGTTTTTTCTAGATTTTTCCCAGTTTTTTGGGTATTTTTAAATTCAAAAATACTGAAAACAGTGAACAAAATAAAAAGCCGAAACTAAAATAAAGAAATAAAATACAAAACAAAGCAAAAATTCTTGAAATTATTTTATATTAAAGATAATAAAATAGAGAAAATTTAGAAACATAGATTATATTTTTAAGATTTTTTAGAGTTTTTAATATTTTTATGAAGGTTTTTGGGGTTTTATAATTTTTAGGAGTTTTCCTTTACATTTTTTAGTGATTTTTGGTCTGAATATAAAAGAAACTAAAATACACAAAATATAAATTTTTTTGGAATTTTTCAAAAGGTTTTTGTAATTTTTATGTATTTTTTAATGCAAACAGAGATGAAAATGCATGTTTTTAAATTTTTATAAATAATAAAATGCAATAAAAATGTAAAATAAAAATATGGCGTGGTAGGGAATGCAACAAGAACCTATGATAATTTTCAGGGATTTTTTTCGAATGCATGAAATAATTAAAAGAAACAAAAAGAAAATGCATGCTAGTAGGGGTATTATAGTAATTATCCAGTAGTCCATGGGCAACAATGCAATTTTCCCAAAAATATTAAATGTACTCAAAAAGTTTCTAGACCAAATATAAATACACAATGATGCAGGCCCTTCCCCACAAATTTGCTAAAAACACGTGCTAGAGCACACACGCCTATGAGGGATGGGTTAGCAATTAACAAAAACCTAGGGGTTGAAGCACAAAATATCCCAAAAATATTATAACATTAAAGAAATGTTTGAGGTCTATTTAGAAATACAATAATTCCCAGGGGTCCCGGTGCAAAATGACCATGCACCTCACGTGCGCTAGTCACGTGAGGTGACGTGGACAAGGACCTTCTGCAAATAAGTAAACGTTGGGAGTTGAAATGTAAAATTTACAAAATAAATAAAATAGCAAATGAAAGTTTTAGTCTTAATAAATAAATACAAAAAATGGCTAGGGGAAGGATGCAAAATACACATGTCTAGTGTAGATCGGACGGTACAGAACATTCACTTATGCCATGTGTCACGCTCGCACGCCACGATACCCCTTCGCGTTGAGCGACTAAGATTAGATCTCCTCCAATGATCGAACGCCGGACGCGTGAGGAGATCGAATGGCTATTGGGAACCTGGGGCTGGCATTCTTGTTCTGACGGCGAAGAGAGGCCGAGGAAGAACAGGGATGATGGCCGGTGAGGGAGACCTTCTCCCCCCTCTCACTCCTCCAACATCCAGGAAAGCTCAAAATCACTGTGGAGGTTCCTGCAGGGATCTTCTATCAACTGGAGGCATCAGAAATCGATGGAGAGCAGCGGTGTTCACTCAAGGGGGCGGAGGAGCTGGAGGCCCCAGATATCTTTGGCGGGTAGTCAAAATCACCCCTAGATGCTTGTTTTAGCTCAGGACCTGCAGAAAATAGGTCAAAGGGTTGAGGGCAAGTTGCCTCGACCCCACGTGAAAGTGGTGGGATGATTGGCAGTGGTCGGAAGAACTTGAGCTCCGGCCTTGCTTGGTTAATGTGATTTCGTAGAGATTCAGATCAGATCGATGGTCTCTTTCGGCTAAATCCGACTACTGATGTCCTAAAGAATGCAAAGGATATAAAAAAGAAGAGGAAACACTCACCAAAGGTGCACCAACGGCTAGGTGGGCGGCGCACTCCGGCGAGGTGGATTCGACTCAATTCAACATTGCGAGGGCTCCTGGAAGGCGGGTTCGACACCTGCTGTCACCATGAGGAAGCTGGGCTACCTAGGGTTTGGCCTTTTGGGTGGAAGAGCGATCAAAAGGTCAAGGAAGGTTGGGGAGTTCTTTTGAATGGTTGACGAAGCGGCGGACGGAACGAGGAAGTGGCATCGATTCAGTGGCCCATTGGCCAAGGAATCATTCCCATGAGTATGAGGGATGATCGAGGAGGAAGATGTCAGAATTAATCCAAGTCGATTGATGAAAGAATCGACTTGTAAAAAGTCGAGAAAATGGGGTTGGTCCACATGGACCAACAAGGAAAAATCTTGAAAAAATATTTTGTAAAAAATCATTTTAAAATAGCAAACAAATTTATTAATTTTTGGTTATTAAATAAAAAAATATTTACTATTTTTTGAATTATTTTATTATGATTTTTATTCATTTTTTAGAGGTATAAAATTGCAAGTCCCCTTTTAAGGGCTATATAGGTATATTTATCTATATATTTTAGTGTTTTATTTTTATTTTATATATTTAATTTTATTTATTTTTTTATTATTTTATAAATTTATAACTTATTTTTATAAACTTAAATGTATTTTTATTTTATTTTTCTGATGCATTTTGTACAATTAAAATAATAGATGTATATTCTTTATAGGTATATTTATTGGTATTATACATATGCATTTTATACAAGTATTTTATTTTTGTATTTTATTTAGTATTTTATTCTGATTTTAATATACACATATATTATAAATAATATTAAGAAATAATAAAAATAAAAATTATAAAAATAATCAATAATAAATAAAATAAATATTTTAATCTGTGCAAGTATACAATAGGGGTTCAAAACCTAACTTTCAAACCGTAGCGCCACAAAATACGAAACCACCTTCATTAAATATCTTATTTAAAATTATACACGATTAAAGGCAATTTTAATAGGTTTCGAGTTTTTATTTAAGTGATACAGGTCTGGTAAGTTGGGATTCTGGAATCTTATTCAGGTCATAACTTTTTATCTGTACATTATTTTTGTATAAAATGAATTTTGTATTTTTCTATATTTATTTGTCTACAACTTTATGTACAAAGTTTCTTTATTTGAAGTATAAAAAGTTGACAAAAATAAGTCCCAAAGTGAATAAAGAATGAATTAAATAAAAGGAAATTTTATTGGTTTTGTGGCCCTTATCTCTCCTACTTTATTCCTTGTCGAACTAGTCATCGAGATGCCTAGGTCTCGAGGTTTCGGGTTATAAAATATTTGCAATATTTTATTCTTTTTCTTTTCTTTTCTTTATTCTATGATTTTTGCTTTAAAAACTGTATTTTATACAATATTTACACAAATATTCATGCATGCTAAAATGCCTAAATTAACGCTATTTATACGCATTTACTAGGGTTTTTAAGGCCAAAATGATAGAATGAAGATGATGAAACATAGATTCATCACACACTCAGATAAATGTCCAACATTTGGACTAAGATCATATTACTTCTCTATTGAAAGGAGTCACTAAAATCCGTACTTATTTCATCACTCTCTCGAAATGGAAGCGTCATGATTATACAATCGTTTAGGATCACATCACCCTCATGTATTCCAATAATTGTACATCATTCATACTAGATGATCTTGAACAAGCCTAAAGTTTTAGATCAACTTTAGTTTGTCTCCTTCAGGTTTTTATCATTAAGTTTTTATTCGATAATTGGGAGTTGGTATCGATCATATACTTTCTAAAAGCATATGTCATACCAACAAATTCTTGTCAAGCTTCCAAAACAATACAACCATGCATGGAATTTGATTGGTCCTAATATCTCATGAGTGAGCTCCTATCTTCCAATTCATGAGTGAACCTATATGATCCCTTTGAGAGATCGTTTTACTCATATACCTTGTATGCACATTATCTTGCCAGTGTATAGATCTTGATTAGGCCATCAACCTATTAGTCTACCAAATGTACATACTCAGACATATAGCGATACATATGTCTCCGATCAGAGCATGCATGTGCCTATATCGTGACAGTATATGACATAGGTCTTTATTTCAAAAGGATCAATATGTAGAATCAGAACAAGTGATTGCTGAAATTTGTGCCAAAGCATCCACTTTGAATTTGAAAGAAAGGTCCGAAAACATGTTGATTTAAAATCGGAATGAGAAATACACTGGGGAAAGTGCGCTCGACATCACGTCTCCGGGTCAAAGGCGCTCCGCAAGGGGCTAGGTGGGTCTCATTACGGCTCTCTTTACCTTCGCTTCCACTTTCTTTATAATCAGCTTTGACTAGATCGTTTCTATCACCGATCACTAGTCCAAAGGCTCATACGCTATCTTAACCTCGTTAAGTTAACTCTTTGACCTAACTTACCCGATACCTCTGAATCTCTATTCCTATGCAGAGGACCTGTATCAAGAGGTCAGTTAGATATCAACTTATAGAGAAAGATTTCCATCTCCTTCCCAAGATAGAGATCATCTCTTAACAATCATTTGATGGTGCTTCATGTGTCCTCAATCTAACTCCTTAGATATTCATTCAAGCACTGGCCTCTATGATTTAATGATTGAATCAACATTTATATGATCATTAAGATGTACATGGTAGATAACCCTAATTGTACTAAGGGACTTTATAGTGCATTCATTTATTTAGTTTCAAATAGGGAGTCAAAATAAATCAATAGCTTTTATTGATATATCAAACATTACAATAACATTTATTGTAAGTATGGTTTGCCTCAGGATCACATGGCTAACAATCTCCCACTAGCCCTCATAACCATTCAGGTACAATCCTTTAACCCATACTCATAACAACCTGGTAGGATATCTTCTATGTCAAAGGTTTGGTAAGTGGATCAACAACGTTGTCGGTAGAAGCAACCTTGGTGATGTTGATGTCACCACACTTTTGTATCTCCCGAATGATGTGGTATTTCCTTTCCACATTCTTACCCTTTCGATGCCATATGGGTTCCTTTGTCTGAGATATGGCTCTCGTGTTATCGGAGAGTGTAGGGATGGGAGTATCAAAGGAAACTATGTCAAGCTCTAGGATGAACTTATTTAACCACACCGCCTCCTTTCTAGCATCTGATGCGGCAAATGTATTCGACTTCTGTTGTTGAATCGGTTGTAGTGTCCTGCTTCTTGCTTCTCCAACTCATAACACCATGATTCAATAGGAGCACACACCATGATGTCTACTTTTGATCATCTATATCAGACTGGAAGTTAGAATCCATGCATCTTAAGACTTGGAGATCACCATATCCATAGACTAAGATGTAATCTTTCACTTGTATTAGATATTAAAAGTTGTTCTTCACTGCATTCAAGTGTTGCTCTCTAGAGAAGGATTGGTAACAGCCCACCACTCCCACTGCATGGTAGATATATGGCCTTGTGAACATCACGGCATACATCAGGCTTCCCACAACTAATGCGTAAGGGCATCCAGCCATGGCTTTCTTATCCTCAATACTTTGAGGAGCCATCCCTTTAGACATGTGGATACCATGTCTTTGAAGGATATGGTATAATCCTCAAGCGCATCACGGAAGCGTGAGCGTCGTATAGAATACGACGAAGAACGACTAGACGTACTAGTTGTTCTATGCAGTGGAATTTAAAATTTTTCATGCAATGAAATCACATGATCCAAGAACGATTCTCGGATCGTTTCATCTATAACCACAACAAGTATGAAGGAATACCTCTTGAAGCATGGTTGATCGAGTCTCTACGAAAAGAGACCTCCTGTCTCAAGTCCGATCGTCCGAGAAGAAGCTTGCAAGCGCGGGGATGAGTCGTGTGATCCTCGCAATCCAACGAGTTGATCCAAGCACCGGGAACTCCTGATCTCGTCATAATGAGATCGAGCGTCTTCCTTGCGAGCGTAGCACTCCAAGAAGATGGAGAACCGAATAATGTCGAAGCAACAGCATGGTGGCGAAGGCGACGACAAGATCTCCCTTAGGGTTTGGTGGACGGCCACCAAGGAGAGGGAGAGAGGGTTAGCGTATGGGGAGAGAAAGAGAGAGAGAGAGAGAGAGAGAGAGAGAGAGAGAGAGAGATGTGCTTCCAAAATCATGTACAAGAGAGCAAGGTATGCCTCTCTATTTATAGGATTTTATGATCCATGGATCTCAATCCATGGGACATATAAAATCAATGGATGAGATTGATTTATGTCTAATCCAATGGTCAAGATTGTTATTGGTAAAAACAAACAACTAATAGTTTATTTTGATCAAATATATTTGACAAATCAAATATACATCAATATAAAAAATAAACCAATCAAATAAGGGAGATTACCAACATGGAGATTGCCTCCTCTTGTATCATGGTGGACGACCACCAATTTCCATATTTTTTATGATGGTCGTCCACTTGATTGCAAGTGGGAGCAATCTCATGTGATTTCATGAGATAGCAAATCTCCATGGAAATCTCCTTTATTTAATCTAACTACTTTTATTGTGATTTATTCTTCAATAATAATTCATAATTAATTTTGAGAATATTATAATCTTGCCATTGGAATTTTGTGAATCACATTCACAACCCAAAACAAAATATAATTTACATTTCCAATTAATTACACAATGTGTATCAATACAGATTAATAATTAATCAACAAATATAAATTATAATTAGCTCTCTCTAATACATTATAAATCACATTTATATTATATTACGAATAATTGGATATTCCTATCCACATTATCTTTATCCATAATAATTAAATCACATTTAATTATATTGGATAATTTCCACACACATCAAGATAATTAAATCACATTTAATTATCAATTTCTTAATGCTTATATCTTATGGAATTATTCTCGAACCCTTCAAGAACAATCGATTTCTCCGCTTATACTTGGATATAAGGACAGGGCGATTGTATTTTTCCATGTATAGTGACTTGGATATTGAGATCACATCTCAAATCCAGATCCCATGGACCTCTCAAAGATGCTTGATTAAATCAAGGTCATAAACCTAATCTTCTCATTGCATCTGAATCTCATTCAGGTCAATGTCCAATATAAGGACCAAGATTAGGTTACTTCTCTACTGAGAGGAGTCACTAAAATCCAGACATGTTTCATCACTCCCTCGGAATGGAAGCATCATGGTTAAACAATCGTTTATGATCAAATCACCCTCAGGTATTCCCAATACCTGTACATCATGCATACTGGAAGACCTATGATCATCCTGAAGATATAGATCACTTTTACACTGTCATCTTCAGGGTTTGATCACTAAGTTTCTCATTCTTGGTCATTGGGATTTGGTACAGATCATATGCTTTCACAAAGCATATATCTTACCTTCAAATTCATGTCTTGCTTCCAAAGCACGACGACCAAGCATGGAATTTGATCAGTCCCAATACCTCATGAGTGAGCTCATGTCCCCCGGTTTACAAGTGAACCTGTATGATCCCTTTGAGAGATCGTATTACTCATATGTCCTTACATGCACACCAGCTCGCCGGTGTATAGACCTTGGTTAGGTCATCAACCTATTGGTCTGCCAAATGTACACACTCAGACATATAGCAACACATCTGTCTCTGGTCAGAGGATGTGTGCCTATGTTGTGACAGTATTCAACATAGGACTTTGGTTATCTCAATCTCGTTAAGTCAACCCATTGACTCAACTAATCTGATACCTCCGAATCACTATTCCCATGTAGAGGACCTGCATCAAGTGGTCGATCAGATATCAGCCTAATAAGAAAGGATTGCTATCTCCTACTCAGGCTAGAGATCATCACTTTACAATCATTTGATGATGCTTGATGAGTCCTCTATCTAACTCCTTAGATATCCATCCAAGCATCGGCCTCTATGATTCATTTAATGAATCAACAGCTGTATGATTATCAAGTTGGCCATGGTACATAACCCTTATTGTACAGAGGGACCTTATAGTGCATTCATTCAATTAATCTCAGAAAGGGGAGTGAAACATAATCAATAACTTTTATTGATAAATCATTTATAACAATAACATTTATTGTAGGAATGGTTCGCCTCAGGCTCACATTGCTAACAGTCTTAAGGAAAGGAAGCCTTTCTTGGAATTCTCCATACGGAAATGTTCCAAGATCTTCTTAATGTACCCATGTTATGACAACCCCAAAATCTATTTTTTCTTGTTTCTGAACGATTCAGATCCAAGATCTAAGAGACTTTTTTCATCTCAAAGGTATGGGATAGACAAATCTTGACATTGGCCATCAACCATATATCATTCCCAATGATAAGGAAGTCATCTACATAAAGCACGATGAACACAATGGTGCTCCCATTAAGCTTCTTGTACACACACAATTCATCAGGATTCTGAACTAAGTCATAACTCTTAATCGTTTCATCGAATCTGATGTTCCAGCTACGAGAAACTTGTTTCAGCCGATAAATGTATTTCTTCACCTTGCATACTTTACCTTCCACGATTGTGAATCCCTGAGGTTGCTCCATATAGATATTCTCCTTAAGGTACCCATTGAGGAAAGTTGTCTTGATGTCCATATGCCATATGTCATAGTCAAGATATGCAACTATAATTTGTAGTACCCTGATGAACTTCAGCATAGCCACAAGAGAGAATGTCTCATCGCAGTCGATGCCTTCTGTTGGTGCGCTTTTCACAAGTTTTTAATTAGATAAATTATGAAAAAGATGTTGCAACCCAATCAAGCATCAACAAAAAAATTTTGTTCTCAAGCAGAATTAATTACAGAAAATAATATAAGTAAGAGAATTTTGTTATTTAATTTACATGTATAGCAACAGGATAGAACTCTGAGAGGCTACAATTCCTGAGGGTTATTCATATAATTGAGAAAAACTCAATTAAAAGAAAATAGAATTCTCAAGGTACATCATGCTTGGTTTTTGTTTTGATTTTTGTCTTTTTAATTTTTTTTAATTTTTTTATTTCTATTTTTTAATTTTCTGATTTTGAAATTTTTAATTTTGCAAATTTGTAATGTTTAAAATATACTTTCCAAAACAAATATATACACAAAAGAAATGCATTTTTTGGATTTTTCAAATATGACCAAAATGCTCAAAAATATCCAAATAAAATCTTTTTTCTATTTTTGATGTTTTTACTGTTTTTGTGATTTGTCAGAGATTTTAGATTTTTTAAGATTTTTAAAATGAATAAAAACAAGGGGAAAATGTAAACAGTGAGCAAACAGAATTATTTTTCAATTTATAAATACCAAAGAGTTGAAGAAATTATGAAATTTATTTTTCTCATAAACTAATGGAAATTATCAACAAAGGGGAACTGAAATCATTTTTTTATTTTTCTATAATTTTATATGATTTTTTAAGATTTTAAGTATTTTACAATTCTTTTGGGTTTTAAAAATAATTAATGTGTGAAAATCGGAGAGGAAATTAAACACATAAAAATAAAACTACTCTATTTTTTTGAATTTTTGAAATAATATTCGAATTTTTATGATTTTTCAAAGTGCAAACAGTAAAAAATGATGTTTTGGTTTTTTTAATAATAGCAAATAAAAATAAAATGCCATGAAATTTTTACACAATGAAGATGCACACAATAGGAGTCTAAATTGATTTTGGGGGAATTTATTGAGCAACAAAAATATTTATTTGATTGAAAAGAACATGCAACTTAAATGTCTGGAAATAGAGGAACTGAATTGCAAATGTCTAATGTTTTGGAATTGAAAATATAATAGAAAACAAATACAAGGTGGAAATCGCAATTCACTCAAGATAAGCATGTGTAGCATGTGACTTGAAAGAGGCTGGGGCCTTATTGCAATTAGTAGAATCTCTAGGTCAAAATTGTAAATTTCCCAAAATATATTGTTGTCCTTCTAGGGTTCCTGGGCTTTCTTTATTCTTTCCAAAGGTAAAGAGGGTCCCACCCCTGTCTTCTCTCCCCCACATGAGCAATGGTGGGCGGCTGGCATGACCGGTGGTCGCACAGTGGATGGACAGATGAGACGGGATGTCATGAGCTCCTTCACACGTAGATGGACGACGCTCACGTGGCATAGGCGATCGGCGGCTGGCGGCTAGCTGGTCTGGAGTAGGAGGAGGGGATCCTTGGTGAAGGCACTCGCGGTCAGTGGAGAACGGTTGCTGCTGGTAGGAGGACGTCATGGAAGGAGGAGGGGATCCTCGGTGAAGGCACTCGCGGTCAGCGTAGAGCCTCATGCAGAGGCGGTGCTACGGCTCTGGGGAGGATCAATGGAGCTTCAAGAGGTGTTAGCGTCTTCTAGGGAGGACAGTAGTTGGTGCTTCGAGGAGAGTTGCAGGTGGTTGCGGACTACTGGAGAGCTCTGTAGGATGGCAGCAGTTGAGCGTCGATGCGGCGGAAGTTGGGCTGCCAAAGGACAACAGGCATGGCTGGGCAGCAACGCTGGAGGTTGGCCGATGGGCTGGCAGGACGGAGGACATTCGTGGCGGGCGATCTGCGGCTGGCGGGTGAAAGACCTGAATCTTATCCTTTTAATAATGTCAAATTAATGATTTTGTCGTAGTTGAATAAATTCGAGTCAATCACAAAAATTGCTTTAATTAATATCAATTAATTTCGAGCAGTAATTTTTATTTTACTTAGGCAAGCCCAAGATCGAACTCAAGGAAGCAACTTTCTCCTTAGATTAATTTAAAGTCGATCTAAATGCTAGGTTTTCAGGAGAATTTTGTAAGGTTTTTTATGCAATTTAAATGTAAATGCAATTCAGACCATAATCAAGGGTTAAAATAAAATTATGGTCAAATTAAGGTTGAAAATTCTCAAACTTGGCTAGAATGTCAATTATGATGAAATGCAGCTAACCTAATTTTTTTGTAATTTTTCGACTCTAAATGAATTACCTATGAATTAAATATGAATACAAGGTGATTTACGCAATTTTAATTTTAATAAATACCAAACATCAATGTTTTTCAGAAACTCATTTATTCTAGATAGGTCTATATGAGAGATAACAATTTTTATTTTTTAAAAATATTAAGTGAGTAATTAATTAAAAATGAATAACACAAATCACGAATTAATTTATTGCAACCTAGATGTGCCTACGAATAATCTGATTTTTGGGGACAAAATAGAGCTACTTAAACTCTACCTAATGTGATTTTTTTCGCAATTTTTGGAGCATCAATTAATTTAATAATCAATTAAAGGCAAACAATGGGCAAAATATGCTATTTTCCACTAAAATATTAATATTAAATAACTTGAAGCTCACAAAAACATAACAAGTATTCACAATGATAAAGCCTCAGATGTTCTACAATATGTATGTTTTGGAATGACAAAATGATGCTAAATGGATGTTTAAATAAATATGCAAACACAGGGGTATGGATGCAATACATAAAATAAAATTGATTAAAAATAAATATGTTGACATGACTAAATTGCAATTACCTATAATGATGAGGGTATGGATGCAAATGACCCACAGAGTCACGTGTACATCACGTGATGTTGACTGGTGGGGGCGTGAAAGTGATTTCAGAAATTCCTAGGGGCGCGGCTGCAAATTCCCCATCGTTCGCATGTGCAGGTCACGTGAGATGTGAGGCCTAGATGTTGCTTCGGGCTTGACCTACACGTGGCGGCTTTTGGAGATTCGGTCGTGCCCGAAGCTAAGGCATGGGGCGAGGCTCAGCCTGGAGGACTCTAAGCCGCTTGATGCGAATCGAGCAGTGCCTGTACATTTTTTTGCTGATGGCGATGAGACACGGCGGTGACAGAGACAGATTGTTTTTGCCCTGATGGTCGATGCACGGCCAAGGGACATTGGGGCTGAGTCGATGGTGAGTGAAGCTGCTGGTTGACGAGGCGAGGTAATAGGTGTTGCGGGGAGTATGGAGGACGTCGAGAGGAACCTAGGCCTTAGGTGACACATGCCCGAGGTCCAGGGAGGAGACTGGAGGCGCATTCGAACAATGTTTGTGGAGAGTTGCGCGGGGGAACGACGTCGTGCACGGTCGGGGCGAGTCGCAGGAGAGGCGGAGTAGAGATGATAACCTTGAAGGAGGTTGTTGAAGGCGGTGTGGGGGGAGGGGCATGACCGAGGGCGAATCCCCTCGCACGGTGGGATCAGGGTGGAGTGAGCTTGCTTGCAGAGGGAGTTGGTGCGCGTGAAGGAGGCTCCACTTCTTCAAGCTCAATCAGCAGCAAAGTTAGTGTGTAGAAGCGAACAGGAACGGAATTAGAGGACTGGGTTGGGCTCGGTCCTTCACCTGGATTGAGATGATCGGAGCGAGGTCATGCAACGGAGATGGCCGATAATCAATTGAGGGTTCGGATTGTCGAATGGAGATCTGATCGTAGTAGGAAGGGAAGCAATTGCATAAAACGGCGACAAAAAGAGAAACAGGGGAATAGGGGTAGAACAGAGCAATCTGAAAAGGGAAGAAGAAAAGATGTAGAAGAGGAAGGAGAATGAAGAGGGTCTAGAGGGGTCACCTGATGGTTCATCGTAGGATGAGAAGTCGTGGAGGACTTCCTGATAATTGCCACGAATGCCTAGTGGAGTGAACGAAGCTCAAGCAGCTACTTCGGGTAAGGGAAGCTGCAGCAAGGAGCTTTGGAGATCCTTGGATCATGCCGGTTACACACGACCGTCTTCACCTCCCGACGCGTCCCTGATGCCGTCACCTACAGAGAGGTCGAGGCTTATGGTTGTCATTCTCCTGATGGTGGATGGCTTGGAATAACAGCGGGGGGGTATTTAAAGGGGAAGCTTAGGGTTCCGGTGAGGGAAGGCATGGTTTACATGGAGGATATGGAGCAAGTGGAGGGTGGACGTGGGATGAGTGGTTGGCCGCGAGGATGACGGATGATGGAGCTTCATCATGGGGTGGTTGGATCATGGTGAAGGTTAGAGGTGAGGTCAGGAAAAATTAATTGGCAAAGATAGCGTGCAAGGTGGAGAACGTGGGCGAAGGGGGGTCTCAGGAGATTGAAGAAGGACTTGTGGCCATTGGATCTTGTGATCAAACGGCTACGAGAGGGGCACTAATGAGAAGGCCAGATTAAATCTAAGGCAGTGAGATCAAAGGTGCGAAGTGCGCCACATGTCGTGCGCGTGAGCGGTAACGTATGGATGAGATGGAGTCGGATGGTTTGATCTGGCAGTTGAGAATAGCACGGTAGTGTGCGGTGGAGATGAAGGTGGGGCATGGGATCGAAGGGCTAGAAATGCAGCAGAAGGAGATGGTTGCGATTAAGCCCTTGAAGTGATCGGGTGGCTATTGGGATGACATGTGGCAAGCCGAGGATTAGGCATTGGCGGACGACCTTGATTTGATCTGGAAATGATCGAACGAAGGTGATTAGCTACGTGAAGAAACGGTTGGGATGAAAGGAGAGAAAGAAGATCGGATGGTGAGAAATGGTGGGCGCATGGCGCGCGAAGAGACGGTCCGCGTGGCATAACCAGAAGGTGCCACATGTCCCAATCAGATTATTTAGAAAAAATGGTAAATATGAAGGAGAAGCAGGCCGAATTTGGAAAAACTCAAAATATGAATTTGTAGATCTCGATGAGATCTACAAGTTTCATGCTGACCAAAAACAGAAATGAGGTCAAATGAAGGGATAAAATACATGAGTAAAAATATCAACGAGTACAATATAAAATAGGGGCCCAAAACCAAAGTTTCACATACTATCTCCGATTTAAATGAAATTAGTCTTGTTTTGAAGGTCTTTTAATGTATATTAATTGAGTAGATTTAAATCGGACACTGTATGAGAGAGATATGCACATTTTAAGTCTCCTAGTTTCAAACTTGGACTCGGGTTTTATTGGTCATATTTACAAGTTAGTATTTTTTGATATTTTTACTTAATTGGTGTTAGCAATATATACATTATAGAGTTGATTTTATTGGATTTGGATTTAGTACAAAATATATACAAATATGGTATTTACATGTGATTTTTACAAGTGAATTGGGCTTCTTATTTAATGCAAATATGAATGCTAAAATGCAGATATTATTAATGCAAGCATGAATGCTAATTATGCCATATAAGTGGAAATATGTAGTTAATTGCTCAAGAATAAAGCTCTATTTTCAACGTTTAGGGTGATGAATCACAGATTCATCAATCCCCTGTACGTAAATATTACTCATCCCCGAGCAACTAAAATGAAATGCAAGAGTGAAATGATTTTGGGTTCCATACAAAGGTCATGAACAAAAGGTGAAAATGGAGCTTGACTCGACCTTTGGATTAATAATGTGGCAGAACCTTATTGGGATCTGAATTTCATACCTAATAGACTTTATGTTCTACAAGTCTTCTATTCAAGACGCCTCAACAGTCGGGACAGAACAAATCCTCATACGCAAATTTCTGATGAATATGAATCTTACTTGTACTGTGTAAGTGAAATATAACTCTCCACATCATAAACGGCAAAGAACCAGCCTCCTCTAGCAAGGTAACTCTAGTTCCCTGATCCAGTAACTCTTTCCTCGAGGAGCGGGGTATTCCCTTCTAAGTTCAAGTGCAATCGGCTCAAGAAGAGGGGGTGGAGACAAGAATGGGTGGTAGCCAGTTTAGCTACCTATCCAAGGATGCTTGACCAGTGTAGCCAAGTCATCCAGTTGCAGGCTTCTATGGTATGAGGCTTTGAAGCATATGCCTTGCAATTATACAGACTCTGACAGGTATTTCATTTTCAATCAGACATGTCCAATTTTTTGGAGTTCTCTCTCTCTCTTTCTTTTTTTTGAGTATATACAAGGTACAGCATGTACATAAGGAGTTTTTCTCCTTGAGCCAGTAGACTATCCCTCTTTTGAAGCTTTATTGCAACCCACATCATCTCGTCCATAGATGTCAACACCATCAGACTAGGTTGAGATGCACTTCCCTCCCTAGAGGAGGACGGATGTTTCGACATGTGTATTACTCCAAGCCAAAGGATTATACCACCTCATCAATGAAGAGATGCATGCATGGTGCTTGTCCAAGTTAGGTCACTATTGAAAACAATCATGCGTGTGTACGAAATATTCTACTTAGACCAATTAAGATAGCATGTGAACAAAGACTTGCAGACTCAAAGAATTGTCACTTGACCTGAAAAATCTTAACTCCGGTTCCTATAAGGTTCCTCTGAGATTAGATAGATTAAAGTCAAATCAAATCCATCATCGATGTCTATTCATAACTTGGTTCAGAACCCACTAACGTTTTACTTTGCATATGCTAGATATGTAGATGAGATGCTAATGGCATGCTATAGAGATGAATGAAATGCAAGATTGAATTTTTTTGTTATACCTCTTATTTTACAATAATTTTTACAAAAGTATTAATACAAGAATTTTACAACTTTTTATACAAGATTATACAATATACAAACTAGTATACATGTATTTAAAAAATCAATTTTTACCCACCCCATAATTATATCATAATATATACAAAAATACGTGAAAATATGCAAAAGTACGAGCTATGGGTAAAGCATATATGTAATATATACAAGCCCTCCTATACTTAGCGGGTGCTATGTCCTCAGAGCACGAAAAGCGAGGAAAACCACATAGCTCGTACTAAGCATAGGAGATCTAAAATAACAAAAAGTATAGAAGTCGTTCCGCCCCCCTGGACTTAGGCTCTTGCCGCCTAAGTGTAGAAGAAGATCAAAAATGGAGCGGGCGAGGTCAAGAGGGGAAATGGATGAGTATATATACAGGGAGGTCATTGGTTCCCCCTATACTTAGGCTTAGGATGATCTAAGTCTAGGACAGAAGTGGATGTGAGAACTGATGAGATCGGGAGGATGTACAATGAATGGTGAATAGACTCGGGTCACTCTCCCCCCTATACTTAGGATCTGTTCATCCTAAGTATAGCCATAAAATGAAATGATATGGAGCCGGGGTGTGTGATACAAATCATTAGGGTGGGAGGGATATAAAGTATGTACAAGAAGGAGGTGAGTATATACAAGCATCAAGATCTCAATCTTTTTGAAGTTGCTGATGGCGTGAACTCGATGTTGCAAGGCCTCATGCGCGGCTTTATGTGTGTCTTCTGAGTCTGCCTTACGCATGAAAACAATATCCTCAACACGAACTAACTGTTCATTAGTTTCAACCAAGTGTTTCAGCAGTTGTCCTTTAACTAGGGATGTTTGTGCTCCATCTTTAAGATCTATGATCTCTACACATCCACTGTCATGCACAGCATGGACTATGAACGGACCCCTCCACTTGGATTTAAGCTTCCCTTGGAAAACCTTCAACCTCGCATTGAATAACCATATCTTCTGTCTAGGAACAAAGGTCTTTTGTCTCATAAATCAATCGTGCCAATGCTTTACCTTGTCCTTGTACACCAAGCGGTTTTCATATGCTCAGTTTCTGATCTCCACAAGTTCATTCAGATCCATTTCTCTCGGTTTCTGTCCTAGGTGTGTGTTCCAATTGACCTTCTTGATTTCTCATTCAGAATGATGCACTAATTATGCGGCAAATGGCACGACTTCCCAAACACCATTCTGAATGGGGAGGTTCCTAATGGTGTCTTGTAAGCTGTCCTATAAGCCCAAAGGACATGATCCAAGATCGGAGACTAGTCCTTCCTGTCTGGGCGGACAAGCTTCTGCAATATGGTCTTCACCTCCCTATTCGACACCTCTGTCTTGCCATTGGTCTGTGGGTGGTAAGGACTAGCGACATGGTGTTCGATGTCGTAATCCTTTACGAGTTTCTTCATGTCTCTGTTCTCAAAATGACTAACCACATCGGATATCAATACTTTGGGGATCCCGAACCTAGAGATGATATGATCTCTTATAAATTTACAGACAGTCCTGTTGTCTGCGACTCGGGTCAGGATAGCCTCTACCCACCTTGACAATTAATCCACCGCAAGAAGGATATATTCAAAACCATGTCTAACCGGGAATGGGCCCATGAATTCAATGCCCCAATCATCAAAGACATCACAAATGATGACATGCTGCATTAGCATCTCATCCTTAGAACCAGTGGTTCCTCCCATTCGATGGCATACTGGGCACGACTTCGTAAAGGTGAGAGCATCATGAAATAGAGTTGGCCAGTATAAGCCACATTGTAATACCTTTCATGCGGTCCTCTTCCCAGAGTGGTGTCCTCCTACCTCCAGACTATGGAAAAAAGTAAGGACACTATGATATTCCTCCTAAGGAATACACCTCCTCCAGACACAATCTAGTCCTTCAAAGAAAAGGATCGGATCCTCCCAAGGGTAATGTCTTGCATCTAACTTGAGTCGGTCTATGTTTCTCTTGGGCCAATCTTCGAGAACTTTCTTGGAGACAAGATAGTTTACTATATTAGCGTACCATGGGAGTGAGTCGATAACAAAAGATTGACTCTTCTGGAAATGAGTCTCGGATAGGTGTATCATCAGAAGTATCAAGAATTTCGAGACGGGAGAGTTGATCAGCCACTACGTTCTTCTGTCTAGGTTTATCTCTAATGTACAAGTCAAACTCCTAGATGAGTAAAATCTACCTAAGAAGACGCACCTTCACGTCCTTCTTTTCCATTAGATACCGTAGTGTATGATCTACGAACACAATCACCTTAGATCCGATGAGATGGGATTTGAAGTTATCCAAGGCGAACACTATTACAAGCATCTCCTTTCCGGTAACTGTATAGCTACACTGAGAGGTGTCAAGCACTTTGCTTGTGTAGTGTATAGAGAATGGAATACCATCCCGCCTCTATCCTAATACGGCCCCAACAACAAAATCTGAGGCGTCCGTCATGATCTCAAAAGGAAGAGACCAATATAGGGCTTGTAGGATCGGGGTGTCCATGATCATCCCTTGAAGTAGCTTAAAGACCTCAAGACATTTGTGATCAATAATAAACTCCATGTCTTTGCCCAAAAGCTCAGTTAGCGGTCGGGCAATCTTTGAAAAATATTTGATAAATCTCCTATAAAATCCAACATGCCCGAGGAATGACCGCAACTGCTTCACGTTTGGTTGCTGGTTGGAGTCGTCTGATCACATCCATCTTGGTAGGATCAACCTCCATTCCTCTCTTGGATATGGCATGTCCCAACACAATGCCCTCTATCACCATGAAGTGACTTTTCTCTAGGAGAGCACTAGATTGGCCTCACAACATTTTTGAGGACACAGTCCAGATTTCTAAGACAGGAATCGAAGGAATCACTGTGGACCGAGAAGTCATCCATGAAGACTTCCGGGAATTCACCGACCATCTCGATAAATACTGCAATCATGCACCTTTGAAATGTACTGGGAGCATTGCATAACCCAAAGGGCATGCGCCTGAAAGCATAGGTACCAAAGGGACACGTTAATGTGGTTTTCTTCTGGTCCTCAGGAGCGATAGCTACTTGGTTGTAGCCTGAGAACTCATCTAAGAAGCAGAAGAATTCCTTTCCCGCTAATCTTTCTCAGATCTGATCAATAAGTGGTAGGGGAAAATGATCCTTCTTCGTCGCAGCATTCAAGCATATGTAATCCACACAGACATGCCATGATGTGGGTGCTCGTGTCACGATCTCCTCTCCGTCCTCATTGGTGGTTATCTGAATTCCTGACTTTTTCGGGACAACATGGATAGGTGATACCCACTTGGAATTGGAGATGGGGTCTAAATAAAACCCACATCACACCATTTCTCAATCTCCTTCTTCGCGACCTCTCGTAAATTTGGATTCAACCTGTGTTTCAATATACGAGATGGTTTTGTTTTATTCTCAAAGTAGATATGGTACGAACACAGAGCGGGATTGATCTCGTGGAGATCGGAGATGCTCCAGCCTATCGCCTTGTGGTTTTTCTCTAGTATCTCTAGCAAGCAAGATTCCTGCTCCTCGTTCAATCATGAACTGATGATTGATGAATACCCATTCATCACTCTTTATTCTTATATTTTAGCTACAAAAACCTTTGCAAATGCATGTAGAAATGTGTAAATAGGAATAATTACCAAAAGCATGCATTGTGTAAAAACCTATAATTAGCATGTTTTTGTGCAAAAATAAAAGAATAAAGATTAAAAAGAAAAAGAGGGAAATATTTAGAATAAATATTGAGCAACCTAACCCAAGGGAGGGCTCAGCATGGGCCTGACCGCATAAAAGCCAAAGTAGAGGGAGATAGGGGCTCTTGTGTAAATATTTGTATAAATAAATAAAATTATATTTTCCTCACCCAAAAATATGCTTGTAAATATTTGTATCTATTTATTAATATAAAAACAAAAGAAAAATTAAAAATCAAAAAGATCAAAAATACCCTTTCATCATGTACATAAACCATGCTTCCATATTTATTTAACCTTGTAAATAAATAAAGTTATTTTCCCAACTTTTTGTAAATATTCTATGCTATATATTGTAAATAAATAAAATAAAAAGAATCAAAACAAAAATCAAATAAAAATAACAAAATTTAAAATACAAAAATATATTGTACACATACCTTGTATATAGTTGTACATAACTATTTATTTTACCTATGTAAATAAATGATAAAAATCAAATAAAAACATCCTTTTATTCCTTATTTTATTCTATAAATAAATAAAATATAAAATAGGAATAAAATTGTACAAAAATAATAATTAAAAATCAAAATCAAAAGCCTACATATTGTATATATACCTATATATAGCTATATAATGTAAATACCTTATTTTTATTTCCAAAAATTAATTAAAAATCACCAAAAAATAGAAAAAAAAAATAAAATAAAAATATTTCATGTTTTGAGTTTTTGCAGATTCGGCCCCTAGCTATGTTTATTTTTCATCTCAAGATCCAGCCACGTGGCCGAACCGCATTGGCTCCTGGGGATGTTGACCGCCCGGATAACTGGCCCCCCCAGGACCACTTCCCACGGGTTTGAGTGGCGGACCCGATTTCTCCATTTATTACCCGCTCGACCCGATCGCCAATCCGCCAAACCTCGGGTCCGAATCCTTTTTCTTGCATCCGGCATCCTCGCCGGAGCCGCTCCCTCGGGATCCGCGCGCTCCTGAGCTTGCCCGGACCCCCTCTTCTCGGACCCCTAGCCATATAAAGCTGGAGCTCAGCCACCTTCCCACGCTATCTTTGGCCATTTGCGTAGTCCTCCAGTGAGCTCCAGAGAGAGAGCGAGGTGACAGCTCGCATCCCCGACCTGTTGCAGCGAGGAGAACCGGCGAATCCACTGATCCGGCGATACACCCGCCGTAGCTCCACCACCTGAGCGAGCTTCGAGCCTCGGGCAGAGACGTCCCTCGAGGCGACGACCGGAAGCTTCCCCAGCTCCGCCACAGTCTATTCCTTCACCCAGGTAGTCCCTTAGCTTAGCTATTTCATCTAATTTCCGTTTACCCCCAATCTTCGTCGTCGTTATCTTTCTTCGATTCACCCCGGTTCCGACCACCATTCGACCATCGGACCCGACCCACATCTCCGCCTTCCTCCGCTGCACGTTCTCCACCCACTCACACAACCCAGCTCGCACAGGAGCTGGGAACCGGGCTCCACCGTCTTCCACCTTCACCGGAGCCCGCCGCCCCGACGCACCAGTCATCTTCACATCGCCTAACTGGGTCGAGGCAGTTTGCCCTCGACCCGCGAGTCTTCTGAGCCATTTTGCAGGTCATACTGAGCCCATCTGAGGGCTTGGACATTCAGGCCAGGAGACCCAGCTCCGCCGACCGTGCATGAGCTCCTCCTAGCTCGGGACGATCATCGGAGCGCCGCAACAGATGCAGGAGCGCACCAGCATTCTTCTCCGATCATCAGAGCGCTCCGAGGAGGAGGCCAGCGCCCGCACGAGCCCGGCGAAGTTCGCCGGGGACCAGTTCTTCCAGCACCCTCTAGCGTCGTCGGATTAGCCTCCAGCTCCAGATGCCATCCTGACCGTTGGTTGCTGGAGCCCTCTTTGACGTCAGATCTGAGGCGACAGATCCGGACCGTTAGATCCACACGTGTCCTGGCCTGGACCGTTGGATCGACCCGAGCAGCACCAGCGTTGAGAGCCGCCCCCATTTGGACCGTCCGATCTACACGTGGCAGCCATCCAGCCGCTCTGGTTAATAAAGGGTAATTTACCCTTAGGCCCTTATCTTTGCGTTATTTCATATCAGTCCTGTAAATATTTAAGTGCGTTGTTTAGTTTTAGGCTTATTTGCATAATGGACCCTGAGCTTTAGTGTAATTGCATATATAACCATGCCTGTTGTGAGCCACGTGCTTCGTCACGTGTTACTTTGGTGTATTTGCAGTCTATGCCCTTGTAGTTCTGGTCGTTTATGAATTAATGAAAGGTTTTAGTTAATTGCATTATACCCCTGTGCGTGGTTGTTTTACACATGTACGTTTAATTTTGGGATATTTGCAATTTAGCCCCCTGGACTTTTGGTACATGTTACCAATAGGTCCTCGGGACTTATTTTCCTTACATATAGGTCCCTGAGTGCCCCAGGCACGCGCTTGGCGTGTGTTTTGCTTGGTTATTTGCACCGGGACCCCCAGAACTCTAGGTACTTGCATTCTAGTCCCTGTGCACAGTACCCTTTTGTTATTTTTGAATAAAATATCAAATCACCTCCAAATCTAATGGGAATTTGACGCATGGCTCCTGCCATGGTGTAGGATTTTCACGGATTTTTGAGGACATTTCTGATTTTGTTTACTATTTTTAAAAATTAAAAAACTTACATTTTTGTTACTGTCTAGATTGAAAAATCACAAAAAAAATATAAAAACTCCCCTAAAAATTCCCTAAAAATTAGCTACTGTTTAGTTTGTGTTCCTTGATTTTCTAGCCAATTTTGGCTATTTTTCACCACTGGAAAACCTTAAAAACTTAAAAACACTAAAAAACTCATAAAAATTCTAGTAAATAAATTAAAAATCTAAAAATAATAAAATTGGTGTCTGAATTTTCCTTCTTTTGTTTACTTTATAGGAAATTTACCTCCAGGCCATTTTAAGCCCTTAGATATTTTATCTAGGGACTTTTGGCCTGGCTGGACAGTGCCACTGTGGTTAGCTACTGTTTGATTTTTAGAAAATAAAATAAATATCGGAAAATTATCAAAAAATTCACCAAAAACATAAAAAAATATAAAACACATAAAAATATTTTTGTTTTAATTTTTAGTTGATTTTTGATGCATTAAATAAATTGTTGAAGTGTGCTTATTTGTGTTTTTATTATTTTCTTTACATATTACAAATCCAAAAAAATATAAAAATAATTAAAAACCACTAAAAAAATATTTTGCCTTTTATTTGTTTTTACTACTTCGTAGGCCTTCGGCTAATCCGTGCTCCTCGAGTTCGACCCTAGGAGCTATACCAGGTTAAACACATAGCAGGACCGCTTCTTTGTTTTGATTGATTTTATTCGTATCAAGTGGTTCATTTTTCTTGATTGAGTGCCTTGATTGCTCGGGTCACAACGACCGATTAGTACCTTTATCCGGGTGATCGATTTTACGCTCATCAGAATGGCGCCGTTGCCGGGGAGCACAGCTTAGTAGTTCTTTTTATTTTCCTTTTTTGTTTTCGCGGCTTTTCGCGGCTCTTTCAGAGCTCGCGGCTCTTCGCGGTTTTTGTTCATATTTTATTTTTTTTATTTTGTTTTATTTTCTTTTATTTTTATTTTTATTTGGTGTGTTTATTTTTTTTGCATTTTTGCATATATACCCTTTTATTTCTATTTTCATTTCTTTTTCCTTTATTATTTGATTTTATTGGTTCTGACCACTTTGTTTTCTCTTGCGAGGGCCCGAGGACCGAGGCGGCTACTCTCAAGAAGCCGGCGCAACCGCGGGATTCGGAGGCGGCTCCTTTCTTCGCGGAGCCGCAGGAGAGAGTGAGAGAGAGTTGAGTGGGTGAGGATTAGGATAGATCTTTATTTTTATTCATTATTATTGTAATAATACAGGACTTGGACTTGGACATTTGTGGACTTGCCGTAGCGGGTCTGTTTCGTCGAGCACCGGTGTGCTCGGGGGACCCTTAGGACTTGCGCGGTTTTTCGCGGCTTTTCGCGGTTTTATTTTCTTTTCTTTCTGCCTTTTCCGGTGTTTACGCGATTTTTGCTCGAGCCCCTAGACTTAGGAATTTCTGGTAAATGTGCCGTAATAAGTAGGATCCACACACCTAACTGCTTATCTGTTCCCATAGATCGTTAATTGGACCTACTTAAAAATCACTAATAAAAATAACCGACTCATTTGCCTTCGTAGCCTACGTGCCGCAGCCCGTCCTGTAAAGCGCTTGCTCCTACCCCCGATTTGTCGGACAGAGGAGGAACGGGTAAAGACCGGACTCTTTGGCTTGGAGGTCGGTGACCAGTTAGACGGTTCTTCGCTAGAAATTGCTCGTTTAGGACTCGGCTTTCCCGTTGCATCATACAGGTAGTTTACTTTCTGTCTTTACATTTATGCGCGGATCATCTTGCATGTAGAGTGCTGGAGGCAAGGTACGCATTTCTGACTTTGCATGCATCATTGATTTATCGTGCATCGGCTTTTTCGTCTTCTCCCTCCTGTTTTTGGACTTAATAATCAGGAGAACCGAAAAATTCGTTAGGCCTTTTGTTTGATTTGAAAAATACTAAAAAGAGAAACCATAAAATTGGGACTGGCTAATTCTAATGATCTTAAAAACCGCTCACCCTAAAAATTTTTGTCTTGGGGAGAGCAACCCCCTCATTGTATGGTTTGGATGCGCGAGAGAGTGACCCGCACCCTAGGTAGAGCCCCCCGCTACTAGTCCCGACTGATTACCGACTTTTCCGTACGGGCCAGTCGGTTGGGGTAGCATCGGGTATCCTAACAGGTCACGTAAGCGCTCTGATATTTTGTGTGTTCACCAAATAAAATTGACAAGATAAATTGACCGAACTTTCACGGTCTTCAGCTCGCGTTGCGTTGGTGAACCGGGGGTTTGTTTGTGATCATAGTTGCTCCAGATCTCATCCGCCTTACTCGCCAGATCAAGATGATGGGTAGACGGTCTCTTAGGCAGCCTCTGGCTGCACCGCTTTCGGGCACATCTACCTCATCATCTAGGTTGGCCCGCGAGAGCCGAGACCAGCTCTCCGAGCCCGAGTACGATTCCGCCCTGTTCCCCCTCGACCCCCTTTCTGTTCTACCTGAGAGACACGAGCCCGAGGAGAGACTGATTGATTTGACAGCACCTGAGTTGGGCTCGTTTGATTTTGCAGACGTCGCTATGGCCGGAGCTGGCAGTTCAGATGATCACTCCCGTCAGCCCGAGCACTTTGTACTTGACCAGGGAGCGATCAACTCCACCCTGATCGCATCACTTGAGACGGTCCAGCAGCAGTTACGTGATCAGGGGGCATTTATGATTGAGATGAGGCGAGAGTTGGAGAGGCTCAGAGCAGAGCGAGACCAGCAGAGCGAGCCCGAGGAGATACCTGATGCAGATGCACGTGCCGCAGCAGCCGTAGCAGCAGCAGCCGCCGCCGCAGCGGCAGCTGCCGTGGCAGGAGGACCACCACGACCGATGCGGGATTTACACAATCCCGGATCTACTCTGATGCATCACTGGGTAGTGGTGCCGGCGATCGTGGGGGACTTCAAGTTCCCCCCGAACACCTTTCAGTTGCTACCCCGCTTCCACGGACTTGCCACTAAGGAGCCTCACCTCCACCTCTAGGAGTTCCTAATGATCTGCAGCACTGTCCACGATCGTCACGTGGACCAGGACACGATCCGGATGATAGCCTTCCCTTTTTCACTAGCAGATAGAGCAGCCGCCTGGCTGAAACATCTAGGGAAGTTTGTCTACACCTGGGAGCAGCTCCGCACCGAGTACTTGAACAAGTACTATCCACTCGGGCGGACCAATGCAGCGAGGGCCCTGATCAGCAACTTCTCCATGCTCCCCAACGAGCAGTTTCACGAGGCATGGGAGAGGTTCCGAGAGCTCCTAGACAGATGCCTGCACCACGACATCTCCAAGCCGAACTTGGTTCAGAGCTTTTTCAGCGGGTTGACGCCAGAGCTTCAGGGTCTGGTGAACGCTTCTTGCGGAGGGTCCTACTTCGCCAAGGACCACGACCAGGTCTGGGCCATCTACGAAGAGATGGCCGAAAACTACATGGTGATGTCCCAGACCAGGTTGTATTCTCAGAGACCCCAGCCACAGCAGCCAGGACCCGTGCAGTACCAGCGGATAGCACGGGTAGATGCAGGTCCATCCAGTTCGTCCGCAGTCGCAGCAGCACAGGCAGAGTCTACCGCTGCGGACATGGTCATTATCAGCGAGAAGTTGGACCGCATGGAGCTGATTGAGAAGAAGCAGTGCCAGAGCATCACTCAGATGGAACAGATGGCACAGGTTCTGAGCGACATGAAGACACAGCTCATGTGTCTCCAGGAGGCACAGACGGCTCCTCAGCCCCGTCTTCAGTCGCGAGGCGACTCCGGCAGCAGCAGCAGCTCGTCCCAGCGCTCCAACACCCTTATGCAGCCTAGACAGGTTCACCTTGTACAGGCGGAGCCGTACCAGCAGCTGCAGCCCACCTACCAGTCCCCACCATCTCCAGAGATGCAGATGGTGGTCTACCAGCCGGACCAGCCTCTGGTAGTACTCCCGCCAGCCCCCTACGATGCAGAGCCGTTGATGGATGTCAACGGGATTTGGTATGACCGTCCCCAGCCTGGGATCCGACGAGACCATCCCGGATTCAGGTGGGGGAGTGGTGGTGCCCAGCCCCAGCAGCAGCCGTCAGGACAGGGAGGGCAGTACTCCCAACAGAGAGATCACCAGCCGCAGCAGCAGCCCCTAGTATATCAGCAGCACCAGCCATCATCCTTCGATCCGCGTCCCTACCAGCAGCAGGCACAGTCGTGGAGACGTGAGCAGCAGGCTCACCCAGTTCAGCAGCAGCACCCGTCCTCATACCCCTCTTACCACCAGCAGTAGTTCCAGCAGCCTCACCCATAGAGAGGCTACCCGTCGGGCTCCCACGAGAGCCCCACTTTGGATGACATCGCCTGCCTCCTCACGGACCAGCAGGCCACATTCAGACGGGAGATGGACGAGTTCTGCCAGGAGATGCGGGACTTGGTGAGAGGGAAGGCCGCCATTCCAGCCCAGATAGAGCCGAACCCGAATAACCTCAAGAGGAAATCTGAGCAGGTAGTACATACTGAGTTTGCCACTCCTAGTGACCCATTTGATGATACATCTTCGGATCTATTTGATGCTGATTTTGTCACACTTAGGAGCGGTAGGACCCCAGCAGGCGGCGGCGCCTCATCTGAGCTTCACCACGAGGACACTTCAGAGGCGCCACATGAGGAGGAGGAGAGCGGTACTGAGGCCGCTCCAGACGATGACGATGGCACTGAGGCCACCAAGGATGCTGATCCCACCGGCGGTACTGAGGCCGCCGCTCCACCAGATCGAGGAGGTGGTACTGACGCCACCAGTTCAGTCGAGCCAGCCTGCAGTTCTGATGCCGCGAGACGTCTACCAGCAGCAGCAGCAGAGCCAGCCCGTGGTGGTACTAAGGCCACCGGTGTTTGTATTGAGAGAGATATTGTTTTTCCTCGCCGTGATGTATCTCAGAACTTTGGTTTGAATAAAGGAAAAGGTTTAGTTTCTTCTGGTCCCACTGTGGTGCATGATGTATGTGTGGATCCGGTCATCGAACCGTCTAGGCCTTTTCCTAGTCCTTCATCTAAGAAGGACCCTGTGATCCCCTTCCCTAGAGCCCTTCAGATGGGGAAGGGGAAGAAAAAAGATCCAAAAAAGACAGTGCAGGAGGAATTCAGCCAGAGTATGATTGACAGATTCCACATCCAGCTGACCCTCCAGGAGGCTTTGCAGCGCATCCCCCTTCTCCAGCGTTCTTTGAGAGACAGGACCATAGTCAGGAGGAGGAGGAACCACACTTCAGAGATACATGTGCTGACGAAAGCCACGTGTTTCGCGATCCAGAACCGACTGCCAACCAAGAGGCCAGATTCAGGGGCCCCGTATGTCAGATGCCAGATTAGTGAGCAGAGGTTCGACCGTACTCTTCTAGATAGAGGATCGTCGATCAACCTTCTTCCGGCAGCCCTTCTCGACCGCTTAGAGTTGGGCACTCTTCGACAGAGCAGGACAGTCCTTCAGTTCGCTGATCGATCTGTCAAGAGGCCGAAGGGGTTATTACAAGACGTTATCATCACGATTCAGGGCTTGAAATTCCCCGTGGACTTCGTAGTGTTGGACATGGAGATCCCTGAGTCAGTGACTGATATCCCCATCATCCTTGGTCGTCCGTTCTTGGCCACAGCCAAGGCGGTGACTGATCATGATAGCGGGAAGGTGTACTTTCGCGTCGAGGGCGAGAGTATAAAAATAGAGACGGTCGAGGACTACAGAGCTAGACAGATCCCGCTCAGATGCGAATACAGATTCAGAGCAGCTGACAGACACAGAACCAGACATCCACCAGGACTGTGATTTTGTGATCACAGACGATGAGGCAGCTTGGGCAGATCCTGCAGCACAGACCATCCTCTCATATTCAGATACAGCTGATGCCGAGATGATAGCAGAGGAGAGTCTGGAGAGCACAGCCCTGGTTCAGGATACCATAGAGGCAGCAGAGCCGATCCTTGATCGCGACACGATGTTTGGTGATGGTGGTGCTGAGGCCACCTTGTTTACCGGTGGTACTGATGCCACCATGGTTGATACAGATCCCTCGGATTCAGAGTCTAATTGGGCCGATTGCTATGATCAGATGCCAGACCTGAGTCCACCTGAGCCTATAGATGAGGAGGAGGTAGATGCAGAGCCGAGCAGAGACAGTGTAGTTGAGCAGCCTTCTCCCGATCCAGTTTGCGAGAGTACGCTTTCACTTTCCCAGGCAGATTTGGCAGACTTAGCAGCTTACACTCAGTTCCTTCCACAGCCAGATTAGCCAGCACCCAGCATTCCAGAGCTGAAGCCGCTCCCTACTTTGCTGAAGTATCGATTCCTTGCGGGCGAGCCAGAGATGTACCCAGTCATCATCTCCGCCGAGTTGACTGGAGAGCAAGAATCCCGTTTGATGGGGGTTCTTGAAAAGAACCGCAAGGCGATCGGATGGAGCGTAGCAGATCTCCATGGGATTAGTCCATCAGTATGCTCCCACCATATCTATCTCGAGGAGGGGGCGAAGCCGTCGCGTGAGTTCCAGCAGCGACTGAACCCCAACCTGAGAGAGGTTGTGATGAAGGAAATATCAAAATGGTGGGGTGCAGGTTTTATTTATCCCATTTCCGACTCTAAGTGGGTTAGCCCCTTGCATGTGGTGCCCAAGAAGACGGGCATCACGACTGTGATCAGTGAGTCGGGAGAGGAGATCGCTACACGAGTACCCACCTCTTGAAGGGTCTGCGTTGACTACAGGAGACTCAACCAGGCCACCAAGAAGGACCATTTCCCCCTGCCTTTTATTGACCAGATCATTGAGAGACTAGCAGGGAAGAGCCATTATTGCTTCTTGGATGGGTACTCGGGCTACAACCAAGTGGCCATCGCTCCTGAGGATCAGGAGAAGACCACCTTTACCTGTCCCTTCGGCACATATGCTTTTCGACGCATGCCATTTGGGCTATGCAATGCCCTTGCGACTTTTCAGAGGTGCATGCTATCGATCTTCTCGGACATGGTAGGGGAGTGTTTGGAGGTCTTCATGGACGATTTCTCGGTCTACGGCGACGGATTTGACTCCTGTCTTGACTGCCTAGACCGAGTACTCCAGCGATGTATTGAGTATCATTTGGTTCTATTATGGGAGAAGAGTCACTTCATGGTGACTCAAGGGATGGTGCTTGGCCATATCATCTCCAATAGGGGCATGGAGGTTGATCCGGCCAAGGTTGATGTCATTAGGAAACTCGCACCGCCGTCCAATCTGAGGCAGCTACGGTCATTCCTGGGGCACGTTGGATTTTATAGGAGATTTATTCAGGATTTCAGCAGGATTGCCCGACCGTTGACTGACCTCTTGACGAAAGACACCGAGATCCTTGTCGATGACAAGTGTCTCTCGTCGTTCGCGACTCTCCAGCAGTGTGTCATTGAGGCTCCTGTCCTCCAGCCGCCCGATTGGTCTCTCCCATTCGAGATCATGGCAGATGCCTCCGACTTTGCCGTAGGGGCAGTGCTGGGACAGAGGAGGGATGGAGTTCCATTTGCCATACACTACGCTAGCCGCACATTGGATTCCGCCCAGCGGAATTACACGGTCACTGAGAAGGAGATGCTAGCCGTAGTGTTTGCCCTAGATAAGTTCAGATCGTATATCATTGGATCTAGAGTGACTTTGTTTACAGATCACACCGCCATCAGGTACCTCATGGCAAAGAAGGATGCCAAGGCCAGACTGACTAGATGGATCCTTCTACTCCAGGAGTTCGACATTGAGATTAAGGATAAGCCTGGAGTCAAGAATGTGGTGGCGGATCATCTCTCCCGACTAGAGCAGCCTGAGGATTCTGAGCAGATTGACCCTATTAGAGATACCTTCCCAGATGAGGCGATCCTTGCTATCGCCTCACTCCCATGGTACGCCGATATTGTGAACTTTCTCGTTGCTGGGAAAGTCCCACAAGATTGGCCCAGGCAGAGGCTTGAGACCTTCCTTGCGAAGGCCAAGTCTTACCATTGGGAGGATCCCATCCTTTACCACGAAGGAGGGGACAGCGTCTGGCGTCAGTGTATTCCTCAGGAGGAACACCATAGCGTCCTCACTTACTGCCACAAGCTTGAGGCAGGAGGACATCATTCTGGGAGGAGAACGGCACAGAAAGTGCTCCAATCCGGCTTGTGGTGGCCTACCCTCTTCAAGGACTCAGATGAGTTCGTGAAGAGGTGTATTGACTATCAGAGGATGGGAACTTGTGGACAGCGTGATATGATGCCGATGCAGCCCATTCACTTCTGTGAGGTTTTTGACGCATGGGGCATCGATTTCATGGGTCCATTCCCTAAGAGTCAGGGATTTGAGTACATTCTGTTGGCCGTAGATTATGTGAGTCGTTGGGTGGAGGCTACCCCGCCCGAACCGCTGATGCGAGGACAGTTTGCAGATTTTTGAGGAAGCCTATCATCACGCGGTTCGGAGTTCCACGAGTTCTGATTTCTGATGGGGGATCTCACTTCATCAACGACCAGGTGAAGGCACTTGCTAGCGAGTTCGGCATAGACCATCGTGTTGCTACACCTTACCATCCACAGACGAATGGTCTAGCCGAAGTGTCGAATAGGGAGATCAAGACTATTCTGCAGAAAGTCGTCCGCCCTGACCGAAAGGATTGGTCACAGCTTTTGGACTCAATCTTGTGGGCATATAGGACGTCTTTCAAGACACCTTTGGGCACATCTCCCTTTCGCCTCGTATATGGCAAGCCATGCCATTTGCTTGTTGAGCTGAGGCACAAGTCACTTTGGGCAGTCACGGATATTATCATGGATCCAGATGGTATGGGAGACCAGAGAAGGGCAGAGCTAGCTGCCCTGGAGGAGCTTAGAGATGCAGCATTCTCAAGCAGCCTACATTATAAGGAGAAAGTCAAGGAGTGGCATGATTCTCATATCAGCCACAAATATTTTGAGATTGGACAGAGAGTATGGCTGTTTGATGCGAGGCTACGATTATTTCCAGAGAAGCTTCAGAGCAAATGGAAGGGACCTTATCTGGTTAGAAAGGTACACGACAACGGTAGCATCGACATATCTGAGTTGTCTTCTGAGAGTACCTTTCGAGTGAACAGCCAGCGGCTCAAGCCATTTCTAGATCATGAGCCGCGGGTCGTTGATCTTGCCCCTATTCATTTCGCGTGAGATGTGGTCTTTGACTCACATCTAATGCATCTCACGCCTGAGTTTCACTGATCTTCCGCTGTATATAGATCCAGATGTCCATATCACTACATTCTTCAGTTCCACATCCCCTTCTCCATCTTGTGATTATGCTATACTTAGGGTGCACTCTACCCTAAGTATAGGGGGGATGTGAGACATTTCGGGTATTTCTTTTGTTTCTGTCTACCCCTGTTTTTGCTGCCTATACTTAGGGATATTTCACCCTAAGTATAGGGGGGGTAGACCCTGTACATTCTCCACTCGGTTTTCCCTTCGTGTACAGCATGCTATACTTAGGATTATTTAATCCTAAGTATAGGGGGAAGACCCGAGACCCTCTTCACTTTTCTATTTTATTCTTTCTCCTTATAGATAGCCTTCCTTTTCACTTCCCTATACCTAGCACGAGTTATGTCTTCTTCATCGCTCTTGACTCTGAGGACATCCTTCGAGCTAAGTATAGGGGAGTGTGTATATATTTTATATATACTTTAGCCATAACTCGTACTTTGTGTGAGTGTGTTAATAAATAAAATGGCTAAAAACCACAAAAATTAAAAATTTTCATGTACATAATCTTCTTTTATTTGCACATACATAGCTAGTGTACAAATTATTTTTGTAAAAATGATTTCAAAAATCTTTTGTGTAAAGCTTGTGTAAATATTTTTGTATCAAAATTATGTATATAGTACAAATGTTTTCCAAAATGTTTTGAAAATCAAAAGTTTGCAAAAATCTTGTGTAAATGTGTGTAAATATCTTTTTGCAAAACTTGTACTTCATGCATCATCCATTCATGATTTCAAAACATTTTTCAAAAATTTTTGCATGATTGTAAAATGTTGTGTAAATAAGCATCTTTTTGTACATATGTATATAGTTCTTCTGGATGATAGTTGACATTTAAACTAGCCTGGAATCAAATTGAGAAATGGAGCTTGATTAAGATCTTAATCCACCTAACTTCTAGGAGGAACCTTATAGGACTCAGGTTTAAGGCTTTTCAGGTCCATGGTGACTTAATTCTTTGAGTCCACTAGGCTATGATCACATGTCATCTCAATGAGCCTAAGTAGAGCACTTAACAACAACACATGACTCATATAGATTATGGCTTTACTTGGACACCAGCACTATGCACCGAGCTCTCTACGGATGAGGTGGTGAGGAGGCAGTCTTCCTTGACTTGGGGTAGCATATGAGGGTAGTACTTCTAGGCGGAACCTCTCTTCTTCTTTTAGTGAAGGAAGTGCGTCTCAACTTGGTCTGGTTGCCATGAGGTCTAACGACGGGAGTTGTGGGTTGCAATAAAGCTTCAAAAGAGGGATAGTCTACTGGCTCAAGAGGAAAAACTCCTTGTATATATGCTGCACATGTATATGTTGTATAGATGCACTTGAAAAAAAAATGTTCAAAAAGAAAAGAACTCCAAAAAAGTGGTGGGTCTGAGAGAAAATGATAATCCCACTGGAGTATGTATATAGAGTGCAATAAGCAAAGCTTGGTTTCATGATCCACCTGTTGTAGATTGCAGCAGGGAGACTTGGCTACACTGGTCAAGCTCCCAAGGGTACTTGGCTACACTGGCCTTGACCCATTCTCTTCTTCCCCCTCTTCTTGAGCCGGTTGAACTTGAACTTAGAAGGGAATACCCTGCTCCTCGAGGAAAGAGTGGCCAGACTAAGGTCATAGAGTTACCTTGTTGGGAAGGGTTGTCAAGATGCCATTTCTGAGGTGGAGAGCTTAGACTTCACATTCACAGGACAAGAAAAGATTCATGGTCTTCAGGGTTTGTGATTGATGACTTGTTCTGATCTGGAACATTGAGGAGTCTTGGTTATAGATTAGTGGAACTTAGAGGCAGTTAGGTTTTAAGCTTAAGTCCAAATAAGGTTCCGACACATTAATAATCCAAAGATCTGATCGAGCTCCATACCCCAATTTAATGAAGGCAAGTTTAATAATCAACCTTGATCCGTGTACATCCTCTTTTTCTTTTTCTTTCTTTCTTTTTCACTTCTTTTTCAAATAAGTGTTTGCTAAGGGACTAGCAAAGTTAAGTATAGGGGGTGATGAATACCCATTCATCACTCTTTATTCTTATATTTTAGCTACAAAAACCTTTGCAAATGCATGTAGATATGTGTAAATAGGAATAATTACCAAAAGCATGCATTGTGTAAAAACCTATAATTAGCATGTTTTTGTGCAAAAATAAAAGAATAAAGATTAAAAAGAAAAAGAGGGAAATATTTAGAATAAATATTGAGCAACCTAACCCAAGGGAGGGCTCAGCATGGGCCTGACCGCATAAAAGCCAAAGTAGAGGGAGATAGGGGCTCTTGCGTAAATATTTGTATAAATAAATAAAATTATATTTTCCTCACCCAAAAATATGCTTGTAAATATTTGTATCTATTTATTAATATAAAAACAAAAAAAAATTAAAAATCAAAAAGATCAAAAATACCCTTTCATCATGTACATAAACCATGCTTCCATATTTATTTAACCTTGTAAATAAATAAAGTTATTTTCCAAACTTTTTGTAAATATTCTATGCTATATATTGTAAATAAATAAAATAAAAAGAATCAAAACAAAAATCAAATAAAAATAACAAAATTAAAAATACAAAAATATATTGTACACATACCTTGTATATAGTTGTACATAACTATTTATTTTACCTATGTAAATAAATGATAAAAATCAAATAAAAACATCCTTTTATTCCTTATTTTATTCTATAAATAAATAAAATATAAAATAGGAATAAAATTGTACAAAAATAATAATTAAAAATCAAAAATCAAAAGCCTACATATTGTATATATACCTATATATAGCTATATAATGTAAATACCTTATTTTTATTTCCAAAAATTAATTAAAAATCACCAAAAAATAGAAAAAAATAAAATAAAAATATTTCATGTTTTGAGTTTTTGCAGATTCGGCCCCTAGCTATGTTTATTTGTCATCTCAAGATCCAGCCACGTGGCTGAACCGCATTGGCTCCTGAGGATGTTGACCGCCCAGTCAATTGGCCCCCCCAGGACCACTTCTCACGGGTTTGAGTGGCGGACCCGATTTCTCCATTTATTACCCGCTCGACCCGATCGCCAATCCGCCAAACCCCGGGTCCGAATCCTTCTTCTTGCATCCGGCATCCTCGCCGGAGCCGCTCCCTCGGGATCCACGCGCTCCTGAGCTTGCCCGGACCCCCTCTTCTCGGACCCCTAGCCATATAAAGCTAGAGCTCAGCCACCTTCCCATGCTATCTTTGGCCATTTGCGTAGTCATCCAGTGAGCTCCAGAGAGAGAGCGAGGTGACAGCTCGCATCCCCGAACTGTTGCAGCGAGGAGAACCGGCGAATCCACTGATCCGGCGATACACCCGCCGTAGCTCCGCCACCTGAGCGAGCTTCGAGCCTCGGGCAGAGACGTCCCTCGAGGCGACGACCGGAAGCTTCCCCAGCTCCGCCACAGTCTATTCCTTCACCCAGGTAGTCCCTTAGCTTAGCTATTTCATCTAATTTCCGTTTACCCCCAATCTTCGCCGTCGTTATCTTTCTTCGATTCACCCCGGTTCCGACCACCGTTCGACCATCGGACCCGACCCACATCTCCGCCTTCCTCCGCTGCACGTTCTCCACCCACTCACACAACCCAGCTCGCACAGGAGCTGGGAACCGGGCTCCACCGTCTTCCACCTTCGCCGGAGCCCGTCGCCCCGACGCACCAATCACCTTCACATCGCCTAACTGGGTCGAGGCAGTTTGCCCTCGACCCGCGAGTCTTCTGAGCCATTTTGCAGGTCATACCGAGCCCATCTGAGGGCTTGGACATTCAGGCCGGGAGACCCAGCTCCGCCGACCGTGCTTGAGCTCCTCCTAGCTCGGGACTATCATCGGAGCGCCGCAACAGACGCAGGAGCGCACCAGCATTCTTCTCCGATCATCAGAGCGCTCTGAGGAGGAGGCCAGCGCCCGCACGAGCCCGGCGAAGTTCGCCGGGGACCAGTTCTTCCAGCACCCTCCAGCGTCGTCGGATTAGCCTCCAGCTCCAGATGCCATCCTGACCGTTGGTTGCTGGAGCCCTCTTTGACGTCAGATCCGAGGCGACAGATCCGGACCGTTAGATCCACATGTGTCGTGGCCTGGACCGTTGGATCGACCCGAGCAGCACCAGCGTTGAGAGCCGCCCCCATTTAGACCGTCCGATCTACACGTGGCAGCCATCCAGCCGCTCCGGTTAATAAAGGGTAATTTACCCTTAGGCCCTTATCTTTGCGTTATTTCATATTAGTCCTGTAAATATTTAAGTGCGTTGTTTAGTTTTAGGTTTATTTGCACAATGGACCCTGAGATTTAGTGTAATTACATATATACCCCTGCCTGTTGTGAGCCACATGCTTCGTCACGTGTTACTTTGGTGTATTTGCAGTCTATGCCCTTGTAGTTCTGGTCGTTTATGAATTAATGAAAGGTTTTAGTTAATTGCATTTATACCCCTGTGCGTGGTTGTTTTACACATGTGCGTTTAATTTTGGGATATTTGCAACTGAGCCCCCTGGACTTTTGGTACGTGTTACCAATAGGTCCTCGGGACTTATTTTCCTTACATATAGGTCCCTGAGTGCCCCAGGCTCGCGCTTAGCGCGTGTTTTGCTGGGTTATTTGCACCGGGACCCCCAGAACTCTGGGTATTTGCATTCCAGTCCCTATGCACAGTACCCTTTTGTTATTTTTGAATAAAATATCAAATCACCTCCAAATCCAATGGGAATTTGACACATGGCTCCTGCCATGGTGTAGGATTTTCACGGATTTTTGAGGACATTTCTGATTTTGTTTACTATTTTTAAAAATTCAAAAACTTACATTTTTGTTACTGTCTAGATTAAAAAATCACAAAAAAATATAAAAACTCCCCTAAAATGCCCTAAAAATTAGCTACTGTTTAGTTTGTGTTCCTTGATTTTCTAGCCAATTTTGGCTATTTTTCACCACTGGAAAACCTTAAAAACTTAAAAACACTAAAAAACTCATAAAAATTCTAGTAAATAAATTAAAAATCTAAAAATAATAAAATTGGTGTCTGAATTTTCCTTGTTTTATTTACTCTATAGGAAAATTACCTCCAGGCCATTTTAAGGCCCTTAGATATTTTATCTAGGGACTTTTGGCCTGGCTGGACAGTGCCACTGTGGTTAGCTACTGTTTGATTTTTAGAAAATAAAATAAACATCAGAAAATTATCAAAAATTCACCAAAAACATAAAAAAATATAAAACACATAAAATATTTTTTTTGGTTGATATTTGATACATTAAATAAATTGTTGAAGTGTGCTTATTTGTGTTTCTATTATTTTCTTTACATATTACAAATCCAAAAAATAATTAAAAACCACTAAAAAAATATTTTGCCTTTTATTTGTTTTTACTACTTCGTAGGCCTTCGGCCAATCCGTGCTCCTCGAGTTCGACCCTAGGAGCTATACCAGGTTAAACACATAGCAGGACCGCTTCTTTGTTTTGATTGATTTTATTCGTATCAAGTGGTTCATTTTTCTTGATTGAGTGCCTTGATTGCTCGGGTCACAACGACCGATTAGTACCTTTATCCGGGTGATCGATTTTACGCTCATCAATGATGACCAGAAATTTCATCTCCTGTCCCACAAGGAAGGCGTACTTAAGGGTTGTGTGTAATAGTTTGAGCTCAAGTAAGGTGTGGTCATCGAGGAAATCTAGCTCAATCAATTCTTGCTCTGTGCTGGTAGTGGCCAGATCTGTCTCTGAAGTAACTGCCACCAACTCATTCAGCTCTGGAGTCAGATCGTCAAAAGTATCCAAGCAATCGGCGAAAGCCACGTCCGACTCATCATCCTCATCTTCTGATTGTCCTAAAGAGGGAAGGACTGACAGGCCCAGCTACTTTGTGTCATCGAAGATGTAGGGGGATGCATTTTCTATATGATATGTGCTAAGTTCATTCCTAAGGAGCTCGCAAAATTGTCTCATGTACAAGATTCTTTCCTGCAGAGAGGGACTCATTGGTGCTAGCTAGGTTCTGTCTCCATGGCCCAACGGTGCCTACATGAACATAATCTACTTCTGACGAAGTGTACTCGGTGCTGGATTCAGAATCTGGCCTCTGCCACCTTGTCTGTTTTATCTCTAGTTCCTCATCTCCGCCTGGAGTTTGGAACTGAATTTTTTAAATTTTATAATCAAATAAGGCCCCTGTTGTTCTCAGGAAGGGCCTTCCTAAAATGATCTGGGAATCTCTCCATTTTCGAGGGGTCTCCATATTAAGGACTGTAAAGTCCACCATGTAATCTTGACCCTCGACTTTGATGATAATTTCCTCAATTCTCCCTTGGACCTCTTGGTTGATTAATCTGCAAACTGAGTAAGGCTCTAGATTTCCTAAGAGGTCCTAGATTAAGCCGCTCATAGAGGGTTGTGGGCATCAGGTTGATTGAGGATCCATTGTCTAGGAGAGTGCGTGCAAACGTGGTGTCATCGACATGACTCACAAATAATGGGCACCCATGAACCTTCGCTTCCTTGGAAATGCATTCTTGATGGTGCAAGTAGTGGATACTGACAAAACGTGCTTCTCAACACGGCTTCTTGTTTTTCTGCTGACCCTAGTAGGTGTGCATCCCACCCTAAGGTACTTCTGAAATGCAGGTGTCATATCCACATACTTATCAAAAGGGATTGTGACCTTGATATACTTATTGCAAAATTCAGCCATCTCAGGGTCATTTTTTTGGATTTTTTTGTCTTTTTCTTCCTTCCACCTTTAAGGGCTCGGGGGAAAGGGGTTATTGATGAGAACTCAGATTCTGAAACTGAAATATTCTCATTCAAATGGGAAACTGAGTTCTGTACAGTATTGGACTTTGACTCTGACTCTGACTGGAAAGAAATTCATGAAACGAAATAGGTGATGCATCTATTGCTACTCCTGGTGCGTCCTCCTCAGATGGAGGAACGGCCTCTTCATCTGGATCGCTTGATTCATTGTCGGTGCTCTTCTCCTTCTTCTTGCCATGGTGTTTTGAGGACTTGGAAATTCTCTTATTCCGCTGGTGATGGTGATGGTGATGATGCTCCTCTGCCTCCAAGTTCTCCTTAGGTAGAGACTTGGTAGCATCTTCCTCATGAACCCATACCCGATCAAGTACGGTCACGGTCCTTTCGCTCCTGAGGGACATATGATTAACATTATCATATGAAAGGATCTCGTGTTAAGATAGAGAATAATCTGAATAATATACCTGATAGCATGGTCGATGCTGACCCTGGTTCAGGCTATTGGGGTTGGCTTGAACCTAGGCGAGATTGGGGTCTTTGGTGCCATCTGTTGATCCTGGTGGCGTAATACATGGTTCAGATCTGTTCTTATATCCAGATAATCATTCTGTATCTGTTGAACCCTATCAGCCAAAGTCTGGATGGCGAAGGTGAGGGACTCCAACTCACTTGTGGGTGAGGCTTGCTGTTGCTGACTAGAGGATGAGTGATTCGGCTATCTATACTGGCCCTGTTGGCCTGTCGGTACTATTGCGTGTGGGACGGTGACGTTTAAGGTGGTGGAGGGCCCTGCTGGCCCGAGTGGAATGTGCATTGCTGCTGGTGCTATTGAGGCCGGTATCCTTGTCCTGGTCTGGACTGTACAAAGCGTGGAGTGGAGACGGAGCTGGTTTCCTGGTAAGCTAGGCAAGGTCAGTGTGGTTGACCATTCCCTATCCCCGACTGTCTGCTGACAGGGTCATGGTTGTACCACAACCCTTTGATCTCGAACACCTATGGAGACTCTTCGTAGACTGACTCCACCTATAGGGATGTGTGTTGCTCATGTTGAGTGCACTGCTGCTCCTAAACTCAGCTACTCAGAGGCCCATGTACCTGCTCTTGTACTAGATGAACTCGATGTACAAGTACAGGTGGTGCAGAAGGGGCTGGAAATCGTATCTTGGCTACCTTCTCAGTCAATTCCTCCACTTGCTTCGGCAATCGTGAAAGTGCCTCAAGGTCAGTAACCCTTTTGTGGATCTGTTCTACCATGGTGAGCTTGTCAACCAATATCCCCATGTTAGGGATTAGGTCATCTATCAGATCCGCTACAGTCCTCCTAGATGTCTCATTAGGTAGGCTTGAGGGAGACACCTCATAGGACATGTTGTCCTGAGATCAGCCAGTTTCCGCCATCTGCTCTAGGATCTTCCATACGGCATCTTCGTTCTTATTCAGATACCTACCTCCACAAGCTGCACTTACCAACCCCTGCATTTCCGGGGTCATACTACATAACAAGGTTTGGACTAAAATCACCTTGGTAATGCCATGGCAGGGGCATTTTTGTGTCAAGCCATTGAATCTATCTCAGGCTTCATGGAATGGTTCATGGGGGTCATGGGAAAAGCTAGCGAATTTCATCCTCATCTGGTTAGTCATACTGAGTGGGTAGAACTTCTTCGAAAATAAATCTTCGAATTGCCTCCAAGTTGTGCATCTAACCCCGAGATTCTTCAGCCAATGGGTTGCCTTATCTCCTAAGGCAAACGGGGTAGCCTTCAGCCTGATGTTATCTTGTCCAACCTTAGGATGGGTAAGGTTGTTATACACCAACTCGAAGTTTCTCAAGAAAGCATATGGTTCTTCTGTAGCATTTCCATTGAACTTTGATAGCAGACTAAGGAAATGGGGCTTCAGTTCAAATGCCTCTGGGGGTACCTCAGGTACGAGCCAATTATGCATCTCATTCTCAGTTGGGTTGTAGATATCTACCATCGATCTATCTATTCCACCTTCCTCAATCACATGTCCCATCTTAGCCATAAGATCTGCATTCAGCTGCTCGGCTCTAGCTAAACAAGCAAGGACTTGATGCATAGGATCATCTCTGTGTTCCTCTTCGTCTGGATTTTTCTTAGGCATCTTGGTTTCGGGTTCATCCTCTTCACCTGGGTAAATAATGTGGTCTAGTTTAGAGGATGTAGTAATGAAAACATTTTCACCGAGGCGAAGGTGTTCCTTAGTGAGATGAGAGAAGAGAAAAGGAATGGTTTGAGGTTAACCATCCTGAGAGTGGGGGATCCCGAATTCAAGAGGGTCATGAGCTCGAGTTGGCCCATGTTGAGCTTGGATCGATGAAGACGAACTTAGTGAGGGGTTCAATGAGAGATTTGCGAAGCTGGAGTAAATATCCCCCTAGTAAGTCATCTTTGATGGCAAAAAGAAGAATCAGGAGCACAAGTGTATAAAGATAGGATTTGACTCCTATCAAAAGCAAGAAAATGAATCACAAACCTTGAGTTCACACTCAACACGGTGAAGAACCCAAAGCTGGGTCCGATTAATCTGGTTGATTTTAAGTGTGATTTTGGTAAATAGCAAGGATTATGCGGCCTATAGGGAAGTCAGCTCAAAGTTGGATGCGTCTCCCCTGTTTAACCTGCCGTCTAAGATACCAACGCCCTTCCTTTCTTCGCTCCTATCACCAGCTGAGAAGTTCAAGGGCCTGCACCTATCTACCTACCAAAGTAGGCAGAGGCTGATAAGGCTTTGAACTTCACCCTGAAGGGTTACTAGCAACGTGTCGCAGTGCAACACTGCTTCGCCTCTATCTACCTGCTGAAACAGGTGAAGGCTACTTATCTCTAGTTAGTTTAACCTACAATAATTTAGCCTATGATATTTGCTAGGATGGAGGTACGTGATATGGAAGGCGGAGATTTTGGCTCTGCCTTAGGGAGTGCACACAGACTCTGTACCCTCACTCAGCCTGAAATCACGGTCAGGGTTATTCTCCCGCAAACAGAATTTCTGATTTTATATTGAATTTTTTGATCAATTTATTTAGCAGTCCTGATTTTAAGTTAGATGACCACTTGATTAGTCCAGCGCACAAGGCACGTCTGTCGTCCTGTCCCAATTTCCTTTAATCCTAAGTTAGAAAACCAAGGGGGGAGGAGTCGAGAAAAGCCGATGCACAATAAAATGATGATGTATGCCAAGTTCAGAAGACTTACAGTGATCCTCGTGATCTACATACGAGATGCAAAATAGAATTGAGATTTTATCTAAATAAATGCAGTCGGTGAAAAAGCTGCTCCTAGACAAGTAATTCTATTATCGAGTGATGAACAAGTTAAATTTGGCTAAGTTCTGCAGTCTAAGTGTGTCTTTTAATGGTGAAGTGTGGTCTTAGATATTACGAACACAAACAGTCCTAAGAAAGCTCTAAGAGCCACGAGTGCATGTCCTATCATACATTCAAGCAACCACACAACAAACGGAGACTCTTTTTATTATTCACTTACATGCGCGAGAACCCAAACAGAAACCACTGTAAATGCAAACTTTTTTACAAGTTCTCTCAAAAACCACTCAGTTCAAATCGATGCAGGTCTTCAGCTCGCCTGGCGAATCGCCTCCGATGCCTCATGTTCCTCACACAAAAATAAACGATGGTCAGAGAGAGTGTAACATAAAATAAACAAATGCTGGAAATAACAGAAAAATATTCACAAGAAAAATTGGGAATGAGACTACACGGGGATGGAAAACCTAAAATCTAGATTTTCTAAAAATTAACCTAAGCTGTGTCTCCCCGACAACGGTGCCATTTGAAAGACCCGAATCTTATCCTTTAATAATGTCAAATTAACGATTTTGTTGTAGTTGAATAACTTCGAGTCAATCAAAAAACTTGCTTTAATTAATATCAATTAATTTCGAACAAGATTTTTATTTTACTTGGGCAAGCCCATGGTCAAACTCAGGGAGGCAACTTTCTCCTTAGATTAATTTAAAGTCGATCTAGATGCTAGCTTTTCACGAGAATATTTTTTTATGGTTTTTTATGCAATTAAAATACAAATGCAATCATACGAAATTCGAGGTTAAAATATAATTATGGTCAAATTAAGTGCAAAAACTCTCAAATTTGGCCAAAATGTCAATTATGATGAATTAAAGCTAACCTTTTTTTTGTAATTTTTCGACTCTAAATGAATTGCAAACGAATTAAATATCAATGCATGGTGATTTACGTAATTTTAATTTTAATAAATACCAAATGTCAATTTTTTAGAAACTCATTTATCCTAGATAGGTCTATGTGAGAGATATTCAGAACAATTTGTAATTTCTAACAATACTAAGTGAGGAATTAATTAAAAATGAATGACACAAATCACCAATTGATTTATTACGGCCTAGATATGGGTACGAATGATGTGATTTTTGGGCACAAAATAGATCTACTAAACTCTACCTACTTTGATTTTTTCCGATTTCTGGTGCATTAATTAATTTAATGATCAATTAAAGGCAAATAGTGAGAAAAATATGCTATTTTCCACTAAAATAATTATACTAAATAACTTGAAGCATAGAAAATGTAACAAGCATTCACAATGATAAAGCCTCACATATTTTACAATATGCAATTTGAAATGACAAAATAATGATAAATGGGTGTTTAAATAAATATGCAAACACAGGGGTATGGATGTAACACGAAAAATAAAATTGTTTAAAAATAAATATGCTGACAGGACTAAATTACATTTACCTATATTGATGAGGGTATGGATGCAAATGACCCACAGAGTCACGTGTACATCATGTGATGTTGACTAACGGCGGCATGAATGTGATTTCCAGACCTCCTTGGGGCACGGATGCAAATTCCGTGTCATTCGCACGTGCAGGTCACGTGAGATGTGATGCTTGGATGTTGCTTCGGGCTTGACCTCCACGTGGTGGCCTTCAGAGCTTCGGTCATGCCCGAAGCCAAGGCATGGGGCGAGGATCGGTCTGGAGGACTCTGAGCCGCTCGATACGAATCGAGCGGTGCCCGTACATTTTTTGTTGATGGCGATGAGACGCGATAGTGATGGAGGCAGATCGTCATCGCCTCGATGGCCGACACACGACCAAGGGACATTGGTGTCGAGACTACGGTGAACGAAGCTTGACGAGGAGAGGTAACATGTGCTGCGAGGAGCGTGGATGACGTCGGGAGGAACTTGGGACTTAGGCGACACACGCCCAAGGTCTAGGGAGGAGACTGGAGGCACGGTCAAACAGTGTTGGTGGAGAGATGCGTGGGGAACGGCATCGGTGCACGGTCGGGGTTAGTCGCAGGTGGCGTGGAGGAGCGATGATAACCTCGAAGGAGGTTATTAAAGGCAGTGCGGTGGGAAGGGCACGACCGAGGGCGAACCCCCTTGCATAGTGAGATCGGGGCGGAGCGGTCTTGTCTGCAGAGGGAGTTGGTGCTTGCGAAGGAGGCTCTGGTTCTTCAAGCTCGATCAGGTGCAAAGTTAGTGTGTAGTAGCGAAGAGGAACGGAATCGGAGGACCAGGTCGGGCTCGGTCCTTCACCAGGACTGAGATGATCGGAGCGAGGTCGTGCAACGGAGATGGCCGATGATCGATTGAGGGTTCGGATTGTGGAATGGAGATTTGATCGTAGCAGGAAAGGAAGCGATTGAACAGAACGGTGATAAAAAGAGAAACAGGGGAATAGGGGTAGAATAGAGGAATACGAAAAGAGAAGAAGAAAAGAGATAGAAGAGGAATGAGAATGAAGAGGGTTTAGAGGGGTCGCATGATGGTTTGTCTGAGGATGAGAAGTCGCGGAGGACTTCCTGGTCGTTGCCTCGAATGCCTGGCGGAGGGCCTAAAGCTCAAACAGCTACTCCGGGTAAGGGAAGCAGCAGCAAGGAGCTTTGGAGATCCTTGGATCACATCGGTTAGCACGGTCGGCATCGCTTCCCAATGTGTCCCTGATGTTGTCACCTACAAAGAGGTCGAGTCTTATGGTCGTCGTTCTCCTGATGGCGGATGGCTTGGAATAGCGGCAGACGAGGGATACTTAAAGGGGAAGCTTGGGGTTCCGCTGAGGGAAGGCATGGTTTACGTGGAGAATATGGAGCAAGTGGAGGACAGACATGGGACGAGTGGTTGGCCGCAAGGATGAGGGACGATGGAGCTTCGTCGTGGGGTGGTTGGATCAGGGTGAAGGTGGGAGGTGAGGTCGGGAAAAAAGAAAAGGCAAAGATAGCGTGCAAGGTGGAGAACGTGGGTGAAGGGGGGACTCAGAAGGTTGACGAAGGACCTGTGATCGTTGGATCTCGTGATCCAATGGCTACAAGAGGGGCACTAATGAGAGGCCCAGATTAAATCTAAGGCGACGAGATCAAAGGTGCGAAGTGTGTCACGTGTCATCCGGGTAGGCAGTAACGGATGGATGATATGGAGTCTGAGTGTTTGATCTGGCAGTTGAGAATAGCACGGTAGTGTGTGGTGGAGATGAAGGTGGGGCGTGGGATTGAAGGTCTAGAAATGCAGTGGAAGGAGATGGCTAAGATTAAGCTCTTGAAGGGATCGGGCAGCTATTGGGATGACGCGTGGCAAGCTGAGGGTTAGGTGCTTGCGGATGGCCTTGATTTGATCTAGAAATGATCGAACGGAGGTGATTAGTTGCGGGAAGAAACGGCTGCGATGAAAGGAGGGAAAGAAGATCGGATGGTGAGAAATGGCGGGCGCATGGCGCGCGAAGAGACGGGCCGCGTGGCGTAACCAGAAAGCACCACGTGGCCCAATCATATTATTTAGAAAAAATGTGAAATATGAAGGAGAAGGAGGCCATTTGGAAATCAAAACATGGAAGTTGTAGATTTCGATGAGATCTGCAAGTTGCATGTTGATCAAAAATGGAAACGAGGTCAAATGAAGGTATAAAATACAAGAGTAAAAATATCAATGAGTACAATGTACAATAGGGGTCCAAAATCCAAGTTTCACATACGATCTCTGATTTTAATGAAATTAATCTTGTTTTGAATGTCTTTGAATGTATATTACTTTAAAAGTGAGTAGACCTAAATCAGACAATGTATGAGAGAGATATGCACATTTTAAGGCTCCTAGTTTTAAACTTGGACTCGGGTTTTCTTGGTCATATTTACAAGTTAGTAATTTTTTTGATATTTTTCCTTAATTAGTGTTAGTAATATATACACTATAGAGTTGATTTTATTTGATTTGGAGTTAGTACAAAATAGATACAAACATGGTATTTACAGGTGATTTTACAAGTGATGTGCTTCTCATTTAATGCATGCGTGAATGCTAATTATGCAATATAAGTGGAAATATGCAGCTAATTGTTCGGTAAAAAGCTATATTTTCAACTTGTAGAGGGATGAATCACAGATACATCAGTGGGCGGATGCGGTGGTGGCGGCAATAGTGTTGCTTTTTTTATGTTTTTTATAAAAACAAAAACTGCAGGTTTTTTGTAATAATTTTTATATTTTTTAAACAAAAATTATAGAATTTTTTATATTTTTATTTTTTGTAAAAAACTATAGGATTTTATATTTTTTAAGAAGCAAATGTATTTTTTGTAGTTACTTATTTTTATTCCAGCAAAAAATATAGATAAATAAACTACACGAGCACAACGGGTCGATCTAAAATCAAATACGGAAATATGAGTGGATGAGGTTCTGATGGTTGTGATGGAATGGAACCGATTCTCCAGCCACCGTACGCAGCTGGAGGTAAGAGATCGTGTGAGATAGAATAGGAACGTGGAGAGATCAAGAAGATGAGATGAAATCGAAATCGATAGCAGATCAAATCGAGATGATAAAAATGATTAACTAAGATCTAGAAATAAAAAAATAACAATGAAATAAAAAATGCGAAGAACTAAACTACGATTAACCTAGATTAAAAATAAGAGAAAAAATGGATATCACCGAATGGGAGCGGATGAACGTTGTGATGGCCTCGACGAAGGCCTATTCGCAATCACCGGACGGCTCGGAGCGTAGGCACCTCTCTGTAACAAGAAGACTCTTGGAGAATAGGATCCTCTTATTAAAGATTGATCAAGGAGAAATGAGGGAGGAGTAGACAATTAATAGAGAAAAGAAATTGAATTTGAAATTCAAAATTTGAATGGAGAGGAAAATAAGGAGGGGGGCTAGTAGTTAATGGAGGATAAAATTATTTACATTATTTACATAAATAAATAAATAAGTAAATAAATTCGTCACTTTATTTAAATTAAATAATAAATGAATTTTTTTAATTTTTTATGATGGTTATTTAATAATATCAACTATATACATAAACTATATACATATAGTACATTATACACATAGTTAAATATGGAAATTAGTTTAGTTTTATGTTTTAATTTTTTTTATTTTTTATATAAATAATTATTAAAAATATTTACAATTAGTTACAAATATAATATGTAAAAAATAAATATGGATAAATATATACAATAAATAACTTGTAAAATTATGAAAACCACCCCAGAAAATTGACTTTAAACTATAACTCCAAAAATTAGGAAACCACTGCTATTTTAAAGATAATTTAATTTAGAATACAATGAAAGTGAGATTGATTCGATTTGAGTTTGTATGGAGTCAGAATTGGTCATTCAATTATTATTTTATGGTTTTTCCCAAGTGTGATTGCTTTATTTTTTACATGATTTTATTTTGCATTTATTTTTATTATTTATAAAATATTTTTATTTACAACTTTTGTTTTAAAAATTATTTAATTTTAGGCCAATTTATGTACAAATAAAATAATGTAATTTTTACACAAATATACACAAAGAAGATGAGAAGTATTTACAAAACATTTTTTGGATTTTCTGATTAAGGACCCTATCTCCCCTTACTTTATTCTTGGTCGATCATAGTCTCTTAGTGAAGAAACTGCCTCTCTCAAGTATGATCCGATGGAGGAGATGCTTGCGAGCGCATTGATGAAATGTGTCCTTCTCACAATCCAAAATGTTGATCAAAGCGACGGGCCTCCTGATTTCATCACACAAAATCAGAGGTTTTCTTTACATACCAGAAGCACCGAGGAAGTTGAAGATCCACGAGCGATCGAAGCGGCAGCACGACGGCATAGCAACGACGGCGATCCTCTCTAGGTCACAAAGTGGATGGCCACTTGGACAGAGAGGGGGGCATGTATGATGAAAGAGAGAGGGAGAGATTCTGAATTCTATGTTGTAAAAGAAGAGCTATGATTGCCTCTTCTTTTATAAAAAATTTGGGAGTCCATGGATCTCAATCTATGGACAACACGAATTCAATGGTTGGGATTGATTTGTTTTTCTTTCAATGGCCATGATTTTATAGTAAAAAACACAATAGTAATTAATTTAATTTAAGTTATATTGAATAAATCATCAATATAAATTAATTCAATCAAACCAATATACCATGAAGGATTATGAAGGAGAAAAACATCCTTCCAATTAAGGGGTAATTACCACCTTGAGTCCTAAATCAAGAGTTGTCATCCACCCTTCTAATATGGAAGGCGAGCTCCTCATTCCACTTCATTATATATAACAACTTCTATTGTATATTATTTCACAAAAATAATTCCAAATTATTTGTCAAATTTCAATTATGGCATTGGAAATATGTGAATCACATTCACAAGCCAAAATAAAATGTAAATTACATTTTCAGTTAATTATCCGATGTGAATTCAATTCACATCAATATTTAAATTGTAAATGTTATTTAAAAATATGTCTCTCTTATATATTATAAATTACATTTATAATATATATATATGATTAACATGGATAATACTATACACATTATTTATATCTATGCTAATTAAATCACATTTAATTATCTTGGACCAACATTCTCATGCATCTAAATAATATGAATCATATTCACATTGTTCATGATAAGTAAATCACAATTAATTATCTATTTTTCAATGCTTGGATATAAATTTATCAATTGAATTATTCTTGAACTCTTTCAAGAATAATGCGCTTTCTCCATGAATATTTGGAGATAAGGAAATGGCAATTGTACGTTCCATGTATAGTAACATGGATATTGAGACCATATCTCAAATACATATCTTGAGGACCTCTCATATATGATTGATTAAATCAAAACTATAAATCTAATCTTTTAACATTCATACTACTGTCCAACATTTGGACTAAGATCATATTACTTCTCTAGTAAGAGGAGAGACTAAAATCTAGACATGTTTCAATACTCCCTCGCAATGGAAGTGTCATGCTTATACAATCATTTATGATCACATCACCCTCAGGTACTCCTAATACATGTACATCTTGCATATTGGAAGACCTGGAATAAACTCGAAGTTTTAGATCAATTTTAGATTGTCTCCTTCAGGGTTTTATCATTAAGTTTCTCATTCGATCATAGGGAGTTATTATCGATCATATACTTTCCAAAAGCATATATCATACCTACAAATTCTTGTCAAGCTTCCAAAGCAAGACGAATATACATGAAATTTGGTTGGTCTCAATACCTCGTTAGTGAGCTCATTTCTTCTGATTCACAATTGAACGTATATGATCCCTTTGAGAGATTGCATTACTCATATACCCTTGTATGCACACCGGCTCGCCAGTGTATAGACCTTGATTAGGTCACCAACCTATCGGTCTGTCAAATGTACATACTCAAACATATAGCAATACATATGTCCCCGTTCAGAGGATGCATGCCTATATCATGATAGTATGTGACATAGATCTTGGTTATCTCGACCTTGTTAAGTTAACTCTTTGACCTAACTTATCTGACACCTCTGAATCTCTATTCCTATGCAGAGGACCTGCATCAAGATGTCGATTAGAAACCATCCTATAAAGAAATATTGTCATCTCTTTCTCAGGCTGGAGGTCATCTCTTAAGAATTATTTGACAGTGCTTGATGAGTCCTCAATATAAATCCTTAAATATTCATCTAAGCACCATCCTCTTTGATTCAAAAATTGAATCAATAGATGTATGATCATTAAGATGTACATGGTACATAACCGTAATTGTACTAAGGGACCTTATAGGGCATTTATTCATAATTTCAGACATGGAGTAAAAATAAATCAATAACTTTTATTGATATATCAAACATTACAATAATAGTTATTTTAGGAATAGTTCATCTCAGGCTCACATGGCTAACAGTGGGCACTATCTGGAGACCTCTAGTATCCAAAGTTATTATGACAGGGGTGGACAAAGAGATGTCTAAGTATCTCAATGACTTTCAATTTGGGTTTGGTGTATTTGGAGGAGCATAAGCCATTTTACACAGCACCAAACGACTTTTGAGAAAGCTTCATGGTGACGGGTGATGAGGCTAAAAAGATCGGTTTCGCGGCTTCTTCTTTTTATTGGATTTGTCGGTTGTAGCAGAAGCCGCGAAACAAATTCGATTTTTAAAACCTATCAAACAAATTACGGTTTTCTGTCGGAAAACCGTTCACTAATATTTAACCAGGCAAGTGTTCCTGGGTCGAACTCAAGGAGGCAGAATAAACTCCATAGATTTCTCTTCTCGTAATTTTATTTTAATTCTTCTCTAAGTCAAAACGCCTTTTTTATTGATTTTTATTTTTATTATTTTTATTTGATTTTATTCTTTTCAATTTTTTTATTTAATTTTCAAAAAGGGATATTTTTCAAAAGATTTATTTATTATATAGTAGGCGAGTAATATATAGATGATACTAAGTAATAGGGTGAACGAGGTTCGAGCTGCGTACTCGAACTACACAAGAAAACAAAGCAAAATGAAGCGGTTTTCGAAAAAATCAAAACATGTCAAAAACTCGTCGAAAAGCCGCAAAAATTTTATACTAGGTAGCTGGGGTAGTTGTGTAACTACCCTCAAAGAATCGTCGAAATCCGAGGTCATAAGAGCAAGAAACATCCCCTACAGCCCAGGGGCATAAGCGTAAGAAAACTAATTAAAAATGTTTGCGAAAAGGTCCTGGAGGACTGTTCTGAAAGAAAAGTACAAGATCCTTTACATTTAGGTCCCTGCGGACGGACCTAAATGCAAATATGCAAAAGTCTGGCGGGTTGCAATTTCTGGAAGTCGGCTGGGCTTATGATGCAAAATTTCCACCAATTCACTATTGACGGCCAAGATTAGAACTGAAGGCGCGGATCGGACGTCCCAGACGCTGCCACGTGTCGCAAGCATGTGCGACTGGTGTTCTTGGGCTGTTCAGGTAGCTGGTAGCGGTGCCTTCTTCTCCGATTTATAGCGGACGATCGGCTAATGCTCTGACGCTCCGGCGGGGCTAGAGGGGTGGCTCCTCCACCCCTCGAGCTCACCCGCGGTAGGGTTGGTGGTGGCGACGCTCCGAGCGGCGGTTACAGGTCGAGGAAGATGGTGGTTTCGATCACCTGGGGCAGATGCAGCTCTGAGAGTCTAACTTTGGAGATGGATTTAACTGATGCTCGAAGGTTCCCAATGGCGAATAAAAGCTTTGCGAAGAACCTGGATCTGCAATTGAATGTTTAGCATGCTCGATTCGTGAAGAATCGGCCGAGGTATTAAGATATCAAATTCCAAAGATGGTGAAAAACAACTTAAGCTCCAGCAAACAACCAGTTGCGTGAAGAACGTTGATGAATGATGATCGATTTTAAAACTAATTGGGAACGAATCGAAAGGGATTTTGATATTACGTGAAAGCTAAGTGATTAACCTATCTAAAAGCGTGATTAGCCACGCTAATCGTGGCTCGATTATCGAGGAATAAAATCGAAAAGATGGATGAAGATGACCTGGGAACTGGAGGTGCATGACCTCCTGATGATGGCTCGACGAGCGGTCTTCTCGGAGCTTCACGCGGCACGAGGCTCCGATTCAAGGCGTTGCTGCACCTTGGGAATCTTCCTCCGACGTCCTTCTTCCTCGCAACCTCCTCCTTGGCGCTGTCACCGCCGTCGATTTGCCGGAATGAGGCTTGGAAGTAGGGGGTTCGGTTACTGGAACTTGGGTTCCTGGGTAGTTGGAGAGAGTAGATCTAAGGGTTTAGGTTGGTCTGAAACTTCTGGAATGGCATGAAATAAATGGGTGAAGATGGCTGGTTGAACAACCTGGACGCAACTTCTTCTTGAGGAAGAAGACTCCAGGTGCTGACACATGTCAGCACTTGGTTTGTCCAGATCCTTTAATTAAATATAAATTAGTAAATTACTTTATTTTAAATAGGTATAAATACAAGAAAGTTAAATAATTTAATTTTCTAAATTATGGTATAATTACTTTTAATAAATAATAATTATTATTTAAAATATAAATATTATATTAATAAATATGTATTTATAAATAAGTTTTAGATTTTTAATTTAATAAATAATTAAACAAAAATTTATTTTATATTTTCTTAATTATTAGGGTATTAAATAATACTTGTACGAATTTTTAGAGATTTTTATGAATTAATTTACATATTTTAATAAATAGGGTAAGTATCTATATAGGTCAATTATACCTATATTTTGAGGTTTTTGATTTTATAAAAATAATAAATAGTTTCCAAAAATTATGAAATAATTTATGGTGAAACTACAAGATCATGAAATAATTTAAAAATTATAAAATTAAGAAAATAATAAATAATGTGTGTTACATAAAAAAATAGCCCAGAAACCCCTTTGTCTTTTGGTCCCAAAACCGACTTTTTGCAAATGGACTCCGAATTCAATGAAACGACCTTTATTAATTAGATAATATTATTTTATGAACTTTAAAGGTGAGTAGAGTGAAATTGGAGTTCGTATGAGGAAGTTATGATGTTCGGAAGTTGAGATTTTGACAATTTGTAAGCTGGATTTCTTGGCATATCTATTGAGTAATATTTTTAACTTATTTTTATATTTTTATTTACATTTTTATGAATAATTAGGAGAAAGATTTGGTGAAAAATATGTTAATATGAAATAATTAAAATTCTTTGAAATTTTATATTTATTTTATAAATAGTGAAAGGTGTATATACATGTGATAAATTATTTTTATTTGGTTTTCTTTCCTTATCTCCCCCTACTTATTGGTTTGTCGACCAATTCATGCTGACTTGGTCTCGGGGGGTTGAGCTATAAATATATCTTACAGCTATATTTATATTTAAGTCATATTGCATATATGTACATATATTCCATATGCCTCTGCCTTTCTTTTCTGATTCTTTATTTATTTACATGAGTTTAGTGGTTAAAAGTGAATATTTACATATGAATGGAGTTTTTGTTAAAGTATTAGAATTAGTGGGTATTTACATGTATTTGTTAAGGGTTTTATGACAAAATGCGATAAAAAGTTAATGAATCATGGATTCATCAACCCCCTATACTTAAACTTTGCTAGTCCCTTAGCAAACACTTATTTTGAAAAAGTAAGTGAAAGAAGAAAGAAAGTTAGAATGAATTTGTTTTCCTAAACCAATTCATGAGAACAGACAAAGGACAAAGCTCGATCGGGCCTGCAACAAGCATTTTGTCGGATCCTTAACTAGGATTAGAATTTTATCCTCAACAGTCTTCAAGTTCCATAATCCTTACTCAAGATCACTTCATCGGCTAGTTCAGACTCACCTATTCATACCGCAAACTCTATCATCCTTGAAGTCAACTTGTACAGTGTGTGAATTGATTTAGCTCTTCCTGCTTAGAGAACCGAAGAAACCGTCAATCCCGGCTTTACACTCCTATGGCTTCCTCATCCCGCTACTCTTTCCTCAGGGAGGGAGGTATTCCCTTCTAAGTTCAGTTCTGCTATGTCCACAATCAAATATAGGGAGAAGTTAGAAGAATGAGAAAAGAAGTGGAGTGCGACCAGTGTAGACGCATCTCCTTGTGAAGCCCAACCGGTGTAGCTGAGTCTCCACTAAGATGTGCAGGCATATTTTGTGGAAGCTTTGACCAGTTTGGTCTTATTTGGTGGCTTCTGCTTTGCTTTGACTTTGTAGTTTGCTTGCACTGCATTCATCTTTTGTGCCTCGACGGATATAGAATCTTTTTAGTCCGTCCATTTTTTGAGGTCTTAGAAAAATTGTGTCAGCAGATCCTTCCCTCATCCGAAGCAACTATCGCAACCCCAATCTCTCCCGTCTTTAGACGTCAATGCCGCAAAGATAAGGATAGGAACGCACTACCAAGGTGTACTGCCCTTCGAAACTCTATGCGAGTTGAGCTAAGTGCAGAGTGCATGTGTTCCAGGTTGGTTCACTGGTGAAAAGTTGTACGGATGACTCCAAATGGTCTACTTAAGCTCAGATGACTTGATTTCCCGAATATGGTCTTACGGAACCCAAAGATTTTAAGTCACCAGACCTGAAGAGTCTAAATTCCAGTTCCTAATCAGGCTCCTTACAATGAGAGTTAAAAGCCGTAATCAAGCTCCATCCTTCAGACTAGACTCAGTCCTTAGTTCTGAAATCAAACTTATTTTGAAAAATGCGAATGCAAATGCAACCATGTTTTTGTGAAGTCTATTATCTAGATTTTACTCATTTTTATGGATTTTAAGGATTTTGTAATTTTTTACGGATTTTTATGATTTTTATAAACAGGGTTTTATTCACAATTTTTACAAGATAATGTATTTAAGTTAAATGTCTAATGTATTTTACAAATTTTATCTACAAAGTATTTTACAAGAGTTGACTGGTTTTTATACATGTTTTATTAAATAAGATTTTAAATAAGTATTATACAAATTTTAAGTACAAATTTTAATTACAAATTTACAAGTTTTAAGTATGTTTTACTTATTTACAAGGATTTTATAAATAAGAAAGTGGATTTTAAATTAACCCGTACCCACTTTTTATGGATTTTATAGATATAGAAAATACATAAAAGTACGAGTTATGGCCGAAAGTATATATACAATATATACGCACCCCCCTATACTTAGCTTGAGCTATGTCCTCATAGCGTCAAAAGAGAAAAAGGAGGGCATAACTCGTGCTAAATAAAAGTGGGTGAAAAATGCATAGCGATCACAAGTCAGTCAACCCCCCCTATACTTACGATCTGGTCATCGTAAGTATCACGAGAGAGCAAAAACGGGATGAATGAATGAAAAGGATGAATAACGAAAATTCAAAAGGAAAGAATATGAAATCATCGAAATCACTCGGTCCCCCCTATACTTAGGATAAGGCATCCTAAGTATAGAAAAGAATGTAGCCAAAAATTGGGGATCAGTGATTCGTGAAAAAGAATGGTTATACAAAAGAATCAGTACAAAAATAAAACGTAAATCAACGGGCAATCGGTCCCCCCTATACTTAGGATCTGGTATCCTAAGCATAGAAGACGAGCAAAAACGGGGACGATTGTGGTCTATGAAGAATGTACAAGTGTTGTGAATCTCCAGAATGGCTCAAAAGGATTTGTACAGGAAGGAGTAAAAGAATGATCATGATTCCTGTACAAAATAGATCACTTCAGTACGGACCAGATGATCAGTAGTCTCTACGAAGTGCTTCAGCATCTGCCCGTTAACCATGAACGGCTCTGCACCAGGTGACACATCTGATATTGCAATACTTCCATTGTCGTGCACCGTTCTGACTATGTATGGTCCTTCCCACTTGCTTTTCAATTTGCCGGGAAAAATTCTCAGCCTTGCATTGAACAACCAGACTTTCTGCCCAGGGACAAAGCTCTTGTGCCGAATATGTCTGTCATGCCATGTCTTTACTTTGTCCTTATAGATGAGTGTGTTCTCGTATGCTTGATTGCGGATTTCTACCAGCTCATTCAGATCTATCTTTCTCTTGGCTCCTGCTTTCTGCATATCCATCAATATTTCTCGGATTGCCCACTCAGATTTGTGCATGTTCTCTACGGGCAAGTGGCACGGCTTTCCATAAACTAGCCTGAATGGTGAAGTACCTAAGGGAGTCTTATATGCAGTACGATATGCCCAAAGAACTTGGTCTAGAAGAAGTGACCAGTTCTTCCTATCTGATCGTACTAACTTCTGGAGAATTGATTTCACCTCCCTATTTGAGACTTCGGCCATGCCATTCGTCTGTGGGTGATAAGGAGAAGCTACTCTGTGATCGATGCTGTACTGTTTCACTAGCTTCTTCACCTCCTTATTAATGAAATGGCTACCCCCATCAGAGATAAGAATACGAGGGATCCCGAACCGCGAAATGATGTGTTCCCTTAGGAACTTGCAAACGGTCTTACTATCTGCGGTTCGTACGGGTATAGCCTCTACCCATCTGCTAACATAATCTACAGCGAGAAGGATGTACTCAAAGCCACTGCTAGAAGGGAATGGTCCCATAAAATCTATGCCCCATGCGTCAAAGATCTCGCAGATAATGACGGGTCGCATCGGCATTGCATCTCTGGCACTGACTGTCCCTACAGCTCTCTGACAATCTGGACAACTCTTCACGAATGTGCAAGCATCTCTGGTGAGAGTCGGCCACCATAATCCGCTCTGTAGTACCTTCTACGCTGTCCTCTTCCCTGAATGATGTCCTCCTGATTCTAGAGAATGACACAAAGTGAGGACACTATTATATTCCTCCTGAGGAATACATCGCCTGTAAACGCAATCCGGTCCTTCACGAAAAAGAATCGGATCCTCCCAATGGTAGTATCGTGACTCAGAAACGAGTTTCTCAACTCTGTTCTTCGGCCAACCCTGAGGACTTTTCTGTGTGACCAGAAAGTTCACTATATCTGCATACCACGGAAGTTCTGTAACCGCAAAGATGCTCTCGTCTGGAAATCTCTCTACGATCTCTGGCATGTACTCATCTGAAGGCTGATCTGACTGTAATCGGGAGAGGTGATCAGCTACCACATTCTTTACTCCAGGTTTATCCTTGATATCCAAATCAAATTCCTGGAGTAAAAGAATCCATCTAAGAAGATGTGCCTTGGTATCTTTCTTTTCTTAAAAAATCTGATAGCTGAGTGATCGGTGTAAACTGTGATCTTGGAGCCAAGTAAATAAGATCGAAACTTGTCTAATGCAAACACTACTGCCAACATTTCTTTTTCGGTCACTGTGTAATTTCTCTGAGCATCATCTAAGGTCTTGCTGGCATAATGAATAGCGATGGGAAGTCCATTCCTCCTCTGCCCTAATACAGCCCCGACCGCAAAATCTGATGCATCCGTCATGATCTCGAAGGGTAGAGACCAATCAGGCGGCTGTAGGATAGGAGCACTGATTATCTTTTCTTTCAGCGTGAGGAAGGCATGAAGACATTTGTCATTTAAAACGAACTCGATGTCTTTGCCTAACAATTCAGTTAACGGTCGGGCAATCTTGGAGAAGTCTTGAATAAACCGTCGATAAAAGCCGACGTGCCCCAGAAATGACCGTAACTGTTTGATGTTGGATGGTGGCTCGAGTTTCTTGATGACGTCCACCTTGGCAGGGTCAACCTCCATGCCTCGCTGAGAGATGACGTGCCCCAACACGATCCCGTGAGTAACCATAAAATGGTTTTTTTCCCAAGACAGAACGAGATCTACCTCACAACACTTTTTCAAAACCTGGTCTAGGTGCGCTAAACAATCGTCAAATGACTCACCATAGACCGAAAATTCATCCATAAAAACCTCTAGAAAATCACCAACCATGTCCGCAAAAATAGCAAGCATGCACCTCTGGAAGGTCGCGGGAGCGTTGCACAATCCAAAGGGCATCCGTCTAAAGGCATACGTGCCAAACGGACAAGTAAAGGTGGTTTTCTCCTGGTCTTCAGGAGCAATTGATACCTGGTTGTATCCGGAGTAACCGTCAAGGAAACAGAAGTACCCCTTCCCTGTCAACCGTTCGATGACCTGGTCTATGAAAGGCAAAGGGAAGTGGTCCTTCTTTGTCGCGGTGTTAAGTTTTCTGTAATCAACACATACTCGCCACGACGTGGTTACTCTCTTTGGAATCTCCTCTCCACTCTCGTTTTTCACCATCTGAATTCCCAACTTCTTCGGGACAACATGTAATGGGCTAACCCATTCGGAGTTGGAGATAGGATAAATGAACCCTTCATCACACCATTTCGTGATCTCTTTCTTGACAACTTCTCGTAAAATCGGATTCAGCCTATGCTGAAACTCTCTGGAGGGTTTGCTGTCATGATCGAGATAGATATGATGTAAACACAAAGTAGGATTAATCCCGCAGAGATCGGATACAGTCCACCCAATAGCCTTGCGATTTCTTTCTAGAATCTCCATCAGATGAGATTCTTGATCATCGGTAAAAGTTGAGCTGATAATGACCGGAAACTGTTGATGTGGACCCGCAAGGAAGGCATATTTCATGTTTGGTGGCAAAGTCTTGAGCTCTGGCAAGGTAGTATCTGGATCTGCCGAAATATCATCTGTAATTGTATGGGGATCTGTGTCAGTAGGTGATATGTCTGCATTCTGATTATCCACCATCTCTATGTGCTCTAAAGTCGGACTACAGAAGATGTTCAAGACATCATCCGACTCCTCAGAATGATCGGAAGAAAATAAGTCAACTAGATAAAACTCCGATTCATCTGAGATGGAGGAATTGTGTAGAGTCTCTGAATCTGAAAGATCTGCATTAATTTCATAAAAAAATCTGATCCCTTTGCTCATCATCATCCAAACTAAAATATAAAGTCCCATCGGAAGAGTTACCTCCTAAAGTCTCGGACCCGTCCTCTGTCAAACATTCTTGGGTCTCTACTTGGTATCTTTCGAGGTCGTCAAGGCGAACCTCATCCATGTAATCGCAGGAGGCTAAAGAACTCAGAAAATCTGAAGATGCGTCACTGGAAGTGTTTGATTCTCTCGCCATCTCTATATGTACCTTTTCACCCTCGGTGCGAAAAGATACCTTCCCAACATAATAGAAGAAAGCCTTTGCGGTCTCTAGAAAAGGCCTCCCGAGAATGATCGGGGTAAGGTGTAACTGTGCAGGGCAATTCATATCTAAGACCGTAAAGTCTACTGGGAATTGCAAATCTTGCACGGTTACGATAACGTTCCTAAGTATACCCTTAGGTCTCTTTACGGATCTATCAGCAAACTGAAGGATCGCGCGGGATTTGTAAAGAGGACCTAACTCGAGCTTCTCGAGTAAGGAAGCGGGTATCAGATTGATCGAGGAACCATTATCTAATAGAGTGCGATCGAATTCGGCTTTTGCGATCTCGCATCTGACATAATGTGCACCTGAGTCTTTCTTCTTCTTTGGAAGTTTATTCTGTATCGCACAGGATGTAGCCTTAGTCAAAACATGTTTTTCTGTTCGGGATCTCTTTTTCCTACGCGTGGTGCATCTTTTTCAATTGATTCTTAAGCGTAGGAAATTGATCTAAGGCATCATGAAGAGGGATCTTCAGAAAGATGTGATCTTTGAGTAACTTTTCGATTTGTGGAGATTCGGGATTATTTTTGGTCTTTTTCTTTCCTTTTCCAAACAAAGCATCGGGAAAAGGAATACAGTCAGGAGTCAGAAAATCAAAACTTTTATTCAACTCATTGGAATCAGCTTGTACATCAAGAGTCTCAGAATTATTTACAAAACTCTCTAAAATAGGGGAAGAAATGTTTTTGTCCGGGACCTCTGCCTGATCTGGCGTGATATCATCATCTGAGTCGCCAGTATCCATATCTGAACTGTTGGCATTGCTCCCGTCTCTTGATTCTGCGTCCTCATCCTCTTGCGGTTTCTCCTCCTCGGCATTAGGATCATGCTCGTGCTCCTCTGGTACCCTCTCCTCCTCTCCAGTAGGTGTTTGCGGTGATCTACCGCTCCTGAGACGAATGAAGTTAGACAAAAATTCAGGAAATGAGATCTTACCTGTAGGATCTACCTGATCTGGATGCCTCATCTTGTTGTTCGGATTCATCTGAGGCTGGGCTGGAAGAGTGGTCTTCGGTACGGTTAACTCGTCCAGACGACGGTTAACATGCTCCTTCTCTGTCTTGTGCGCGATCTGGAGCGTACTGAGCATATCCATGATCTGGTTGAGCGCCTGGGCCTGTGACGACATCTCTGATTCGGTGTGGTGGCCCTGGCTTGCTCCTCTCTCCTGCCTTGGCGTGAAGTGCTGAGAGGTGGAAGGCTGGGAGTAGCGCTGCGGTGTAGAAGAAGATTGTTGCGGCTGCTGAAAAGAATAGTTCGGTGAAAACTGGGCAGGGTGCTGATAAGAAGGTTGCGGTCTCTGATGGTAGACGTTCGGATGAGACTGCTGCGGCGTGAAGCTCTGGCGGTGCTGGAATTGCGGACGTCCATGCTGCGGATGACCGTACGGCTGCTGCTGCTGATGATTCGGTATACTCGGCTGCTGTATCGGAGTATACCAAATTCCGTTGATCTCGAAAGTGGCTTGCGGCTCCACTTCCATCTCTACAGTGCTGATGATCTGGCCGGAATTGGCATGAGACTGATCCTCATGCCAATCAATCTGCGAAATCTCGGGCTCGCTCTGAACGTAGTGTACCTGACGGGTCGGTGGAGCGGGTGCGATCCTCCGTGCTGGCTGTGAAGAAGTCTGGCTCTGCTGGTACTAGAGCTGAAGATCAGAGACCTTCGAAAGATCACTCAGCTGCTGAGGTAGAGATGAGAGTTTCTCCAACTCTTGCAGCGGCTGTAGGTCCTGGACCTGCTTCTGAATCACGTCCACCAATGTTAATTTCTCACTAATAAAGCCCATGTTGGTGTTGGACTCAGAGTCTGATATATTTGCCACATTGTGATGTTCTCGGTGATGTGGTGGTTGTGGGGCTTTCTGAAATGCCCGAGTAGAGTCTACAACTCTCGAGTTCTCGGCCATCCCTTCGAAGATGGCCCAGACTGACTCGGCGTCCTTGTTTAAGTAACTGTCGCCACATGCGGCACTCACGAGCCCCTGAACTTCCGGCTGGAGTCCTCCGAAGTAATTTTGCACTAGCACCTTCATTGGTATCTCATGATGCGGGCATCTCTCCGTCAAGTCCTTGAATCGATCCCATGCCTCATGGAATGATTCGTTCGGCAATTACGTAAAGTTGGAGATATGACTCCTCATCATGTTCGTCCTTCCTAGAGGAAAATATTTGCGCAGGATGGTGGACTTCAGGTCATCCCACGTGGAGATTTCTCTTCCCAGATGGCTCAGCCAATAAAGGGCCTTATCAGCTAAGGCAAAAGGGAAGGCTTTGAGGCGCATGGCTTCCTGCGTCACTCCTGGATAGCAAGCCGTTCTGCAGATCATCTCAAACTGCTGCAAAAACGTGAACGGCTCCTCTGCGACATTCCCGTAGTACTTGGGAAGCAAGGAGATGAAGGACAATCAGAGTTTGTATGGCCCTTGATTCGGCGGTAGACGAATCCAGTGATGGAGCGTTCGAGCGCCCGGGTCATACTCGTCCCGTAAAGTAGCGGGAACCGCAGGCGGTAACTGGTTCCCGGCCCCTGCTCTGAGTGCGGCTATTTTAGCCCGCAGTTTTGTCTGAACTCTATACTGTTCTCGAATATGTAGATTCATCTGCTGAAGTGTATCGAGAATACCTGTCGTGACATCTCCGTTCAGCTCTGTTCTTCCTTCCCGATGGTCCTCAGCTGCTGGCCTCTCGTCTGCTGCTGGTGCTTTCCCACGAGCCATCTGATCGTCTGTAAAATAAAAACTCTCGTAAGAACTCATCGAGAAATACTCAGGAGATCTAGATTCTGTATTGAGGCGAAGGTCGGCCTCAATGATCTAGCCAGAAGGCGAGGGAGTCTGGGTCTGACTCACCTCGAGATCGGATGGGACCAGCTCGGGAAGAGGGTCATCTCGAGCCTGTGAAGACATACGCTCGACGGTGGACGGTCAAAAGCTCACAGAGTCTGAGCCGAAAAGCCGTCGAGACGTCATCTTCGATGTCAAGAGAAGATTGGGAGAGCACGTGTACGATTCAACTGAAGAAGGAATGCGAAAGTCGCGGAAACTCACGCCCCGCAAACAAACACAAAGCAGACCCCGTTTTCACCAACTCAATCCTGATGAAGACCGTAAGAGTTCGGTCTTTTTATCTTTTCGGTTTTAGGGTTGTGATTAGCAATCGTTGCGGTTACGCGGCTGAGCAAGCCAATAGGTGCCCGATAGTTTCTCTAAGACACTGGCCCGAATCCTTACGCGAGACCACTCGCACTCAGCCAGTATGGGAGTAAGTATGGACCGTTTCCGGCTACCCGTGTTACTTGAGGACGGAGCCTTGCGCAGTGTCCTCTAAACCTCCCACTCTGCTAAGTAAACCCGGACCGTTTCCAGCTACCCGAGCTTACCCACTGAGGAACAGTGATCAGGTGTATGGACCCAGTAGTATCCCGTAAGAAATACGGGGTTTTGTCTCTATCCTTAAGTGTCGGCTCTCGAGCTCGCGCACTCTGAGAAATGTGCGGGGGTTACTCTCCCCAAATCAATTGAATCGCTTTACGGTTTTTTTATTGATCAGATATTTTTAGCAGTCCCAATTTTAGTTTTGCGATTTTTATTGTGTTTTCAAACAACGTCTATTTTTTTGTCTTTTTGTTTAAAAACCCTAAAGCAAGCACCTAGGTTGCAAGTCCTAAAACTAACTACGTGGTACAAGCAGATAGAGTAAAAACCTAAACAATCATCTAGAAAACCGCGGAAAAACCGATAAGCGATGAAAAAGCCGCGGTGGGTGCCTTGATTCGCCGGATACACGGTATCCGATGAATCAAGCCCCTAAAAAAATGTTTTATTACTAAGTACAACTCTCTCCCTTTCTCTCTCTTTTACAAATAAAAGGATACTAAGTCTTCGCTCCTCTGCAGTCGACTCGTGAAGAAGAAGCCGACCTCTGCCCTTTCAACTGGCTCGGCTTCCGAAGAAGCCGGTTGATCCTACAGGCCCTGCAATGATGATTAGCACAAAAGAATTGATCGAGAAAGCTGAGAAAGCCGTAAAGAAACCAAAAAGAAACTCAGAAAAGAAAGTACGAAAAAGCCGTACGAAAAACAAAACAAAGAGAAGAGAAAGAATAAAATCATGAAAAACAAAAAATCCAAGGAATCCAACGCCTCCCCGGCAACGGCACCATTTTGATGAGGCTAAAAAGATCGGTTTGCGGCTTCTTCTTTTTATTGGATTTGTCGGTTGTAGCAGAAGCAGCGAAATGAATTCGATTTTTAAAACCTATCAAATAAATTACGGTTTTCTGTCGGAAAACCGTTCACTAATATTTAACCAGGCAAGTGTTCCTGGGTCGAACGCAAGGAGGCAGAATAAACTCCCTAGATTTCTCTTCTCGTAATTTTATTTTAATTCTTCTCTAAGTCAAAACGCCTTTTTTTATTGATTTTTATTTTTATTATTTTTATTTGATTTTATTCTTTTCAATTTTTTATTTAATTTTCAAAAAGGCATATTTTTCAAAAGATTTATTTATTATATAGTAGGCGAGTAATATATAGATGATACTAAGTAATAGGGTGAACGAAGTTCGAGCCGCGTACTCGAACTACACAAGAAAACAAAGCAAAACAAAGCGGTTTTCGAAAAAATCAAAACACGTCAAAAACTCGTCGAAAAGCCGCGAAAATTTTATACTAAGTAGCTGGGGTAGTTGTGTAACTACCCTCAAAGAATCGTCGAAATCCGAGGTCACAAGAGCAAGAAACAGCTCCTACAGCCCAGGGGCATAAGCGTAAGAAAACTAATTAAAAATATTTGCGAAAAGGTCCTGGAGGACTGTTCTGAAAGAAAAGTACAAGATCCTTTACATTTAGGTCCCTGCGGAAGGACCTAAATGCAAATATGCAAAAGTCTGGAGGCGGGTTGCAATTTCTGGAAGTCGGTTGGGCTTATGATGCAAAATTTCCACCGGTTCGCTATTAACGGCCAAGATTAGAACTGAAGGCGCGGATCGGACGTCCCAGACGCTGCCACGTGTCGCAAGCATGTGCGACTGGTGTTCTTGGGCTGTTCAGGTAGCTGGTAGCGGCGCCTTCTTCTCCGATTTATGGCGGACGATCGGCTAAAGCTCTGACGCTCCGGCGGGGCCAGAGGGGTGGCTCCTCCACCCCTCGAGCTCGCCCGCGGTAGGGTTGGTGGTGGCGACGCTCCGAGCGGCGGTTACAGGTCGAGGAAGATGGTGGTTTCGACCACCTGGGGCTGATGCAGCTCTGAGAGTCTAACTTTGGAGATGGATTTCACTGATGCTCGAAGGTTCCCAATGGCGAATAAAAGCTTTGCGAAGAACCTAGATCTGCAATTGAATGTTTAGCATGCTCGATTCGTGAAGAATCGGCCGAGGTATTAAGATATCAAATTCCAAAGATGGTGAAAAACAACTTAAGCTCCAGCAAACAACCAGTTGCGTGAAGAACGTCGATGAATGATGATCGATTTTAAAACTAATTGGGAACGAATCGAAAGGGATTTTGATATTGCGTGAAAGCTAAGTGATTAACCTATCTAAAAGCGTGATTAGCCACGCTAATCGTGGCTTGATTATCGAGGAATAAAATCGAAAAGATGGATGAAGATGACCTGGGAACTGGAGGTGTATGACCTCCTGATGATGGCTCGACGAGAGGTCTTCTCGGAGCTTCACGCGGCGCGAGGCTGCGATTCAAGGCATTGCTGCACCTTGGGACTCTTCCTCCGACGTCCTTCTTCCTCGCGACCTCCTCCTTGGCGCTGTCACCGACGTCAATTGGCCGGAATGAGGCTTGGAAGTAGGGGGTTCGGTTACTGGAACTTGGGTTCCTGGGTAGTTGGAGAGAGTAGATCTGAGGGTTTAGGTTGGTCTGAAGCTTCTGGAATGGCGTGAAATAAATGGGTGAAGATGGCTGGTTGAACAACCTGGACACAACTTCTTCTTGAGGAAGAAGACTCCAGGTGCTGACACGTGTCAGCACCTAGTTTGTCCAGATCCTTTAATTAAATATAAATTAGTAAATTACGTTATTTTAAATAGGTATAAATACAAGAAAGTTAAATAATTTAATTTTCTAAATTATGGTATAATTACTTTTAATAAATAATAATTATTATTTAAAATATAAATATTTTATTAATAAATATGTATTTATAAATAAGTTTTAGATTTTTAATTTAATAAATAATTAAATAAAAATTAATTTTATATTTTCTTAATTATTAGGGTATTCAATAAGACTTGTACGAATTTTTAGAGATTTTTATGAATTAATTTACATATTTTAATAAATAGGGTAAGTATCTATATAGGTCAATTATACCTATATTTTGAGGTTTTTGATTTTATAAAAATAATAAATAGTTTCCAAAAATTATGAAATAATTTATGGTGAAACTACAAGATCATGAAATAATTAAAAATTATAAAATTAAGAAAATAATAAATAGTGTGTGTTACATAAAATAAATAGCCCAGAAACCCCTTTGTCTTTTGGTCCCAAAACCGACTTTTTGCAAACGGACTCCGAATTCAATGAAACCACCTTTACTAATTAGATAATATTATTTTATGAACTTTAAAGGTGAGTAGAGTGAAATTGGAGTTCGTATGAGGAAGTTATGATGTTCGGAAGTTGAGATTTTGACAATTTGTAAGCTGGATTTCTTGGCATATATATAGAGTAATATTTTTAACTTATTTCTATATTTTTATTTACATTTTTATGAATAATTAGGAGAAAGATTTGATGAAAATATATTAATATGAAATAATTAAAATTCTTTGAAATTTTGTATTTATTTTATAAATAGTGAAAGGTGTATATACATGTGATAAATTATTTTTATTTGGTTTTCTTTCCTTATCTCCCCCTACTTATTGGTTTGTCGACCAATTCATGCTGACTTGGTCTCGGGGGGTTGAGCTATAAATATATCTTACAGCTATATTTATATTTAAGTCATATTGCATATATGTACATATATTCCATATGCCTCTGCCTTTCTTTTCTGATTCTTTATTTATTTACATGAGTTTAGTGGTTAAAAGTGAATATTTACACATGAATGGAGTTTTTGTTAAAGTATGAGAATTAGTGGGTATTTACATGTATTTGTTATGGGTTTTAAGACAAAATGCGATAGAAAAGTTAATGAATCATGGATTCATCAACGGGTCTCTCTCTATGCTTACAGTAGATTTCTCTAATGCTTTCAACATGATAAATAGATCTTCTATGCTTTGTGAAGTTAAGAGGTGATGTCCATCTATGTCTTCATGGACGGAGTTTCTATATGCTCAAGGTGTCAGATTTTATATTGGAAACAATCACATATGGTCAACCACCAGAGTGCAATAAGGAGATCCCCTAGACCCACTTCTATTTTCTCTTGCATTGCACCCACTTATTCATGATATCAGAGACAACTGTAAACTCCTTCTCCACACTTGGTATCTTGATGATGGGACTATAATAGGAGATATATTGGAGGTGACCAAGGTGCTTAACATTATACAACGTAGAGGCCCATAGATAGGGCTTAGTCTGAGTATCAAAAAACCAGAGCTTTTTTGGCTTTATTATGATAGACAAAAGGTCTGCAAAGGGTTGTTTCTCGTAGATATTTGGAGACATGTGGTAGAAGTGAGATTACTTGGAGGTATAGTGAGTAGAGACAAAGGATTTGTTGAAGACATGGATATGAGGAGGGATACCAAAACTGTTGACTTAATGCAATTACTTTCTCAATTGGATGATTACAAAGTGAGCTTCATTTATTATTGCGTTCAGCCAAGCTCATGTTTGGCTTAAGGACATGTCAATTCACATACTTGGAGAAAGCCTCTACATATTTTCGCAAAGGGCTACATTGAGCTATTGAGGATATTGTGCCTTGTGGAGCCCCTTTCTTTGGCAACATTCAATGGAGAATGGCATCCTTACCAATCAGGCTCCGAGTCTTAAGTATGCACTCCGCTATTGAGGATTCTTCCTATGCCTTTGTGGCCTCTTGATCTCAATCTTGTATGCTACAAGTCCACATTTTATGAGACAGTGGGATACATGATATGGATTCTAATTTTCTAGATTGGAGGGTCTACGTGTCATACTTCGATCTTTAGATCTTACTTCTTTTGCTAACAAGAATATCGTCCCCCCTATAACCCATAACAATTTGACGAGTTCCCTTTTAGCAAAATTGTTAAATAAATTGAAGTTGAGTTTGACCAGACTGTTAGACAAACGATATTTTTTTGATGTTTGCAATCTGACCATGCTCAAGATTTCCTTTTAGCTATTCCTATTGATGACCTTGGAATGCATATGTCACCTATTGAGTATCGCACTGTTCTCATATATTGCCTTATGATTCATCTATTCTCAGTTGATGAGGCATGTCAAGTATGCCACAAATCTTACATGGATGCCTTTGGAGAGCTTGCAGTTCATTGCTGTGAATTATCATGACTTAAATATATACATGATCTTGTCATGGATGTCCTTTATGATGTACTCAGGCGGGTTGGGTTGCTTCAAAGAAAGAAGCACATGTGATTGTTTTGATTGATCTACAAGAGGGGAGATCCACACTCAGACAAGCATATATTTTTATTTTTGGATGGATTGGAGGGAAACATGCATGTGTTGGTTTGACTAGAGTTTCTTCATTGGTTGGTCCGATAAAAAGTGATTTTATTATAGGACGCGCTGCACTGAAAGATGTATTAGCTAAAGTTGCTAAACATGTCAAGGCTTGTATTGACAATCAACATATTTTCATCTCTTTCGATTTTGATACCTTTGGGTTCTTGGCAACTAAAGTGGTAGAGATCCTTAAGAGGGTCAAAAAATTATACGTAGTGATGTTATGGTTCTTTGATCTATGGATGTGTCTCGAAGAATTGGATTTGCCATCCAAAAAGGATTAGTGGCGCAGCTTGTTGCCTGTCTCTCATCGGTCTCTCCGTAAATGTATTTTTTTAATAAAAGAATGATGTGACAAGAGAATATAACTATTAATCGTGATCATAAAAGGATAAAATTACATTATATAGTTAAAATGAACCTACAACTATGATGGGATATAAATCAAATAAAAAATAAGGTTACATATATTTACATATATGAAAGTAATATCCATTTTTGTAATTGTATCCACTTTAAAAGTAGATTTACAAAGAGGACATATTGCATGTAAAATTCGCATCCCTACCCCCTTGCTCTATCCTTTCCTCACAATTCTCCGCTTATAGATTAGAGAACCCGTCATTTCCTAGTCGAGGGACAAGGCTCCTGTTCCTGTAGCCGATGGTTTTTTTATTATTTTTTTATTAAAGTTTTTGAAATCTGATTATTGAAAAAATATTACAATACAGTTCACCTTACTAAATTATATCGACCTCCTGCATGACTACCTGAATAAAATTTGCAAATGTCTCTATCACCCTTCCTCCAACTTAAAAAAGAATGCTCCTCAAAATTAAAAATTGATAAATCTATTTGTGTGATTAACTTGTCGATCAAGATTCTAGTTAATAGACCTTTTCTAATCCTCAGTTCTTTTCGTTCCTTTTCAATTTCAACGCCATCCTAAAAAATAGATCTATACATATTGATTAGCTGCTTCCACTGCCAAAGGTTGTTCGATGAACATCTTCTTAAATTATTGGTACTATTACAGATATTGATCTACATAAAATTTTTTTTATTCTTTAGATTGCATTTTCCTTCTAAAATTCCTATTTTTTTATTTTTAAATTTTCCTTTTGTTTTATTATAGATTTATATATTTTCAAATTTTTTATTGTTGTTAGATAGAGTCTTAATCTTTTTTTAAAAAAATAGCTTTGATTATTTAAGTTTCTAGGGGTTTTACATATAAATCAAAGCTATAACATGTAGGGAAAGATAAAAGGAAAAAATAGTTTTGAGTTTATTAAACAGAAGCATTGAGAAAAATGATACGTATTATAAAAATAAAATGAAAATAAGAAATGGGCATAAAAATTTCTGAGTGTGTTTTTATACACTAAAGGAAGTCCGTGAAATCAAATCGGGATTTTCTTGTTAGTATTCCCCTTACTTAGAAATATATGCCATTTAAAAACTTTTTCTCATATTCAGAATTTTTAACCTAAAAATAAAAAAACACCTCAAAACATAGAAAATTTTAGCTATTTTTCTAAATTGTAACTATTTATTGCTAATTTTTTAGCTCGAAAATTAACAACAATTACTTAAAATTTTGAAAAATAGCAATGGATAAGCGTTGTAGTATACATCGTCTCTAATGATATAAAAACCTCTATGATATTGATCGACATTTTCAAGTATGAAAGGTCATTTCGCAACGAATAATATTCCCCATTATATAATTAAAATCAGAAACACAAATTTTAAAAATAACATTACCAAAAATCCATTTTATTGTATTGTATACTCACACTTCAACAAAATGAGTCCATGGTAATGGTTATTTAAATGTGTTTTCTATAGTGTTTGTTTTTAATTATAAATGACGAATAATATTCATTGTGAAATTAACTTTTTACTTGAAGTTAGCAAGAAGTGTCATATGAGTAGCTACATATTTATATATCAATGTTTATCCTCTGTCATTTTTCAAAATTCTAAACAATCATCGCTAACTTTTTAGTTAAAAGATTAGCTAGCAATATTGGTTGATCTATGTGAGGAGAGAGATGATTGGGGAGGGCAAGGAGGAAGGGTGGGTTGAAGTGTGTAGGCGGGGTCGTATGTGGAGGGAGGAGAGTTAGCGGGTTCCTCGTGGGGCTCCTCGTGGTGGTCCTCACAACTAGGGTAACGCTCTACCATTTGGCCAGGGATGTTTTCGTTGCGGCCTGCTTGGACATTGGGAGAGACAGTGTAGAGATCATATCCGATGTTTCAGATGCTTGGGCTTCGTGCATCGAAGCGGTAACTGCAGAGCGGGAGGTCGGTCAGGGCTGGAAGCGGTAGCTACAGAGCAGAAGACGTCGTGACTCCTGGTGGGGGAAGGCGGAGGCGGAGAGACACTGTTCAGGGGATCCTCTAATGTGGGTCTCGTGGTGAGGGGAGACTTCAAAGGGGATGTGACAGCATTGTCGCCTTGGAGGGTTCTTGTTAGGGGGATGGGCGGAAATGAGATAGATGCTCTGCTGGCTCTCTCGCAATCAAGGAGGTCGTCGCTAAGGTGGTGGATTGTGTGAGCGGACGACGGTCTTTTTACACAAATGAATCTGAACCTTATAAAGGTGAAGGGAATACCGCTTCTCTGGCAGAGTTGCATCAAGTTCGGCAACTACTGAGAGGAATTGTGAAGCTGGAAGGCATGGCTTCCACGGGTTTTTTACCAGGGGAGGGGTGGACCCTCCTATATTGGTTCATTATTTTCACCCTTGGATGCTGAGCTGGTGGTCTGTGAGCGTGGAGGGGTGACGGCTATAGTTGGAGATATCGTCGGCGGAGATTATGGTGGGGGAGGGTCGTCAGTTGCAGTGCGGTGGGGCGACGCAAGGGGGGCCAAGCGCACTGGGTGGGCCTCCGCCAATCGCGACGACCATCATAGCGAATCACGAGGTTTCTGCACCCGTTAGCCTTCTGTGTTTGATCGAGCAGAATGCGACGATTAATTTGGATCTTGCAATGCTTCGCCTTCAACAATCAAACCCGGTGGTTACGCTTGATGGTGTGTCTGCCCCCGATCACTTTTGGAATAATAAATCTGAGACAGATCTCGCGGGGAGGGCTGCTAATTTAACTGAATTATTTGAATTCGATTAGGATTCGTTCGATAAAAATTCGAAAAAAAAATCGATTCGAAATCAAATGAACTGAATTTGAATTTAACTTGCATGTCGATTCTCAAATGAATCGAATATGAATTAACATGAATTTGTTCGATAATAATTCGATACGATTCGGTATTTAAATACTTACATATGTGTATATATGTGTCCATGTATCTATACACACACTACATACATATACATGTATAATATTACATACATATTTTTATACATACATGTAACAACCACTCTGGGTTGATTAGGATCTTTTCTGAATATTCTTGTACAAGGAATTATGGCATAATTATATCAAAAGGTTGACATGTATAAGTAAATAGACATGAAAAAGAATATTTGAATATGTATTAAAAAAATTTACTACATTTAATTTACATTGAAAATTTTAGCAATTACATTATATCACTAAACATAACATGTGCAACAACTAAAGATACTCTCTGTAATGGAACGGGTCGTGACGACCGGCGGAAGCATGCAACATTGGGTCGCACGACTGAACCGTTACCGGACACTTGCATGGTATTCAATGAGCAGATAAAATAATGATTCTCAAAAAAAGGTCAATTACTCTATAAAGTTCCATTCTTACATTCCAACAAGGACAATGCGAAATGAACTACGGAATAAAATAACATAACAATGTTCCAGTGGGCATAAAGATATCCTTCGGTAAAAATCCATCAATGGTCTGTACCAGTTCAACTTCACGTGACAATAAGTCTCCCTGATCTGGAAATAATTCAATGCTCGTATTCTCCTGAAAAAAACAACAACACATGTTATGAGCCTAACGCTCAGTATGTGCCGAGTTGAGGTCAAGCCAGCTAGCGCGGAAAAACAAGTCTCCCTAAGCTAACTTTACATCTTTAAAACATAACCTCTTCTATACAATCAGTTATCAACACTACTATACAATTTGCATAAATTACCTTATTGCATGTGATACTAACTTGTTCTCATGTACCATCATCACGCAACTCATTATTTCACATAAACATGCATAAGAAAGGTATTCCTTGTGAAAACTTTCGTTAAAGCCATAATTACATATATACCCATAAAGTTTGCCATATTTGCATATATGCCTTATCATTTTCATAATTTTCACTTATACCCTCAGAACTTTTCTGTAGTTGCATATATGCCCCAGAACAATCATAACACTTGCATAATGCCATTACTTGGCCATAGTTGCACACATGTGCCTTAGCAATTTCAGAAACTGTACACATACCATTGGTTTGTTTAGTGGTTAAAGTTGTCTTAATTATTACTTCTTAATGGCTTTGGTGGCTTTGGTGGCTTTGGTGGCTTTACCGCTGGCACAAGCGGTCCATACTTGACAGTGTAGCTACAACTGTAGAGGACTTATCTTTCGCCTCAATCGGTTCCTTGAACCTTACGCCCCTTGCGGCATAGCCTTGGGCCTACGATAATTGGACTCTAGAGGTGGCTCCCACCATTCGGTGTAGCACTTAGCTCCGCTTATCGTCATTATGCCATATTTCAGATTAACATTTCCTTTTCACATCATAGTGATTCATATAACCTTTATAGTTGTGTCACTTTACTGTTAACTTTTATGAGGGATAGTTTCAATAGCCACTATCAAATGTTATCAACTTATCTACGTAAAAGGATACTACACATTTGAATTTACAACAATGTAGCATGTTTAATTTCCATACATGAAAGAAGGTGGCTATACTATGTTTTGTTAAAAACCGCAGTTAGTTGCATACGTAATTAAATGACTCAAAGGCAAGGTATACTGCATGATTCACTATTCACAAAAATTCATAGGGATTGGAAATTACTTGCTGCGGATTTATTTGTGTCGATGGAACACGTGCATAAAATTATCTAAAAGCTAAACGCCCATGTACCAAGTCATATTTGTCTAATTAGGAAAGGAGTTATTAACTTTTCAATTGCTATTAATCTCAAACACAAATTCATAAAAGGAAACATCCTTATCAAAGATGTATGTTGATAATTACCATTGACGTTTTGCTCCTTTAAGAGGAGAATTATAATTAATCTAATTTTTAGGCTGCACATTTGTTGTACTTGAAATGCCACCCCCTTTTAAAAGAGCGACTTGTAGATTTATAAAATAATGACCAAATAATAGCATATAGGTAATTAACAGCGTAAGTATCACACGAAATCAATAGACACATTCAATACTGTAATATGTGTGCGTGTGTGCCTTTCCCGTGTTCACAATTTCATGTATTGGACCTTTCCTGTATTTACAGTTTCATGTATCGGGTTTATCAAGAAACTACCAAATCGTTTATTTCACCATAACATTGTAGCTTTTGGTCGTACAAAAATTTTCGAATCCACTGAGACACTCTTAGTTCTTGCTAAGAAAGATTAATGTAAGATGACCCCCAATGGTGCTCATCTCATGTCCATATGCATCGTGAGATTGTATACTACGTAAATACTTATCACCATTATTGGTGGAAGGTATATGCCAATTCATCATACAGTAGTCCTAAGGGTTTGACACATACATGTAGATAATCATTATTTATACGAAAATCTAACAGGAATATACGTTTATAAATCATATTCCGGGTTTATTCCTACGGTGTTCGACACATACCTCGAGTTGACGAAAATATCTACGAGCCTCTCCTTGCTCCTAAGCCGACTTGCTCCTCTACCGGATCGTCACCGACGTTCTCTGCGACGGGAACAATTCTTCCGGTGAGATCTCTCTCTAACTCTTCTTCTCTCTCTTTTTTTTGTAAGAAGCAAGTGACGTGGGGAGGCTTCCTTTGGCTTTTTAAGCCTCTAAATAGGACAATCAATTGGGTAATAATACCCAATAAATTTTGTAATAATATCCATGCTATTCAATAGGAAAATAAAGATGGATTAAGGGCTGGAGGAGTTACAAAAAAATCAGCCGTTACAATCTGCCCTCCTTAAAAAAAATTCGTCCTCGAAATTTCTTAGAAATAGGGACATACCGAAAAGCTGTGGATGCTTCTTCCGCATTTCGCTCTCCAGCTCCCAGGTGGCTTCCTCCTTCTGGTGATGATGCCAGAGGACCTTGACCATCGGAACTATACGTCGACGAAGATGATGGTCTCTACGATCGACTATGCGAATAGGTTTCTCCTCAAAGGTGAGATTAGATTGAATATCAAGAACCTCATGTTCGATAACATGCGAAGGATCAGGAGTGTACTTCCTTAGCATTGATACATGGAAAACATCGTGTAGCTTTGAATATTGCGGTGGTAATGCAATACGATATGCCACCTCTCCGATTTGCTGTAAAATCTCAAAAGGTCCTATGTATCTAGGAGTAAGCTTCCCCTTCTTGCTGAATCGCAATACGCCTTTTGTCGGTGAAATCTTTAAAAATACATGATCTCCAACTGTAAAACTCAACTCCTTCGATGACGATCTGCATATAATTTCTGCCTACTTTGAGCTGCCAACAATCTCTTCTTGATTAGCTCAACACCTTCCTTGCTAACCAGGATTAGCTCCGGTCCCAAAATGTGTTTCTCACCCACATCACTCCAACATGAGGGTGATCTGCATGGTCTCCCATACAATGCCTCGTAGGGAGTCATCTTGATGCTCGAATGATAACTGTTATTATAAGCAAACTCCACTAATGGAAGATGCCTATCCCAGCTGCCTGCAAAATCTAGAGCACAAGCTCTCAACATATCTTCCAGCGTCTGGATGGTCCTTTCTGATTGACCATCAGTCTGCGGGTGGAATGAAGTGATGAACTTCAGTTGATTCCCATAGCATCTTGAAAACTTTTCCACAACCGAGACGTGAATCTGGTATCCGATCTGACACAATTGATGTAGGAACGCTATGTAATCTGACGATTTCATTCACGTACAATTCAGCTAAACTGTCTGTCGATTGATCCAAGCGGATAGGTAAGAAGTGAGCCGACTTGGTCAATCGATCAACAATCACCCATACGGTGTCATAACGATGTTTCTTGGTCTTGGGTAGACCTGTAACAAAGTCCATCGTTATGTGCTCCCACTTCCATTCAGGTACCTCTAATGGTTGAACAGGGCCTGCAGGTCTCTGATGTTCAATCTTGATCTGCTGACACACCAAGCATTTTGAAACAAAAGCTGCGATGTCATTCTTCATCTTCGGCCACCAGAAATTTCGTTGCAGATCCTTGTACATTTTTGTCATACCTGGGTGGATGGTGTACATCGACCTGTGGCTTCATCGAGAATCTCCTGCTCAATTCGACATCATTGGGAACCCATAATCTGTTTCGGTACCTTATAACTTCATCAATTCCAATTGCGAAATCGGAACCTTCTTTCTTAGATGCCTCCATCATTTTAGGAAGATCAACATCAATTTTCTGTGCTGCCGTGATCTTCCCAACTACCTCGGGTTGGATTCTAAGGCTTGCAAAAGATATCTTCCCTTTCTTCACTTAAGAAAGGTTTCCAGTCTTCAAAATCTTTCATCATCTTCCACTGCAGTTTCAAGCTAGATAGCATGCCTTCCCACTTCCGACTTAATGCATCAGCAACGACGTTTGCTTTTCCAGGATGATAGTTAATGGAAAAGTCATAGTCTTTTAGGAACTCCAGCCAGTGTCGCTGCCTCAAATTAAGTTCCTTCTGAGAGAAAATATATTTGAGGCTCTTGTGATCACTGAGCACCTCAAATTGTTCACCATAAAGGTAATGACGCCAAATTTTAAGAGCAAAGACTACCGCTGCTAACTCCAAATCATGAGTAGGGTAGTTTCTCTCCTGCGATTTAATTGCCGTGAGGCATAGGCAATGACTTTCTCATTCTGCATAAAGACACACCCGAGTCCCGTGCCCGATGCATCTGTATACACCACAAAGCCTCCACTGCCTGATGGTAAAGCCAAAATCGGAGCTGTAGTCAGTTTCTGCTTTAATTCCTGAAAACTTCGTTCACACTCCTCAGACCAAACAAACTTCACATCCTTTCGGGTGAGCTTCGTTAATGGTAGCGAGATCCTTGAAAAATTCTGGATGAAACGCCGATAGTATCCGACCAAGCCGAGGAAGCTACGGATCTCAGAAATATTTTTAGGCTGATTCCAATTCATCACAGCTTCTACCTTAGCTGGATCTACCTCAATGCCATCCTTGGATACCACATGACCAAGGAATGCAACTTTATTCAGCCAAAAGGCACATTTAGAAAATTTTGCGTAAAGCTGGTGTTGACGCAGGGTTTCAAACACAATCTGTAGGTGGACCCGGTGCTGCTTCGTATCCGATGAGTATATCAAAATATCATCTACAAACACGATGACGAACTTGTCAAGGTATTCTCGGAATACCCTATTCATTAGTTCCATAAAGGCTGCAGGTGCATTAGTAAGACCAAACGGCATGACCAAGAATTCATAATGGCCGTACCTCGTTCTGAAAGCGGTCTTTGATATATCCTCCTCCTTTATATGGAGTTGATGGTAACCTGTACGTAAATCGATTTTTGAGAAAACTGTTGCTCCTTGCAACTGGTCAAATAAATCGTCGATGCAAGGTAGCGGGTACTTGTTCTTCACCGTTACTTTGTTCAGACCTCGATAATCAATGCAGAGTCTGAGAGATCTATCTTTCTTTTTCACAAAGAGAACAGGTGCTCCCCATGGGGAAACACTGGGATGTAAAAATCCCTTATCCAGTTGCTCTTGTAGCTGCTTCTTCAGCTCCTCAAGTTCTGCAGGGGCCATTCTGTATGGAGCTTTAGATATCGGTGCCGTTCCCGGAATAATATCAATGGAGAAATCCACCTCTCTGTGAGGAGGTAGTCCAAGAAGATCGTCTGGAAATACATCAGCAAAATCTCGGACCACATCTAACTCTTCGAGGCGTGCCTGCGACGATTCAGCGCTAATTATACTAGCTAGGTACGCGGTGCAACCTTCGGCTAGTAGTTGGCTTGCTTGTAGAGAAGAGATAACCAATCGTCCGCTCTTACTAGTGCCCCGGACGACTATCTCCTTAAGATTTGGTCTGCTCAGGACCACCTTCTTCTCTCTACAATAAACTGCAGCATAATTCTCCCATAACCAATCCATGCCCAAGATGACATCATAGGTTGTGATGGGCAGTAGGATCAAATTAGTAGTGAGGGAGTCTTCTCCTATCACGACCGGTATGTTCTTTAAATACATACCCGTTGCTCTAATATCACTCATTGGTGAAGAAATGGTAAGTGTGTATGGAAGCTCAACAACTTCAAAGTTCAGTTTTTTTGCAAAGCTACTTGAAATAAATGAGTGCGAGGCTCCAAAATCTAAAAGGACATGGCATAAATGACTTGCAATGAGAAGGGTACCTTCCACAGTTGTGTAAGCATCCTCTGCATCCTCGTGCGTAAGGGCGAACACCCTTCCTGGTATCTTCTTCTTTTGCTCGAATGGTTTTCGCTGATCCTTGAGCTCTTTCTTGCAGTCTTTAATGAAATGACCCTTTTCTCCACACCTCAAGCAAGCTCCCGTCACTTTGTAGCATTCGCCTGGATGTCTTCTGTCACAATGCGGACATACACCAATACATTTTTCTGGTTGGTTGGAGCATCATCAGTCCTTGTCTTCTTGACATTTATCGCATTGTGACGTCTCTTGTCATTGTAGCTTGGCTTGTGCGGGCGCTTTCGAGGGTTCACTTGCTGCGTCCTTCGATATGCTGCATCAATTTCTGCACTTGCTGCAACGGCATCAGATAGGGTCGTGGGACCCCTAGTGAGTACTCTAAGGCTCAAACCGCCATTCAAACCTTCCACAAACTTCCTCGCTCGCTGCTTTTCATTTGTACAGATTCCCTTGCCATATTTTTCCAGCTCCTGAAACCTTGCAGCAGATACTCGTGTACCGTCATGCTACCCTGGCAAAGATCTATGAACTCCTGACGTTTAGCATCCCTAGCATGCTCAGGGATGTAACGCTCAGAAAAACGCTCCCACAAAGTCACCCCAGTTGATGACCGAAGTCTCGGAAAAGTGAATTCCTTGCAGGAAGTCCACCACTCCTTAGCACTATCTCGTAGACGGAAAGTACCAAAAATAACTTTCTTTTCTTCCGGGCACTCGGTCGCTTCAAAAAGCCATCTCCATCTCCCGTAGCCAGTGTTCGGCTTTCTCTGGCTCATGCTCACCTTTGAAGGTCGGTGGATCATGCTGGAGGAATGTTTTTAAGGTAAGTCCTCCAGAGCTTGATGGACGGGTCTGCTGCTGCTGAGCCATCAATGCCATCAGCTCCAGCATCTGCCTCCGCATGTCCACAATGGTCTCCTGACTCGTCGATGACTCGCGGTCTCTGTTGGCTTCAATCGCACGACGAGGAGCCATCTAAATCAAATCCAAAAGCATCAATGAGTTACTGTGTGGGGCTAATTCACTCTAAACGTCTAGATCTATATCCTTAAAAAATGTGGATATCTTATGCCCAGAGGAACTCTAGCTCTGATACCATTTGTAATGGAACGGGTCGTGACGACCGGCGGAAGCATGCAACATTGGGTCGCACGACTGAACCGTTACCGGACACTTGCATGGTATTCAATGAGCAGATAAAATAATGATTCTCAAAAAAAGGTCAATTACTCTATAAAGTTCCATTCTTACATTCCAACAAGGACAATGCGAAATGAACTACGGAATAAAATAACATAACAATGTTCCAGTGGGCATAAAGACATCCTTCGGTAAAAATCCATCAATGGTCTGTACCGGTTCAACTTCACGTGACAATAAGTCTCCCTGATCTGGAAATAATTCAATGCTCGTATTCTCCTGAAAAAAACAACAACACATGTTATGAGCCTAACGCTCAGTATGTGCCGAGTTGAGGTCAAGCCAGCTAGCGCGGAAAACAAGTCTCCCTAAGCTAACTTTACATCTTTAAAACATAACCTCTTCTATACAATCAGTTATCAACACTACTATACAATTTGCATAAATTACCTTATTGCGTGTGATACTAACTTGTTCTCATGTACCATCATCACGCAACTCATTATTTCACATAAACATGCATAAGAAAGGTATTCCTTGTGAAAACTTTCGTTAAAGCCATAATTACATATATACCCATAAAGTTTGTCATATTTGCATATATGCCTTATCATTTTCATATTTTCACTTATACCCTCAGAACTTTTCTGTAGTTGCATATATGCCCCAGAAAAATCATAACACTTGCATAATGCCATTACTTGGCCATAGTTGCACACATGTGCCTTAGCAATTTCAGAAACTGTACACATACCATTGGTTTGTTTAGTGGTTAAAGTTGTCTTAATTATTACTTCTTAATGGCTTTGGTGGCTTTGGTGGCTTTGGTGGCTTTACCGCTGGCACAAGCGGTCCATACTTGACAGTGTAGCTACAACTGTAGAGGACTTATCTTTCGCCTCAATCGGTTCCTTGAACCTTACGCCCCTTGCGGCGTAGCCCTTGGGCCTACGATAATTGGACTCTAGAGGTGGCTCCTACCATTCGGTGTAGCACTTAGCTCCGCTTATTGTCATTATGTCATATTTCAGATTAACATTTCCTTTTTCACATCATAGTGATTCATATAACCTTTATAGTTGTGTCACTTTACTGTTAACTTTTATGAGGGATAGTTTCAATAGCCACTATCAAATGTTATCAACTTATCTACGTAAAAGGATACTACACATTTGAATTTACAACAATGTAGCATGTTTAATTTCCATACATGAAAGAAGGTGGCTATACTATGTTTTGTTAAAAACCGCAGTTAGTTGCATACGTAATTAAATGACTCAAAGGCAAGGTATACTGCATGATTCACGATTCACAAAAATTCATAGGGATTGGAAATTACTTGCTGCGGATTTATTTGTGTCGATGGAACACGTGCATAAAATTATCTAAAAGCTAAACGCCCATGTACAAAGTCATATTTGTCTAATTAGGAAAGGAGTTATTAACTTTTCAATTGCTATTAATCTCGGACACAAATTCATAAAAGGAAACATCCTTATCAAAGACGTATGTTGATAATTACCATTGACGTTTTGCTCCTTTAAGAGGAGAATTATAATTAATCTAATTTTTAGGCTGCACATTTGTTGTACTTGAAATGCCACCCCCTTTTAAAAGAGCGACTTGTAGATTTATAAAATAATGACCAAATAATAGCATATAGGTAATTAACAGCGTAAGTATCACACTAATCAATAGACACATTCAATACTGTAATATGTGTGTGTGTGTGCCTTCCCCGTGTTCACAATTTCATGTATTGGACCTTTCCTGTATTTACAGTTTCATGTATCGGGTATATCAAGAAACTACCAAATCGTTTATTTCACCATAACATTGTAGCTTTTGGTCGTACGAAAATTTTCGAATCCACTGAGACACTCTTAGTTCTTGCTAAGAAAGATTAATATAAGATGACCCCCAATGGTGCTCATCTCATGTCCATATGCATCGTGAGATTGTATACTACGTAAATACTTATCACCATTATTGGTGGAAGGTATATGCCAATTCATCATACAGTAGTCCTAAGGGTTTGACACATACATGTAGATAATCGTTATTTATACGAAAATCTAACAGGAATATACGTTTATAAATCATATTCCGGGTTTATTCCTACGGTGTTCGACACATACCTCGAGTTGACGAAAATATCTACGAGCCTCTCCTTGCTCCTAAGTCGACTTGCTCCTCTACCGGATCGTCACCGACGTTCTCTGCGACGGGAACAATTCTTCCGGTGAGATCTCTCTCTAACTCTTCTTCTCTCTCTTTTTTTTTGTAAGAAGCAAGTGACGTAGGGAGGCTTCCTTTGGCTTTTTAAGCCTCTAAATAGGACAATCAATTGGGTAATAATACCCAATAAATTTTGTAATAATATCCATGCTATTCAATAGGAAAATAAAGATGGATTAAGGGCTGGAGGAGTTACAAAAAAATCAGCCGTTACACTCTCAAACCAACTTACTACAATTTTGATTAAGTGGTTAATTTTAAACTTCTAATCATATCTAGGCTCCATTGATATGATTGATCATGTGCATCATTCATCGTTATGATTTCCATACTCCTACGCTACATCGACATGACTTGTCAATGTGTGATGTGTATATACAACATTACCCCCCCCCCCCCAAATGAGATCCAATCTCTTTCCTTTCCTTTGTAAATCAAGCTCATGTGGTTTGACTGCAAAATATGTTATGAGTTAGAGATGTGGCTCCTTCATGCATCAATTATACTAAACATCTAAGTTCATGTATTTACTTCTTATTTTAGCCAAATGACGGTAGCTTAGCTATGAGTTACTTTGTATAAGTACAATAATTAATCGTAGCATGCTATTCAAAAATGTTGAGACACTAAGTGGACACAAAGCACTCTAAACCGTACCCAATTTAATATGCATATATTTATGTATAATCCTATTAGTTAAAGGCTAAATATTGAATATAAAAAAGAGTAAAAAATATTAGTTATAAAATCTAACAGGAAAGATCAAATGTTTAATAGTGTTATTCTAAATCCTCACAGGCTCACCCACACATTTATTTTCACGTTCCCACATTCCTTACTGCCTTTTCCATTCCTCGTTTCATTATCTGCCAAATCATAAAACCCATGGTAGATTATGCGGTCTTTCTCCTAGAACGTGAAAATGATGGTTTTGCTACTTTGAGTTCCTTATTAACATTTATCATGATTCAAAATTTATCTAGATATATCTCATTTGCTTTTTTGTTGTTTTGATTTTCCTTGTATGGTAATCTATGATGATTATCATTGTCAAGGCAAAATTTATCATCACATGAATAATATACAAGTTCTTCTCATCATAATGTAAGTTGTTCCTTTGTATATCAAAAATTCGTATATTTCATTTTCATGGCTTAGTTTTTTGATATTGAAGATTCTACGGTTAATGAAGAGGTTTTATTTTTTCTACGTTATTTTTTACGATTCTCATTATTTCAAATAATAATTTAATTTTGTATCAACTTTCTATATAAGTTTGATCTTGTCTTGCTTTAACATGTAATGGTAATTATAATGTGTTCAGCTTTTTCATCAATGATATCTATCTCTTTGATAGACTCATATAATTATATTGTATGTATACATTCCTTCATTATAGAAAAAAGAATATATTTAGATTGTAAAAGACGCATAATAATTGTAAAATTTAGGTACTTTTATTCATTGTATTGTATTGGTTTGATATTTTCCTTGATTTTTTAGTTTTTTCAACTTATTTTAGTAATATACTTTCAAATTAGAATCATTGAATAAAATATTATATTCTATTATGTTATTCTTCAGAGAATATTATTTATATAAGCTCTAAAACATCAATTGATATTTCAAATTCGAAATAAAATGAATCGAATTTGAATATTCGAAACTCAAAATGAATTGAATCTGAATTTAAGCTTGTAAATTCATTTGAAATTCGATTCGAGTTCGGATTCGAAACTTGTATAATGAATTGAATCTGGATCCTGGTGGATTCGAATGTATTCAATTCGATTAGCACCCCTACTCGCGGGCCACAAAGTCACGAGAAGTCAGAGGGGAGCATGACGTAGAGCATAGTACGGGTATGGGGGTACCCCCTCACGGGTGGCTGGTCTTAGAACCGGATCGGGTTGCGTAACTAATGAAGGAGACAGAGCAGATGAGGAGCCCAGCAGGTCTGGGGGGAAAAGCCCAAGGAGGCGGGTCGAGTGCTTCGGATATGGAGCTCGGGGCTACGAGCGAATCCGATCTAGTGCCCGTCTGTTGGTGGACTTCTGACAGACCCCTCTGGTGGAGAATGCATGGGTTTCGGATTTAGACTGAGTTCTGAGGTCAAGGCGATTCGAGGATGTCGACAGGAGGTCCCTAGGGATGTTGGTGGCTTTGGACCATGACGCAGGTGAAGCTGAAGTAAGGTACGTCGCCGAAGTGGTTGCCGTATGTTATGAGGCAGGTGGTCTTGGGAAGAGTGTGTGCCCTGCGAGGGGTAGTGGTGGCTCTCTTGGGAGGGGAGAAAGTAACCGAGGGGATGGGGAAGAGGTAGCGCAAGCGGAGGTGAGAGAGGTTTCCGGCTTGAAAGAGTTGGTAGGGAGAGAAGTGGAAGGGGCGGGGGAGTTTCTGGCAAGGGAGGGAAGTGGTTTGAAGGGGACAAATGGGGGGGGTGTTGCAGGGAGCTGGGGGAGATGCGCAAGGCGTGGGAGGGGAGCGAGGTTGGTGGTGCTTTAAGTGAAAGCCGAAGGGTGTGAGGATGAAGGGGAAGAGAAGACTGATGGTGGAGTCTAGCTCAAATTTGGGTTGGGCAGAGGGGGAGTGCTCTGAGGCGGCAGATAAAGGACTGGTTTCGCCTATCTTCAGCCTCCTTGATAGACGCTTTGCGAAAAGCTTGGATGTGGTTCCGCCACGTGGGAAGGCAAATTTTGTTTCCTCGTGAAGGTGTTTTCGTGGAACGTAAGGGGTTTGGGTCGTCCCGAGAAACGGCTAGGGGTCAGGAATCTGATTTGTGATGCTCAGGCGGATATTGTGCTTCTGCAACAGATGAAAGTCTCGAGGGTTGGAGATGAGGCATGGCGTGACCTGGGAGGTAGCTCTTCTCTTGACTTTGCGAAGGTGGAGGCTCAGGGTATGGTTGGCGGGCTCCTTGCTGGATGGAGGAGATATGAGTTTGAAAAGTTGGTGGAGAGAAGATCATTGTTCTCTTTATCAGTGTGCTTGAAGAGGAAGGCAGATGATGTCATTTTTCCTGTTACCGGTGTATATAGACCTACAGATTTCAAAGTGTCTGAGAGATCCAAAGCAATCGACGCGAAGCTTTTCCTCGATGCTTTTTTGAGGTCAATATGTTCCCCGCACTGTTAACCAAAGAGCGGGAGAATCTAACTATTACTTTAAAGGATGATGTTAATGAGTAAAGTGTGTGTATATGGGTAAACGGATCTTTGATGAGGGACCGTTTACCCATCTCTATATATATTGTACTCATCCCCCTTCTTCCTCGATCATTGAAGAAAAGTGTGCCCTAATCTCTGGTAAAAAGGAGATTAGGGTTGAGAGTGCCGCCTGTGGTTTTTTCCCTCTTTGAGGGTTTTTCCACATAAATCCTTGTGTTGCTGTGTTTGATTTGTGTCGTTCTACATGGTATCAGAGCCTTGTTGAGGCTTGTGATTCTTGGTTCGGACATCCGGCTCAAGTTTTTTTTTGAGGACGCTTTCTCCTCCAGCAGCCAACTTGTGCGCACGCCTTCTGTGGTTTGCCCTCATTCTCCTCCAGCAGTCAACGGGTATAGCACTGGCCGTCTGCAGCCCACTGGGATTCACGGATTCACGGATTGGGTTTCACCTTCCAGACACATATTGGCGTCCAATCACGGATCCACAGATTCCAACTTCAATTTGTGAATAGATTCCAACGTTGATTCACAAATCTGATTCCAATCACTGGCTATTTTCACGGATTGGATCCTCGGATTCTGCAGCGTGCAAGTGCTGCGTTTTTGCACGGATTCACGGGTTCGGACCCCCTGGTTTGCGACGTTGGTGACACTCCTTGTCTCTCCTTTTTTTGTTTCCGTACTATTGCATTGTTACTTTATTGTTACCAATGGATTTGGAAGATAAAAATGAAAATGATACAGCTTCCCTAACCGTGAAAATGGATAACATGTCTAGTCATGTCACAACGATAAAATTAAACAAGACAAATTATTTGCTTTGGTCTGCTGCAATGGAAATTGCTTTGGCCTCGAGAGGAAGAGGCGGTTATGTAGATGGGAGAAAGAAAATTCCGGATGTGACGGACAAGACGTATGATCAATGGTATATGGAAGATAGTCAATGCAGGAACTGGATTATAAATTCTGTATCCCCTGATATTCAACCACTGGTGCTTCGAAAAAAAAATGCTCGTGATCAATGGCTCACTTTGGAGAGCATGTATGGCCAAAAAAACCATGATATTCGGATGTACCAATTGAGTAGAGAGGTGTTTAACATGAAACAAGGGGAACTCTCTGTTGCTACGTATTACTCTGCTTTAATGGCGAAATGGGAGGATATGGACTACTATTGCGATGATACATGGACTAGTCCGGCTGATAAAAAAAAATATTGGGGAGAAGTTTGGAAGCAGCGAATTTTTATTTTTCTTGGAGGTCTCAACTCTGAATTTGAGGCTACAAGGAGCCAACTCCTTACGGCCGGCATCAAATCGGATATTGAAGAGGTGTACCATGCTATCCAATCTGAAGAACAACGTCGAGCGGCTATGAACAGTGAACATGTGGTGCATATGGAACGGTCTGCTTTACTCAGTAAAGGCACTAAAAGTGGATATTGGAAGGACAAGAAGTGTGGTCACTGCAAAAAGCTGGGTCATGGCATTGAGTATTGTTGGGAACTTCATCCTGAAAAGAAGTTGAATAAAGGAAAAAAATCGAATGCCATGATTGCTGATATAAAGAACAGAGGAAGCTCGTCTGCTGATGGTCGAAAATTGACAAATGAACAGATCAGAGACTTACACGAGTATGTACGAAAGCTCTCCTTGTCAGATACAATTAAAAGTGATGCTGAACATTCAAATACTGCCATGGCTGCTCAGAAAAATGAAGGTGCAAATTTAATTCATGATGAATGGATTATTGATAGTGGTGCATCTGACCATATGACAGGGAACCCGAAGATGTTTCATGATTACAAATTGGCGTCAGGACGAGAACGGGTAAATCTTGCTGATGGGACATCTGTTAGTGTAGCAGGAAAAGGCAGCATATCGATTATTGCGAAGTTTCTTTTAAAAGATGCTCTTCATGTCCCTGATTTTCCTATTAATTTACTGTCTGTCCATCGGATTACTAAGGATCTTAATTGCCGCCTAATCTTTGATGCTAACTCGTGTGTTATGCAGGACTTGGTAACGGGGAAGCAGATTGGGATTGGTTTGGTTACTGACGGTCTGTACCGCCTTCCTGCACGTGTTGTTTCTGCTTGGATTGCTGCCAGAGGTCAAAAGAAGGTTGGTGACTCTCAGATTCTCCACCGATGGCATGAAAGACTTGGTCACCCTGGGTTTGCCGTTCTCCAACACCTATTTCCTGTTTTATGTAATAAATTTGACAATCCGTCTCAAAGGTGCGAAGTATGTCAGCTATCAAAACAAACTAGAACTACTTATCCCGTTTCTACCAAATCAAGTACTACTTTATTTGAGATTATTCACTCAGATGTTTGGGGCCCTTCAAGTATAAAAACCCTTGGTGGCCATGGTTATTTTATTACGTTTATTGATGATTTCTCAAGAAATACCTTTGTTTACTTGTTGAAGAGTAGGAGTGAAGTCCCTCTTGTTGTTAAAATGTTTGTAAACATGATTGAGACTCAATTTGACATGAAAATCAGAACTATGAGGACTGACAATGCTAGAGAATACTTAGAGAGCTCTTTACGGTATTTTTTCGAAGAGAAAGGGATCATTCATGAAACCTCATGTAGTTACACACCCCAACAGAATGGAGTGGCAGAGAGAAAGAATCGGCACTTGTTGAATGTGACTAGAGCCCTCCTTTACCAACGTAACGTACCGAAGATTTTTTGGGGAGAGGCTGTTTTAACCGCAGCTTACCTTATAAATAGAACTCCCTCAATGATGCTCAACAAGAAAACTCCGTGCACTATTTTACATCCAAATAAAGACTTGTTCGTCCTTGAACCACGTGTATTTGGATGTGTTTGTTTCGTTCATAATAATGGTCCAAATATACGAAAACTAGATCCCAGGGCTACAAAGTGTATTTTCCTTGGTTACTCCAATAATCAGAAGGGTTATAAATGTTATGATCCCATCTCACGACGTCTTCATGTTAGTAAAGATGTGACGTTTTTTGAAAGTGACTCCTATTATCCACAGCATTTTCCTCAGGGGGAGTTTGGAGGTGCGAATATGGAGGAAAATGGACTTGATATTTCCTTGATGGATGAGACAGAAGTAATAATCAATGTGGGAAAGAGAAATGAACCCAACGAGCCCAACCATATTGAAAATGAGAGCAGAGACAGAAGTGTTACTCATGAAAGTTCTATGGAAATTTTTAACGATGTGAATGCGGATATCGTAAGCAGTGAAGAAGAGATCATACCAAACCATATTCCCAATCTCGCCCCGGATGATCCAAGTCAAGACATCCCTGTAAGTGCCCCTCTTTCTTATCATATAGTTGATGATATTTCTAATGAATTGATTGATGATCGTCCCATTGCAGTTAGAAAGTCTGTCAGAGCGAGTAAACCTTCCACTCGTTATCCTGTTGATAACTTCGTCTCTTACACAAGGTTGAGTCCAAGTTATAAATGCTTTATTACTTCTTTAGATTCTTGTTGTATTCCCAGGAACTCCGCTGAAGCTCAAAGTGATCCAAAATGGATGAATGCGATGAAGGAGGAAATGAATGCGTTGGTTAAAAATGACACATGGGACATGGTTGATATCCCTGAAGGGGCTCACCTTGTTGGCTCTAAATGGGTATATACAATCAAATATACCGCAGATGGGAAAATTGATAGATTCAAGGCTCGTTTGGTTGCTAGAGGTTACAGTCAGAAGTATGGCATTGACTACCTTGAGACTTTTGCTCCAGTGGCCAAGATGAACACAGTAAGGGTTGTCATTTGTTTAGCTGTCCAACTATCATGGAAGTTACATCAACTTGATGTCAAAAACGCTTTCCTAAATGGTGATCTGAAAGAGGAAGTTTACATGAAGATGCCTCCTGGATATGAAAAAAGGGGTAAATGTTGCAAACTCAAGAAGGCATTGTACGGTCTAAAGCAATCTCCTCGGGCGTGGTTTGAAAGATTGAGAATCGTCATGGCAAAAAATGGTTACCGACAAACTAATGGAGATCACACCCTCTTCATAAAAAGAAATGATAAAAAAAGGGCTATTCTTTTGATCTATGTTGATGACATGATCCTTACTGGTGATGATGATGAGGAGCTACGTAACATCAAAAGGGTTCTTGCAATGGAATTTGAATTGAAAGATCTAGGAAGATTGAAGTATTTTCTTGGGATTGAAATGGCTCACTCTTCGGAAGGTATGTGTTTAAATCAACGTAAATATACTCTTGAGTTATTAAGGGACACAGGCATGTTGGGATGCAAACCGGTCACTACTCCTATGGAAGCGAATCACAAATTGAGCAAGGCAGATGGTGAACCGTTTGACGAAGAAGGGAAAGGACGATATCAAAGGTTAGTAGGGAAACTAATCTACCTTACCCTTACTAGACCCGATATCACCTATGCTGTGAATGTAGTTAGTCAATTTATGCATGCTCCTACCACCGCACACATGAATGCTGTGAACAGGATATTGTGTTATCTGAAAAAATCACCTGGAAAAGGTCTCATGTTCAGAAAATATAAGAATGTAGAGATTGAAGGCTACACTGATGCTGATTGGGCAGGGTCGGTCGATGATAGACGCTCTACCTCTGGCTATGCTGTTTATCTTTGTGGAAATCTTGTTATCTGGAGAAGTAAGAAACAGAATGTTGTATCCAGATCTAGTGCTGAAGCTGAGTATCGCGCTCTAGCAAACGGGGTAACTGAAATCTTATGGCTAAAAATGTTGTTGGAAGAATTGGGTACTAAAGCAGATACACCTATCAAGGTGTTTTGTGACAACAAAGCAGCAATCAACCTGGCCAATAATCCTGTTATGCATGATCGTACAAAACATGTAGAGATTGATCGACATTTTATTCGTGAGAAAATTGATGCAGGGGAATTATGCCTTCCTTACATGAAATCTATTGATCAAGTCGCTGATCTCTTCACAAAGGGATTGCCTACGGTGCAATTTGAGTTGAATGTAGGCAAGTTGGGTATGCTTGACATGTATGCCCAACTTGAGGGGGAGTGTTAATGAGTAAAGTGTGTGTATATGGGTAAACGGATCTTTGATGAGGGACCGTTTACCCATCTCTATATATATTGTACTCATCCCCCTTCTTCCTCGATCATTGAAGAAAAGTGTGCCCTAATCTCTGGTAAAAAGGAGATTAGGGTTGAGAGTGCCGCCTGTGGTTTTTTCCCTCTTTGAGGGTTTTTCCACATAAATCCTTGTGTTGCTGTGTTTGATTTGTGTCGTTCTACAGATGATGTCTGATATTTTAATCCATATCTTATGCCCTCGTCAAAGTTAAGCCAACTGCCTCGCCCTTCTTTTTTCCTTTCCGAATGCTGCACTCATATAGATATGGAAACAGGAGATAGGATATGATCTACAACATCTCTACGTAAACGATTAACCAATAATAGGTTGGACTATTAATGGTGCTGATTGGGTTGGGGTCCTCCACACGCGAACAATTAGCATAAAGTACCCGACATCGATAGTAGCCCTTTCAATTTCAAATGCTTCAAATGATCGAGCGGTTGATGCCTCGACACGTGTACGGTGGATGCATTGGCAGCCTCCCTCCCTCCGCTCCTATAAGAAGGGTGGCCATGCTTGCTTGCTCTTCACACAGACATTTGCACTCCCACTCACACAAGAGAGGTATCTGACCACCGTCGTTGTCCTCTCGTGAAAGATGTCTTGCTGCGGCGGAAACTGCAACTGCGGGTCGGGCTGCAGCTGCGGCAGCAGCTGCAAGGGGTAATATTATTCATATTCCACAATTCATCTATACGTATAATTCAGAATATAATTGAACGGGCTATTTAGTTCAGGAATACATCAAACGAATTAAGTAATCTAAATTATGCCATGTCTGATTCTGATCCATATGTGAATGAATGAACAGGTGCAGTATGTACCCTGACTTGATGGAGAAGAGCTCAGCCTCCCAGACCGCTTTCTTGGGCATCTCTCCTGCGAAGAAGTAATTCACTCTTCTTCTTCCACTTTTCCATAGAATATATATTAGAAATATGGTGGTATTGATTTAACCTAATTGTATTTAGTTACTATTAAAAAAGAAATGGTTGACTGTGCTGGTAGGGCTTTCGGTGGGGCGGAGATGGAAGCAGCAGCAGGATTTGAGAATGGGTGCAAGTGTGGATCCAACTGCTCCTGCGACTCCTGCGGCTGCAAATGACTGCTCCTATTATCTATATGCTGATCAGATCAGATGTATGCGGGTGGAAATATGATCGATTAAGTGTTTGGAGCGTCCATCTCTCTCTATGTGTGTGTGAAATCAGGATCTGATCCCTTAAATAAAATATGTATCCACCATGTGTTGTGCTTTCTTACCAAGTTAATTATGTGGTGTGCTTGCCTTTCAAATTAATGGGAATTAATATCCTTTCTTATGCATGTTTGCTCAAATCAGATTTGATCAAATGTAACTGGCCTAAGGTAACAATCCATTTAATCTTACTTTTTGAGGAATTAAATGTGGTCGAATCTCACGATCTACCACACATGATTGATGATAATGTTTAAACCATGAATAACAACTGAAGTATCAAAACGTTGTTGGAAATAAAAATAAAAAGGCACGAATAGATTTCTAGCGGGACTAAACATGTATCCTTCCAAGGACAAATCCAACTGAAGCTATGACGTACGCTGATCCATCTCTTGTGGTTTATGTTTTGTGTGTCCCATTTTTTCTATATAATATATAGGGATATTTACACCTATAATCCTGAGTAATTCCATAATTATCCCAGGTACCGAAGATAATCACGAATTACTTGAGAAACCCCGAATATTACTCCACCTCACATCCTTAACATTCTGTTAGTTTCAACCATTAATCTTAACCAAACTATCGAGTTAATCTAAACCAATCCAACGATTAAAAATAGATCAAAACTAAAAAGAAAAAGAAAAATAAACCCCACTCAGCTCCCCCTTCCTTCTCCAGCAGCTCCACCTCCTCCCCCCTCCCCCCACCGACCAGCTCCCCTTCCTCCTCCAGCCACCACGACTACGGCCGATCGAACTCTAGCTCTACCTCTCCTTCTTCCTCCGCAAGCGATTGTCAGCCTCGTACATGCCTTGACATGGGGGCTCGACGCAGAAGAAGCTTGCGGGGGAGGGGGCTTCCAGACGGCTTGCGGGGTGGTGCTCGACGCGGAAGAAGCTTGGGTTTGATGACGTGACAGAAGCTGGGGGGGTGTCTTCCAAACGGTGTTGGGGGGGAGGGGGGAGGCTTCCAGACGGTTGTGGGAGGGGGCGGAGGGGGCTTCCAGACGGTTGCAGGCAGGGAGGGCGGAGGGGGCTTCTAGCCAGTTGCAGGGGAGGGGGGACGCGGAAGAAGCTTGCCGGAGGGGGGTGCTTTAACGAGGTAGAAGTTGTCGTCGGTGCCTTCCAAGAGGTGGTCGGAGGGCCTGGAGGTGTTTGACGCCGCTTTCACGCGGCCTCCTGGAGGTGTTTGCGGGGGGGCATGGAGGTGGTCGGCTTCGCAGGTGCAGGCGATCGGAGGGCCTGGAGGTGGTCGGCTTTCACGCGGCTTCCTGGTTGGAGGTGTTTGACACAGCAGAAGCTATCGGAGGGCCTACCAGGAGGGGTTTGACGCGGCAAAAGGTATGTACGACGCGGAAGAAGCTTGCGGGCAGCTGCAAGGCGCGGGGGTTTGGAGGGTTGGGTTTCCGGTGAAAGGACGACGACGGAGGGAGGAGGTGCATGGTCGGAGTCAGAGGTTGGGGGAGGAAGGGGAGGAGACATTCATAAATAAAGAGAAATTTTGGATGTAAAATGTAAAATGCTTAACGGATACCAGTTAACAGAAAATTGAGTGGCAATTAACACGGGGTTATGAATGTAAGAGTTAGGCACTATTCAAGGTCCTGACTGTAATTCGTGATTATCTTAGGTACCTGAGGTAATTATGGAATTACTCAGGTTATGAGTGTAAATATTCCTATTTGACATTGAAATGCCCGAAAATGACATCTTGCCTAACCACTACAACATTTAATTATGTTGCCAAAAGTACGGATGAACAGCATATTCTCAAGCATTGAATTTTTTTTCTTAAAAAATCTCATGGAAAGGAACATAGACATTAGAAACAACTCTACGTATCTATCTTTCTCAACAAATTTTTTCTTAAATCAACTGGAGTATACGGAGACGAAACTTGCTTACTCGAGGTCAAATATAATTGCCGTTTTCTTGGTGAAAAGAAAAAACTCCAAGTTTCTTTATCTAGAAGCGTCTTTTTACTTTCGCTCTTAGCATCAATGATAGGATTATCGGTTCGGATTCCCTTATCAAAATTTACATTATTTCCTATTTTGTCAACATTTTTACTTCGAATATTTGTAGAAATGGGAATATGATCAATTCCCTCCCGTTAAGTTCCCCCCAACCATGGAGCAGACAGTCAGATAAAGATACAGATAGATAAAGATACAGATATAAGTATTATCATATTCTTATCTACTTTTTAATTACGAATAGATACATATATTAATGGATATGAAATTTTTGTAGACGTAAAGTGAATACATATTAAATGCAGATTAAAACAGAAACACTTACATATTAACTTAAATATACATGTATTGAATGAATTAATATGAATATACTAGATTTAATTTTTCCTAACAATTATACTAATCACGCTCGTTTGGGATCATGGTGAAGTTACTGTTGTGTTGGTCCTTTTGGAGAATGCAGTGAAGCCCGCCTACCACATAGGGATAGACAGTTGCGTATGCGCTTCGTACAGTCGCAATCCTAAAAACTGCAAGTCAAAGTTTCTGATATATCTCTAAATCATGGTACAAGTGAGCAGAATTGCAAGTTCAGAACCAATAGGACTCGAACCTACTATTTTTTAGCAGGAATCTAAATATCTTGTATCTCACACATGCCATTCTTCCATTAAAGAAATTGTAGCATGGATCACCTTTACGTTCTTACTAATATCTCTTCTGAATTTTAAGTAACAATACTCTGTTGCAAAAATAGTCCATAACATAATGCATCCATCAGCTTCTTTCCAAGTCACAAAGACCAAAAATGCTTCATATTCTCAGCTTCTGAAATGCATGTACCTATTTTTGAACCTTGATAAATATTGCACGGTTGCTACTTTTTTTTCTTGACAGTTTATTCTGATTGACCTGATTTCAGAACCCAGAGTTTGAACTTGATTTGTTGTTTGGTGTTTAACTTGATTTACTAATTGAAGACTTACAATATGGTCCTACTAGTTAGAAAATATTCACAAGGCTTGGGGCGATTTCAGAACCTTATGAAAAAATATTTTCATACTCGGATTGTTGCATTTTGTATTCTATTTCAAAACATTGACGGCAAATCTATACGAGAGAAACATTTAGCTTTGAGATGTGTTGATTGAGTATGAGAGAAACATTGACGGTAAATCTATATGAGAGAATCATATTCACATTACTTCTAAATGTAACTCTGCGACGTTCAGTAAATGTGGAAAATTATTTTCTTGTTCAAATCCGAAGCGATTTCCCTTAAAATGCCAGATACAGATATCTTGATTGGGAAGTCGTTGTGGAACCGAGGAGGATTTGATGAAGCTATCCTTTGATATGGTTGTTGCAGGATTATTTCTATGCAATCTGGATAAATATTTGGGCCTTTGCTCTAGTGATTTATTGTTCGAAAAAATCAAGAGATCATCTCATCGAACCATGTTATTTTATATGAGTGGTTTGGTTCTTTAATGTAAGATGTATTCTTTTTGACAGACTCCATATTGGACATACCTTAGGCTGTTTTGGTATGAGGTAGGATACTTTCATTAGAAAATTAAACGCTTTTACATAGAGATCTTAATATTGACAATGATTCGTAGCGAGGGTTCAAATAGCATGATTTGTGTGCATCTATCATCTTGCGAGATCTTAATACTGACAGTGATCCTATAAACAAGTGAACACCCAAATGTCTCAGTGTCATCTCCGGGGTTAAACTCCATTGCCAACACACAATCCTGGATGTGCTGTATCAGTTCTGGATGCCCTATTAACTTATCTCCGTGAGGTATCAGTATCTCCAATCCGGAGAAATACCGTCAGGGGATTCTTGCATATCCAGCCCATTCTGAGCAAATCTATCAACTATGGGCACCAGTCCTTATGCTTCGACTCTTTACATGGCCGTAAAGGTTTGGAAAACCGCATATACTGATTCATCTTTTAGCTAGAGCCTCCGAAACCAGTTTGTTCCTCGATGATCTGTCAAGTTTCATGGTTGAGGGGTAGTCAGGATACCTTCTCTTTTCCAAGTTTGGAGTTAAACCAAAAGAAGTCGATAGACAAAACAATCTACAACTTGTTAGTGAACAGGGAATCAAGTCCTCCTTTCACCAACGTCTGTTGCTGATTCAGTTTTCAAGAAAAAACTACATCCTGGTCATATTATATTTACCTTTATTGTGGAAAAATGGGATCAGGATAAGCTTTACATATCGTCTGTACTGACTCGTCTGTGCTGAAAGTGGAAGACTTGGATGGAGAACATAAATATTATACAGACAGCTTTAGTTGGATGGTCATAGATTAGTATGCAATTAGAGTAAAGTACTCACAGTGCAAAGCAGTGCCCACTCCCCTCCCTCCTATATAAGAACCGGATCCATGCTATGTGGTTCTTCACACAGAGCAGTTGATATCTGTAGAGAAAGGTGATTAGGATTTCCATATCTCAATTAGGCACCCTAATCCTCTTTATATAGAGAGGATTAGGGTTAGGGTTTTACAAAGAGAGGGCTCCACACAAGGAGAAATCCCCATAATACCCTTTTTCTCTCAACACTCCCCTTCAAGCTGGAGCATAAAGATTATACATGCTCAGCTTGTTACAACATTTTTCGAACTGAATTCTAGCTAATGGTTTTGTGAATATGTCTGCCGTCTGTTCTGTAGACGTAACACCTTGTGTACGTAATTGTCCTTTTTGTATGAGATCTCTTGTATAATGACAGTCGATCTCCACATGTTTTGTGCGCTCATGAAACATAGGATTGTTTGCAATGTATACTGCAGCTTGGTTGTCACATCTTAGTTCCATAACATCATTGGGTCTGACATGGAGGTCAGTTAGTACAGACTTGACCCACACAAGTTCAGCTGCTGCCTGTGCCATGGCTCTATATTCGCTTTCAGCACTGGATCGAGATACTACCGCTTGCTTCTTGCTTTTCCATGTGATTAGATTTCCTCCCAGATATGTGCAGAAACCTGTGGTAGATTTTCTGTCTTGCAGGCACCCTCCATAGTCAGCATCGGAGTAAGCCACAAGATTGAGGTTGTTGTCTTTTTGAAATAATAGTCCTTTTCCAGGAGATTGTTTGATATATCGAAGGACCATCATGCATGCTTCAAAGTGATTAGTAGTGGGGGAGTCCATAAACTGGCTCAATCTTCCTACTGCCATAGCAATATCTGGACGGGTAATAGTAAGATATAGTAATTTTCCCACTAGGCGTCTGTATCTGCCAGCATCCTCTGGTGCTCCTTCTTCAAAGATTCGTCCTTTAGGATCCATAGGGATGTGTGCTGGCTTACACCCAAGCATCCCTGTTTCTGTTAGTAGATCGGTGGCATATTTTCGTTGGGACATTATCAACCCACGCTTTGACCTGGCTATCTCAATTCCCAAGAAGTATCGTAATGATCCCAGGTCCTTAATTACGAATTGTTCTGCAAGATGAGTCTTTATTTTGGCAATTTCTTCGTAATCATCTCCTGTAAGAATGATGTCGTCAACATATACCAGCATTTCTACCGTGCCCTTCGGACTTCTCTTGGTGAATAAGGAGTGATCAGACGTTGATCTTGTGAACCCAATCACATGTAAAACTTCTGACAATTTTTGAAACCAGGCTCGAGGACTTTGTTTTAACCCATAAATTGCTTTACGTAGGAGACATACCTTCTTACACTCCCCTTGTCGCTCGAATCCAGGTGGTTGTTGCATATAAACCACTTCATGAAGGTCACCATATAGGAAGGCATTTTTGACATCCAGTTGGTGTAGTGGCCAATCCAACTGAACGGCGACAGCTATAAGAATTCGTATTGTTGGCATTCGAGCGACGGGTGAGAAGGTGTCAAAGAAGTCAATACCATATGTTTGAGTAAAACCTTTCGCAACCAAACGAGCCTTGTAGCGTGCAATAGATCCGTCTGGGTTGTACTTGACAGTGAAGACCCACTTGGAGCCAATGATATGGCCATCCGTCGGTGAATCCACTAGAGTCCAGGTATTTCTAGACTCAAGAGCGGACATCTCTTCTTGCATTGCTTTGAACCAGTGAGGATCTTGTAGTGCATCAATATGGTTCTTGGGTATGACGGTGTTTGAGACGGCCTGCGCAAAAGTTTTGTAAGTTGGAGTAAGTTTGGATAGCGACATCGCAGCATCAATCGGGTGTCTGGTCCGATAGACAGACAGACATTGTCGAGCCTGGCGACGTTGAGCTATCGGAAGTTCCACCGAGTTTTCTGTAATGTCATTAGTCTCCAAATTCTGAGTTTGAGAACATACCTGAGGAGGTGGCACGGGCTCAGAAGGAGAAGCGTGGGATTGTGGTGGAGTTGGAACTGGTAGGGGACAGGAGAGGTCTTTGACGGAGAATTTTGAAGGAGGACTGTTTGTTGAGTTTAAAAAATACGGGATTGACTCGAGGAATGTGACATCAGCGCTTATGAAGTGTTTACGTGAGTGAGTGTCGAAGCATCGGTAGCCTTTCTGATTTGCAGCATACCCTAGGAAGACACATTTGACAGCCCGGGCATTAAGCTTGTCCCTACCCGATGCTAGAATATGAACAAATGCGGTGCACCCAAATACCCGTGGTTGAATAGGAAAGATGGGTTTTCCGGGAAAAAGAATTTCAATAGGGATTTGGTTAAGTAGAGTTGTAGATGGCAGTCGGTTGATAAGAAAGGTTGCTGTCAAAACGGCATCTCCCCAATAACGGGAGGGGACCTGAGAGGCAAGAAGTAATGTGCGTGCGGTATCCAGGATATGACGATGTTTTCGTTCCGCAACACCATTTTGTTGAGAGGTGTAGGGACAGGTGGTCTGGTGTATAATGCCCAGGTCAAGGAGCAGACTTTGGAGGTCATGAGCGAGGAATTCTTGTCCATTATCGGAGCGGAGGGTTTTAACAGTTCGTTCGAATTGAGTTTGTATATTTTTGATGTATCGGGTAATACAGCTAGTAGCATCAGATTTATTTGTCAAAAGGAATAACCATGCTACGCGGGAGAAATCATCAATGAGGACAAGATAGTAACGATGACCTAGTCGATCAGGATACCGACTGGGTCCCCAAATATCCATATGAACTAAATCAAAAATATCAGTAGAGTGCTGGTTACCAGAGGGGGGAAATGTAGCCCGATGATGTTTCCCAACTTGACAAGCTTCGCAGTTGATAGTACTTGTAGAGGATATGTGTGGGATAATCTGACGCAGTTTATGTATTGAAGGGTGTCCTAAACGTTGATGCCAGAGAGAAGTGGGCGACTGGTTGACAGAGGTATAGGCGATCGATGGTCTTTCAAGGTGGTAGACGCCTCCTTCTTCACGGCCCGTACCAATCATCCTCCCAGTCAGTATGTCCTGAAAAACACAAGTATTAGCGTCAAAAATTGCTTGGCAGCGAAGTTCTTTACAGATCTGGCTGACCGAAAGTAAACTAAGTGAGAAGTCTGGAACTAAGAGAACATTATGCAGCTCAATTGTAGGGGTGAGATGCACATCCCCAACACCTGTAACTGGTGAAGATCGCCCATCAGCAACTTGAACAGTTTTCCCTTTCTGGGTTGTGCTAAGCCTCTGAAATAGTCGTGGATCTCCACACAGGTGGGTGGAAGCCCCCGTGTCAATGAGCCATTGTAAATTTTTATGATGGCTAGCTGAGGCTAGGATTGTACCTGTCTATGCGGTTGCGGCGATATCACCAGAAGTGGTTGCTTCATTATGATTCATCTGTGATAGCCGCTGCATAAGGTCATCAAAATCCTTCCGTGGGATTTCGATCGAGCCTCCTTCAATATCTGTAGTGGCTACCCGAGCTGATGGTCCTGGACGTCCATGTTTGCTGTAGCATACATCTTCGGTATGTCCCAATTTACGACAGAAGGTGCATTGTATGTGTGATCGCCCTCGGCCTTGCAGGTGACGACCGCGTCCTCGGCCTCTGTAGCTGCCTCTGAAATTCCGTCCGGATGCTGCGAGTGCTGTTGTTTGACCCATAGTGTCTGTAAGAGGGGCCGACGCAGTCGGTAGACGACACAACGTGTTGTAGGCTTCCTCCATGGTTGGGAGCGTGGGAGCGGTGATCATCTGATCCCGAGGGGCTGCAAAGTTCTGATCTAATCCGCCAAGGAAGATCATAGTAGCCATATTCTGTCGATGCTGCCGTTGAGTAGTGCATGTGCATAGAGGGGCACATACGTTGTAGCTTGCAACCAGGGACTTAAGGGCAGAAAAATACTCCGATAGAGGACGTCCATTTTGACGCATATGCATCAAATCATGGAACGATTGATACATTTTTGTAGAATTTTTATCTTGCCCGTAGGTTGCTAGCAAAGACTCCCACATATCGTGTGCACTATCGTAGTAGATCAGTTCCTGAGCGATCCTATCGATGACACTAACCATAATCCATGAGCTAACCATGGCGTTGTCTTTAACCCGTGTAGCGTATTTTTCAACCTTGTTAGTTGGTTCTTCTTCTAGGAGGATATGTTCTTTGTCATATCCGCGAACAATCATCAAGAAAAGCCGAGACCACATGGAGTAATTTGTGGCATCGAATTTTGGTATGGATCCAAAAGACGGCATTTTGGAATGACCACCTCCATCCATTTCTGATGTAGGTACCCCAGATGCCATGATAGCGTCTGCTGTAGCCGTCAGGGAGATCGTAATCTGCTTCTGCGGCTACCTAGATCGTATTATTGTGATTCTGCGGCTCTCTCTCTCTCTCTCTTATATATTTATTTCAATACATATGCAGAGTACAGATTACATATAACAGAGTAGAACACACAAAAAAAAGTGATGGCGGAAGAGACATTGGAATGTCTTAGCAGAAGGGTATGGCGATGGCGTCTGAACCGAAGCTTCTTGAGTCAGCCCGTCTGAACAATGGAGAAGTGCCTGGAGGTTGGCGGAAACAATCTGTCCGGGATAGGCCGCAGAGCAGGTAAGCGGGTGCTGGAAGGCGGTCCTGAGGAGGCGGAGCTCGGAGCGTCACGTCACGTGGGACTGGACTGGGGTATGTCGCGACTCCTGTGGCGACTCCTGTGGCGAACGATGCTGCACGGGCTATGGTTGTCGGGAAGGTTATGGCGGCTATGGTTGTGGCGAGCAGGGGCTATGGTTGTGGCGGGCGACTCCTGTGGGCCTAATGGCTAGGCGGGCAGGGGCGAGACGGTCCTGGCGGGGCGAGGGCGAGATCGGGTCGAAGCAAAGATGAGGCGGGGTAGGGAAGAGGCGGGTCTGGAGGAGGGCGATGTCGGGTCTGGTGGAGGGCGAGGCGGGGCAGGGGCGAGGCGAGGCAAGGGGCGAGGGCAAAGTCGGGTTGGCCCGAGGCGAGGCGAGGCGAGACGGTCGCAAGGGGGGGCGATGTCGGGTCTGGTAGAGGGCGAGGTGAGGCGGGAGCAAGGGCGATCGGGTTGGCTCACGGCGAGGCGAGGCAGGGACGAGGGCGATGGCGAGGTGAGGGCGAGGTGAGGCAGGGGCGAGGCGGGGCAGGGGCGAGGCGGGGCAGGGCGTGGGAGATGGCTGGAAATCGGCAGAGGGGCGAGAGGTAAGGGTGGCGCGATACGAGGGAAAGGAAGGGAGAGGCGGTGCAGATCCCTAGGGAAGAACCTAGGGCTCTGATACCATGTAGAGAAAGGTGATTAGGATTTCCATATCTCAATTAGGCACCCTAATCCTCTTTATATAGAGAGGATTAGGGTTAGGGTTTTACAAAGAGAGGGCTCCACACAAGGAGAAATCCCCATAATACCCTTTTTCTCTCAACAATATCCATCCAGCACTCTCTCTTTATCAGTTGCAGGTGAATATGTTAATTATACTAATTTTCTCTACGTTTGCATCTACTTAATATAAGCTAGTAGTTGCTAACAACAAGGCTACTTGGTGACTGTATATACTGTACATGCAGGGCTGCTTGATTAATTATCGTTTGGTAATTGACATGGGATTTGGAATGGAGAACGTCTGCAGCAAGTGTGGAAACTCCAACTGCAGCTGCGGTTCGTCCACATTCCTGTGACTTCAATTGCTGCTGCAAATGACGAGTCCTGATCTCGTGAAGTGGAAGTAATATATATGTATTGGGATCTCTGTTATTCCCACACTAAATAAATTAGAATGGACTCGCTTGCTACTATGTATACTGCGGGTGTTATCCTGTCGATATAGTATTTGGACTTAATGGGAAGATCCTTTAGATATGATGGTTCTCATGTACGTTCTTTGATCTTCTGTGGTGTCGTTGATAATAATTACATACGTGTGACTTGATTCTCTATTGAGGGCACCGTCAGTTGTCTTGATTAAAAAAAAAGAAAATCGTGGGTAAATTTGATATTTCATATGCAAATGTGAGAGTTCGTTGTGAGTTATAAGGGAGGAAGAAATCCTTGTTCCTCACATGAGATTGAATTTTGGATTGAGCAAGCACGCCAATGTTAACCATGAATGGGATAAGGGAGTGGAAGAGGATCCTCAGTAGTAACGAGAGTTACCTAAGAGGTGTTGTGGTTCTTTTGAATTTTTTTACGATTTTGATTCTAAAATCCATCCTTATAGATTGAACCTTATATCAATGCTCTACATATCATCCAAATTTCGCTCGAATCCGCGCTTTTTTATTTTATTTTATCTTATGGGTCAAACATTCGATCAACAAGATCTAAGCAACTTAAATCCCATTTAAAAAGGACCCAAACTTTAAAACATTAAGATAAAATAGCAAATAAGCTTGCATTTGAACGAAATTGGAGGATATGTAGCGCATTGATATAGGATTCAATCTAGAAGGTTGGATTTTGGAATCTACATCTCGAAAAAAAACATAAAATGGATTGCAATGCCTTTGATGTAACTCCTCTTACAGTAGATGATCCTGAGGGAGTCGGTTACCTTGACAAAATAGAAGACTCTGTGAGGATGCCACTGATGTTTGATAGTTGTTGAGATATATGCCTTGAATACTTATTTTTGGATATGATTAAAGATTCGTTTACCGTGTATTCTATAAATACTAATGTATGGGTCCTATAAGAGTCTACGTTAGCACTTTCTCCTTAGTGTTTTAGGTATCATGTACTTTATTTTTCATAGTGAGATCTTTCTTTGCCTGAAGTATTTTCCTCGCTACACTGACTGATTATCCACGTAAACCATTATTTTCTCCGTCTGATTGCTTGCGAATTGTCGTTTGCTTGGATTGTCTACGTTCAAGGATAGTGGTCAATGTCATAATTGTTGCTATATCATTAACAAGGATCCATAAGCGATTGCTTATATGTTGCTATTTTTAAAATTTTAACTAATCATCACTAATTTTTTAATTAAAAATCAACAACGATTAGCTAAAATTTTGAAAGGAAAAAAAACAATGGTTGAGTGTCCGTCCCTGTATCCACTGTCATTAATGATATAACAATAGATATGATAATCCTCCCCAAATTGTAGTACAATTTTTTTTGTAGCATATCAACTAGCATTCATCCCCCTCGGTCGAAAGCAAGGAGATCCGATCCTACATAGTCTTGATGCCACAAGAAGCATGACTCCAGAAAAAGCTTGGAAGAGGCCGAAGTGCATCGTAAGAGGGTTGGTTGATTTAACAGAGGATTTAGATGCGCTAGCATCAACTTTCAACAAGTTAGCCAAAGATTGCATGAACATGCTAGGCAGAAAAACTAAAGAAGTACCACTCAAGCAAGCTCTTATTAAATTAATAAAATTATATATTGCTGGCGTCACTAATGATATAACGATGAATATAATATTTGTTGATAATTTCAAGTATAAAAATTTATTTCACAACAGATAATATTGTCTTTATATATGTAACAACGGTCGATTTAGTGACATGTTTTGAAAAAGCGTCACTATAGCTCAATTTTGTTGAGATGTATGATCAATGCAGTGTTAAAATCATGATGAAGTCATAGGACGATAAACTAACTTACTAATCTTTTAAATAATTCAACATAAGTTATCAAACTATTGATATTTTAAAGGGATATTTACACCCATAACCCTGAGTAATATGGTAATTACCCCAAGAACCCTGTGTAATAGCGTATTACATCCAAAACCCCGAATAATGGCTAACATTTACATGACATAACCATGTGTCAACCTCCGTCTTATTTCTCCATTAACTCTAACGGAAATAGTCAATTTTACCGTTCCAAACCCATCATATTTACAACATGATGCCATTCCTCCCTCCCCCCTCCCCCTCCCCCCCTGCAAGGTCGAGCACTCCTTCCCAACGTGGTTGCGCCCACCTCGAGACCTGGCCGAACCCATCCAACCCCCGGCAAAGCCTCCACTATGAGCTCCCCCCTCCTCTCGCCGGCAAAACCTCGAGACCTGGCCGAACCCATCCCCCCCTCCCCCCAACCCATCGCCCGCGCCGCCACACACCCAACACCCCCCCCCCCCCCCCCAGCAACCCATCGCACGTGCCGCCACACACCCGACCCTCCCCCCCTCCAGCAAGCTGCCTCCCTCCGCCCCGTGCCTCCGCCCCGTATGCGAGCTCCGACCCTCCCCACTCCGCACGCATCCGCCCTGCAGCCCTCAGACCTCGCTGCGCATGCCTCCGCCTTGCAGCCCTCCCACCGCCTTCGCGCCTCCGCCCCCCGCTCGCTGTGCTGCCTCCACCCACCTACGTGCGCGCCTCCACCCTACATCCATCCCCCTTCCCGCAAGCTCCAGCAACCCGCACGACCCTTCGCCCCCACCCCCCCTGCTGCGCCTGCAATCCCGGGCCCGACCCCTCCACTCCCTACGCCTGCAGTCCTCGAACCCCACCTCCCGATCCCCTGCCTCCATCGCCTCCCTCCCCGCAAGCACCTGCAATCCCCAAACCCCAACCCTCGATCGTGCCTACAGTCCCGGAAATCCCCTCCCCTGCCTCTCGAGGTGCGGTCCCGAGCTCCGACCTGTAATCCCCGAACCCCACCACCCGGTTACGCCTGCATTAGCACCACCCGATAAGGAGTCGATGATGCTGCCTTACGATGTAAGCTTCAATGAAGCTCTGTTCTCAGCGATCCTGGAAAGTTAGAACCGAGGAGAGGGGGAGTGAGATGGCGGTCCGACGAAGGCTATGAATTTAAGGACCTGAGGCTCATATCTATGCAAGATCCGAGATGATAGAAGGGGGAAGATATGACGGAAATAGGAGGATGATCGGGAATAGTTTGAAGGTGGATTCGATTTCACAGGGCAGATGCGAATGTAGAAGAGAGTGATTCAATTCGTAACAGGAGAAGAGAGTGATTCAACTCGTAACAGGAGAAGAAGAACAAGATTAGGCATGAAAAGGACTTAGAATCTACAGTAAAGGAGTTGCTTGGAGAAGAGGAAGGGGAGAAGAGAAGAGAGAGGCCCCAAACCCACCCCCCCTCCGAGCCCGCAAGCAGCCCCCCGGCTCCGCCTGCAGCACACACACACCCCCTCCGCCTCCCCGCGTCTGTGCCTGCAACCCCACCCGAGCCCGCCCCCCGGTCTCCGCCTGCAGCACATCCCCCTCCGCCTCCTTGCGTCTCTGCCTGCGACCTCAAACCCCACCTCCATCTGAGCCCGCAAGCAGCACCTCCTCCCTTCCGGTCTCTGCCTGAAATCCCCCCTCTCCCTCCTGCAAGCCCTTTCCTGCGGCCTTCACCATCATCGAGGCCTCCCGCCACCCCTGATCCCCGCCGGCAGCCTCACCATCGTCAACTCCTCCTGCAAGACCCCCTCTCTGCTGAGTTGCAAGTCATTTTATTTATTTTTTTAATTGTGATTAACCGTAGCCGTTAGTTTGCGGATCAGTTAGATTAACTCACCTATATGGTTGAGTTAATGGATAAAAGTAATGGAAGGTTATGAGTGTAGAACGGAGTATTTATTCAGGGTCATCGGTGTAATTCGCGTTTATAGAGGGTTTCTGGGATAATTACCATATTACTCAGGGTTATGGGTGTAAATATCCCTATTTTAAATGGTTAAATATATACATCTGTATAGTGTGTATTTGTTTTGATTTCAATAAATTTAATATGTATGCTTTATCATTTATTTATTTATTTAAAAAATAGCATAACTTTCTCCTACTTTAAGTAAGGTCGACTACAAGAATTCTTATCAATTCCATGTTGAAAGATATGATTGTTTCTTATGATGGTTGCTGGTTACCTAACGCAGCCATCCTCAATGGAGATATGAACATTGGGCTTTTGAGTGATAGGCTTTATCGTTTACTTTTAATTTATATTCATTATATTTATGAAAACTTTTCATAGTTTTTTTGTTATATTTGATACTCGTTGTTGAAAACTATCTGGTCATTACCCTTAACTAAGGACAATCTAACCTTTGCCAATATATAGTCGTGGACATTTTTTAAAAAGAAACTCGTGCGTAGGTATGAGACCATGGTCATATTATATACTTCCAGAGGATGGAAAAGGATAGGACGAAGTAACTTTACATTATTTATGTAATTTTTTTGTGCACGAGGTCAAAGAGTGAAGGAAGGATCCTTAGGCAGGTGGTACCAGGTATGGATTCGTTGGATTGATGGTCATATATTAATGATATATATATATATGAGGTAAATGGGGCTGCCCCCAGGGAGTAGCCAACTTGGCTACTCCCACCCCTATTTTTCCCTCATTTTTTTATTTTTTTGAAAAATAAAAATTTGTATATTCATCATTATATCCCTCTCACATTCTATTAAAATTTCGTCAGAAACAGAGACTCCTACGGCCTCCATCCAAACATGACCGATTTAAAAAATCATGCGACCGTTAAAAAAATGACGTCTGGATGGAGGGCTTATGAGTCTCTATTTCTGACGAAATTTTAATAGAATGTGAGAGGGATATAGTGATGAATATACAAATTTTTATTTTCCAAAAAAATAAAAAAACGACGGAAAAATAGGAGTGGGAGTAGCCAAGTTGGCTACTTCCTGGGGGCAGCCCCATTTTACCCTATATATATATATATATATATATATATTAGTAGGATTATATGGACGGTACAAAACGCGACACGTGTATGGAAGATGCATGGGCAATCCCCTCCCTTCCCTCCTATAAGAACCACGTCCATTCTCCAATGGGTATTCACAAGAGAGATTAATTACTGCTACTGCTTCTCTCCCTCTCTTGATTAGTTTTTTTTTTTGATAGGTAAATAATTCATTGATGAAGCTGCAGTTAGCAGCAGAACCATTACAAGATGTTACAATAAGCGTCAAAAAGGAGAAGCTTTACAAGTTGATTACAAAGTGATAACATGGCAACTGAGGACACAAAAATCAGTGCCATACATCAGTGCAGTAAGTATCTTGTATTAGAGACAATCAAATCGGCAAGTTTGTGTGGTGTGGAGGAGTTGCTTGAAGCCCACCGGCTGTTGCGCTCCTTCCAAATTTCCGTAGTGGCAGCAGCGAGCAAAGCAGCCCATAACTCGCGGGAAATGGGATCCGAGATCCCGGCGATCCAATCAGTGATAATAGAGAGTTTGGAAGACGGGGGGCTGCTCAAACCCATGGCCTCAAAAGCACGCGCCCATGTGTCCGCAGCAAACGTGCACTCAAAGAATAGGTGATCCCTTGATTCATCTCCCGAAGCGCAAAGGTAGCACCTGCCATTGCTGGGTAGCCCCTGACGGACCAACCTATCAAGAGTGGGCAGCCGGTTGATAATCGCCCGGTAAAGCGTGCAAGCGAACCTAGGGGCGGAGCGCTTGCCCCAGACAACAGACGCCCACGAGACCGGAGCTGCTCGGTGTCTGACAAGGTCGAATGCTTCTGAGAAGGAAAAGCCCTTGGAGGAACGGGCCCAAAAATGCCGCCCATTAGCGGAGGATACAGCATTGTTGTATGAATCACGCCCACGCAGAATAGATTTCCAAATCTGTGAGTCATTGCAAGCCGGGGCAGCCTCCCAGAGGGAGCGCGAGTTTAGGTACTTATTCCGCATATAATAGCCCAAAGGGAGTTTTCGGCGGTGAGGATACGCCAAGCCCATGAAACTACCATAGCATCTTGCAGCGAAGCACAAGAGCGCAGACCCAAGCCCCCCTCACGCTTGGGGAGGCACACAGTATTCCAACCAATGTGATGCCTCTTGAATCCCCAAAGGAAGTTAGCACAAATTTTGTCAACTCTGTGGGCAGTCCCTCTCGGAATGAGAGTCCCAGCCGCCCAATAAATGGTGATCCCCTCAATGACGGAATGAATAAGTTGACAGCGCCCAGCCAGGGAGAGAGCAGAAGCTTTCCACCCGCCAAGAGAGGCCCTGATCCGGTCTTCCAGGTCTCTGAACGTCGACCCACTCCCAGCTTTCGCATCAAGAGGAATGCCCAAATATTTAGTAGGAAGGGAGGGCCCTAAGCATCCCTAGCCGTAGAGTGGAGGCGAAGTCATTAGGGGCCCGTTTAGGCCTAAACAACTTGCTCTTTCTCGCATTGATTTTCAGCCCAGTGGTGGAAGCAAAATCCTCCAAAATCTCCCCCACCGCGATAAGAGAAGAAGGAGAGGCATGGCAGAAAAATAGAAGATCATCTGCGAAGATAAGGTGAGTAGGCACCCTAGAGCGGCCACGGCCCAAAGGCATGAGTCGCCCCCTATCAACCGAGCCCTCCACAAGATTAGTGAGGGTTTCCATGCCGACCACAAAGAGAAGGGGACTAAGCGGGTCTCCCTGTCTAAGGCCCCTGGATCCCCTGAAGAAGCCCTCGGAGGATCCATTAATGAGAATGGAGAATGAAGTCGAGGTTATGCAATTGGCAATCCAGCCCACCCAAGTAGGGCAGAATCCCATGAGTTCAAGGCTCCTTAATATGAACCCATGCTCAATAGTGTCAAAGGCTTTGGTAAGATCAACCTTCAGGCAAGCCTTCTTCAAGTTCTTCTTCCTTTCAAAGCCCATGAGCACCTCCTGGGCCAGGCGGGTGTTGTCGCTAATGGACCTTCCTTTCACAAATGCAGTTTGATTGAGCGAGAGGAGCTGAGGGAGCGCCTCTGCCATGCGTTTCGCAAGAAGTTTGGCAAAGACCTTATAAACCACATTGCAGCATGAAATAGGTCTGAAGTCCCCAAGGTTCGTAGGGAATTGATTTTGGGCACCAGAGTTAGGAAGGTATGGTTAGCTTCCCTAACCATATGCCCACCCTTATGAAGGAAATCCATAGCCCTGCACAGATCCTCCTTAACCAGGCCCCAATGCAATTTGAAGAAGTATGAGTTGAAGCCATCGGGCCCCGGGGCCTTAGAGGATGGCATGTCACGGATAGCTTTCCAAATTTCGTCCTCATCAAATGGCCTGACAAGCCATTGGCTCATCTCCCTTTGTGAGTCGAAGTTTAGGTGCCGGGGGATCCGGCCTAGTGGGCCTAGGAAGAGCCGGGCTGAGGAGCTCCCTAAAAAATGCCACTGCGTTGGAAGCCAACTCCTGCTCAGTGTCCACCACCCGGCCAAGATTGTCCATGTGGGAAAGGGATGGAGTTCCTGACCGTTCGGCCCTTAGCCATCAGATGGAAGAATCTCGAGTTTCGATCACCAAGCTTGAGCCAGTCAACCCTACTCTTCTGACGCCAAACCGATTCCAAGTCATCTTCCAGGGAGTCCAAATATTCCTTAGCATCGGCCTCAAGCTGAGCCAGGACAGGGTCAAGAGGGGCTACACTCAAGGCATCATTGATCGAGTTGAGCGCTGCACACGCAGTTCTGGAGTCGCTGAGGACATTCGCCTCTTTAGAGGCCCAGGCCCGAAGAGCCTTCTTAACATTCTTCAGTTTTAGGATAAGACGGTATAGCGGATTACCACAGGGATCAAGATTCCAAGCATTTGCAATGACCTCCATATAGCCAGCCTGAGGGCCAATAGTTAAAAAAACGGAAGGGTTTCCCTTTGGAAGGCAGGTCCCCAAGCCTGATTGAAAGAAGTAGATGATCTGAGGACTGCAGGGGGGTGTACGCCAGCGTACGGTTCGGGAAAAGGACTAACCATGCTTCGTTGACCAATGCACGATCAAGCCGTGCGGCAATTGAGGTACCAACAGAAGAGTTGGTCCATGACCAAGGATTACCAGTGGTCGGCAGATCAATAAGGTTGGAGCTTTCGATGCAGTTGTTGAATTCCTCCAGAGCACTACGAGGAGGAGGGCGACCTCCCCTTTTCTCCTCAGCATATCTCACGGAGTTAAAGTCCCCAAGAACCACCCAGGGGGTACTGTCCGAAGGGCGAATAGCAGTGATGTCATCCCATAAGCGATTACGGGCTACCGAGCAATTGTCACCGTAGACAACAGTCACAAGGATATTGAGACCACCAGCATTGACACAAGAGAGGGAGATCGCTTGTGGGGACACCCTCAGCGGAGTGCAAGTCCAGGAGGAGATATTCCACAGGACATAGATCCGACCCAGGTTCGTTTCATTATGAACAAGGTTCCAACCAGATGGAATTTTTGAGGCAAACTTTTGCCTATTTTCAGGCCGTATCTTAGTTTCGACCAGCCCAACAATGCCTGCTCTCAATTGAATCAAGGTTTTCCATAGGGATCTTTGCTTGCGTGGCCGATTCAGCCCACGCACATTGCAAACGACGAGAGACATTAATGAATGTGGGGAAGGCCATCACGGCCAGCATTTTTGGAGGCACTTCCCGCGGCCTTCTTTTTCTTATGGGACGCCAGAGACCACATTGGATTGGCCTCAACCATAACTTGGGGGATGTGGCTTTCAACCGTTTGCGTTTGACTTGGAGCAGCCACGCCGCCCGGTAAATTAAGGTCAATTTCGCCCACATCCTTGTGGCCAGGCTTCCGGCTGTGCGGTGGAAGCCTATGCATGAGGGCCCTAGAACCAAAGGGAAAGGCACTAAATGGCCTCCCAGGGGTCCTCCTTTGGCTTTTAGAAGGTGTTTCAGTTGCAGCATCCAGCTGTGCCCCTGCTATTGATCTTCCAGCCGCAAGCTGCCGCACAAGAGGGAGCGGGGGAGAGGGCGCATCTCCTCCCTGCATAGGTGGTTGCTCCAGGCAACTGAGAAGGCCATCCATGGGCGCGGGGTCCCTGGAGAATGGTTGCGGGCTTCCCATGTTCAAAATTTCAGTAGCCGAGGATGCATTACCCGGATGCGAGGATGCCGCATCCAAGCGAGGCGTATCCTCGCCCATCGTATTGGGCTGAGAGTTGCCAAGGGGGTGCTTATGGTTGTCAGGAAGAGTGGCGCCATCCTTAAGGGTTACTGAGAGTGATTCATTTGAATGATGGATCCTAGAAGAAGAGGGAACAGAGGTTTCCGCAGAAAACGGGCAGCTTGAGGAGTTGTGGCCATAGGTGCAGCAGAGGCCACACCGCGGTGGACTCCATTCAATCTCGACACCAATCATTTGGCGGTGACCATTATAGAAGACCAAAGGCACCGCCTTTGGTATTTGTTTGGAGGCTGGGATAGAGACGCAACAGCGTGCAAACCCATCCCGCAATCCAGCAGCCGTCGCTGCGTCCATAAAAAGTGGGGTGCCCAGGAGGCTAGCAAGCTTGTTAAGGATGGATGGAGAACAATGCCCCAAGCTGAGACCATGAAACCTGACCCACATAGGGATTTCCGATAGCAAGTCCCGCTCAAAGCAAGAGCAGGCCTCCCATCGGCGAATGACCATGAATCTTCCTTGAAAGAGCCAGGGACCACCGTCCAGGATGCGCTGGCAAGCTTCCGCAGAGGAGAGTTGCAGGTAGTAGAACCCATTTGGCCTAGGGAAGAGCTTGAAGCCCCCTTGTGGCCGCCAAACTTTCTCAATAAACGAATTCAGTAGCTTACGGAAAGGATTCTTACCAAGCACATAGAACACCAACGTGTTGGCCCAAATCCTGTCGAGAGAGCAAATGTCAGTTTCCGTTGCAAAGGCGACTTCCTCTCCGTCGATTGTGACCGGTGCTTCAAAACCCATCCGCCTTGAAGGATGCAGAGGCCTGGGGCCGCAAGCATCGCGCCAGGACGCAGCAGGTCGGGGCGCGGCAGCGGGAAAAGGGCGAGCCGCAGCTGCAGGTTGGGCAGGGGAGGGCGAGTCTTGCGCGGGAGCAAGAGCAAGGGAGATCTGTGAGGTGGACGAATCAAGGCATGGCTGGACGGAGGTGGACTGGGGTATGGACTGGGAGGAATGTGTGTAGGGTTGGGAGGTCGGTGATGAAGGGCGAAATGTCGGATGGTGCGGCGTGGCGGTGGGGTTCAGAGGTGGGGGGAATGGTGCGGAGGAGGAGGAGTGGGCGACGGCAGGTTGGGGAGCAGTGCAGGAGGCATCGGTAGCAGGGGGGTGAGGGTCACGGTGTCGGTCCGGGTGGTGTGGCAGCGGCGGCGGCGGCGGAAGCAAGACGAGGTTAGGGTTTTCCGGGGGGTCGGGAGGGGGGTCGGGAGGGGGGTCCATTACGGATGGGACTTCCCCTCTCTTGATTAGTTGCAGGTGAAGATGTTGGAATAGGGTTTCGATAGGGTTGTCGGCATCTTAATTAGATGTGCCTGAATTAACTTAGAATCTATGTACTGTTCTTGCAGGGCTTCGATTAATTTGTGGTGGCAGGCATGGGATCTGGAATGGAGAACGTCTGCAGCAAGTGCGGAACTCCAACTGCAGCTGTGGTTCGTCCACGTTCCTGTGACTCTGATCTCATGCAGCGATGGAAGTAGGAGCATGCATGTGAAAGCATGCTAATTATATACGTGTCAGGATCTTATGCCCTAAAATAAATATGCACCCCTCAATTGGGTGCATCCTCGTGTTGATGCACTAGGTTATTATTATATATGTTGTGCTGCTAACATCCTTTAATTATATATCATTGATGCTTTTTGTACGGGTGCTTGTTTTTGTCGCAAAACCTATCCTGATTCTCTTAGGGCATGTTTGGTTACTGAGTTGGACTGGGTTGGGCTGGATTGGGGTATCCTCCTGTGAATAGTAGTAGCTTGGAGGGTTGGGATGGTTGGAATGATAATTGTGATGTGATGTGACAATGATTATGTGTTATATTAACTTTTTAAATTATTATAATATATTTTTTATGTTAATAAGTATATTTAAACAAGGTTAAAAACCATTATACCAAAGAAATTGTAGGATCAATACAAGTAATCCCAACCCTGGAATACAGGGTTGGAGCTAGGGATATACCAGGGTACCTCGGGGTACCCTGGCAACCAAACATGCCCTTAGAAACCATTGCGGTAAGCATCATGGGAGGATGCTAATAGGTAGGGGTGTAAGAAAATTCTCAAGTTCGATATTCGCTCAGGTTCGGTTCGCTAAAAGTTCGATTCAGATTCGGTTCGGAAATAAACGAATCGAACTTGAACACACGTTTAGGCTCGATTAAATAAACAAACTGAACCTAAAAAACATAGGTTCGCTCAGGTTCGATTCGTTAAAAGCTCGATAAACATACACATATACATATTTACAAATCCTTATACGTAGAAGTGGACTTATTTTGAGATGAGTGGTTTTTATCCCAAAGTAAGTGAATTTTATCTAGAGATAACTAGATATTTACGGGATAACTATGTTTTATCTCGGTATAAACTATTAAAAATAAATAGTCACATCGTATTTACAACATCTATCATCTATGTCTCTAGTACTTTTCGCTTTATCTTCAAATCAACAGAACAAGTACAAACATTACTTATCAAATATCTCCGTATTATTCTTATTCCTAATCCCCGTCTAAATAGAAATATAAAATATATTATAATTATGCTTTTTTCAAAGGACGAATCCTTATTAATCTAATTTTTTCCAAAAGATGAAGATGAGTTAGATAAAGAAAAAAATTAAAAGAATATTTATTCTAACTGTAAATACACATGTATATTTCCATTTCTCTTATTTTCACTCCCTCTTATTAAAGAATTCTTAAGTTCGATATTCGCTTAGGTTCGATTCGTTTAAAAAGAGGTTCGATTCAGATTCGGTTCGAAAATAAACGAACCGAACCTGAACACAACTTTAGGCTCGATTAAATAAACGAACCGAACCTAAAAAATATAGGTTCGCTCAGGTTCGGTCCGTTTACACCCCTACTAACAGGTAAACGATTGAACTTTGTTTAAATCTTCTCTCTAGCGCATCCATGGTTGATTGGTTGAAGCACCCAATCCCAACAAGAGGAGGTTGTTGGCTTACTCGAGCCAAAAGAATGAGAAAAGAGGCAGTCTAGTCGAATTGAGAAAAAAGGTGTATGCCTAAGCCTTTATCTTGGAGCATGAAAGTTTTCAAGGTAAGTGTTGGGGATAATGAGGATGCTCAACCCAGGATATATCCCCTGAAATTGTCCTGCAGCAAAGATGGCACACACAAATATATGTTCCCCACACGGGAACTCAATAGCAACAATGATAAACACAATCACAAGCAAGCAAACACCACACGAGACAAAGATTTTTACGTGAAAACCTTTCCTCAATGTGAGCAAGGAAAAACCACGAGGCAAGACCGGCAACAAATCACTATGGTCAAATGGAGCCAAATGTTCTTCCTGGTTTTGTTGCCCACAAAACCGAGGTACAAGCCACAAGCACAATGGATAGTTCTTCTGCAAGGAACTAACTATCCCTAGGTATCCAAAATACCAATATTGTGCTTAAATCAAGATGGATGGATTGACTCCCCTTGTGGGCTCCCGCATGGAGACCCAAACTAGTGCTCGGCTTCTTGAGGTTGTTCCCAACGACCTCCTTGCTCCCAAACTCGAGCTCACACAGCCCACGGCTTCTCTCGAGCTCGCCCAGCAACTGCTCACCACGTTGCACCTCAGCATGCGGTATCTCGGTAGACGGAGAAGGGAGGGGGAGCCCAGCTGCCCTCCCTCTCGGCATTCTCTGTTTTGTTGGAAATGGAATGGGGCAGCAGGAACGAATGGGGGCTCACACTGATATGCGTCCCTGAAATTGGGGCTGCCCAATTGATGAAGAAATTGCAGCAATGCCCCTGTCAAAAAGGGCAAATATGTCACAGCCCACTCCCCCAAAGTTGGGGCTGGAATATTTCAAGGATACCCAACAGTAACTTCACTTGACCTCAAGACATGTCTAATGAACCAATTAGTTTGATATGCAGGGTAACTTCATGAGTTTTCAAGGTAAAAAGAAACCAATTAGAACAAAAATAAATAGGAATATAATTCCAATAAAAGAAATCCAAGGATCATATTCTTGCCCAATGTAAGTTTTGCTTAAGTCTCAAATGAATCCAATGACTTATGACGTCTTTTGTAAGGAACAACATGGATCGATGAAAAAGCTATGCTTCAACTTAAAACCTAATTTAGTACTCGACGAATAAAAAATGAATATCATATCTTCGTCCGACAATAAATATACTACGGGTATAACTCAACGTGTTTAAGATGATGGGCATTATTATTTTGTACACATATAATCCATGGAATCGAATTCTCATTGGGCAACGAGAAAACGCCAAGTGGGTGCCAAAGGAAGTTAGCTCGCATCGCATCGATTTTCTTCTTCACTGATCGAGTCCAATAGTCAAGTAACCATCTATTGAACATTCCTATCCAAAATGAATTCAAATTTGAACACATGCTAAAATCATATCTACTTTGATTCATTGACGAACCTGAATTCGATCATACACATCGGATTAAAGAAGCAGTTCTAAACATCATGGAATAAGAGGAGCATCTCATAAACTTCTCCACGGAAAAAAGAACTCAATAACAATACAGATCATAGTTGAGGGCTTATATGTAAACTACCCTGCACATTAATCCACTGCCTACCGAGTTTCCGATCCAATGGCCTAGAAAAGTCTGGGAACCATCGACGGCATACACTACGAGACACCACGAGAGAGGGGTACGCTCTTTAATTTTTTAAACCCGCGACGCTAAGGGCATGTTTGGTTGCAGGGTTGGGTAGGGTTGGCCCAACCCTTATTACTATTCATAAGGATACTTTCTCCTCACAGATTACTATTCACCCACCCCAACCCAGCCCAACCCAACCCAGTCCAACCCAGCAACCAAACAGGCCCTAAACGGAGTCCGTTATTAGCCTTTACCTGATCCCCACGCAACCAAAGCTCACCGCCCTCCCCCTTCACGTTCTAGATCTTTCCTTGGTGGATTTGCAAGAAAGAACCAGCGGTTTAAAGGAATTCGCATATTAGTGCTCTTTAGTAGAAATCTCGAGGAGGGCAGACTTGGAATTATATTGGAGTGCTCACCTATTAACGTACCTTTTTATTTTTGGGATAATTACATCCATAACCTTGAATAATTCCTCAATCTCAATCATAACCCTGCATAATCACGAATTATATGTGAAACCCTGAATAGTCTCTCCGTCTTACATTCATAACCTTCCGTTAATTTAATATCTCAACACAACCATACAAATGAGTTAATCCAACTCATCCTCAATCCAATGGCTAGAAATAAACAAAGAAAATACTAATCAGGAGGCGGGCTGTGAGAAAAAAGGAAGGAAAAAAACTCAGATCGGTGGGGGAGGCAAAGCTCGTCGCTGGGCGCTGGAGCTCGATGAGGAGCTGGGGGCGGAGCGGTGGGCTCGGAGCGGTGCTGGGTCTGGTGGGATCGGAGCAGTGCTGGGGCTCGATGAGGAGTTGGGGGTGGCCCTAGGGGAGGCCTCGAGGACGGGCAGCGGGGGAGTTCGTCACGGGGGAGGGGGGTTGTGACTGGGGCACCGGCAGCAGGGGAATGGGAGGGAGGGGCTCGCGAGCTTCGTGCAGAGGAGAAACTCAGATCGGGGGAGGAGGGGGGGAGGGTGTTTGGGTGCGGGCTGCAGGGGAGCTCGGCACGGGGGGAGGGGGTTTGGGCGCGGGCTGCAGGGGAGCTCGGCACGGGGGGAGGGGGCTCAAGGAGGAGCTGGGAGCGGCGCTGGGGGCGCTGGGGGGGGTTGGAGGAGGCCTTGAGGAGGGCCGAGGAGGGGGAGGGAGGGGGGCTTCGAGGAGCGCAGGAGGACAGGAAGAGCGTGGGGCTGCAGGGCTTCGAGCAGCTACGTGCGGGAGGGGGTGCTGGAGTTGGGTGTGGGCAGCAGAGGAGTGTGGGGCGGCGCGGAGTTGTGGCTCGAGGAGGAGTTGGGGGCGGCGCTGGGGGGAGGGAGCTTGGCACGGCAGCGGCGGCAGAGGCGGGCGCTGGTGTGGGGGCTCGAGAAGGGGGGGAGTTGCAGCAGCATTGCGGGCGTGCGGGGGAGGGGGTGCAGAGGTGCGGCACGGGGGTGGTGGTTGCAGAGGTGCAGCACAGAGCGGGTTGGGGGGTGGCGTTGCAGAGTTGCGGCACTGGGGGGAGGGTCGCGCGGGGGAAGGGTGGTCGTGCAGAGGCAGAGGTGCGGCGCGGGGGAAGGGGGGGAGTTGCAGCAGCAGAGGTGCGTCGCGGGAGAAGGGGGAGGTCGTGTTCGCGTCGCGGAGGTTGGCACTGCCGGTTGGGGTTGCGGGTGGGGGGCAATGGAGGTCGGGTTGGTGTCACGCTGGGAGGGTGTTGGCGATGGCTGTAGTCAGGGGAGAGGGGATGCAGTTGGAGCTGCAGGTGTTGGCATGTTTTGCAAATTAGAATAGATATTAAGGGTAATTTTGTAATTTTTTAACGGAAACCGTCAAACATAACGGGCAACTCAAACGTATCTTGACACAAGGTTATGTCATGTAAGAGTTAAGTATTACTCAGAGTTTCTCATGTAATTCGCGATTATGCAGGGTTATGATTGAGATTGAGGAATTACTCAGGGTTATGGGTGTAATTATTCCTTTATTTTTAAGAGTGAACAAAATCAAACTTTCTCATGTTTTGTGATTGATTATGTTTCTCATTGTTAAAATTATAAGGAAAATTCAGGAGAATGGTCGGTTTGGGGATAAATTTAGGGACATCTTTATAGATGAAAGATGATGGATATATATTGTAAATATAGTTTTTTTAAGGGATATTTACCCAGCAGACACTGAAATCTTTCGAAATTACCTCTACGACCTTTGAAACATCGTAATTCCTCCCACGACCCCGTAATCTTGCTAACCCTTACCCAATAAACCCTGTGGTTAATCCCCATCCATTTACCCGTTAAAACTAACCAGATTCCGTTAAATTCTTTTATCTTATGCCTATTTTATTTGTCGAATTTACCTTCACTGCCACTCCCTCTACCCTCCTCCTTTTCCCCACCACCCAACACCCAACACCTCCTCCCTCCATGGCCCTCCTCCCCGACCTCCGCCTCCTCCTCCTCCTCGTTCCCCTCGACTCGCCATCTCCTTCCCCCGACCTTCGAGTCGTCCTCTCCCTCGGCGTCCCCTCCGCCCCAGGGTTCCCCGATTGGCGTTCCCCCTCTGCCCTCCCCCACCTCCTCCGCCTTTCCTTCCGATTGGGCCGTACCGCGCCTTCTCTCTCGTGCTTGTTGTCTTACTTCTTTTGCCCTCATTTGCTCTATCCACCAAAAACTGCAGCTCCATCCTGTCCTTCCGAGATCGTCTTCTCCAAAGCAATTATCTTCAGTCATCGTTGAGCAGCTGGAATAATTCAAATTGCGGTGGATGGGACGGGGTAAAGTGGGGTTCTGACGAAGGCACGGAACTGCAATTGAATTCTTGGCATCTTGCTGGTACCATACCTTCTCTATCCAATTTAACTTCCCTTAAACACCTCGACCTCTCAAATAACAGCTTCAATGGGAGTCTCCCCGACGGGCTCGGCTCGTTGTTGCGTCTACAATATCTCAACCTCGGCTGGAACGCTCTTAGTGGCGATATTCATGAAATCTTGACTTCGAGCTGCAACAAGCTTGAGGTTTTAAATCTAGAGCACAATAATCTCAATGGAATTATTTCTGGGGGTTTTTCACAATGCTCCAGATTAGAGGACTTCTCTGTCGGTCACAACAATCTCAGCGGCACGGTACCAGCTGACCTCTTCCGTGTCTCATCCCTTGTTCATATAGATGTTGCTGGTAACTCTCTCTCCGGTTCTCTTCCTAAATTTCCACGAGACGTTCCAAATCTTGTTACTCTAATCATGAGTGGCAACCAACTAAATGGAGCCATCCCCGCGGAAATATCCGGGGCAAAAAGACTTCAATTGCTGGACCTTAGCAATAATAAATTTCAGAACTGGAAACCGTCCAGCATATGTGGCTCGAGCAAACTCAATAAATTGAATGTCGGTGGAAATCAGCTAGTATGTAACGGGACAGCCAGATGAGGAGGTGAAGGAGATGGTAAACGTTCCCCCGGCGACAGCAGAGGTTGATGGGCCTCCGCCTCGCCGACCTGCGCCTCTCCGACCTCCTCCCCGACCTCCGCCTCTCCTTCTTGAAGCCCCCCACCTCCCTCTAGGATGTCGCCAACCTCCTCCCTTCCATGAACTTCCTCCAGCCCAGCCCCAGCTCAGGTCGAGCCGAAGTGCCACGCCCCCTCGCGCAAACCTCCTCCGGCCAGGAAAATGCCCTCGATGAGGGAGGAGAGATGGAAGAGGCTTTTGGTTGATTCTAGCCGTCCGATCACGGATTGGTTAGATTAACTCGTTTTTAACTCAATAAGTTAACTCAAGATGTGTCAATTTAACGGCAGGGTTCGTGGGGTAAGACGGAGCAAGATTACGGGGTCGTAGGAGGAATTACGATGTTTCAAAGGTCGTAGAGGTAATTTCGAAAGATTTCAGGGTCTGCTGGGTAAATATCCCTTTTTTTAAATATCTTGCATTAGTGAAAATCAAGACCAATTTATCTGTTTCGTTCTTTCCTTCATTAAAAAATGTGTCAAATTATAAATTGTTGTATTTTCCTTCTCACTTTCTTCTCCTATTTTACAATTATTTCTCGATTTTCTCATATTTTCTAAAAAAATTATATGAAATTAGCCCGCTGATGAACCTCAGTTTCATCATCTTTATTTCCTATAATTAACCCCCTTGCTTAAAGTTTTGTCAATAAAACCCTGTTAATGTCCTATAATTAACAGAGTCCTAAATAAATTAAAAATCACAAAAAAAATGACAAAGCAAAAATTCGTGGTATTTTTAGACTTAAAAATACCTTCAAAAATATTTAGGGTCCTTGTTTGATCTCTTTTCCAGTTTTGGTCAACATGAAACTTGTAGATCTCGTCAAGATCTACAAGTTTCATGTTTTGAGTTTTCTTAAATTCGGCAATTATATGCCTCAAAAATCAAAAATACCAACGGAACAATCTGGTTGGGCCACGTGGCCCGTTCTGGGGGCGCCACGTGGCCCGCGACCCTTGTCTTTTTCCGCATCCATCACCAACGGTCGGATCACCTTTCTGATCCAACGGCCAGAGCATGTCCACGCCTACTATTCTCCACTACCATATGATCTTCCCCGCCCCTTAATCTCCACCGCTCGTTGCCGCTGCTCTTCCCTCACGCCACGTGGCGGTGTGTTCACCGCTGGATCGCACATCTGATCTTTCATCATAGCCGTCTCTTCGAAGATCGCGCCTCAGCCATTCGATCCATCCTCTATTCCATCGTGACCACCTGCTCGCGCCTCAACGACAAGAAGACACGTGGCCATTTCATCCGCCTTCGATCGCACCGCCTCGGATCTGATCCTGCCCGTCATTTCGCGCCCGAATACCCACCGTTGGATCACCAGATCCAACGGTTGACCATTTTCGTCTACCTCCCGAAGACTCTCTCTCCCACGTCTTCCATCGCACGAAGACCGTTCCCCCTTTCCATTTTTCCAACCTCACCAGCCACCACTTCGACTTGCCAACTGCCCCACGCCCTTCCTCCATCACCCACGATCCTCGCGAGCATAACCTCCATCCACGAACCTCTCTCCGCGTGCCCCATTTCCTCCTCGAAACCCACGTCTCCACCACAGCTACCTCCGACTCGCCCCTTCAAATACACCGGTCCCACGCCCAATCGCCGGCGTCCACCTTTACGTGAGGGTTCGCCCAGCCCTCCTCCGTCTCCCTGTGACAGGGGGAGGCGGAGGATTGAGCGAAGACGACGATATCCTCCGGTGTGACCCTCTGCCATGAACGGCGGAGCTGCGGCGCCTCCAGGCCTGCTAGAGCTGCATGGACTGGCTGGCCATGTCCAGCGAAGACCCGAGCATCCACCGTGATGTTCAGCCCAAGCCCTCACTCCGTCGATCTCTGGTAAGCTTCTCTCCTTCCTCCCTTGTATTTTCTTTCGATTTCGTCAATATAATCAGGCCTCTCCGGCCATCCCCTCACTCCATAGCTCCTCTCCGAAGTTTCGACTTTACTCCCCCTTACATGCGCTACCCTCTACCACCTTCTCTATCCATCACAACCTCAGACCACTGTCACCCACCTCCTCCGCCACCCACGGCGGAGGAGCTCCGAGCTCCTCACATTCTCCGCCCCTATGAGCTATCACCTCGCTCACTCACACACTTCCTAGGCTTCGGCTACATGCTACTAACCTTGCAGGTCCATCAAACGAGCAATGGCCGGAGCCTCACCGGGCCCATCTTCGTGACTGTCGTCCTCGACATTGGAGCCCCGGCGACCCGAGCTTAGCTACCAGACACCTTGCCCGAGCTGCGAACTTCATCGTCAACCTTCCAGTAGCATCGGGCGAGCCCCACCATGGCCGAGGAGGAGCGGCGGAGCAGGAGCTCCTTCGCCGGAGCCCTGTTATCGCCGCCAGTCACGGATGAAGACGGAGGCACAGCAGCCGTTGGATGGTCCCCCCTCAGCGACCATCCAACGGCGCAGACGAAGCCACACCATCGATTTCGGAGGCCGTTGGATCCTCAAGATCCAAGGACAGCTAACCAGCCACGCGTCGACACCAGAGCGCCCCCGAGCCTTAGCCATCGAACCTCCAGGTCTGGAGTGCCCGAGCCTGTGCCGAGCCATCAGGAGCTTCGGCCGAGTCCGAACCTACGCCGAAGCGACTCCGAACCTCCGTTGATCCCGAGCCGACGTCCTAGCCTGGAAGGCGCATGCTTGGCGCGTGCCTTCTGGGCAGATTGCAGAGGAGCCCACTGACTTCTCCATATTTGCAAGCAGGTCCAGAACATGTGCAGTCCACGTGCATATTGGGCATTTTGCACCTTTGCCCTCGCGACTTCCAGCATTTGCAAAAATGCCCCTGTGCTTGTGGACAATTTACAGGGAAGGACTCGTCTTTATTTTAATTGCATTTTAGTCCCTCCCAGGGACCTGTTTGTAGATACTTTTTATGTTTTCTTTTCAGTTATGCCCTTGCGTTCCTTTATGCATATCTTGAGCATCATGTTTCCGTTTCAGTTGATTTCAGTCTCATTTGAAAGCTTGTTTGATGTACTTCTTAATGGCATATTAAGTTTTGCATTTCGGACACTTGAATTTTTATGTATTATTGTATTTGCCATGTGTCCCTTATTAGTAACTTATGCTTTGTTAACATTATCGATCAAGCTTGACATTTTAAGCAAATCTGAAATTGACTCATATTTTGCTCATCATTATTAACCTAGGGCATATTTCCATTACACTTTCATTGCATTTCATCTCATTTATTTGTATGATAAAAATGTTTTAAAAAAAATGCATGTTTAATTTTAATGCATTGTTGTGTCTCTGCATGTTTTGACCTATAAGCCTCTAACTCAACGCTTAATTAAATAAACTTAAATCCGATTAATACGAGAGAGGCTCGTGTCCCTGAGTTCGACCTTGGTTTCTTGCCAAGTAAAATAAAATAAATTACGATCATCTCATTTTGATCTATTATTGCATATCTTTAAATGAGTTGATCTTTTGATGACCAAAATCGGCCCGACTGCATCGACATGTTGAGGTGCTAAAAACGCACTCTTAAAGGGCCGATTTTGCGGTTCATCAAATGGCGCCGTTGCCGGGGACATGGCTCATTTCTTATATTTTTTGGATTTTTGTTTGTTTAATTTGGTGTTCCTTTTTATAGGTCAAATAATCACATATTTTGCATATAAAATTTTTTCTTCCTTATTTGATATCTGATTATTGTTTCTGTGGCAGGGCCCTTGATGGATCAAGGAGGCGAGGAGCAGGACGTCCCCCGCTGCGAGGAGCCACAGGAGCATGCTTGGAGCAAATAAGGAAGACAAGAAAAAAATGTCTCGCATTTTTTGTGTTGCATTTTATTTTTATAATAATTCGTCTCTTACAGCGGTCTTCGATCGAAGACTCGCGTGTGTAATCGAACGGTCATGGTTGTGTGGGGATCGTCCCCACTTGAGTGTTGACCTAGGACTAGGCACGCGGCTCTCCAAGCTCATTTTAATTTCTCCATATTTTTACGTGCTTGATCGTAGGTAGGACACACTAATTTCTATACGCACATAATCGCGCATCACTTAGCTAAAATTGATGAAAATCAATCACCGCTAATAGATGCATGATTAGGTGCGGCTTTTTTGACTTGCATACATGTTGGATTTGATTTTCAAAACGGCCCCAGTTTTTTCGCGGATTTATCGTCAAATCACTGCATGATTTCTCGCTTAGCCTAGATCGCGTTTTTCTTCATGTAATACATGTTTTTCACGGCTTTCATTTCCTAGATTGATCACCTAGGATTAATGGAAAATGGAATGAGCGGTAGACGATGATTTTCTGATTGATGTGCTAACCTTAATTCAGTGATAATTTAAAATAAAATTGGGACTGTTAATTGCAAGTCAACCTAAAATGGAGTAAAATTCGGTTTTGGGAGAGCAACACCCGTGCATACGCCTTGATTTTCATTTTTCTTCGCGTAAATATCTAAGGCTTTATCACTAATAAAACTGACAAGATAATAAACCAACTTCGGTTGGTTTCATGTGTGAGTTGGTGAAACTAAGGGTTTTTGCTTGCTTGAATTGAGCCATGTTTGCTACACAACCCTAAAACCTTAGTCACTCCATTTCATCTCCAAAGATTCAACCGCTCACTTGTAAATCCATCCCTCTTCTTCGTTCACCTTGGGTTCCTTCCAACATCAATTCCCATCTTTATACTTAGGCTAATCTCGGCCTAAGTATAGGGGGGACCCGAGTCCCTGTGATTTTCTCTACTCTTCTTTTCTTGCCTTTATACTTAGGTTATTTCTAACCTAAGTATAGGGGGAGCCCCTCTTAGCTCTCGTATATTCCTATATACTTAAATGGACCTATGTACTTGTAACATCTAGTTTTATGAGGACATAGCAAAGTTTAAGTATAGGGGGGTATACCGTATATACCGTATATTTACTTTAGCTATAATCTGAAAAATTTTGAAAAATTTAAAACTTTTTGGCTAAGGTATAATTCTTTGGACTAAGAGAACTCAAATGATTTCACGGCTTTTCGATAGTATGTTACGCTACTTTTATAAAAATATTTTCGAAAATGATTTTTGAAAATGTTTTGAAAACTTTTTTTTATTTTGTGTAACATGGTTTTGAAAAATCGCCATCTCTTTTCAAGGAAAGTTGAGTCTAACATGTGTTTTAACTTTATTAAAATCCATAAAAATGAGAAAAATCCTAAAAACCCTTTAGGAGCTATTAGTGACTACTAAGCCCAATTAAGAAAGCCGCGTTTAGTGAAGGTTCGCCCTTAGCAGATTGGATGGTTTAGAGGACATCGCGTAAGGCCCCGTCCTCAAGCAACGGGCTTAGGCCTGTACTTACATCCATACTGGCTGAACGTAGCTACTTAATTGAGTTTAGGCAGTTATAATATCTCTTGAATATTAAAAAAAACAAAAAAATGTGTGTCTTGAATGAAGAAGTTGGATTAGTCCTCTACACTTACACTTTCACCCAGGATCTGAATTAGTCAAGGAGACTCAGCTTTTTGAGGTCTTTCAGATTCTAGAATAACCAGCCTTAGCCATCAGGGTCTTAGACTTAATCATCCACTTCCCCCTAGTTTTCTAGATTTGCATGCTATATTCCATGCTTAGTCTCAGACATAAAGAATATGATCATCACATCACATGCACGACTGCGGTTTTTGATGAGATGAGTTGATTTTTCACCCGAGGGATTGGGATAAGGAAGTCGAGTTTGGATTTGATCTAATGATGCTCGAGGATGGGATAAAATCTTTGGAGGCTTCATGAAACCTGAGTGTCAGCAATATTATCCAGTATGAGAACTTGATTCTTATACTAATCTCTTGATATTGACCTAAGTGCCTGGGTGTGAAAAAAAATAAATAAAAAAAAGTTGATCAGTGTACGCCAACTTTTGGTAAAAGCAATGGAGCTAGCCACAAATTATACAAGTCAATGAAATTCAAAGAAAAGCTCTCATTCCACCAAAGTCAAATATCAAAGAGCTTCCACCAGAGGCGAGCGCTCCCAAACTTTTCAAAGTGTCCATTTGGACCACCGCTATTAGGACCAGGAGTCGGCTTGCACCAAAAAAGGGCTCTGCATCGTAAATGCTACAAGTCTGGGTGTCGAAGGTACGATAGGTACTCAAAAGAGACACACCCTGGTGTACTCCCAGGAAAACAAGTGCAGACGGCTCCAACTTCTCTTGACGGACGCACTGATCAACACCAAAAAAATGTGTTGCGTAAAAGGCACTAGAGAGAATCCTTGTTCCAATGAGAGGAAGAGAAGAATTGACACAATCCCATGCCCTCCATTTCTGGCCTGCCATCTACCTTTTCTAAGTCTGACAACTAAAGAGACGTAGGACTGAATGCAAGATTGGATTTATTCCCTAGTGTTGAGGATTGGATCCTTAGGAGATTTTCTCAGACTAATACTTTGGGTGACGTATTGACTCTACTCTTGAAATTGCAGTCAACACTAAAACTCATATCCTTTAGTTTATATGTACATCAGAGAGAGTCTAGAGAATTAGAGGAATTGGAAGCCTCTTGATTAAGGCTGGGTTGAGCTCTAGAATTTTGGATCTCTAAAGTCGAGTTGACTTGATCAGATTGGATCCTGTATTCACATGCAAAAGGGGGTTAATCCAACTTAGTCATTCTTTTTTATGCTCGAGGACGAGCATAGTTTAAGTATAGGGGGGTGATGAACCTCAGTTTCATCATCTTTATTTCCTATAATTAACCCCCTTGCTTAAAGTTTTGTCAATAAAACCCTGTTAATGTCCTATAATTAACAGAGTCCTAAATAAATTAAAAATCACAAAAAAATGACAAAGCAAAAATTCGTGGTATTTTTAGACTTAAAAATACCTTCAAAAATATTTAGAGTCCTTGTTTGATCTCTTTTCCAATTTTGATCAACATGAAACTTGTAGATCTCGTTAAGATCTACAACTTTCATGTTTTGAGTTTTCTCAATTTCGGCCATTATATGCCTCAAAAATCAAAAATACCAACGGAACAATCTGGTTGGGCCACGTGGCCCGTTCTGGGGGCGCCACGTGGCCCACGACCCTTGTCTTTTTCCGCATCCATCACCAACCGTCGGATCACCTTTCTGATCCAACGGCCAGAGCACGTCCACGCCTACTATTCTCCACTACCATATGATCTTCCCCGCCCCTTAATCTCCACCGCTCGTTGCCGCCGCTCTTCCCTTACGCCACGTGGCGGTGTGTTCACCGCTGGATCGCACATCTGATCTTTCATCATAGCCGTCTCTTCGAAGATCGCGCCTCAGCCATTCGATCCATCCTCTATTCCATCGTGACCGCCTGCTCGCGCCTCAACGACAAGAAGACACGTGGCGATTTCATCCGCCTTCGATCGCACCGCCTCGGATCTGATCCTGCCCGTCATTTCGCACCTGAATACCCACCGTTGGATCACCAGATCCAACGGTTGACCATCTTCGTCTACCTCCCGAAGACTCTCTCTCCCACGTCTTCCATCGCATGAAGACCGTTCCCCCTTTCCATTTTTCCAACCTCACCAGCCACCACTTCGACTCGCCAACTGCCCCACGCCCTTCCTCCATCACCCACGATCCTCGCGAGCATAACCTCCATCCACGAACCTCTCTCCACGCGCCCCATTTCCTCCTCGAAACCCACGTCTCCACCACAGCTACCTCCGACTCGCCCCTTCAAATACACCGGTCCCACGCCCAATCGCCGGCGTCCACCTTTACGCGAGGGTTCGCCCAGCCCTCCTCCGTCTCCCTGTGACAGGGGGAGGCGGAGGATTGAGCGAAGACGACGATATCCTCCGGTGTGACCCTCCGCCATGAACGGCGGAGCTGCGGTGCCTCCAGGCCCGCTCGAGCTGCATGGACTGGCTGGCCATGTCCAGCGAAGACCCGAGCATCCACTGTGATGTTCAGCCCAAGCCCTCACTCCGCCGATCTCCGGTAAGCTTCTCTCCTTCCTCCCTTGTATTTTCTTTCGATTTCGTCAATATAATCAGGCCTCTCCGGCCATCCCCTCACTCCATAGCTCCTCTCCGAAGTTTCGACTTAACTCCCCCTTACACGCGCTACCCTCTACCACCTTCTCTATCCATCGCAACCTCAGACCACTGTCACCCACCTCCTCCGCCACCCACGGCGGAGGAGCTCCGAGCTCCTCACATTCTCCGCCCCTATGAGCTCTCACCTCGCTCACTCACACACTTCCTAGGCTTCGGCTACATGCTACTAACCTTGCAGGTCCATCAAACGAGCAATGGCCGGAGCCTCGCCGGGCCCATCTTCGTGACTGTCGTCCTCGACATTGGAGCCCCGGCGACCCGAGCTGAGCTACCAGACACCTTGCCCGAGCTGCGAACTTCATCGTCAACCTTCCAGTAGCATCGGGCGAGCCCCACCATGGCCGAGGAGGAGCGGCGGAGCAGGAGCTCCTTCTCCGGAGCACTGTTATCGACGCCAGTCACGGATGAAGACGGAGGCACAGCAGCCGTTGGATGGTCCCCCCTCAGCGACCATCCAACGGCGCAGACGAAGCCACACCATCGATTTCGGAGGCCGTTGGATCCTCAAGATCCAAGGGCAGCTAACCAGCCACGCGTCGACACCAGAGTGCCCCCGAGCCTTAGCCATCGAACCTCCAGGTCTGGAGCGCCCGAGCCTGTGCCGAGCCATCAGGAGCTTCGGCCGAGTCCGAACCTACGCCGAAGCGACTCCGAACCTCCGCTGATCCCGAGCCGACGTCCTAGCCTAGAAGGCGCGTGCCTGGCGCGTGCCTTCTGGGCAAATTGCAGAGGAGCCCACTGACTTCTCCATATTTGCAAGCAGGTCCAGAACATGTGCAGTCCACGTGCAAATTGGGCATTTTGCACCTTTGCCCTCGCGACTTCCAGCATTTGCAAAAATGCCCCTGTGCTTGTGGACAATTTACAGGGAAGGACTCGTCTTTATTTTAATTGCATTTTAGTCCCTCCCAGGGACCTGTTTGTAGATACTTTTTATGTTTTCTTTTCAGTTATGCCCTTGTGTTCCTTTATGCATATCTTGAGCATCATGTTTCCGTTTCAGTTGATTTCAGTCTCATTTGAAAGCTTGTTTGATGTACTTCTTAATGGCATATTAAGTTTTGCATTTTGGACACTTGAATTTTTATGTATTATTGTATTTGCCATGTGTCCCTTATTAGTAACTTATGCCTTGTTAACATTATCGATCAAGCTTGACATTTTAAGCAAATCTGAAATTGGCTCATATTTTGCTCATCATTATTAACCTAGGGCATATTTCCGTTACACTTTCATTGCATTTCATCTCATTTATTTGCATGATAAAAATGTTTTAAAAAAATGCATGTTTAATTTTAATGCATTGTTGTGTCTCTGCATGTTTTGACCTATAAGCCTCTAACTCAACGCTTAATTAAATAAACTTAAATCCGATTAATACGAGAGAGGCTCGTGTCCCTGAGTTCGACCTTGGTTTCTTGCCAAGTAAAATAAAATAAATTACGATCATCTCATTTTGATCTATTATTGCATATCTTTAAATGAGTTGATCTTTTGATGACCAAAATCGGCCCGACTGCATCGACATGTTGAGGTGCTAAAAACGCACTCTTAAAGGGCCGATTTTGCGGTTCATCACCCGCATTATTACATAATGCGATGAGTGCCCACCAAAGGCTCCAGTACAACATGTAATTAGAAAAAATTGGTATAAATAATTTTTCGCACATTAATTATGTGTTATACAAAAGTTATGTCATAATATGATAATAAAAAATAACAGTGGTCAAACCCTCGATGATCGAATAGAGATCAGAAGAACCATCACAGGGAGGGGAAATTCACAAAGAAGCTCTCTCAACAAGGAGCAAATAGATAAGTGAATGAAATATGGGATCCTTGAAAATCGAGATGGAGAGAGAGAGCTTCGCAGATTCGATGGAAAGAATAGAATATTTCTCTTCTAATTCTTGAGTATTGGTGTATCTTGCATGTGTAGTCATTGGTAGAGAATAAATACGTAACAAGAAAGACGTCAATATAAACAATTACTCAAAAAGGTCAAGTGATCAATCAACCATATAAAGTCATCAATAAAAAATGGTAAAGTGATAGTCTAGTAAAATGATCAACTAATAAATGTCACTATATAAGAACATGTGCAAGAACTGATTGATTGATCAAGAAAGTGATCGATCAACAAGTGACCATTAAATCTTCAATGGATAGGAGAAAATTCAACATTCAAATTAGAAGTAAGACAAGAAAATGATGGATCATAAACAATTTAATTGATCAAATATCAAAGATGATGAGAGGTTTAAAAAGGGTTACTACACCAAGTGAATCGATCAAGTTGAAATTTTGAAATTAAACAAAATCATAAAAGTGGTTAGTTATTAAATCGAGAGGGATCTATCAGTCATAGTAACTATCGCTAACGTAAAGGGTGGAAGTGCTCGATCACTGCAATAGAGTGATTGATCAATAAGCATGTTTAGACCGGCAATAATAATGAGTTATCAAATAAGAGTCCTTAGCATGTCTAGATGTGCATAAACATATAGTACAACAACTACAAGAAATTCGACCTAAGATAACCAATAATTTGAATATTTATTTGCATATCTTCCTATGTTAGATGTATAACAGCAAATATTATTCGCTGTCAAATCATCTTTTGCACTTATAATTAGTAAGGAATGTTATATACATCGTTAAAGGTTCACTTAGCTACAATTTTCTCATCGACTTATTCATTAAACCATACTAATCATTGCTAAATTTAGCAACAACTGAAAGAAAAATTCAATAAGTAACTATTGTTATGTGATTCATCGTGAGTAATATAGCAACAAATACAATTATTCGTTGCGAATTTAAAGAAGTGGTAAATAATATTCATTGTTATATATTTAACTACGGAAGATATGACAATGAATATTAAATTATTCGTTATCTTAAATCAAATTTCTTGTAATGAATGAGACTTTACAAAATCTATTACAACATATAATTTGAAGCAATACCTAGCTTTAAGCATTAGTTTGCCATAAGCAATCCTGCAAGCTGCATGATTTTTTAAATTGTTGTGTTTAACAATGTGACATAATTAAAATAAGTGATAAGGTAATTTCTACTAATAAAATCTTCCTTTTTGTCGATGCACAGTACATTTCTCTTTGCAAACTTTTGATCACTACTAGTGCATAACAACGTGAAGGTTCAATTGTATGTGTGTGCAATTGTATATTGGAGATGGGGCATGACAAAAGCATGGAGGAGGAAGGTATAACATCTCGACCTTATTCTCTAGTCGTTATCAAGGAATTGATTTTGATACTTTATTGGATTCAAGTCCAATGGTACCCATTAACAACCACGTAAAATGCTTAAGTCCAAGTTATCAAGTAGTAGCATCCACCATGCATAACCTGCTTTCACACTTTATTACCATGTAAGACCATGTTCGGATCTGTTACAGAGAGTCTCCTGCTTGAGGGTCAACATGGAGTAGAGGAGCATGTCAATTCATAGGAATCATCATGACGAATAGGAAGAGGAATGGATGTTATCATGGCTTGATAAAAGAGGAAATGAGGCAACTTGAAAGAATGCCTTGTTTCATGCTCTACAAAATGCAAAGAGATCCCTTAATAACCCATCCCACATAGCTGTCCTCAATTAATGTCTTTTTGTATGTGGGATGCAACTTATCAACTAGACACTGTCCCATACATGTGGTGAAGCAACCCTCAGAAGATACTCTTCATTTTTAGCCTCTCCATTGCATACTTTCAGTACTATGATCTTCTATCACATCGATAATATAAATGCCATTTCTTTCAAGTATTCATTAATTCCTCAAGGAATCCACACTTATATATATCTACCAAAAATAACAAAATGTAAAACTATATGCTTCTCCTCATGTACCATATTTGTGTTATTCTACTTATCGAGTACAAATTTATCGCATACCATGTTAACTTGCCTAAGATGATAAAAAAATATTTCTCCTATCTATTTACTAAAGAACGCCCTCCTTGTCAAGGGAATAGCATCCAATTTAAGACGATCATAAATATTGTAAAGATCTAAAAACATTTGCAAAATTAAAATCCAAAAACATTTGAAAAATCTCTTTGAAAAATACAAAAAAATGCATATGCATCATCATCTTTTCAAAAGTCCCATAAAAAGTTCAAAATCTTGAAAATTGCATCACAAAAATATATTCTGCATTCTGCATATCATTTGCATAGCATGAGCATTTTTTCGGATTGAGTTTGATAATTGAACAAGTCTAAATAAAATCTGGAGATTGGAGCTTGATTGGACCTTAAAATCTACCTAATAACAGGAACCTTTTAGGAACTGGGTTTGAGGTACTCCAGGTCTAGTTGACTTAATTCTTTGAGAATCATGAGACAGTTCGATGGATTCTTGACTGCCTAAGTAGAGTATTCGAAGCACACACGCGACTCTTGTTGATAATGACCTAACTTGGACACCTGCACCATTCACATGGCTCAACTTAGTTGGAGTTGTAAGGGGATTGGATTTGTCGGTATGAGACGCACACAAGTGGAAACACTTGTCCTCCTCTAGGGAGGGAAGTGCACCTCAACCCGTCCAGTGATGAGGAGTTCTAAAGAACAGGAGAGTGTGGGTTGCAATAAAGCTTCAAAAGAGGGATAGTCTACTGGCTCAAGAGGAAAAACTCCTTATGTAAATATTACTGTGAATAGTATTTCAAAAAAAAAGAAAAAAAGAGACATGCCTGTACAAAAATAAAATGCCTGCAAAAGTATGTGAATATGTTGAACAGAAAATAAGCAAGCTTGAGTTCCAAAGTCAAATATGTGAGCCTGCAGATGGATGACTTGACTACACTGGTCTTGCATCCTAGGATAGGTAGCTACACTGGCTACCGTCCATTCTTCTCTTCACCCCCTCCTCTTGAGATGATTGCCACTTGAACTTAGAAGGGAATACCCCGCTCCTCGAGGAAGGAGTTATTGGATTGGAGAATCATTGGGTTATCATACTGGAGAAGTCAGTCTCTTTGTCATTCTAATTGGGGAGAGCCACTATCACTTACACAGTACGAGTCAGATTCATAGTCGTAAGGGTTTGCGTATGAGTTGAGATATTTCTGACCTGGCTATTGAGGAGACTTGAACAGAGTTTTGGGATTCTCATGTACTGTTGGATTTTTAATCTGTTTCTCATTAAGGTTCCGCCCGCACTAAAATTCCAAAGGTCTGACTTAAGCTCCAAACTTTTATTTTGTGAAGACAAGTTTGATAATTAAACTTAATCCATCTTTCTTCTTTTTCTTTTATTTGTTTTTCTTTCTGCACTTATTGCATAAGTGTTTGCTAGGGACTAGCAGAGGCAAGTATAGGGGGATGATGAATTTACGTTTCATCATCTTTATTCTATCATTTTAGCCTTAAAAATCCTAGTAAATGCGTGTAAATAGTGTTAAATCATGCATTTTATCATCCATGCATTTGTGTACAAAATTTGTATAAAATACGGTTTTTAAGCCAAAATTATAGAATAAAGAAAAGAAAAGAAAAGGAATAAAATATTGTAAATATTTTATGACCAGAAACCCGAGACCTAGGCATCTCTATGACTAGGTTGATAAGGAATAAAGTAGGGGGAGATAAGGGTCTAAATACAATAAAAATACCTTTTATTTCATTCATTCTTTATTCATTTTGGGACCTATTTTTGGTTATACTTTTATACTTTAAATAAAGAAATTTTGTACATGAAGGTTGTAGATAATTAAATAAAGAAAAATACAAAATTGATTTCATTCAAAAATAATACACACATAAAAAGTTATGATCTGAATAATATTCCAGAATCCCAACTTTCCAAACCTGTATCTCCCTAATAAAAACTCGAAATACGTCAAACTCACCTTTAATTGTATATAATTTTAAATAAGCTATTTAATAGCAGTGGTCTCGCATTTTACGGAGCTACGATTTGAAAATTGAGTTTTGGACCCCTAATGTATACTTGTACATATTAAAATATTCATTTTATTATTTATCCATTATTTTTTTATAATTTTATATTTTTTATAATTTTGTAAATATTATTTATAATATATATGTATATTAAAATCAAAATAAAAACTTAAAGAAAATATAAAATAAAATACTTGTATATAACACATAGGTATAACACCAATACATATACCTATATAATCCATACTTCTATTTTATTAAGTGTACAAATTACATCAGGAAAATAAAACAAAAATATATTTAAGTGTATAAAAATATTCTATAAATTTATAAAATAATAAACAAAAATAAATAAATTATATATACACAATAAAAATAAAATATTTAAATACATAGATATATGTACCTATATAGGTCTAAAAAGGCAACTTGTAATTTTATACCTCATAAAATAACTAAAAATCGTAATAAAATAATTTATAAAATAATAAACATTTTTTATTTTATAATTAAAAATTACTAAATTCAACTGCTATTTTTAAATGAATTTACAAACCTTTTTTCCAAGGTTTTTTCTGGTTGGTCACGTGGACCAACCAGATTCGCCCCTTGGTTGACCTCGGTCAGCTCTCTGACCGAGGTCTGGCCCTGTGTCAGATATGGTTTTGTCGCTTCTTCTCCTATTTTTGGATACCTCATCTTTCACTATTTGGGATCGATTCCTTCTAGGATTTTTCTCCTCGTTCATCAGGCATACTCGCCCGATGTTTCTCTCGAGGATTGGATCACTGTGATGCCAGCTATGCTTCGATCTTTGAGCCCTATCACACCATTTGTTCAAATACCCCCGTCATCTTCCTCTACCAATTCGAACCCTCTTTTGACCTGATTTCCCTCGGTTCTCTCACGCCCTGGATGGAGTAACGTGACAGGAAGCTCTCTGGCGTTCGAGAGGTGAGGTTAGGCAGGCCGAGGAGCGGCTCCACCACCCATCTCCGGCCTAGGCTGTGAGGTCGAATCTCTGGTGCTCAGCCATCGAGGTACCCTTTTTTTCATAGTTTTTCCTTGTATTCCTAGCTTCACCTTCACCTTAGGAGTAGATTCCACCCATCGATTTCGCATTTCACCCATTCCATCACCTACGCCACCCCCCTCGTCAGAGCTTGCTCCGACGAGCTCCTATTGCGCTTCCACTACCTTATTTAGCTGCCAGGAGGGTCGAGGTACTTTTCCCTCTACCTCCTTAACGTATTTTGCAGGTGCTCCAAACCAGACGTGCGTTGGGTGGAGATTTTAGGAGAGACTGGAGCTTCCTGGGGTCGCCGTCGTCTCCGATGCCACGATGATTCTGTTGGACATGCGAGCCCACGGCGAGCCATTATGCAATAAATGTTATTGCAATTCACTCCTTGATCTGAAATAAAGAGTATATAATTTGCATAATAGGTCCCTTAGTACAATTAGGGTTATGTACCATGGCCATCTTAATGATCATACAGCTGTTGATTCAATTATTGAATCATAAAGGCTGGTGCTTAGATGAATATCTAATGAGTTAGATTGAGGACTCATCAAGCACCGTCAAATGATTATTAAGAGATGATCTCCAGCCTGAGTAGGAGATGGCAATCCTATCTCAGTTAGGCTGATATCTGACCGACCTCTTGATGCAGGTCCTCTGCATAGGAATAGAGATTCGGAGGTGTCAGATTAGTTAGGTCAAAGAGTTGACTTAACGAGATCGAGATAACCAAAGTCCTATATCGTATGCTGTCACGATACAGGCACACATCCTCTGACCGGAGACAGATGTGTTACTATATGTTTGAGTATGTACATTTGGCAGACCAATAGGTTGATGACCTAATCAAGGTCTATACACCGGCGCGCTGGTGTGCATATAAGGGCATATGAGTAATACGATCTCTCAAAGGGATCATACAGGTTCACTACTGAACCGGAAGACATGAGCTCGCTCATGAGATATTTGGAAGAATCAAATTCCATGCGCATGGTCGTCTCGCTTTAGAAGCTTGACTGAATTTGTAGGTTTGATATATATATATACTTTTGGAAAGTATATGATCAAGACCTAGGTATGATATATGCTTTTGGAAAGTATATGATCAATACCGACTTCCAAATGATCGAATGAGAAACTTACTGATAGAACCCTGAAGTAGGCAGTGTAAAGTTGATCTAATACTTCGGGTTTAATCTGAGTCTTCCAGTATGCAGGATGTACAGGTGTTGGGAATACCTGAGGGTGATGTGATCATAAACGATTGTATAACCATGACGCTTCCATTCCTAGGGAGTGATGAAACGGGTCTGGATTTTAGTGACTCCTCTCAGTAGAGAAGTAATCTGATCTTAGTCCAAATATTGGACATTGATCTGAATGTGATTCAGATTCAATGAGAAGATTAGATTTGCGGTCTTGATTTAATCAAGCATCTATGGGAGGCCCGAGATCTGGATTTGAGATGTGATCTCATTATCCATGTCACTATACGTGGAACAATACAATCGCCCTGTCCTTATCTCCAAGTATCTGAGGAGAAATAGCATTGTTCTTAAATGGTTTAAGAACAATTCCATGAGATCTAAGCAAAGAGAAGTTGATAATTAAATGTGATTTAATTATCATGATCTATGAGATATTATCCAATATAATTAAATGTGATTTAATTATTATGGATAAGAATAATATGGATAGTAATATCCAATTATTCATAATATATTATAAATGTGATTTATAATATACTAGAGAGAGTTATATATAGTTTATATTAGTAGATTAATTATTAATGTGTATTGGATACACATTGTCTAATTAATTGAAAATATAAATTACATTTTGTTTTGGGTTGTGAATGTGATTCACAATATTTCAATGTCAAGATTGCAATATTCCCAAAATTAATTGAGAATTATTTTTGGTGAATATTGTTGGGAAAATAAGTAGAGAGATTAATTAGGAATTGCCTCCCCATAAGGAAGAGGGGGGGCGGCACCTAATCCCTTTAGGACTTGGTGGCCGTCCCCCTCTCCCTAATGGGAAGGTGGTTCCCAATTATCCTCTTGCTCCTTATTTGAATGGTTTGACTTGGTATTAATATATATTTGATTTATCAAATATATTTAATCAAAATTAAACCATAAGTTGTTGGCTTTTACCAACAACAATCTTGGCCATTGGATTATCATAAATCAATCTCAACCATTGATTTTATGAGACACATGGATTGAGATCCATGGATCCCAAAACCCTATAAATAGAGAGGCATACTTGGCCTCTCTCTACACACTTGCTAGAGTAGCAAAACTCTCTCTCTCTCTCTCTCATAGTCGACGCCCCTCTTGCCCTCTCTTCTTGGTGGACGGCCATCTTGGTGGAGAGGATCGTCGTCGCCCGCGCCCTCGTGCCGCCGCCTCGACGCTCTGCGGTTCTTCGTCTACTTGGAGTGCTGCACTCGCAAAGGAGACGTACGATCTCGTGTGTCGAGATCAGGAGCAACCGCGCTTGGATCAACATCTTGGATTGCGAGGACACCGCGGTTCATCCCCGCGCTCGCAAGCGATCTCTCCGACGATCGGACTTGAGACAGGAGGTCTCTTCTCTTAGAGACTCGATCAACCACGCTTCAAGAGGTATTGCATTATACTTGTTGTGGTTTTAGATGAAACGATCCGAGAATGGTTCTTGGATCATGTGGTTTCATCGAACAAATTTTTTAAATTCCGCTGCACCGAACAACTAGTACGACTAGTCGTTCTTCGTCGTATCCGATACGACGATCACGCTTCCGTGATGCGCTTGAGGATTTCTCCATATCCTTCAAGTGGTATCAGAGCCAGGTTGAAAAAGGTTTTGGATATGATCCATGAACCATGGACGACTTGGGTTTGAAATGGTCGCGAAATTTTTTGGCGCATTTGAATTTTCGCAACTCTGTCTAATTGAATTTTTCGGCACTGTTTAAAATGTTTAAATACGAAATTTTCAGTTGGATTTTGTTCCCCATTAAACAAGGAAACCATAGGATTTGAGTTTACTAAATTTGGACTTTATTTGCTCAAGATATGGCTTTTTGAATATGACTATATTCACTGTTGCGGGAACTGCGGATTTAAACGTGATTAATGATGTAATTGCGGTTTTAATCCGCCTCAAAATGCGTGAATTTTTACTTAGGTTCTGTTATAAATCAAGTTGGCAATCTTAGGGCACTAATTTTGCGAATTTTGGATTTAAATTGATCAAGATAAGTTAATTTTAGTGATAAGGGGTCACTGCTGGAAATTGACATTTTTTGATCGTGAACCTTGTGATAGTCATTCAAATAAATGTTGATGAAAATTAATTGTTAATTTTCTGAAATTGGTTATTGATAAATATTTGTGAAATATTTAATGATGATAATCAATTCCTTGAATGACATCCCACTAAACCATATTGATAGGATAGTTGATCTTGATCATTGGTTAATTTGAAATCATCAACAAACATTGGTGTCATGCAAAACCCTAGGACATCCTACAATAGTTGTAGGACAACTTTTACATGCAAAACCTCTTGCTTGAATAGGATTGGGGATTTGTTTAGCAAATCTCCTTATAATATAATCAAAAATGTTTTGATGTATATTATATGGTATAATTTCGGTTGAAAGATCGATGAGCATCTCAAAGTACATGATGATCTATCTGGCATTATCCTTTCCTGAGGTGGATATGGTGTCTAGTCGGAGATCGCTGGGGTAGCGGGTTGCAACGTATGTGGTCCGTCCCACTCTCGCCGGTACTGGCCATGACAGCGGGTAGGGATTGGATAATGCCGGAGAAATCAAAGTGTATTTCTAATTATTAAAATTCGAAATAATACGTACTTTGAGATTATACCTACTATTCAAGTAAAATTCAAAGTTTGTTGATTGATAATAGGATTGATGATTGATTTAATGTGATTAAATTAATTATATCCTATGAAACACTCTATTACAAATAGATGTGTATTTCCCTTGGAAGAATTAATTATGTGAATATGATTCACGATAATTAATTATTTCAATTTGAATAAGAGGTGGAGGATCACATAAGTGACATCCATGGTCTCCCGTCAAGGCGAAGGGTTTCGTCGCCAAATAATTATATGTGGGAGACGCCTGTCCGAAGTGACAGCTCCCGCATATAATTCGTTTGGATCGAGCTCGTCGCTTCTCGAAAGAGTAAGGACGTATGCGTAGTGACCCCAATATCGGGTCCTCATATTATTGGGGCGATATTGGATTGCGCATAGCGAGTTGTATTCCTGTTGACGGTTGGTTCAATTAATGACGGGTCAACATCACCTTAGGGGTGGTGGGCCCGGGTATTAAAGACCGAATTGGGAGATGCAAGTTGGACTTGCAAGGCGGAATGTGTTCCCGCTTCTTTTTATCCGAGTTGTAGGTTCTCATATTATTGGGATGCAACAAAGATAAGGAAGGAGATCCCAGATCTTGCTTGAGATATAATGGTAAGTATATCTCTTACATTGAAAGTGATTGAGGGAATGAACTTTCATTGTTGACATGGCAAGACAACTTTGATATAAAAAAATTCCTAAATCAAAGTAAATTATATATTTATATAAGTTTATGCAAGTTACTTATTTCAGATAAATCCTTCATTAAACCCACTCAATGTTATACTCAATAATAACCAGTAAAATATCATGGATATACTCTTGATCCAGATATTATACTTGCGATTGGACACATAATGTATGTGGTTGCAATATGCAAGTTTCCTCATAATAATGAGGAATGACAATTAAATAGATAATAGGACTTCAAACCTAGGGTTTGGATGTTTCTATGATCTTGATATCATCAAATGTACTTTGGAAGTGACATGTTGATGAAGATCGCAATTGTCAAATTAATCCTTATAAAATCAATAAAGATATTCTGGCATACATATGTGCTCTCAACATTCAATCATGAATGACATGGTTTTCTGCATCATGCAGAATGGTGGCTCTATAAGAGATGATGTATTCAAATTGTTAGAATACCTACCTGAACCTATGTTTTAAGAGTTTAGATGGATGTAGATGATGAGTGTCATCATTCTACTGTCTATACTCTAGTCATTCATGAAGCTTCATAATATTCATATTGTATGAACTTAATGAAGTTTGTATAAATGTTGAAATACTCTTATATTGAAATTTTTGATTTTAACATAAGAGGTCCTTAGTCTTAAGCAATGGTTGCTTATAGATAAAGGGAGCGCAGTGGAAGCATGGGTTGGACCCAAGTAAGAAATATAGTCAAAAGGTTGACTGTATTTCTATAACTTCCATATGACATTCAAAGATTTGAATGAATGCCAATACTGCAATAAGTTGATGTGTTGATAGTATGACTATCAAATCTATCTAGAATCCTTAGAGAAGGAATCAGATAGTGCATCAGATTAATCTACATATAATCATTGATATTGACTTACTTATTTGATAAGATAAAGTCTAATAATTGTATCTCAATTTTCTAATGACACTTGCAATTGGTTGCATCTATATTAGAATAATTTGATCTTAAGGTTTATTGGTCATCCATGTTGAAAGTGATGCAAGTGTTGCAACAATTTCCATTGGAACAATGAACTTCATATTTTCAGTGGGAGCCCTTAGTCTTAGAGAATGTCTCTAAAACCTAGATATTAGAATACACTCATTGTTTATTTCTAATTGTTGGATATAAACATGAATTCTGTAATAAATCTATCATAAAGTGTTATGATGGAGACATTTCAGATAGTAATCTAAAATCTAGTGGACTCCATTAAATTAGAAAATTAATGAATGGTTCATTAAGATTTCTAATACTGAAAATTAAACCTTTTAAAGATCAATAGGAGGATAAAGATCATTTGATAATGATCTGGCATCAAGTTTTGGACATATGTCTGTTGATGAGATCAATGGACTAGTAAGACATGAAACTTTAGATTGTCTAAAGATTCAAATCTCACATACTTTTGAATATTGTATTCAAAGCAAAATGTCCAATACACCCTTCTTTGGGAAAGGTGTAAGATGTTAAGGTATTCAAGATCTCATACATATTGATGTATGTGAATTATCTATATCAGAATAAACATTGTGGATATGTGATATCTATTAGTGATTATTTGTGATATGAGATTTCTTCTCTTCACTTAGAAAACTTTGAAATGTTCAAAGATTTCACAATTTTTAGTTTAGAACCAAAGTTTGAAGGAAGATGAAATGAATTTGATCTAACCAAGGTAGCCTTTACCTATTGGATGAATTCAAGAAATACCTTATGGGGATATGAATATCATTTCCTATCTCAATCCTCCTAATGAACCTTAACTCAATGGAGTTGTAGGGAGATACAATTGATCATGTGTGACATGATTTGATCAATGATTAATCATAGCATAATTATCTCTTAGTTTCCAAGGTATATATGTAGTAGAGACTACACATTATATACTTAATAAGGTTCCATGCATATAAGCTGGAATCTAGTACTAGAAAGTGCTACTTCATTAGGAAAATAAAGGATGGTATTGTATACCTACTTTATGACCTTGAGATTCTTAAAGGATCTCATCTCTGAGAATGTGATTCTTAGAGGATGACTCTCTTAAGAATCAAGATAAAATGAAGTAAAGGAACTCATTTAATCTTGAGAAGATAATGAGGCTCCTAAAATTGGAAACTAAAAGGACAATTAAAGATGAAACACTAATACCTCTTCAAATAAGTTTGAGGATGGATTCCATGTGTCAGAGAAATCTGACAATGATAGGATTTCATGTGATGAAATTCCTGAGGATCATGACATGGAAAGATGGATGTTAGCAATAAAAGTCTAATGTAGACTTCATATACAAGTGTTGTATATGGACCCTCGAGGATCCACCTATATGGGTAAGACCCATTAAGGTGTAAATGGATCTTCAAGAGAAAGGAGGAACCTGATGAGAAGGTAGAGACCTTCAAGGCGCGGTTCGTAGCCATGAGCTACACACCGAAGAGAAGACATCGCTTGCGATGAGACTTGCTCTCCAGTGACCTTGCTTTAACCCATCAAAATATTGCTAACTATAGCTGCACAACTTGACTATGATATCTTCATGATGTGAGTCAGGATTGCATTCCTCTATGAATACCTCTCTGAGGATATTCATATGAAGTAGCCCCAGGGCTTCATGGTTGAGGAAAGCAAGGTGTACTAGCTGAAGAACTCCATCTTTGGACTCAAATAAGCTTCTTATAGTTGGATCATAAGATCTAATGAAATTATAAATGTTATGATTTCAGATAAAATCTTGATGAACCATGTGGAATTTAGTGGGAGTCCCATTGTGTTCATTGTGCTAAATGTGGATGTTATCCTGATCATTTGGAATGATCTAAGGATAATAATAATAAGTGTTTTATAATTTGGTTGTTCCATGCCTTGAGATATGATCTCAAGGATACCTCTTAAATCCTAGTTCTGAAGATGTTCAGAAGCAAAGAGAAGAGGATATTGGGACTGTCACATTTGTAGTACACCTTGGACATATTCTATTCTTAGAAATTCCAAGAAAGGCTTCCATCCCTTAAGATATGGTACTGACCTATCTAAAGGGATAACACCTCAAAAGGTTGAGGAAGTGAATGCTAGAACTGCTTGCACTTGTGCATCAGTTACGAGAAGCTGAGTGTATGCTGGATGTGTACGAATGCCAAATGTCTGCCATGCAGTAGGAATAGTAAACTGTTACTAATCCTACTATGGAGATAAAACACTTGATTGCAGTAATATCAATATCTTCAAAAGAATGATGAATCTTAGAGATAGTGATCTCAAAAGTCTCATCTTCAAAGGTTTAAGATCTTGTAGATAGTGATCTATAAGGGTCTTAACTGTAGATACCTTAGGAGATAGAGATCTCCAGGAATGAAGGTATTCTAATAAGGATTATGGGAATACTGGTTATGATAATTAATAAAATAATGTAGTGTCAAGGACACTATAACCAACAAAATTGAGTATCGGTTGCATGAGATGCAACATTCGCATTGGATGCGAGCACTGTTACTAGGAGATATGCAAGTGCCGTAAAAGGACTTGGCGTAGTCCCTTGAGAACAGAGTGACTGATCAGCTTACCTAGCTATTTTCTAAATAGCCTATAATTGTCACATGAGTGTGTTTAAATGATTAGCCCATTAATGGCTCTTTGGGCTAGTGGGAGATTGTTGGACATGCGAGCCCACGGCGAGCCATTATGCAATAAATGTTATTGCAATTCACTCCTTGATCTGAAATAAAGAGTATATAATTTACATAATAGGTCCCTTAGTACAATTAGGGTTATGTACCATGGCCATCTTAATGATCATACAGCTGTTGATTCAATTATTGAATCATAAAGGCTGGTGCTTAGATGAATATCTAATGAGTTAGATTGAGGACTCATCAAGCACCGTCAAATGATTATTAAGAGATGATCTCCAGCCTGAGTAGGAGATGGCAATCCTATCTCAGTTAGGCTGATATCTGACCGACCTCTTGATGCAGGTCCTCTGCATAGGAATAGAGATTCGGAGGTGTCAGATTAGTTAGGTCAAAGAGTTGACTTAACGAGATCGAGATAACCAAAGTCCTATATCGTATGCTGTCACGATACAGGCACACATCCTCTGACCGGAGACAGATGTGTTACTATATGTTTGAGTATGTACATTTGGCAGACCAATAGGTTGATGACCTAATCAAGGTCTATACACCGGCGCGCTGGTGTGCATATAAGGGCATATGAGTAATACGATCTCTCAAAGGGATCATACAGGTTCACTACTGAACCGGAAGACATGAGCTCGCTCATGAGATATTTGGAAGAATCAAATTCCATGCGCATGGTCGTCTCGCTTTAGAAGCTTGACTGAATTTGTAGGTTTGATATATATATATATATACTTTTGGAAAGTATATGATCAAGACCTAGGTATGATATATGCTTTTGGAAAGTATATGATCAATACCGACTTCCAAATGATCGAATGAGAAACTTACTGATAGAACCCTGAAGTAGGCAGTGTAAAGTTGATCTAATACTTCGGGTTTAATCTGAGTCTTCCAGTATGCAGGATGTACAGGTGTTGGGAATACCTGAGAGTGATGTGATCATAAACGATTGTATAACCATGACGCTTCCATTCCTAGGGAGTGATGAAACGGGTCTGGATTTTAGTGACTCCTCTCAGTAGAGAAGTAATCTGATCTTAGTCCAAATATTGGACATTGATCTGAATGTGATTCAGATTCAATGAGAAGATTAGATTTGCGGTCTTGATTTAATCAAGCATCTATGGGAGGCCCGAGATCTGGATTTGAGATGTGATCTCATTATCCATGTCACTATACGTGGAACAATACAATCGCCCTGTCCTTATCTCCAAGTATCTGAGGAGAAATAGCATTGTTCTTAAATGGTTTAAGAACAATTCCATGAGATCTAAGCAAAGAGAAGTTGATAATTAAATGTGATTTAATTATCATGATCTATGAGATATTATCCAATATAATTAAATGTGATTTAATTATTATGGATAAGAATAATATGGATAGTAATATCCAATTATTCATAATATATTATAAATGTGATTTATAATATACTAGAGAGAGTTATATATAGTTTATATTAGTAGATTAATTATTAATGTGTATTGGATACACATTGTCTAATTAATTGAAAATATAAATTACATTTTGTTTTGGGTTGTGAATGTGATTCACAATATTTCAATGTCAAGATTGCAATATTCCCAAAATTAATTGAGAATTATTTTTGGTGAATATTGTTGGGAAAATAAGTAGAGAGATTAATTAGGAATTGCCTCCCCATAAGGAAGAGGGGGGGCGGCACCTAATCCCTTTAGGACTTGGTGGCCGTCCCCCTCTCCCTAATGGGAAGGTGGTTCCCAATTATCCTCTTGCTCCTTATTTGAATGGTTTGACTTGGTATTAATATATATTTGATTTATCAAATATATTTAATCAAAATTAAACCATAAGTTGTTGGCTTTTACCAACAACAATCTTGGCCATTGGATTATCATAAATCAATCTCAACCATTGATTTTATGAGACACATGGATTGAGATCCATGGATCCCAAAACCCTATAAATAGAGAGGCATACTTGGCCTCTCTCTACACACTTGCTAGAGTAGCAAAACTCTCTCTCTCTCTCTCTCTCTCATAGTCGACGCCCCTCTTGCCCTCTCTTCTTGGTGGACGGCCATCTTGGTGGAGAGGATCGTCGTCGCCCGCGCCCTCGTGCCGCCGCCTCGACGCTCTGCGGTTCTTCGTCTACTTGGAGTGCTGCACTCGCAAAGGAGACGTACGATCTCGTGTGTCGAGATCAGGAGCAACCGCGCTTGGATCAACATCTTGGATTGCGAGGACACCGCGGTTCATCCCCGCGCTCGCAAGCGATCTCTCCGACGATCGGACTTGAGACAGGAGGTCTCTTCTCTTAGAGACTCGATCAACCACGCTTCAAGAGGTATTGCATTATACTTGTTGTGGTTTTAGATGAAACGATCCGAGAATGGTTCTTGGATCATGTGGTTTCATCGAACAAATTTTTTAAATTCCGCTGCACCGAACAACTAGTACGACTAGTCGTTCTTCGTCGTATCCGATACGACGATCACGCTTCCGTGATGCGCTTGAGGATTTCTCCATATCCTTCAGATTCTACAACGTTCCTCTACTCATTTTTGCCTCCTCCAGTCGATAGAGAGCCTCCCCAGGAAGATTTTGCACCTTGGGCTACCACCAGAAGCAGTCAGAATCACATGGAATCGTCGCTCGAAGTTCATCGGTGCGTGGTTCCTTATGTGTTCTTCCAGATGGCTTGATAGCCGTCCGATCGAGCCCGTTCTTCCTGAGGAGCAGCAGCCATCTGATCCTGCGAAGTCTCAGCCGTCCGATTATCAATGAAGCATCTAATCTTGGCTGTAAGAACGAAGGGGTATCGCGCGCTCTGGTTACACCACGTGTCCAAGTGAACGGCGCTCCGTCGTTCGATCGCGTCTAAGGTGGGCATTTTGCCAGATACGCCCCGCCGGTTTTTGTATTTAATAATTAACGTTAAAACTTTCATCGGCCCTTTATAAGCTTTTGTGGAATTTACATATAGCCCCCTCGGATTTTTGTAATATTCCATTTTGGTCCCTGCCAGGTCACGTGCTCTACGCACGTGACGTGGCATTTTTGCAGGGGAACCCCGGGCTATTTTGCGTATTTATTTTTAGTACCAAAATATTTATTTGCAGTTATAAAAGTCTGGACATTTTGCTTGTTAGGCCCTATAGCTTCTATATATTACCAACAGGTCCTCGTCAGCCACGTGCTTGTCACGTGGTCTGTGGCGTTTTTGTGAACATAGCCTTGGACTTTTGGCTATTTATGATTGGGACTGAAAAGTTTTTGTTTACCTTTATAATTTTCTGGCGTTTTTGCATGTAAGCCCCTGTGTTTTTGGAACATTGCATATCAGTCCCCCCATGCGCGTGCGTAGCACGTGCGTGGGTGGGCTTTTTGCAGCGACACCCTTGCGAGTCTGAATATTTGCATTTGGTCCATTCACTGTATTACTTAGTTGGTTATTTTTGGGAAATATTACACGGTGTCCCTCAAACTTCTCCCTGTTTACAAAATTGCCCCTGCTAGTGTGATTTTTCCATTTGTTGTATCTATTTATTGCATGCATCTCTAAATCACTAAAAAATCCACAAAAATTACCATAGGTTCATGTTGCATTCTAGTTCCACGCTATATCTTTATTTTCATTTTTATTACATTTTAATATTTACAAAAATTCAAAAACACTCATTTGCTCTGTTGTTTGCATTAGAAAATTCCAAAAAAAATATAAAAATACCTTAGAAAATTCCCCAAAAAATATATTTTGCTTATTTTAGTGTGATTAACTTAAGTCCAAAAATCATTAAAAAATACAAAAGAAAACTCATAAAAATATAAAAACTCTAAAAATCTTCATAAAAATATCAAAAATTCTACAAAAATCCAAGAAATCTACTTTTTATCTATGAATTTTCTTTGTTTTATTATCTTTGTTTTAAAATTAATTTGAGGAATTTTGGAACCTGTTTGATATTTTTCATCCTCAATTTAGTTTCAACATTTTATTTTATCTATTGTTTTAAGTATTTTTTACTTTAAAAATACCAAAAAAATTAGGAAAAATATAAAAAAATCACAAAAACATTAGAAAAATATAAAAAGCCTAAAAATATTTTATTTCTTGAATTTCCCATATTTTTACCTATTTTTATAAAAACTTTGTTCTTCTCTTTCTTACTTTGTACATATATTCCATTTAAAGAAAAACGAAAATATAAAAAATATAAAATACAAAAGAAAATAGAAAATTAGAAAATTAAAAATCAAAATATAAAAATATAAAATTAAAAAGAATATATATATATATATATATATAATTTAAAACCCACAAAAAATAGCATAGATAGGCATTTGATCACAATCACAATTTTGTGCATTATTGCCCCATGTACGTGTCTGCTCCCTGTGTTCGACCTCTACACATACTTGCACCTATTCACATCTTTGTTGCTTTCCGATGCGGGAAAAGAGAGGAAGAAGAGACTCGGGCTCGCAAGAGGGTGTTGACGGGCGTGGGCTCGCTCATCTCATATATCCATCAGTCTGTTTATTCTTTGTCCTCCCTACTTGATAGAGTTATAGTAAATTTTTACTTCGCACCGCTTTTCATTGTTTGATTCTTGTTGTGGGTTAATTGTTGTTTGAATTCCAGGATTCGTACGGTCGCCACAACGACTTTGTCTCCGTCTTGTGTGAGACATATTTAGACCCTCGATTTTCGTGTTCAACAATAGGTAACCACTCAATTGGTAATATACGTATGTGGCTTAGAATTGGTGCTCACCAAAACACTGATGGACATAGGGCTCATTGGATAAAAATCCTATGTGTGTGTGTATAATACTCATAGTACTAAGTGAGGATGTATATCTTGCATTTTGCATAAATCAATTCAATCCAAAATTTACATTTCAACTATGGTAAGTTTTGGGTGATAACTCACCTCTGTAGGTAAGTCACTCTCCTCGAACCATATGCCTAGAAATACAAAACGGATACAAAGGATAGAGACATATTTATTAATGCAATGAAGGCATTTTGAATTTTTAGATACGTAACTACACCATTCCGTGTTGCATTCAGTATAAAATATAAGTTATATTCATAGTTTATTTCCTCATAATAATATGCAGATTTCTTAGTGAGAAAACTATATGCATATGCGCAGTAATGCCAAAACATTCTGATAATAACATTGGTGTGCGTGTTGTTATACATTAAGGGCCGTTCGGTAGGAGAATAAGCATGAATAAGGATGGAGAATAAGAGGAATAAGGGTTTATTCTCCGTTCGACTGGAGGATAGGAATAAGGAGAATAAGGTGAAATAAAGGTAGGTAAGGTGGGATAAAGATAAGAATAAGAGTGAAATAAGATGGAATAAAGGAGAATAGTCGTACCATTGGAAACCATGTCAGGAGGAGAATTGGCCCCTTATTCCAGGGCCTATTCTCCAACCAAACATGGCCTAAGACATATATGAGCAATTTGCATATGCCAATTATAACAAAAGACCTCGCAACATTGCTCATGATCAAGACATTTATGGGAAACAGTTAGGGTCTGTTTGGTTGTTGGGTTGGAGTGGGTTGGGGTGACCTGATGGGAATAGTAACTGTTTGTGATGGTTATGAGGATTGGAAAGGATTAGAATAAAGAATTTGATGTGATGTCACTGTGATTTGTGATAGAATTCCATCACAAGAAAAGAGAAAAGTAAATCGGGTTACCTTGAGATAACCTGGTTACCAAACGAATTCAAATAAGTATTAACTCTCCAAAATCAGGAACAACATGCCATCCCTTTGCAGTCGAGGCATACGATATATTCTTGAAGTTCCTGTATTCTGTTCCTTGCGAATAATTAGATCAATCTTCTTACGTAATTTTGCCTTTTTTTTTTGAAAAAAATCACAAGAGAAAGCTCCGAGAGATTTATTTCATCTTCATTGGTTTATATTCAGAGACGTCAGATCCTTGGGATAAGGAATTAATTGTATTTGCATTTCATCAAACAACATCTTGGATGTAACATAACTATTTTTTTTGCTCACATTCGGGATGATGAATTTATTAATCATAAAGAAATTATCTTCCTATTTGCAAAATGATATCATTATTGTCATAAGATTTCACATGACGATTATCGGTGGTTGAGTTTTTTTTTATATTGGAAGATTTACAACAAATGGTCCATTTTATTGTAGCATTGAAATGAGATGATGTGATGTATATAAACATCAATCATTAATTCACTACAAAAAATTGAGCTATAATAACGGTTATTTCAAAATCTGTCACAAAAATAACCGTTGTTAAACATATAACGACGATATTATTCGTTGCGAAATGATTTTTCGTACTCGAAATTAACTACGAATATCATATATGTCGTTATATCATTAGCAAAGGTCCTCATATCGACACTTACCGTTGCTATTTTTCAAAATAGCAACTAACCGTCGCTACTCATTTTAAAACGAATAATATCGTCGTTATATATTTAACAGCTACTAAATTAGTGACGGATTTTGAAAAAACTGTCACTATATCTCACTTTTGTTGTAGTGATTATACTTTATTGTAATTTTACATTACAATAAAGTTGGTTGACAAAGACAAATAATTAATACACTCATTTAGGGATATTCACGGGTGACAAAAACGACTAATTAATACACTCATTTAGGGGTGAACTGGACGACTACCCCTACAAATTTGATCATGATGACCCTCCCTGCATCATTATTACAGGGCATGGGTAGACCTAGCTCATCTCAATGGGTACCAGCTTCTAATGGGTACCGAGATTATATGAGTGGGTAATGGGTACATGTAATTACCAGTAGAACATCTCTTCCAAAATAATAAAATAAATGAACGTATATGTGTTTTCTATAATATGCTATTCATTTCACATACGTACGGATATATTAGGAGTAGGTCACATTAATTCCATATCATTCATGACATATATCAGGAATATATTCTACTGTTGAATCACTCGTAAAATGACGGTCTTTCTTTTTATGCCTTTTCCCCCTAATCCCAACTATGATTTTCTGCTTATATGTTTCTTTAATAGTGAGTAATCATAACTATAATAAGGGGACCATTCAAACATTAATGAATGCGTCAGCATATGGAAGTCAAAACTTTGATTGATTGGGTCTTGAGTATCAGTGATGATCTTTTTCTGTGAAATAATCAAGATAGATTATTAAATCGATCTATTTTATAAGGAAAAATTTTGATCATTTTTACCCAGACAATTGCGTAGACAAACTAAATAAAAAGAAAATTTAGTGTTTACATAGTTGCATGGTTTATATCTGAGATGTAGTTACCTCAAAGTGGGTATAAAAGAATATAAAAAATAAGTTTGATGAAGTATGCAGAAATAGGATTCAACTAGTTGGTGACCCGCACTTCATTGCGGAATATAAATAATTTTGGATTTTATGTCCTTTACTTCAGTGAGTTGTTTGGAGCATATAAATTGAACTATTTTAATTGAAGAATTCTAAAGTATATTTTGAAATTGGATCAAATTCATTTATGGAGGTTGATATGCATTGTGAAAATCATTTTCATCTTGTTTTTTTAACTTTAACGCAAAAGCAAATATATTGCGTAAGATTATATAAGTCTAAATATTGCAACAAATTGACCTATGAAATCTTTCAAAATCAAATATTAATGCATGTATTTTATTTTTTATTCAATGTATTTATTAAAAATATTATGCAAACTATTATTTGTAAACTATTGTGCAAATTATTATTTCTGATATACTCATTCATTTTGTAAGATTTATTTATATATGATAAATATATTTGTATATTAAAATATAAACAAAAGTAGTGTAAGCATGTATACAATTGAAAAGTCAATAATCAACCTTTGTAAGATTATTTGGTATAAATTATAAACCTTATTAGCGTTCAATATGATATAAGGATGCAAATGGATTGATATGTATAGAGATATAGGTGGACCATATTCATATCTTTTTTAGATCTGGACATGATACATAAATATATATCTTGCCATTTTGGATAATCACAAATCATATCCTTAAATATGAATGTGGATATAAAATCTAACAATTATATTTAACAAATGGATATGAAATATTGTAAGAATAATAAATGCCACTCGTAAAAAAGTTTTTGTAGAATTAAAATTGATTGTCAATTAAATTAAAATCACATAAATTAATTATGCATAACTAAAAAAGATAAACAAAGTAATATACCATATGAAATATCTTCTATAGATAATAATTAAAAGTATAAAGTTATACATCTTTATTTCTGCATTTCAAAATGAGTCCAAGGTGCAATATATTTCGTGTAACTTTGTCATAAATCTAAAATATGTCTATACACACATTAATATATATATTTATATCTGCATTCACAAAAATGTAACCATATCAGTATTCATTTTCTTACCAAATTAAAAATAATATCCATATCAATGTTTATTTCCCTATATATTTATCCATATAAATATCCATAAAAAATCTAAATATGTTTAAAATGGATACGACAAAGGAATGGTATTGGTTTACCAGTTGTATCCTTATATACATTATTGATATATATTGGGAAATATTAATATATATACATTGATATATGTCTTTACAATAACAAATATATGTTCAATATTATAAATATATGTATCCGTTAAAAAATGTAATCGTACTCCTATCCGTATCTGTAAAAGAAAATGATATGTATGCAAAATAAAAATCTAGATTCTTATCCATCAAATAAAAATAGATATTTATATATGTTAAAAAGCTGATGTGATGGTAGATGGATAAAGATATACCAATTACATTCCTCTGTGCATCTCTTCCAAAAATTTAAAAATATGTATATACACATATTGATACGTATCTATACAATATATACATATATTAAGTAATAGCACAATTTATATCAGTCACGGTCAACAAAAACATAATTATATGTGTATCCATATCAATTACAAATGAATATAGTTTTAATCAATCCAGATTAACTTCCTATGATATAATATAGTATATAACAAGAATAAATCAAAATTTTAACAATAATATGATAAATGAATTTGGTACTACAAAATATAGGAAAAGAAAATCACAATAGTGAATTGATTTTTCCAAATGAAAATTGCAAGCAGAAGGCCTTACCCCGTTTGTGTGAGAGAGAAATAGAGAGGGGGGAGACACCGTGGATAGTGGATAGAGAGAGGGAACATTTCCATAGAGGGAAAGTGCGAGAAAGGGAAGAAGAGGAGTCGAGTGGGAGAGCGGGAAAAAATGGGGGACGTGCCTCGTGTAATTAGGAGGAAAGGAGCTGGGTTCCCGCTAGGGGGATGTGCCACGTGTAGTTAGGAGGGAAGGAGCTGGGTAGAACCTAGCTTTAGTATAGAGTATAGATATCCTGCTACGATGACACATAGACAAGACATATGGGTGCGAAAGTGGCGTCGAAGTACTGCGGCCGATGAGGCTAACTGGGTTATCCCGAGATGACCCGATTTACCCCACTCTTTTCTTGAGATGAAATTCTATCACAAATCATAGTGACGATTTACCCCTCTTTTCTTGACTTTACTTGAGATAGAATTTTACCGCAAATCACAGTGACACATCACGTTCTTTATTCCAATTCTCTTCCCCAACACTTACCGCAACCCACTCCACCAAGCAAACAATAGCATCAGGGCAGGACAAAAGGGATGATAGGACCTATAGCCATAGGTAGTGAGGTGTGGAGGAGGGCCGCGACGACCGCCGGAAGAAAGCCCTACGGGTTTGTGGGGCAATATTGGGCGCGGTTTGCGGAGCATTATTCCAAGTGAGGTTACGCGCAACTGGATACCTAGGTCTTCCCATGGGTTTTCCCGCATTGCCTCGAAGCAGGAGAGCTGGAGGTCGGAGTTGGGGACACCGCGGAGGGCGGTGAGGAGGGAGGGGAGGCGGAGGACGCAATTGTGGAGCGCAGAGAGGTGATGGTGGTGGTGGAGGAGGAGGGGGGTGGGAAGGCAGCGGGGCGGAGGTGGAATATGGACCTATGGAAGGGGTGTCTAGCCGTAGGATTCCTGGGGAGATGACTCGATCCCGGTGGCGAGGGCAGAGGCGGTGGAGAAACGACCGAGACGGATGGCGAGATCGAGTAGCGTCTCCCCAGGAGGCGAATGCGAGTGCCAAAAGCTGACAGGGGTATTGTATCAAGGGCAAAATTGGTATTCGGATGCCAAAAATTAATAAGCAGGGGTCAAGCCTTCAACGGGCGAGGGTTATTTGAAAGCCTCTTCTATCTCTCTTCGGGAGACCAAACAATAGACACAAAGGCTCCCCCACTCAGGATCCGACCGTTAGGGTTTCCGATTTGGCCTCAGATCCCCCGCTCCTCCCACCTCTATCCCCAATTTCTTCCATCCCTTGCGAAATTCGAGCTGCGGAACCCGTTCTTCCGATGCTCTGTTAGGTTTTGGTGCCGTGTGATCGGGAGGATGTGCTGTTGTGATTGCCGGATTCGAGTATGGACTCGGTGAAGGTCGAGGTGCAGAGGTGTGTGGAGAACAGGCAGTCCACGGCCGCTTCGAGCTCGTCGCTCTCGGAAGGGAGCTACGGGTTCGGGAGATCCCCCTCGAGTTGTAGCCCAGTGACCTCGTCGTCGTCTGCAAAGTAAAAGTTCTGATTTTGATTATGTTTAGAGTTCATTTGACTGGTTTAGTTTTATTTTTGTGCGGGGATTTGTTGTTCTTGTTGAAATGGTGATTTTGATGATTTTTGCTTATCATGTTCGATAATTTTGCTTCAGTATATGACTGTTAGTAGAGATAATTGTGATCTGGATAAGTAACTATTAATTTTGATTATCTGGATTAGCAAATATTAATTTTGATGCCTTCCCGCTTGGGAGGCTAGGTAGACAAACTAGTGATGTAGGTTGTGTTGCCTCCGAACTTGCAAATTCAGAATGGCTTTCAATATGCATTGTGGTAGAAATATTAGTATATGATGCTCGGTAGAATTAGTTTTAAACTGGGTATGCAATGCCGAATTTTGATGACTTCCCGCTTGAAAGGCTAGGTAGAGAGGAACTACTGATTTATCTTGCGTGTTGATCGCCTCTTAACTTTCTATCTAATTCACAATGACTTGGTGGGAAAATTAGTTTTGCATTCAGCAGTCTACTTTTATGCTTGACTCCTTCTCAATGATAAGGCCCCAATGGGTTTTCTTGTATTTAGAAGAATGATATTGGTAGTCAATTAGTGTGGTGGTCCAAGTGAGTGGGTTCTTGGACGGCACATTTTTTTGTGCACCTCGTCTTTTTTTTAAAACACCAAAAGATGTATAATTCATTAAACCTTGAAAACATACCTACCTGTTCATGTCCGCTATGTTTCAAAAATTGGTTTACAACTTCATTTTTATTTGTATTTTGAATTACTATTAGCATCAAGTAATTTTTCTATGCTATTTTAAAGAAAAAAGGCACACCCCTTAATGTGTCTTATTCTTTTTTGATTCAAAATTGGTTTTAGTGGGGGATTGTGTGCAACACATGATCCACGCCTGCTTCATGGCATCTTATTACCTCCTAAATCTAAAGATGAACACGCTCCTGATTGATGCAATGGACATTGGAAACTGGAATACCATATTGCCTGCTAGCACGATCAAGTAGAGGTCATTAGATTAGACTCACCGGGAATGGTTCATCTAAATGTTTCTCATAAATTTAATGTTTGCGACACGAGAACCACTATCATTTATACCAAAGATGTATAACATGAAGTTCGTATTGAGGGGCTTATAGACTTACACCATGAATATAGAGAACATGGCTTTGAAAAAGCAATCTACAAGAGTGTCTATAGCCTAAATTGCCTTGAAGAAAGAAAGCTATATGGGTAAATCTATGGATGACATTGATCTTGAAAAATGAAAATGTGAAACCAAAAAGAACTGCATAGCGTGAAAGGTACAAAGATAGAATGTTTAAGGTGTATCTCCTTATCCTTTTTGTCAAACCATGAAAACAAAGTAGTTCTTATAATGAGAGGTGGTTAAGCGAGCTCTCATACCACCTCTTATATCCTTGCTTCAAAAAACTCTTTAATGTCCAACTCTTTACGTACCAAGTATGCATGATCTGGATCTCTTCTACGTATCCTCTTCTTGAAGTTTGCTAATTACTTCCTCTACCGTTATTGAGAATCGCAAGCTCGTTTTTTCATCAAGTAATATCACCACGCTTCTCCATGTCACGATCCAATCATCACTGAGCCATAGGTTTGTGGCCTTTTTGTTTATGATGTAGTTGGCCAATGAGTGCTCAATTTGTCTTTTGCCTTATCTTCAATAATCTCCACATCTGAGAAATATGTGCTGTCCACAACTCATCCTAATGCTTGGGATCGGAAAAATGTACTTGTTCTCTCCCGTGAACAAACCACATGATAGCATTTCCCTTTTTTAGCATTTTTGGTGGTAAAGGTTCTCAAAGTCTGTTTTCCAATGCAACAAAAAATAATCTGCTTGTCCTTTGATCTCCATCCACGACCTTGCAAAATCTTTGCATGAGTAAATAATGCTGTAGACCCACAACATTATGTTATAATTTCCTTCTTTTTGGAAAAGTATATGATTGATCAATAAACAGCTCATTTTTTTATAAAAATATAAACACATCAAAATTTTCCATTTGGAGAGAATATTACAATTACTTTTGTTGCCAAAATGATATAGAATTTATGAGTAGGATGTTTACTTCATGGAGGCTTATCATCATGTCCTATCTCGAATGGACTGGCATGCCATTGGATGCATATAATGGGTGTAGAATGTCATTGTAGGAAAGCATGGATAAGAAATATGAGGTTCATACTGGGATCCACCTTTAGTCGGTAAATTTTGAAGGTGTTTAAACAACCTTACCTCTTGGTTAGGAGAAAACGAATTTGCAATCAACCACCATGGAAGCACATGAAGAAGACACAAGATATAATGATGGATGATAACCATGACCACAAGAGAAGAAAATCGACAAGAAAGAGAGCAAGTTTGACTTTCTTCGTTCTTTCCCTCCCTTTTTCTTCATTTCTCTTTTTTTAAGTTTGATTTAAATGAGTAATTGGATCTCTCTAATATCCAAGTACACTAATCTCTTTAGTCCGATATTGCTTGTTGGTAGGGCTTTGGTGTGTTGGTGGGGCTATGTATACAAATCCCTTACCCATTATATTCATTGAAAACCTTGATAAAGTATCCAACCCTTTTGTGATGTTCTCATGTTGTTTCATCATGCTCCTTACGGAGTAGGGTAACACTTAAAATCAAGTTTTATTGATTCTCTTGATTCTACCTTCTATATTCTTGTATTTTCAACATGGTATCAAAGTAAGCAGATTTTGGGTTCAACTTCGAGGTCTTATTTTGGTTTAATTCTTCATATGTTATATCGAAGTTTGCGTTGTGGTTGCGGTTTTGTTCTTGACGGGACAAAGACGGGTCTGGCTATTGGGAAGAACCTCGATTGATAGTGGCAAGTTAGGTTCCTTCTTTCCTAACAAGATGATGATGCAAAAGAACACTGTGATGGCAATGCATATATCTTCTCAAACTAGTGATGCTCATGTGTGTGGACGATGCATATCAATGGGCAGGTGATGAAATTGTAAACCCTGGAGAATGCGCCAAAGAAGACAGTTGTGTTGATGGGTGCCAACATCGGGGAATCCTACTCCTAGGCAATGCTTGCCTCCTCGGTTGCGATTATGTGCCAAAGATGATCGAACAAGCAAATGTAGTAAGGCAACCCTAGCCCCCTTGACGCTTGAAAAGTCCAAGCAACTTTAGTTGATACTTCGAGAGGTGTGATCGGTGCTTAATGAGATAAGGCATATACACCGTTGCAGATAGAGCGAATGACATGCTGTCATGATGGTTCTCATAATCCTAACCATCATGGAAGATGATGGGTTCTCTCAAACAATACAGAGTTGAGAGCAAGAGCAGGAGTATCCCTTGTTGGGTCAGTGGGTCATTTGTTATAAAGTTTTTTATTTTGTCTTTTTGGAGAAGGCCTAGAAAAGGTCCCCACTGTTCAGAAACAAATGATAAAAAGGTGTGCAATCAATAAAAAATAGCGAAACAAAAAAAATGATGAATTGTTGAATGGCTTAGAATAAATTAGAAGCCATAAGAAATGAACTTAGTGGGCTTAGAATAGAGATGAAAGGAAAAGTGAAAAAATTAGAACAGTTTAAAAGAGAAAAATGACAGACTTGCAGAAAAATGAATTTGGAATGAAGAATGAAAAGAGAGATTTAAAAAATGATGATGAAATAGTCTACAACAATGGAATTGTACCGTTGTTATTTGCACATGGGCTCGTATTATTTGTTTTATTCATTTAGGTCCAACAGACCAACACGAAGAAAGCCAAAAAAAATACAACCCATAGATAAAAAATTGAAGGCTGAGAAAGAAATGGTAGCATTACAAACAAGGGCGATTGAAAAAAATACAGAAGAGAAGAATAAATTTATTTTTACCATTTTGTTTTTACCCCCATTTATTTCCCTAACTTAGTCAATTGTTTCCAACAAGTTCGAGAGAAAGGGGCATTGAGAAAGTAGAGCGCATATTTTCTTCTTCTATCTGAGATTGCCCTACATAAATTTTATATCATATCCATCCTCCTTTGGTCGTGGCTCCTCGGAGCGAAATCTCATCTTCAGGGTTCCTTTGTCAGAATCGACTTCTTAAGGTCTATGTAGAGAGAAAATAATGAGTTGCTTATTCATGAGCCCCTAGTGTTTTCTTATATAGAGGAGAAACCTGATGAGCAAATTACATAATGTAGATAGAAAGAAAAGAGAATACATAAAAGTGATAAAAGATAACTAATATTTCAACACTCCCCCTCAAGTTGGAGCGTGGATATCAATCATGCTTAGCTTGGAATAACACCTCTATAAATGACTCTCTGCCAGAGCCTTGTTGAACACGACTACTTTCTGATCTTCTGAGCCGACATGAGAGGTGGAGGCGAAATCCTTCTGAACCATGTTTCGAATGTAGTGGTAGTCGACCTCGATATGCTTGGTCCTCTCTTGGAAAGCTAGGTTGTTGACAATGAAAAGAGCATCATGGTTATCGCATTGGAGGTGCATGTGAAGAGGCACCTCGATAGCTGGATCAGTAAGAACAGATATGACACACACCATCTCTTTACACCCCTATGCCATGGCTCTATACTCTGATTCTGCACTAGGTCTAGCGACCATAGTATGCTTCTTGCTCTTCCATGATACCAAGGAACTATCTATGAACACTGCAAAGTCAGAGATAGAATTCCTAAAGGAAATTCCTTAGTAGTGCCCAAGGATTACAAAAATCCTTGGGTACTACTTAATGTTTTTTTACTTTGTTGTACTCATGTCACATCTTGTTAATGCGACTCCAATGTCACATTTTGTGAATGTGTTATGTGTTTATATCGCATGCAACGTTTGTGACATATTCTTGTTGCATGCCATAAATGCGACATTGTATCACATATTGAGACCGCGACATCCACAAAAGTCCCTGGAAATCCAACAGGTGTATTCAATTGTCCTTCAATGAATCCCCTCTATAATTAAATATTATTGTTTATCAATTGCTCCTCTTTTACACTGTTTAAGATTCGTGTGCTATTGAGAAGGCACAATGTTTTGCATTAGTTTATATTCACATTTTACTTCATTTACTTTCCATGTCAGTAGTAACTTGACCTTTGAATTCATGGCTTATTGCATACTTGTTGGAAGAAAAGTGAATCGTTTATTCCAGAGGACCCTAGGCTCTCTTATATAGAGAAGGCCTATGGGTAAATTACATAAGATGGATAAGAGAAACTAACCATAACAGAAATAGTACATAGAATCTAGAAATAGCTCTACACTCCCCCTCAAGATGGAGCATAGATGTCAATCCTGCTCAGCTTTGGAGAACACTTCTGGAATGGCCCTTTAAGCAATGTCTTGGTAAAGATGTATGCAGTCTGCTCTCTTGAATTGACATGAGAAGTAGAAATCAAGCCCTTTTGAATCATATATCTAGTATAGTGACAGTCTACTTCAATATCCTTTGTTCTTTCATGAAATGCATGATTATCAGCAATGAATAGCGCTGCTTGGTTATCACATTATAATTACATGGGTAGAGGTACGTCTATATGCAAATCTTCTAGCACCGCTCGAACCCACATCATCTCTGTGCTTGCTTGTGCCCAAGGTTTGAAAAACGAAAGGCGAAACAAGGCATTTTCCCTGGAGGCGAGGCGATCAAGCCCTTTTGAATCATATCTCTAGTACAGTGACAGTCTACTTCAATATGCTTTGTTCTTTCATGAAATGCATGATTATCAGCAATGAATAGCGCTGCTTGGTTATCACATTATAATTGCATGGGTAGAGGTACGTTTATATGCAAATCTTCTAGCATCGCTCGAACCCACATCATCTCTGTGCTTGCTTGTGCCCAAGGTTTGAAAAACGAAAGGCGGAACGAGGCGTTTTCCCTGGAGGCGAGGCGAGGCGTAGCCTCGAGGTGGTCGAGGCGTAAGCCTCAGTTTATATAGAAAAATACTTACAAAAAGTATAGTAAATATATTTATGAAGAAATTATCTTAATTGATATACATATATATAACATTGTAATATATGATGAAATTATGAAGATAAGAACGTGAAAGAAAGGATATGTAAATTCCATAAACCTATCTACTAAATTTCTACCCAATCAAAAATTGAATCATTAGCTATAATTGTCATAAAAATATCAAAGACAACATATTTTTCGTTAAAAAATATTGTGATGCATAAAAAATTATGATTAGATGTATTTTTTATATGACTAATATATAAAATATGACAACAATGACATGCCTTGAATCTAATCTTGTTTTTTCTAGTTAGTATATTACGTTTCTCATTATGTCACCTCACTTAACACTAGCTTTTCTTTAAACTTTATGGATTGTGTATTTAAAAGTGTAATATTAAGAATTTCTTGGAAAAAAATAGACAAGTTTAATGCTCAATATGAATATGAACAAACTTAGAATTCCAATCATTCATCTTGTAAATATATATCCTAGACAACTATACATTTATAAGCATCTAAAACTACCAAGAAGACAATTTAAATCATTGAAAAATGCTTTAAATTTCAGAAAACGCCTCACTGACCGCCTCGCCTCTCCTCGACCGCCTCACCGCGTCAGACCGCTTCGACCTTCTGAGGCGTACGCCTCATCAATTTCATCTGAGGCGTACGCCTCGAGGCTAAAAATCACCGCCCCGTTCCGCCTCGACCGCCTCGAGGCTAGCCTTTTAATACCATGCTTGTGCCATGGCCTTCAGATTCAACACTAGATCTAGCCACCACTGTTTGTTTCTTGCTTTTCCAAGAAACCAAAGAACTGCCAACAAATACTGCAAAACCTGAAGTAGACTTCCGATCCTTAGGGCATCCTGCATAGTCCGCATCAGCACATGCAGAAACAGAGATATTTGTTTCTTTCCTGAACAATAATCCTGCACCTGGTGACTACAAATATCTTAGTATCATGTATATGGCATCCATATGTACTTGTCTGGGTTGTTCCATGAACTGACTCACCCGACTCACTGCAAAAGCGATGTCAGGTCTAGTGATAGTAATATAGAGAAGCTTTCCCACCATTTCTCTATATCTTCTCCTGTCAACCTCATCTGTATCATTTTCATATAGCTTCATGCTAGGATCTATGGGCGTAGTCGAGGGTCGACAACCGACCATGCCCGTTTCAACAAGCAAGTCCGTAATGTACTTCCTTTGGGTCATCACAAGACCATGCGTATTCGTAGCAAATTCCAACTCCAGAAAATATCGTAGGGTACCAAGATCCTTAGTAACAAGCTGATGGCCTAGAAATGCTTTTGCTATCTTAATCCTCTGCATATCATCTCTTGTAACAAGTATATCATCAACATACACCATGATAGCAACAGTACCTCTGGGAGTCTTCTGGACAAACAAAAAATGGTCTGCATTTGATCTTTTGAACCCTTGCTTCTGAATTAAATCAGAGAGCTTCTGAAACCATGCCCGCGGGCTTTGTTTAAGACCATATATTGCCTTGTGAAGTCTACACACCAGCTGACTGTCCTCCTCAGCAGCAAACCCTGGAGGTTGCTACATGTAGACTTCTTCCTGCATATCCCTATACAAGAAGGCATTCTTAACATCAAGCTGAAATAACGATCAATCACGTAACACAACAACTGAAAGGACATGTAGGGTGGAATGACGCGCAACTGGAGAGTGTATCCATGTAATCCACATCGTATGTTTGAGTGAACCCACGTGTCACTAGCCTTGCTTTGTACCGATTAAGGCTGCCATCTGCATTACATTTGACAGTAAATACCCATTTACAACTAACAACAGAAGCTCTTGGGGGAGTAGAAACCGAGCTCCAAGTACCACGCAACCTCAGAGCAGCCATTTCCTCTTCCATGGCTAAACGCCAGCAACTCTCCTACAATGTGTCCTGATAATTCCGTGGTATTTCCATAGTAGATAAGTCCACAACGAACCTTTGAAAATCACCAGTAAGGCGATGGAATGAAACCTGTGACGCAAGCGGATAAGATGCACAAGAACGCTTCGGCTTCCGTAAGGCAATAGGTGCATCCAAATCATCAACCACAGTACTCGTCGGAATGCTATTCTCCTGCAAAGACCCTTGCACTTGCATACTTTCAGTCCCATCGTTAGTAATATTTTCTGGACAAACCCGAGGCGTGGTGGATGATTGACGTGTTCCATGAGTAAGGACATAACGACGGGTATAAAATTTTCGTAAAGGTGGCGTAGGTGGTTGTGGAGGAGGTGGAAGTGGTGATGGTGGTGGAGGTGGTGGAACAGTAGGCGCTAGTATGGGAACAGACGGACGCATGGGAGGAGGTGGCACATAAATTTCATCATCAGTAGTCGAGGGAGTCAATCGATTACCTGCAGGGGAAAAATACATTATAGATTCAAAGAAGGTAACATCAGGACTAACATAATATTTCTTGTTGAAAGGGTCATAGCAGCGGTAACCCTTCTGAGTGCGAGAATACCCCGCAAACACACACTTGACAGCCCTAGGTGAGAGCTTGTCAAGTCCTGGAGAGAGCTGATGAACAAAAGCAACACAGCCAAAGACACGAGGAGTAAGGGAAAATAATTCTCTATCAGGAAAGACGACTGAAAGAGGAACTTGCTCTCCTAATACAGAGGATGGCATACGATTCACTAGATAACATGCCATAAGGATAGCATCCCCCCCAAAAGAAATGAGAGCACAACCTTGGATAAGAAGAGTCCTAGTGATATCAAGAAGATGACGATGCTTTCTTTCTGCAGCGCCATTTTGTTGAGACGTGTAAGCACATGTTGTTTGATGGATAATGCCGCGAGACAAGAATTGTGAAAGAGCACGAGTACAAAATTCCAAAGCATTATCCGTACGCACAATTTTCACAGTAGATGAAAAAACATTCTGCACTTCATTTATAAGATTTTTGATCAAATCCCTCACTTCAGATTTATTCTTCAACAAAAAGACCCATGACAATCGAGAAAAATCATCAACCACAACTAGGTAAAACCTGTGTGTGTCCCTGATGATCAGGAACACGACTCGGACCCCAAATGTCAACATGAAATAATTTAAAAGGGGAGCTACTGCTTCGAGACTGACGACTAGGGAAAGTAGATCTGTGATGCTTTCCCAACTGACACCCTTCACATTGAAACGAAGAACTCGATAAAATCAGGGGCAAGAGATAGCGCATCTTCTGAAGAGGAAGGTGTCCAAAGCGTAGATGCCAAGTAAATGGAGAGACGGGTCCACTGGACTGAGACGAGACACCAGCATAGGGAGTTCAGACCAAACGATAGAGACCATCCTTCTCACGGCCACAACCAATCACCCTGCCTGTAAGAATGTCCTGAAAAACAAGAGACGACGGGTCAAAAATAGTGCGATAGTGCAAATCCTTTGCAATCTGACTTATAGATAATAAATTCATAAAAAAAATCTGGAGCATGTAAGACATTATGTAGACATATAGAGGGTGTAAGACCGATCTCCCCCTGTCCAATGATGGGGGAATGGCTCCCATTTGCTATCACGACAGATCGCCCCGGTGGTACCTCTCTGTAGGATGTAAGTTTATCTTTGTTTCGACAAAGATGATGTGTTGCGCTGAAGTCCGTAATCCATTCTGAAACATCAGAGCCATGACAGGAAGTAAAGGCGTAAGCACTACCTGAGGTGCTGGCAGTGGTTGATGTACTGGAAGAGGCTGAAGCAGCTATGTCCGAATGACCTTCTGGAGAATCAGTAGAGGCAGGAGGCATGATATCTCGCAGCCTGGCAACAAGTTCCTCAAACCTCTGGTCGGAAGTAAATGTCTGTGGAGATGCAACATGGTCGGCTACACGCGTTGATGCCAGAAAACCATGCTTAGAATAGCATGTGTCCCCCGTATGACTTGGACGATGACAGAATGTGCAGGGCTGATGGATGCGGCCACCTCGACCACGAGGTCCATGGCCACGTAAAGAAGAAGAGGCTTCTCTGCCTCTGGAAGCCGCCATCACCGAAGGAGGCTGAGTAGTAGCAGCAGACGGGACTGAAATTCTGCTAAGTCTATGATACACTTCCTCCATCAAAGGAATGGCCGCATCTGCCAGGATATGCGAGCGAGCAACATCATACTCAAGGTCAAGTGCCGCTAGTAAGACCCCTACCATGGTAGCATTCTGAAGCGTCTTCTGCTGCTCGGGAGTTGTCGTAAGTGTAATGATGCTATAAAGCTTCTCAAGCATCCCCCGCAAGGAGGTATATAACGAATGTAGAGGCCGGCCATTGTGCTTGACTGTAAATATGTCATGCTGCAGTTGAAGGATCTTGGTCTCATTTCACAGTTGCGAGTATGTCGCTGCAAGGATGTCTCACATCGCCTTTGCAGTAGGCTGATGAAGTACATCATTAGCAATCTCCATCGTCAGTGTGCCTGAAAGCCATACTTTGGCATAGGAATCATCAGCCTCCCATGAGGCATAACCTCGGTTTTCTTTGTCGGCTCATCTTCGATAAGAATGTGCTTCTTACCATTTGACTTCATGAGACTCATGAACTGCATAGCCCAGAGCTTGTAGTTCGTCCCATCCATTTTGACAATTGGCGCTGGACCTTTGAAAACGCCTATGGAGGGTATGTTGACTTTGTTTTCTGACATTGTTGCCGGAGATGAAGAACTAGGGTTTGTAGACCAAGGAACAAATGGCTACACAATCATCCAAGGATTTGAGTATATATGTAGACTTATGCACCTAAACCCATAGGGAAGAGAAGGGGCGGCACCGGCAGTGATACGACGGGAGGGGGGAGGGATACGCCGCCGGAGATGAGAGGAGGGCGCCTGTGAGAGAAGGGAGGCGGCAGAGAGAAGGTGGCGGTGCCGACTGCGGAGAGAGGGCAACGGTGTAGAGAGGGCGGCGGTGGAGGGCAACGACTAGGGTTTAGGGTGGAGGCTCTGATACCATGTTGGAAGAAAAGTGAATCGTTTATTCCAGAGGACCCTAGGCTCTCTTATATAGAGAAGGCCTATGGATAAATTACATAAGATAAATAAGAGAAACTAAACATAAAAGAAATAGTACATAGAATCTAGAAATATCTCTACTATACTATAATTGAAAATTATAGGCTTTTTTATGTTTGCCTAAACTTTGTAGTCCGATATTGCAACTGCATCCTATACATTTTTAGATTAAAATGGAATCCCATAATTCATTGATTGATGTAATAATCCTAATTCAGATGTAACAGTCATTGTGAGAAATGTAATGCCATTGAGAAGTATATTGAATTACATCTGGACGTCAACCTCTCAATTTCACAAATACATAAACATTTATCCTAATTGAAATAAAAATTCAACAAGAAACAAAGAAACAAAACATTGTATAGTTTGAAACTACAATATAGTTACACGTGTTCGACACTCAATACATCTTACAACTCGTAACAGATATAATATGGTTACACGTGTCTGACACTCAATACAAATTTCCCCTCTATCTTTTCCTCCTTCGTTGGAATGTCCTCAAAACATATGATTGGTCTAAAGATCTCAATCAATGATGTAAATTGGAAATTTGCAACAGTGGAAAATATTTTTTTAGTGTTGGAAATATTTTGTGGAAAAGAAATCGGAGGGGAGAGGAGAGGAACTTGCCGGATGCGGTGGATTTGGGGAAGAGAATCGCGGAGATTGCATGAAGGGAGCTCCTACTCAAGATTAGATGATGCATGAAAGACATCTAATCCTGAGGATGGAGGGTCGCGACAAGGGAAGGAAAACACATCAGTGAGAACTGGCACGTCGGTGGATCGCCATGGGCTATGTGCATGGCGTCAACGTGATGGTAAGGGTTCAGTTGCAAGCAAGGAGGAGGGAGAAGGTTGGATTACGATTTTCCCACCGAAAAGGCGACCGTAAATGCTTTCGATGTGGCGACTCGGGCCACATTGCATCAGAGTGTCTTCAAAAGCCGTGTTGTTTCAATTGTCGGAGGATGGGTCGTCGCCGGGCATCTTGTCCGTTCGTGATGGTGGGATAGGGTCGGGCCCAGCTGTAAAATGCAGGCGGAAGTTCGGTCATGGTTAGCGGTAATTTGGTAAGGCTGGACTGGTCCTTCACGGATGTCGTGAGCGGAAAGTTGGATGAAGAACCGAAGGATTGCTTGTTGATAGGCGTTTGGGAGAAAGAATCCTTGCCTATTAGATCGATCTGGGTAGGAGTCGTGCTCTTCCTCGGGAAGAATTTTACGGGTGACGTCGTGGCTTTGGAACACAAAAAGTGTTGTATGTGAGGACCGATGCCCACCCAAATGACCAGGTTGTCGAACCTATTGGGGACGAACGACGTCCTATGGCGGCTCCCGAGTGTTGCGGATGGGGAGGAGTTACCGCTCACTAGACGGGTGGCTGAGCTGAGAGGCGTTCCCTTCAATTCAAGAAATGTCAGGGCTTTGGATGGGGCCCTCAGGCTGGTCGGGATTGTGAAGAAGATATTAGCAGTTGCGGATGGATGCTTGCCGGGATTGACCCCGGGGTCACACTTGTGCTAATGGATTACTGTTTGGCTGACTCGCAGCTTACATCAGAGATCATGCTAAAAGTTGGTCGTAAAACCTTCCCTATCTTGGTCCGATTCTTGTCAGCGTCGACGTCGCCGTTGCGATGTTTCTCGTCCGGGGACCCTTCGGCTTTCTCTTCAACCGTTTCGGAGACACGTCAGCATGATGATTTTTTGAAAACCCCGGAAGTCGAGGCGCCGTCTCGGGAGGGAACGGAAGGATCAAACCTTTCGTCTTCCGAAGGCCCTCCCTCATATAGATCCTTCATCTGCGCTCAGTACAGTGGAAACGATTTTAGATTGGTACAAGGTTTTCGATTGGATAAGTCGGGTGGGTATTTGCAGTGGCCCGACGGATCTTGGGTCGTAGACCTCCAAGTAGGCGGTACGGACCGGTCGCCTCGGACCTGTTTCCAGATTTCTGGACTTCTTCTTAGAGACTTCGCTCTGATATCCCTCGACCTGTTTTCTTTTTCAAAGGAGCTGCCCGAGAACTCGTATGCTATATGTGCCTTGGCGGTGGGCTCGTTGCTTTGGAGCTGATTAGCCTTAGGGTCGATTTTATCACAATCGCTCCGCTCTACTCAAGGTGTGCTCCTGGCCAATTGCTCTTGCGTGAGAACACGTCCGGGTGGAAGACCACCACTGAGACTACCCTTTCTGCTTCCTTGGATGCCTCCTCTACCCCATTGGTACTGCGCGATGATATCTCTGTTGAGTTGGATGTTGCAATTACTAAGAGTGTTGCGTCTTCTTCTGATGAGGACACGAAGACGGAAGACTCCTTCGTTCCCGAAGGTAGCTTCCCTAGTTCGTTTCATTGTGGAGGAGCTCCGAAAAGGTATAGAAGAAGGCGAAGACAAAAGAAGTTAGCTAGAGAAATACAGATAGTTTCCGAGCGCAAGGCTCGCGGCGCAGCGCTAGCAGGAGCCGTAAGGGTTGTGGGTGCGCAAACCATCACTAAATGAAGATCCTCTCATGGAATGTTAGAGGTATGGGTGACCTAGAGAAAAGAAGGGCGATGAGCGGGAGGTTTGTGGAGTGGGGTTGCGATGTTGTCCTTCTTCAGGAGTCTAAGCTCGATTCATGCGATGCGGGTGTTTGGAATTCTTTTAGGACGGGAACCTTGTCCAGTTATCATACAGTTGACGCTATGGCGAGCTCAGGTGACCAGATTTTAGCGTGGAAGGATGCTTCCTTTCGGTTCCTATCGGAGGTGAAAGGTTCTTACGTCCTCTCGGTTTTATTAGAAAGCACTACTACGTCGATCATGTATGCTTTCCCTTCAGTGTATGGCCCATGCTTATCGACGTTCCGGCATGAGTTGTGGAGCGAAATCCGTGCAACGAGGGATGCGATTTCGGATTGTGTTTGGCTTGTTGGGGGAGACTTTAATGTCTCGCTTTTCTCCTCTGATTATCCTCGCTTGCGTGGAGGCCAGGATCAGGGCTCGTCTGACTTTGCTGTATTGATTGATTGACTTGGAGCTTGAGGTTCTGGATGCTGCAGATACAAAATACACTTGGCATAGCTTGGGGTCCCGCTCCCGCATCGACAGATTCCTAGCCTCGTCGGATCTGATGGAGAGGTTCCCGCTTTTCTTCACTTCGAGTAGACTGCGTACTAGGTCGGTATCATACACTGTTGATCTGGGACTCTGGCGACCCTTGTCCCCGACAAGGGGTTTTTCCAGATTTGAATGTGCATGGCTGCTTGAGGAGTCTTTCAGGGAGCTGGTCAGCTCTCATTGGTCTTCTACATGGAATGAAATTTCGCGAAATTTCGACGAAATTTCACCGAAATTTCAGTTTCGACGGGTCCAAGCTTTCGAAACTACTATATATATCGAGATACACGGTTTCGACCGATATCTCGCGAGATATCGGCGAGATATCGGACCATCTCGGGATATCGGCCGACACATGGAATCTTGCATTAAAAAATTCACGGAAATGTCGAGATATGTTGAGATTTCGGTCGAATCGACCCCATTTCGCCCGAGTTCAGCCAGGAGCTTCTTCTTCTTCCAAGGTCTTCTTCCTTCGAGGTAAGCCAAATTAGGCTAATTCTTCATGAAATTAATAATTTTTTTAGGGGTTTCACTGTTAGGATGTTGATATAGCTTGCCATGGTGTTTAATTTGAGAGATTTCCCCAAAAATAGCTATAAATTTGGAGAAGAAAATTGGGGCTTTTGTGTTTTTATTGCACAATAGTGCTAGCTATGTTCATTGTATCTCAGATATGAAGTTAACATGAAGTAAAACATATGTGTGCGAACATTTTGTTGGATCTATGTTAGAGGAAATTTGGGCTTTTGAGGTTTAATGTGGAACGATAATGAGTTGGGGTAATATATCTTCGAATCTTGAGTTTTTGAAGTAGAAATCATAATCAGGAATTTTTTTGGATTAATAAAATTTAAAAATATAGAAAATCCGAAAATCATTTGTTAAATATTTAGGTTTTTGTTCATATTTTGTGTCACTTAGGTAGTCTTTCTTGGAAATGTTCCCCTAATTTGTAGATCTAAGATCCTAATGTATAGATCTACGGTCCTTTTTCTGTAAATAGGAAAAGTAGGTGTTAGAGAACCCACTTAATGGTCTAGTGGTAGTACATTGTCTACAACACAAAAGACCAGGGTTCAAATCCCACCCTTGCAGGGGTTGCGTTAGGTAGTCGACGGTCAGCGTAAAAATAGTCGAATCATTCAACATGGATTTGAGCAAGAATCCATGTTAGCCGACCCTACTTATAGTGGGAGAATGTTTAGTACTTTTTTTTAGGAAAAGTAGGTGTTAGAAAAATTAAATATATAATAATTCTGAAATTAAAAACATAAAATAATTTGCATATTCATAAGCGGTTGCATTGTATGTCAACTTAATGTTTGTTCTTTAATTTCCTCGCAGATTTCGACGATCATCACCATCATCCATGGCACATTCTGATTCCGGTTTTGGATCTGACAGTTCTGATGACTTGAGGGGCGAATTCAGTGGGGACATTGGCTGGAGGTATGCCCCCGCTCCTGATGGAAATAAGGCGAAGCCACAATGTAATTTCTGTGGGAAGAAGTTGGGAGGAGGCGGGATCACAAGGATGAAGCAACATCTTGTTGGCAACAACAAGAATGTTGCCAAGTGCACGCGTTGTCCCAAAGATGTGAGGGACAAGGTCAAGGCGAGCTTGGACGGAAAGAAGGAAAAGGAGATGGAGAGAGTAAGAAGGGAAGAACAAATGAAGGAGTTCATGTTCGAAAAAGAATTCAACGTCATTTCTGATTCAGACGACGATGATTTTGTGTACCCCACCGACATTCAGACTGCAGCGGAGAGGAGGGCATACAGAAGGGCTACACAAGAATCATTGAGGAGCGAGTTCGAGAGGAGAGAACTCGGTGGTGCACGGGGCGGCGTCCATGATGCAGGTGGGAGTGGGAGTGGTTCTGGAGGCGCGGATCCGTGCAAGAAACACAAGGGGAAGGGAATTGAGCCCTTCTTGACGAGGAGCGGATCCGTGCAATACAAGGCAAGCAAGGATCCGAGGTAGAAAACGGTGAAGGGAATGTTCACCAATGCACGAGAAAGGGTGGGAAAAGCCATCAGCAAGCTCTTCTTTGGGGAGAGCATTCCTGCCAACATTGCAGGCGGACCATTCTTGCAGCATGCCATTGATGAGATCGCTGCGACGGGAACGGGAGTGAAGGCTCCTACATCCTACGAGATCATGAACAAATATCTGGGGATGGAGAAAGAGGAGATGAATGAGTACATCGCCGAGTTGAGGAGGAGATGGCCAGAGTACGGGGTGACATTAATGTGCGATGGGTGGACGAGCTACACGAGGAAGCAGATCATCAACTTCCTTGTCTACTGCGATGGGAAGACATTCTTCTTGAAATCTGTTGATGCATCTGAGCATGTGAAGGACCACATGTACCTTCTGAAGTTGATGAAGGACGTTATAAAGGAGGTTGGGAAAGATCACATTGTGCAAATTGTGACGGATAACGGCAGCAACTTCAAGAAGGTTGGTGAAACAATAATGAAGTCCAGCAGCTACAGAATTTTTTGGACACCGTGTGTTGCGCATTGCATTGATTTGATCCTTAAGGATTTCAACAAGAGGAAACTCGTCACAAGGGTGGTGGAGAAGGCACGAATGATCACCACATTCATCTACAATCACAACAAAGTGTTGGCACTGATGAGGCGGATGTGCAATGGGGAGTTGGTGAGGCCTGGCATCACACGCTCTGCAACTAATTTTATAGCGTTGCAAAGCCTCAAGCAACACAGGACGGGTTTGAAAACCATGTGTTGCCAGGGTGAGTGGTTCGAGATACCTGAAGCTCGAACTGAAGGAGGACAGAAGGTGGAGATATTGATCATTGATATCTCCTTTTGGGATGACGTAACTCAGGTCACGAGGATCATGGATCCAGTTGTTTCTGCATTGCGGATCGTGGATGGCGACAAGAAGTCCACCATTGGAGTCATCTACGAGGCAATGCGTTGCATGAGAGAGAAGGTCAGAGAAGCGGTTGGAAAGAGATCGAAAGCATGGTTGGACATCATAGACGAGCGATGGTCCAAGATGCTCTCACATCCTCTTCACAAGGCTGGTATGTATTATGTAAAAATGGATTTTTTTTCATTTATAAAATTTCTATGGTTGGACATCATAAATGAGTTTGTTCGTGACTTTGTGTGCAGCTTATTACTTCAATCCTAAGTACCAGTACAAGAATGGACTTGGTACAAATGCTGACCTTTTAGCAGCTGTATAGATTGTGGTGGAGAAGCTCGTCAAGGACGAGAAGTTACAGATCATGTGAATGAATGAGGTAATCCTCAATTTCTAGCTAAATTTGGAGTCATAAGAAATTTCGTAAAGATATAGTACGACTTAAACCTATGTGCACTGTGACTGTGCAGGTTAAGTATTTCCGGGATGTGTTGGGTTCCTTCGGTCGGATTACTGCGGTCAACGGACGGGGCAATACTCTTCCTGGTAGGGACGAAGGCAAATAAAACCATTACTTATGTTTCATTTATTCCTACTTTTGATTTCTCTCTTTTTTTTGCAGCCGAATGTTGGTTGTTATACGGGATGGAAGCTCCCAACCTTCGAAGTGTGGCAGTGAAAGTGTTGTCTCAAACCGCATTTGTTGGCGGTTGTGAGAGGAACTGGAGCACGTTCAATTTGATCCATTCCAAGAGACGGAACAGGTTGGGAGAAAAGAAGCTGAATGACCTTGTCTACGTGCATTACAACTTGAGGCTGAAATTGAAACATGCTAAGGAGGGACAAGACAAAGATGACTACACAGATCCTATTGATCTTGCATACATTTTCAAGATGCACGATGACGATGCTGATGAAGACGTTCTCCATAGGTGGATGGATTTCAATGGTGCCCCCGTTCTCGATCAGCCAGGTGGAAGACCAAATGAGAACATAAGCCAACAAATGGGAGCAGGCGTTGGTGACTATTTGGCAAGATCCGGGCAGATTACAGACCCTGTTGGAGGGTTGGAGGGCGAGATTGATGCGGTTGTTGATGAAATTCTCTCGAGTAGCTCCAAATCCAAGTCAAAGTCAAAGGATGACAGTGGAGATGATGATGATGACGATGTTGGTCGCGGTGGACCTGGTGGTGGTGGAGAGTCAAACTCAGGTGGGTCAGGAGGGAGTGGTTGTGGACCACAAGCTACCAGACTTGAGGAAGGAATACAAGCAGGACGTGAATATATGGAGAGACAGCGGAACACACACGGACAATTTGTTCCAAGTCCGAGTCCAGGGCCTACGGATTACGAGTACGATCGAGGCCATCGTCCAACCGACAGCTACATGGAAGATTTGACATCATCTGTAGGTTCTTTGAGCTTCATGGACATTGACAGCCCATATCGCGGAGGAGCACCAAGTCCTTTAGGCGGATATGGATCGTCGCACGATGAGAGATCATTTGGCGTCTTCTCGGAATACTTTTAAGCTCCTCCTCCAGGACCTCCTCCTCCTCAGTATGCACCTCCATCATATTCATATGGTTACAGTGGGTATGGGGGATACAGTAGCGAAGACAACTACCAAGGTAGCCAATTTGAGCAGAGCCAGGGCAGCTTCTTTGGGGGTGACAGCTATGATTTCTTCCTCGAGTGCACGCCAGTTCCTCCTCCTCCTCCGCAGAGATCTTCTCCTACTCCGTCGTCGTCGTCCCGAGGATCTCAGGGCAGTAGTTCGCAGCCTCATCGTGCCACTCGTGATACCGGATCCAGTGCTGCTTATCCTTGTCTTGGGATACTCGTAGGCATCGATGACCACCAATACAGGCAATATGTGATGGATTACAAGGTCATGTACTCGTACATGACATGGGAGAACTACTGCGAGTTCATTGAATCTGTGATGCGTTATGAGAGACAACAAGGATGGGGGGCATTCAGATCCACCACAGAACTCTTGGTTCTGAACAAAACATGTCACCAGACCAGGTACTATATTTTAATCTTTTATTGCATTGATCAAGCATGTTCTTAATAATTTTCACTCGTTGTAACTTGTATTGTATTTGTAAGACTATTACTCTGTTTTATTATGTATTAACAATGTTACAACAATATCACCGATATGACCGATATGGCTGATATGGCCGATATGTCTACATAAGGGGTATAGATGACCACTATGTGTGAAATAATTGTGTATTTGTATGTTATTTATTGTTCTAATAACTTGGAATATCGAAACTTTCAATAAAATTGGGAAAAATCGGATTTTTGAGCCTTTTCCGACTTTTCCACCGAAATCGTCGAAATTTCTCGAAATTTCGACGATATTTCGGTTTTACAGGTCACCGAAACGAGATCGAAATCGAGATTTCGAACCTTGGTCTTCTATGGTTGTGACTGGCATGGTGGCATCGAGATTTGCTGAAAAGTTGAAAGGTTTGCGTCAACGCCTTTAAGAAGGAGATCAGAGAATCTAGGAGAGCTTGGAGGATGACTGCGGAGATGGAGGTTCAGAGATTCGATAGATTGGAAGATGATAGACAACTAGATACGGAGGAGATGGGGCAAAGGGCATCCACACAAATCATGATCGGAGAAGAAGATAGAGGCAGATCACGGAGTGGAAACAGAGATCGCAAGTTATCTGGATAAAAGGAGACACGAACACATCTTTTTTTCATAGGGTGGCTTGTAGTAGACGGAGGACCAATGCTTTCAAATCTATGATTATCAATGGTAGTAGGGTTGAGGAGAACAGGGAGCTGGGGCGTTCAATAGTAGCCCATTTTCGTGATTTCTCAAGGCAGGATGCATCCAGACCTTGGAGATGGAGCGACATTGGGGCGTCTCACTGTCTCAGATACATGCAGATAGTTTGATCCTACAAATCACCCCTGGGGAGGTCAAGGCAGCCGTGTGGAACTTGAATGCGGAGGGGGCGTCGGGTCCAGACAGCTTCCCGATTAGTTTCTGCAAGGAGTTCTAGGACATAGTGGGTGGAGAGGTTGTGGAGGTTATGGAGGAGTTCTCCAGGTGCAATGCGGGGTTCGAAAAGCTTAATAGAGCACTGATCTTCCTTCTTCCCAAGACGGGCTCCGTTGAGAGGTTAGAGGATTATTGGCTGTTTGCTCTCTCCAATGGCATTTATTTGATAATAGCGAAAGTGCTCGCTACTCGTCTTAACAATCTTTGGATACCTTATTTCACCGGTGCAATCGCCATTCGTTCTGGGCTGCCAGATTTGGGGCAATTTGGTTTTAGCATCTGAGATTATATCAGACTGATTGTGCGTTGGGAAGCAGGCTTTGCTTTGGAAGGTGGATTTTCCCAAGGCGCATTATACACTGGATTGGCACTTTTTGTGGGTGGCTCTGTATAGGAGGGGCTTTCTAGACACTTGGATTTCTTGGATGAAGCATTGCATTACCACGACTTCATTCTCGATCCTTGTGAATGGTCGTCCTGAAGGAGGCTTCTTCCAGCCTTAGAGGGAGGTCAAGCAGGGGTGGCCTCTTGCGCCCATGCTCTTTGTTCTTACGACAGATGTTCTTGCGTGCATGGTAGATCGGGTCCAGGAGGGCGTGACCTTCTCGGGATACAGATGTGAGGAGATGCGTATCCCCCTGCTACAATATGCAGACGACACGATCCTGTTCATTGAGGGCGGGATACATGTGGGAAGTTCATTGTGGTCCCTTTTGGCATGATTGATGAGGAGGCGCCAAGGTTCGAAATCTCGATTTCGATCTCGTTTCGGTGACCTGTTCGGTGGATAAGTCGGAAAAGGCTCAAAAATCCGATTTTTCCCAATTTTATTGAAATTTTCGATATTAGAATAATAAATAACATACAAATACACAATTATTTCACACATTGTGGTCATCAATACCCCTTGTGTAGACATACCGGTCATATCGGCCATATCGGCCATGTCGGTCATATCGGTGATATTGTTGTAACATTGTAATACGTAATAAAACAGAGCAATAGTCTTGCAAATACAACAAGTTACAACAAGTGAAAATTATTAAGAACATGCTTGATCAATGCAATAAAAGATTAAAATATAGTTCCTGGTCTGGTGACATGTTTTGTTCAGAACCAAGAGTTCGTGGTGGATCTGAATGCCCCCCCCTTCCTTGTTGTCTCTCATAGCGCATCGCAGATTCAATGAACTCGCAGTAGTTCTCCCATGTCATGTACGAGTACATGGCCTTGTAATCCATCACATACTGCCTGTATTGGTGGTCATCGATTCCTATGAATATCCCGAGACCAGGATAAGCAGCACTGGATCCGGTATCACGAGTGGCACGACGAGGTTGCGAACTACTGCCCTGAGATCCTCGGGACGACGACGACGGAGTAGGGGAAGATCTCTGCGGAGGAGGAGGAACTGGCGTGTACTCGGAGAAGAAACCGTAGCTGTCACCCCCAAAGAAGCTGCCTTGGCTCTGCTCAGGTTGGCTACCTTGGTAGTTGTCTCCGCTACTGTATCCCCCATACTCACTGTAACCATATGAATATGATGGAGGTGCATATTGAAGAGGAGGAGGAGGAGGTCCTGGAGGAGGAGCTTGAAAGTATTCCGGGAAGACGTCAAATGATCTCTCATCATTCGACGATCCATATCCGCCTAAAGGAATTGATGCTCCTTCGCGATATGGGTTGTCAATGTCCATGAAGCTCAAAGAACCTACAGATGATGTCAAATCTTCCATGTAGCTGTCGGTTGGATGATGGCCTCGACCGTACTCGTAATCCGTAGGCCCTCGACTCGGACTTGGAACAAATTGTCCGTGTGTGTTCCGCTGTCTCTCCATATATTTACGTCCTGCTTGTAGGCCTTCCTCAAGTCTGGTAGCTTGTGGTCTACGACCACTCCCTCCTGACCCACCTGAGTTTGACTCCCCACCACCACCAGGTCCATCGCGACCAATATCGTCATCATCATCATCTCCACTGTCGTCCTTTGACTTTGACTTGGATTTGGAGCTACTCGAGAGAATTTCATCAACAACCGCATCAATCTCGCCCTCCAACCCTCCAACAGGGTCTGTAATCCGCCCGGATCTTGCCAAATAGTCACCAACGTCTGCTCCCATTTGCTGGCTTATGTTCTCATTTGGTCTTCCACCTGGCTGATCGAGAAGGGGGCACCATTGGAATCCATCCACCTCTGGAGAACGTCTTCATCAGCATCGTCATCGTGCATCTTGAAAATGTATGCAAGATCAATAGGGTCCGTATAGTCATCTTTGTCTTGTCCCTCCTTTGCATGTTTCAATTTCAACCTCAAGTTGTAATGCACGTAGACAAGGTCATTCAGCTTCTTTTCTCCCAACATGTTCCGTCTCTTGGAATGGATCAAATTGAACGTGCTCCAGTTCCTCTCACAACCGCCAGCAGATGTGGTTTGAGACAACACTTTCACTGCCACACTTCGAAGGTTGGGAGCTTCCATCCCGTATAACAACCACCATTCGACTGCAAAAAAAAGAGAGAAATCAAAAGTAGGGATAAATGAAACACAAGTAATGGTTTTATTTGCCTTCGTCCCTACCAGGAAGAGTATTGCCCCGTCCGTTGATCGCAGTAATCCGATCGAAGGAACCCAACGCATCCCGGAAATACTTAACCTGCACAGTCACAGTGCACATAGGTTTAAGTCGTACTATATCTTTACGAAATTTCTTATGACTCCTAATTTAGCTAGAAATTGAGGATTACCTCATTCATGCACATGATATGTAACTTCTCGTCCTTGACGAGCTTCTCCACCACAATTTGTACAGCTGTTAGAAGGTCAGCATTTGTACCAAGTCCATTCTTGTATTGGTACTTAGGATTGAAGTAATAAGTTGTACACAAAGTCACGAACAAGCTCATTTATGATGTCCAACCATAGAAATTTTATAAATGAAAAAAAATCCATTTTTACATAATACATACCGGCCTTGTGAAGAGGATGTGAGAGCATCTTGGACCATCGCTCGTCTATGATGTCCAACCATGCTTTCGATCTCTTTCCATCCGCTTCTCTGACTTTCTCTCTCATGCAGCGCATTGCCTCGTAGATGACTCCCTTGGTGGGCTTCTTGTCGCCATCCACGACCCGCAATGCAGAAACAACTGGATCCATGATCCTCGTGACCTGAGTCACGCCATCCCAAAAGGAGATATCATTGATCAATATCTCCACCTCCCGTCCTCCTTCAGTTCGAGCTTCAGGTATCTCGAACCACTCACCCTGGCAACACATGGTTTTCAAACCCGTCTTGTGTTGCTTGAGGCTTTGTAACGCTATAAAATTGGTTGCAGAGCGTGTGATGCCAGGCCTCACCAACTCCCTATTGCACATCCGCCTCATCAGTGCCAACACTTTGCTGTGGTTGTAGATGAATGTGGTGATCATTCATGCCTTCTCCACCACCCTTGAGACGAGCTTCTTCTTGCTGATATCCTTAAGGATCAAATCAATGCAATGCGCAGCACACGGTGTCCAAAAAATTCCGTAGTTGCTGCTGGACTTCATTATTGTTTCACCAGCCTTCTTGAAGTTGCTGCCGTTATCCGTCACAATTTGCACAATGTGCTCTTTCCCAACCTCCTTTATAACATCCTTCATTAACTTCAGAAGGTACCTATGGTCCTTCACATGCTCAGATGCATCAACAGATTTCAAGAAGATTGTCTTCCCAACGCAGTAGACAAGGAAGTTGATGATCGGCTTCCTCGTGTAGCTCGTCCACCCATCGCACATCAATATCACCCCGTACTCTTGCCATCTCCTCCTCAACTCGGCGATGTACTCATTCATCTCCTCTTTATCCATCCCCAGATATTTGTTCATGATCTCGTAGGATGTAGGAGCCTTCACTCCCGTTCCCGCTGCAGCGATCTCATCAATGGCATGCTGCAAGAATGACCCGCCTGCAATGTTCACCAATGCTCTCCCCAAAGAAGAGCTTGCTGATGGCTTTTCCCACCCTTTCTCGTGCATTGGTGAACATTTCCTTCACCGTTTTCTGCCTCGGATCCTTGCTTGCCTTGTATTGCATGGATCCGCTCCTCGTCAAGAAGGGCTCAATTCCCTTCCCCTTGTGTTTCTTGGTGGGTGGTGGTACTAATGCGCCTCCAGAACCACTCCCACTCCCACCTGCACCATAGAAGCCGCCCCGTGCACCACCGAGTTCTCTCCTCTCGAACTCGCTCCTCAATGATTCTTGTGTAGCTCTTCTGTATGCCCTCCTCTCCGCTGTAGTCTGAATGTCGGCGGGGTACACAAAATCATCGTCGTCTGAATCAGAAATGACGTTGAATTCTTTCTCGAACTTGAACTCCTTCATTTGTTCTTCCCTTCTTACTCTCTTTGTCTCCTTTTCCTTCTTTCCGTCCAAGCTCGCCTTGGCCTTGTCCCTCACATCTTTGGGACAACGCGTACACTTGGCAACATTCTTATTGTTGCCAACAAGATGTTGCTTCATCCTTGTGATCCCGCCTCCTCCCAACTTCTTCCCACAGAAATTACATTGTGGCTTCGCCTTATTTCCATCAGGAGCGGAGGCATACCTCCATCCAATGTCTCCACTGAATTCGCCCCTCTGATCATCAGAACTGTCAGATCCATAACCGGAACCAGAATGTGCCATGGATGATGGTGAGATGATCGTCGAAATCTGCGAGTAAATTCAAGAACAAACACTAAGTTGACATACAATGCAATCGCTTATGAATATGCAAATTATTTTATGTTTTTAATTTTAGAATTATTATATATTTAATTTTTCTAACACCTACTTTTCCTATTTACAGAAAAAGGACCTTAGATCTATACATTAGGATCTTAGATCTACAAATTAGGGGTCCATTTTCAAGAAAGACTACCTAAGTGACACAAAATATGAACAAAAACCTAAATATTTAACAAATGATTTTCGGATTTTCTATATTTTTAAATTTTATTAATCCAAAAAAAATTCCAGATTATGATTTCTACTTCAAAAACTCAAGATCCGAAGATATATTACCCCAACTCATTATCGTTCCACATTAAACCTCAAAAGCCCCAATTTACTCTAACATAGATCCAACAAAATGTTCGCACACATATGTTTTACTTCATGTTAACTTCAGATCTGAGATACAATGAACATAGCTAGCACTATTGTGCAATAAAAACACAAAAGCCCCAATTTTCGTCTCTAAATTTATAGCTATTTTTGGGGAAATCTCTCAAATTAAACACCATGGCAAGCTATATCAACATTCTAACAGTGAAACCCCTAAAAAAATTATTAATTTCATGAAGAATTAGCCTAATTTGGCTTACCTCGAAGGAAGAAGACCTTGGAAGAAGAAGAAGCTCCTGGCTGAACTCGGGCAAAATGTGGCCGATTCGACCGAAATCTCGACATATCTCGACATTTCCGTGAATTTTTTAATGCAAGATTCCATGTGTCGGACGATATCCTGAGATGGTCCGATATCTCACCGATATCTCGCGAGATATCGGTCGAAACCATGTATCTCGATATATATAGTAGTTTCGAAAGCTTGGACCCATCGAAACCGAAATTTCGTCGAAATTTCGTGAAATTTCATTCCATGGGAGGCGCTTTCCTGCGGTGTGGAGCTGGGCACGACCTTTGGAACGCTCCCTATTCATTTTCTTGGTCTTCCTCTCACGTCTGGTAGAATCAAGGTCGTGGACTGGCTGCCGGTGGTTGAGAAGATGGAGAGAAAGCTGAACTGTTGGAAAATTTCCCTATTGTCCCATGGGGGATGGTTGGTGCTGATTAAGGCGATTTTATCCGCAATACCGATGTTTTTCTTCTCCTCTAGGCTGCTGCCGGTGGGTGTGTAGAAGCGCTTGGAACGGCTTATACGGAGGTTCCTTTGGAATGGTTTCGGCTAGGAGGGTCGAGGCATCCATTTAGTGGAGTCGGAAACAATTACTTTGCCTAAGAGTTGCGATGGCTTGGGGATTAAGAGCCTGGGGAATCTAAACAAGGCCTTTTTACTCAAATGGGTGAACATGATTCGGGGTAAGGATGAGGGATTATGATGTAAGATAATCCGCAATTTGTATGGTGTTTCCTTGGCTGGCCCTCGCTTGCAACAACAAGATTCGAAGCAATCTGCTTTTTGGAAGGGGATTTTGAAGGTTCTGCCTTGTTTTCATGAGCTCTAGATGTCGATTGTGGGGAGTGGCGCCACATTCGATTTTTGGATGGATGATTGGACAGGGGATGGGCCCCTTTGTACGAGATTTCTGCGCTTGTTTGCTTTGGTTTCTAATCCTGATGCGTGTGTGGTCGACTGTTGGCATGGCCTTAAATTTCGTCGAAATTCGACCGAATTTCGGTCGAATTTTGGTTTCGGTGGGTGATCGAAATTCGATCGAAATGCCTATATCGGTCGAAATTTAGGGGGGGCTAGTTCAAAAAACAACCTAAATGACCGAAATTATTTCGGTTGAATTTCGACCGAAATTTCGGTCGAATTTCGACCGAAATTCGGCCAGAATTTCGTTTCGGTCACTTAACGAAACGAAATCGAAATCCGACTTTTAAGGCCTTGACTGTTGGGACAATGGTAACTGGATACTGTCTTTCAGAACCTCATTCTCCAACCAGTGGCTCGACGATTTCCTCCGCCTTCTTGACTCGCTTAGGCAGCAGGGTAAACCTTCATCTGGAAAGGATCATTGGGAGTGGAAAGGCAAATCATTCTCAGTTAGAAGGGCTTATGGCACCATTTCTAGGCCTCCCCTTCTCCTTCTGATGGTATGATCAGGGACTGCAAGTTGATTTGGTCGCTTAGGCTTCCTGAAAGGATTGGTTTCTTCACGTGGCTCTTCAGATAGAAACACATTTTGACTAGGGATCGCTGTAGTAAGCTGTTTACGGTGGTTTCCGACAGATGTACTCTGCGCGGTAGTGAGATTGAGATGCTGGAGCATCTTTTCTTTCATTGTCATGTCTCTACACCGGTCTGGTACGAGGCAGGTCTACCTTGGCTCAGCCACAGTTCGTTTGATTGCTTCTGGTCTTCCTTCTCGGGGGCGCAGGATCGATGCAGGGAGGAGGTCCTCTCCTCGGTGGCTGTCGTATGGGCCATTTGGGTGGCATGTAATGCTGTTCTTTTTTCGGGGCAACGTTTTTGTCGTGAGAATGTATGCTTTCACTTCAAGCGTTTGCTTGGGTCTTGGCTCTTTTAACCTAAAGTTTATTAAACCTTTTAATAATATTTTGGGACGGGCACCACTCTGTGCTTTCCCCTTTTTTCTGGTTTCAAAAAGATTGCGTGAAGGGAGAAGGAACAGGAAAGAGATGGGGTAAATCTCAAATTGATTTCAATTTGAATTGTTTTTAAACAAAGGACTACAATCCCTTTTATATAGGACGGATGAGACTACAAAATAGAAACAAATCAAAATTCAAATCCTAGCTTATCCTAATTTGGGCTCTAAATATCTCTAATCGATTAACTACTAAATATAATCGACTAATTAAATAAATCGAAATCACATGCGATCTCTTTACTTAAAATAAAATTGCAACTGACTAAATAAAATTACTCAACCTAAATTTAATTAATGGACTAAAAATAAAACCTTATTTATTCGTCCCGCACTGCATCAACTCTCCTCCGCTTGAAAAAATCATCTTCCAGCGAATTTCTTATCTTCCGGCTTGAAGCTTGACGATTTTAATTCAACGTTTCAATCATATTTTGGAAGAACTGATGCGGAGCAAACAGTAGAATCTTGGTGTACTTGTTGCGGTGGTTGGAGCTGTTAATTTCATGATGGAAGAGCATATGTTGCGCAAATACCGGTGCCTACGTGGATTTCACCCCTTGATGTGGTGTAAAAAAACTGATAGCGCATCTTCATATCGAACATCTCGGCCTTTGGAGAACCCATAGCAAATGAATGACACAAATTTAAGAGGGGAGGAGATGTGGGTAATGAACTAAACCATATGATCTTTCAATAGGTGAAACCCATATTCATAATCCTAATTGGAAAAGGTAGCATCCCCAATTTCTATCTTTCAACACTTCTTTTTAAATATTTTTGCACTAGGGGGTGGAGTGCAATTTTTGCACCCCTTATTCCACATAAGCTTCACCCTTCTATAAAGAACTTTGGAGAGTGGGAGCTTTTTATAAAATACCTTTGTCAAACCATCATCCACAAAATTACAGGATTCAACTTTCGATTGGGTGTCATCTCCCTTTCGTAAGGAACCCTTTTTAGGGTTTGCTTTCTCCCAAGGCAATAGCGGTGGCGATGGCTCATAAGGGTCGGCGGCGCAGACGATGGTGGAGGGACGACCATAGGATTGGAGCGAGCTAGAGTGGTGGTGGCAGAGTGAGATGGAGGGGGCAACGGTGCTGGGTAGAGAGGGGGAGGGGGCAATAGTGTCGGGTAGAGAGAGGAAGGGGCGAGTGGCGACGTTGGCGACGGGGAAGGGGATGGGGGTAAAGCGATTGCGGCAGCATAAGGGTAAGATGGGGGTTGCAGCGACATCGAGAAAGGAGGTGGAGAGGGAGGGTGATGAAGAGGGGTTGTAGGGGAGGTGGCAGCGGAGAGGGGTTGTAACGGGTTGTGTCAGGGCTGTGGGATTGGTCAAGCGTGAGTGGAGGGGGGGGCAGTGTTGACAACGTAGAAGGGGGTGGGAAGCGGGACTGGCGGCGGCACATGGAGGAAGTTGGGGTGGGGGGGAGGGGGAGAAGGGCTGGATAACCACGGGTGCACCAGCTTGATAACCACGTCTGCATCTCCGTCCCCGTCTACGTGGTCATGCACGACCTCTTCCTCTCCTTTGTGCACCCTCCCTAGCTTCTGCTTGATCATGGTCGACATGCTCCTCGTGTATGGTCATCGCGTTAACAATTTGGAATGCCAACCACTGCTCCATTTCTGACTTTGCCTGAATTGCTATTTCTCGACACTCCAAATGACCCATCTCGTAGATGAGGTTCCACCTGGACATCTACATGGTATCAAAATGGAATGAATAAATATGTCCATGTAAAAGATTAAGATATTAAATAAGGGTTATTCTTACGTTGGTTGCCAATGCAGCACCCAGTTAACCCGCAAACCTCCTTGTAATTCTTAGATACCAATTCATGTAGTCTGGAGTTGCGGATATCCAGTTGGATTGGTCTACATAAGCAACTTGTTCATGACGTGCATCCCATTCACGGACTTTCAAAATCATATTGATACCTCCAATCAATGTCCACTTTCCCCCCCAAGTCAATGGAAGCTCTTCATATGTATCTCATGTTGCAGGGACGCCTTGGCAACCGCCAAGCTGACGTAAAAAGAGTTTGAAAAATAATACTCAACAATGTGGAAGTAAATAAGTGGTATCCGTGACCTCCAAATGTTATGCCTATCGACATAATCCTCGGGAAGGGAAGCAATCACAACGTCATCATAGGGCATCCACAACACATGCATGAAAAATTCATATATTATTAAAAGATAAGTATTTTAAGCAAATAGACCTAATGCGTTGCGGTTTATGTACTGGATAACGCGACTGCATATCGAACACGTCATGGTATGGCCTAACAACGTATGTCGGCTGTCTACGATGCACGAACGGGCAGCCCACCGCACTTCTAACGGGCTACCGTGCCATTGCAGTCTTTCTCTGATAATCAGAGCAATGTGTGGAAAGTGCTCCCATGCCCATAACTAAAGTAAAATCATTGAATCATCGATCTCCTCTGTCTTCATATTAGCTGCAAAACTCAGATGCATGTATAGAAAAAGATAGGACTGCTAATCCCCACTCCAACATCCTAGAGTACTCTAGGTCGTGCAAATATGACCGTACACATACACGTCTCTTTAAAACTTCCTCAACATCTGGTGGCAACTCTGCAAAATGTGCATATAGTCAAGTTGTTAGAACCATGCTGCCCACTATCTTGGACGGTTTGGGACGTACACCTAGAAGCTGCTCGCATGTGTCCCTCTTATCACCACTGATCCATCAATCCGTAGTCCCATGATGAATACCACATCCTGGAGGGTAATGCTCATCTCTCCGCTGACCATGCAGAACGTGTGCGTCTCGGACTGCTAACACTTAACCAGAGTTGTAGTCAGATGTCATTCCAAGGAAATAAAAACTAACTCTGTAACCACTCCAAACCCGGCCTACGTTACGTAGGGATGGACGTGCTCGTCCAGAGGAATACGCCGCACATGCGTCTCGCGTCGACGGCATTGCAACCATGACGAAGCTGCTCGCATGTGTCTGCCTAGGTCACTCCAAGCATGGTCCCTCCTATCACCATTGATCCATCAATCCATAGTCCCATGATGAATACCACATCCTGGAGGGTAATGCTCATTTTTCCGCTAGTCATGTGGAATGTATGCGTCTCGGGCTGCCAATGCTCAACCAGTGTTGTAGTCAGATGTCAGTCTAAGGAGATAAACTCTAACTCTGTAACCCCTCCAAACCCGGCCTACGTTACGTAGGGATGGACGTGCTCGTCCAGAGGAACACGTCGCACGTGTCTCGCGTCGACGACAATGCCACCATGATGAAGTTGCTCACATGTGTCTACCTACGTCACTCCAGGCGTGGTCCCTCATGTCACCACTGATCCATCAATCCGTAGTCCCATGATGAATGCCACATTCTGGAGGGTAATGTTCATCTCTCCGCTGGTCATGTGGAATGCATGCGTCTTGGACCGCCAACACTCTACCAATGTTGTAATCAGATGCCAGTGTAAAGAGATAAACTCTAACTCTGTAACCCCTCCAAACCCGACCTACATTACGTAGGGATGGATGTGCTCATCCAGAGGAATACGTCGCACATACGTCTCGCGTCAACAACAATGCAGCCATGACGAAGCGACATATGTAAAAAATGATACTATTAACGGAGATGGCTTAAATCACTTACGTCGCCTGCCTAAACATGGCGCGAACGATGTCGCTCATGTTGTGTCAATACTGATGTATCAAGAGGCCTGAGATCCATCTGTAATGCACATACAAGAAATTATAATGCAAAAGAGACATGAAAAATAGCAAGCTACTTGTATTTACGAAACAATGTAATGCACTAGAATAGATACCCAACATAAGACTTCTTTTTAAAAAAATCACCAAACTTACTCAAAGTTGGACATTTCCTTTTGTTGTGACCTTCACCCCCACATATGCTGCATTTATTTTTGTTCACCCCCACATATTGTTTTCTAGTCAGATTCTACAAGGAGAACGTCTGCACCGGTGCTTTGGGTCTATTACGCTCATTGCTCGCCTAGAGCGCTTTTTTTATTTCTTTCACTTTGTTTAATTTTGAATATATTTATGGGGTGAACACCTAAGAGTGTCTCCTCCTTTTTTGGCTTCAAAAAAAAAGGTTGCACATTAAATGTAGATGCATGTGAGTGGATGCATGCGTGTTTTTATTAGGACAACATCGATTGCTATGACCAAGGACACCATACAACGAACACGTATTTTGTTGCAGGACATCCCTAACATACATTTCATTATGAATCCTTGTTGACCGTGGGCGACCCTTGCTACACTTACATAGTTTATCGGGACACAATTCAGGATACTCTAATGAAGGTCATGTATCCCAATTGCCAACACGAAAAATCCTACCTTCATACACCTTGAGTTGACTCTCTCATGTGTACCATTAATCAACATACGTATCTATCTTTGACCGCTTTAGGAAACAACGGTAATAGCGTAAGAACATGGAATACGATAAATATGTCATTTGTTACATACATGTATGCTACCACAAGTTCACACAGTACCTTTTGCAGCCTCGAACCCCAAATTATGTGCATCGGGCACCGGTCAAAACCTCAAACATCAAGTTCGGCGGTTGTTGTATGCGGGTTACTGTATGTCCATTTGCAGTTGCACTCCATTTCTGTAGTTCAATTGCTACAGTTTTCGTGAATTTTAACTGACAGCGAGTCCAGCTGTAGTCTCATGTGCTTGCTTATTGAAGCATGAGACACAATTATAGAAATTCTTCTCGATTAGTACGACAATGGGCAAACACCTTGCATCATTAAGTACCACATTATAATTTTTACTTAGATTTGTCGTCATTTGCCCAAATATATATCCCCCATCGTAAGCTAGAGTCGACTGCTCCCTACAACAGTCGTTCGTGGAAAATCACCTACCTGCATCTGGGTTCCATTTCTGTAATTTTCTCATGAAAAACGCAAACTTCCTGGTAGACGTTTGTAGAGCTGTTGCATGTACCAACAACTTCATAGAACCGTTCTTGAATGCACTGTTCAAATTGCTTGCAACATGCCTAGAAGAAAATCGTCAGTACGCAAAAGGTGGTAAGAAACCAACATCGACTTCATTCATTGCGGATTTTATACCAGGATGACGATCAGAAATGATACATATAAGCTCATTATGCATTCCAACTACTTGGCGTGAACCAACGAAAGGAACCATTTCCAAGTAGGGTCGGATTCCTCGTCAATTATCCTGCATGCAAGAGGTATAACATGCTTATCTCCATCTACTCCACATGATATCAATAGTTTCTGCTTGTACTTGCCTTACAAACGAGTCCCATCAATGCTTATCAACGACCTACAATGTTTGAAAGCCTCAATGCAAGGTCCGGATGCCCAAAAGCAACGTTGAAGTCTACGACAATGGGGTTTCCCTGTGTTTAAGTGTTTCGTAAGGTAGATGTCTATTTCAACACCCGCAATGACAACATTCAATGCATGCAATGCATCTCCACATATGACTTCTTCCAATCGCCAAATATTATCCCAATTGCTTTTCTCCTAACATCCTACGTCCTTTTTCCGTAACCCAATAGTTGTACAACTCGTGAATGTGAGCTTTGCAGTTCGACGTCCGAATAGTGGAGTCATCCTTAATCAAGGTTAGCATTGATCTAGTCATGAAATTGCAGTCTAATTGAGGATGATCCTGATTAACTGTTGGGTTTATACAAGTATGTGGACCTCCGATCTTGGAGATCACCTACATATCGTCGAACCTCTTAAAATGGCCACGTAGAAATAAAAGACAATCCTTCGATTGCATGATGTAGAGAATAGACCAGATCAAGGTGGTGGATTCTTTAGTCACGAAGTTGTAGTGGGTAAGGTTGTGATATTTCTTCACAACATAAATCAAATCGTCCTTACTCTTGAACGTTCTGCCTTTTCGAATTTCATCACCAAACTATCGAGCTAAGACTTCTTTCGAAAATCATCCTCAAATGTTGCATGAGAGTCACATCCTCTAATCCCCAAAAATGGTACACATGCAAATTTTTTGGGGAATGGGTTCATCATCTCTTGTCTGGTCATTTACGATAACATTATCATCAAACTCATGGTCATTGTTCTCGTCCAACTCATTGTTTGTTACCCTAGGGATGACATCATCCGGGGCATGATTAACTTCTTTCAAGAGAGCATCGCTCATGAATTCGTGAACTGGTGTTGGTTGCGATATAGGGTCATTGAATGGGTTCATCAGCTCTTGTCTGGTCATTTACGATAACATTATCATCAAACTCATGGTCATTGTTCTCGTCCAACTCATTGTTTGTTACCCTAGGGATGACATCATCCGGGGCATGATTAACTTCTTTCAAGAGAGCATCGCTCATGAATTCGTGAACTGGTGTTGGTTGCGATATAGGGTCACTGGAGCTCCGAACAACGGAAAGACCCAAAGGGAGGCGATTTTCCGCGTCATCAACATTCTGCACCACATATGAAGTAGATCGAGTCTCAATAATAACATCAGTAGGTGTTGATTTTCCAATTGTCCGGGCCTATACAAATATACCTTATACATCATCATCGTCTACATTGGACGTCAAAATTGGCTCTTTTTCTGCACTGCGTGGGATGCGATGTAACAATTTAATTAGATGGTTGTCCTTGTATAGGTTGAATTTTTGATGAACTAAATTCAACACCTCATCGTAGGTAATTCTCGACATTAACCCAAAACCACGTACATTGGTGTTCGATGAATCACCAATAATACCCTTCAAATGAAACATGCAATAAATCCGCTGCATTCCAACCTAACACATAGTGGCAATGGATTTATAAGTACGAAAATGTTAACCCAACAACACTAGAACAACAATTTGGTAAAAAAATCATGTTTTACATACTAACCAAATCCCAACCTAACACCAAAGACAATTTCATTTGTAAATAGGGTTTAGAGAAAGGTGGAGGAGCACCAATGGTGAATGCACATCACGGAAGGGAGACACCAAAGGTCTCCGAAGGCCTGAAGATACGGTGTCAGCAAGAGGGAAGCGAGGAGGCGACGGAGGAGGACGAGAGGTAGCAACAGACTGAAGCTCTGCTGATGCATGAGTAAAAAGAACGATGCAGAGAAGCCCCACATGGAAGGGCTTATGTTTGCAGGGGATTACACGCATGTCGCGTGCTCGCAATGCAATATAATAAGTACTGTTGGAGTATTTGGTTGTGCGCCATATGTATGAGAGATGGGTAAATGGATCTTTCCAGGATCCATTTACCCCATTCATATATTTAGTCCCACATCTACCAGTGGTGGGACTTGGAGGCTCTGCGGAGGCTATATAAGGAGCCCCAGACCTCCTGTATCAGATGAGAAAAAACAATGAAGCATATGCCCCTTTGAGGGCTTCTCCTGTGGTTTCATCCCGCTCCTTAGGGAGTAGGGTTCCACGTTAAAATCTTGTGTTCTTCAAGTTCTTTATCTTTATTTCCGATTCCGTTTCCTATTTTCTAACATGGTATCAGATCGGATCGATTCTCGAGGATTTTTTATATTCCTTATTTTATTCGAGATTCGATACTTGTTATAGTTGATTATAAAGATTTACATATCTGAAGATTTATTATTCATATTGAAGATCTAGGGTTTTTCAAAAACCCTAATCTTGTTCTGTTTACATCATCACAGTTTTTTTCTCTGCACGATGTTCCATGCGGGTGAGCAAAGCTCCATGCCCAGGATTCCAGGGCATCGATCGCCCAATTCTTGGTGACTCATCTCCAGGCGTGTGATTCCCCAGGAGCCTCTTCTCCCATTGCGCAGGCGCTTCAGGTGGTCATCAACTCCAGACAGATCCCAGGCATCGCGTGATGCTGGTGGCGTTCTAAGCAGCACTTTCCCAGGCGCGAAACCTTAGCACCAACAGGAGGCGCGAGCCTCCAAACCCTCCAGGCGGCAAACATGTTGTGCACCTCCAGACCCTCAATCCAGGCGGCGATGCCTCCTCCAATCGCATCTTCCAGCGCCGCGTCCTCATCTCCGTGGTGAAGCCCGTGCCGTCCAGTGTGTCGCGCGGCGGCGTTCGAATAACCCAGGCAGCGTGCAACCCTCGCACGCCCTCCTTTCTCGCACCTCCATGCTCATGCAGGCCCTCTCTCGCACCGCAGGAATCCTAGGTGAACTCTCATCGCACGAGCATGCCTTCAGGCTCGCACCCTCGTAGCGCTACTGGCGGCGATCCCTGCCTCCCTCGTATCCCCTTGGCGGTGCCGACTCCTCTTGAGCGCATCCTCCGATCCTGGTAAAGGGGGCGGCGGCATCCTGCAATCGGGGAAGTGCTCCATCGAGGCAGCGAGCTCTTCTTTATTAGGGTTCCCAGCCGATTTTTTTAAAAGGGGTGTCCCCACTACAAGGAACCTGTTAGAAAATCGGAAGCGGAAGCGGAATGATAAAACAGAGCATAAGAAGAAAAAGATAAACATGGAAACACCATGATTTTACGTGGAACCCTACTCTTTGAGGAGCGGGATGAAACCACAGGAGAAGCCCTCTAAGGGGCGTGTTTTTCTATTGCTTTTCTCAATGGATACAGGAGGTCTGGGGCTCCTTATATAGCCTCTTCAGAGCCTCCAAATCCCACCACTGGACGATGTGGGACTAAACACTGGATGGGGTAAATGGATCTTCTCCAGGATCCATTTACCCTGCTACAACTCATGACGCACATAACAAATACTCCAACACTCCCCCTCAAGCTGGAGCATACAATGCTCAGCTTGCACAAACAGAAAGATACTCAACTCAACGCTACAAGACACTACGGACAATATCAACCCAACGCGCACATTGCTGCAGTCGAGGACGTTGCTTCTCATGACGTGCAAGTAAGGAGGACGAACGGGATGGAGTGTGAGTCTGTTGAATCTCCTCGTCGGAGAGCATGTGCTCTGAACTGCGCCTGTCAGAGTCACTGCAACTGGAAATGAGTCTCCTCATCGGAGTACTCTGGCCCGCCACAATATGTGGATGACTGCTCTATCTCTGAAAAAGGACCGAACTGAAAAAGGCCGTGGCCGTGCAATCCTTTTCGAAGTCCACGGTCGCTGGAGATTGGAGTATGAAAAGTCTCCTCTTCGGAAAACTGGGTTTCTCCCATCTGGCTCAGAGAATGGTGCACTGCTCTGGTGTACCTATGATACCACATGAAAACCCTTGCTAACATGGCATAGGGAATGGTCCTCTACTCTGGAGTCCCTATGGCTCACGTGAAAACTCTGGCCTACGAAACAAGAATAATGATGGGGACCACGAACAATTGATGGCATCTATGTGCTCATCTGAAAATGTCCGCATCCATGTGTGTGTCTGAAAATGAGTCTCTCTCTGGAGATCTCGATAAAGGGCCTCTCATCTTGGAGTGCCTCGATCTTGGACTCTGACCAATCTGTCAAGTCTGAATAACTGCGCATCAAACTGGGACTCAGAATCTGAATGTCGAGTCTGGAATTGCGTATGGGAAGTCTTCTTTTGAAATCTGTAGAGTCTGAACACGGGTTGGCTTGGAATCTGAATCTGGATCTGCAACAGGACCTCTGACTCTACACATACTCCCCCTTTCTCCCATACTTGTCGGAAAAATGTCATCTACAAAGTTGGGAGAAGACAAGATAAAATGGGGGAAAACACATGAAAAAAATTCTCGCGGCTTTTCTTTTGTTTTTTTGTTTTTTTAAGCCGTCTCAACATTTTTTTCGGCTTTTCATCAAACAAAATTTTTTGCGTACGATTTTTTTATTGTACGCATCTCTCTTTTTTTTCAACTGCGTACGATTTTTTTGTACGCGACTCCCTTTTTTTTCGAAACAGAATTTTTTTGTACGGTTTTCGTATAAGTAGGGATAAGACGGAATATATGGAATGCATCTTTGATGGAAGCAATGGTGAAGGAATTGAGGTGAAGATTGGTGACGATAACATTCAGAAGAGAGATTCTTTTAGATATCTGGGATCCTTTTTGCAACATGATGGGGAAATTGATGGAGATGTTACTAATAGAATAAATGCAGGCTGGCTAAAGTGGAGATGAGCCTCCGTTGTTCTCTGTGATAAGAAAATTCCTTTAAAAATTAAAGGAAAGTTTTACAAAGCAGCCGTGAGACCTGCTATGCTTTATGGTTCTGAATGTTGGCCTGTGAACCATAGACATGTGCAGAGAATGGCTGTAGCAGAAATGAAAATGCTAAGATGGATGTGTGGACATACACGTAAAGATTGGATTCGGAATGATGCAATCAGAAAGAAAGTTGGTGTAGCTCCGATCGAGGATAAGATGCGAGAAAACCGCTTAAGATGGTTTGGTCATTTGCAAAGAAGGTCAACTGATGCACCGGTTAGGAGATGCGAGTGTTGGGATGTTGAGCCGGCTAAGAGAGGGCGAGGACGGCCCAAGAAGTGTTGGAAAGAGACTATACGAAGGGATCTTAGTTTTTTGGATATAAGTCCGAGATTGACCCAAGATAGATCTGAATGGAGGCGAAGAATCCATGTAGCCGACCCTACTTAATTGTGGGTAAAGGCTTTGTTGTTGTTGTTGTTGTGGCCCTCTTGGGTCCAACTCTCTCTTCCCCCTCCCTTTTTTTTGTTTACTCACGGCAGGCCCCTGCTATTCATCCTTTTTTTTCATTCATTGCCGAGATAACAAATACTCCAACAGAACCTAAACAGGCTTTTATTTTAAAAAAAGGAGAGGAATGCGTGGTTAAAAGAGAGAGCGAGAGAGGAAAGAAGATTGAAAGAAAGGGGGCAGCCAATGCTCAATTAGGCCGTGCATGTTTGAAAAAAAAGGTTTGGCATTTGTTTGGACCTTATTTGGTCAAGTTTAAAAAAATCGAAAAAAAAATCGGGAAAAAGCGTGTACAATAAAAAGCCGTACGCGAAATTAAAAAAATGATTTGCAAAGCCGTAAAAAAATGTTGAAACGGCTTAAAAAATGTTTTGGGAAAAAAAATGTTTGGACGGCTTATAAAAAAAATGAAGAAAAGCCGCAAGAAATTATTGAGAATATTCATGTTTTCCCCATATTTATACAGTTTATTGTCTTCTCCCAACATTGTCGATGTTCATTTTCCGACAAGTATGGGAGAAAGGGGGAGTATATATAGAGTCACAGGTCTATTCAGATCCAGATTTTCCAGATTTCAGATTTGTCAGACCAATCAGATTTTTTCCAGACTCTACAATTCAATTATTCAGACTCGACGTCAAATAGTTTCTGAGTCTTCAAGTTCAGACACGCACATGGATGTGGTCTTCTTTCAGATGAGCACATGTTTGCCATCATTTATAGTGGCTCCCATCATTCTTCTTATTATTTCGGCCAGAGTTTTCATGTAAGCCATAGGGACTCCAGAGTAGAGGACCATTCCCTATGCCATGTTGGCAAGGGTTTTCATGTGGTATCATAGGTACTCCAGAGTAGTGTATCATTCTCTGTGCCAGATGGGAGAGACCCAGTTCTCCGACGAGGAGACTTCTCTCAGACTCCATTCTTCAGCTACCGTGGACTCCGATAAAGATCGCACTTCCACGACCCTTTTTCAGTTCGGCCCTTTTCAGAGATGGAGCAGTTGTCCACATGTTGTGGTGGGCCAGAGTACTCCGACGAGGAGACTCATTTCCAGTTGCAGTGACTCTGACATGCGCAGTACAGAGCACATGTTCTCCGACGAGGAGATTCAGTAGACTCACACTCCAACCCGTTCGTCCTCCTCATCTGCACGACATGAGAAGCAACGTCCTCGACAGCAGCAGTTGTGCGCGTTGAGTTGATATTATCCGTAGTGTCCTGTAGCGTGAGTTGAGTTTCTTTCTGTTTGTTTGTCCAAGCTGAGCATTGCATGCTCCAGCTTGAGGGGGAGTGTTGGAGTATTTGGTTATGCGTCATATGTATGAGAGATGGGTAAATGGATCCCTCCTATCCATATGTTTAGTCTCACATCTACCAGTGGGGGGACTTGGAGGCTCTGTGGAGGCTATATAAGGAGCCCCAGACCTCCTGTATCAGATGAGAAAAAGCAATGAAGCATATGCCCCTTTGAGGGCTTCTCCCGTGGTTTCATCCCGCTCCTTAGGGAGTAGGGTTCCACGTTAAAATCTTGTGTTCTTCAAGTTCTTTATCTTTATTTCTGATTCTGCTTCTGCTTCCTATTTTCTAACAAGCACATGTCGCATATTCTCAATGCGACCCTGGTATCACATTAATAGGATGCGACATGAGTACTACACAAAGTAAAAAAACATTAGGCAATATCCAGGGATTTTTGTAATCCCGGGGCACTACTAAGGAATTTCCCTCAAATTCCTATCCTTGTAGCATCCCGCGTAATCTGTATCTGCACAAGCTGTAACGTTAGGGATGTGCTTCTACTAAAGAAAAGGTAAGTGCCGGGTGAGGTCTTCAGATACCTCAGAATCATGTGGATTGCATCCATGTGTGCATGTCTAGGCTACTCCACGAACTGACTCTGCTCACTGCAAAAGATATATTTGGTATAGTATTGGTCATATATAAGAACTTCCCAACGAGCTCCATGTACCTCCTCTTGTCTACCTCGTTAGCGCCATCATCATATAACTTCATGCTCGAGTCCATAGGAGTAGTGGCATGCCTGCAATCTGCCATGCCCGTCTCAGAGAGATCTATAACGTACTTCCTCTGGGTCATCGCAAAACCTCGTTGATTCATGGCAAACTCCCATTCCAAGGAAGTAACGTCGACCGTCAAGGTCTTTGGTTACAAATTGCGGACCAAGAAAATCCTTAGCTGCTTGGATGCTATGCACATCATCTCATGTAACAACGATATTATAAATATGAACAAACAATGAATGACCTGTAGTCGATTTCACGAGCCCCTACTGCTTTATCAAATCCGAGAGCTTCTAAAATCATGCTCTTGTACTCTGCTTAAGGCTGTTGATAGTCTTATGAAGTCTGCAAATCTTCTGACACTCCCTGCTAGCAGCGAAGCCAGGTGGTTGCTGCATATAGACTTCCCCTGTAAGTGACCATAGAGAAACACATTCTTTACACTCAAACTGATATAGGGGTCAATCTCGTGTCATTGCAACAAAGAAGGATCCGCAGTGTAGAATGGCAAGCCATTGAAGAGAATGTATCCTAATAGTCCACCCTACATGTATGGGTGAACCCAAGTGCCACAAGCCTCTCCATATAGTGATCCACACTGCCATATGCTCGGTGCTTCACCGTGAACACCCACTTGCATCCCATAATAGTTGCTTCTGTAGGAGCTGTAACAATGCTCCATGTGCCACGTGACCGTAACGGGTCATCTCCTCCTCCATGGAAAGACACCATTGTTGTCATGTATTGCCTCCTGATATGTCCGTGGTATCTCTACGACTGACAGTCCTACGACAAACCTCCTGAAATCTCTATGTCTTTGTTTCCATAGAGCAATAGGCACATCATGATCACATGCCTCCTCCTCAACTTGTTAACCCCCATTTTGAGAGGGCACTTGTTCATCCTATATAGAATTCTGCTGTATAGACAAATCGCTAGTGCCATCAGTAGAAACAATGTGCTAAATACATACCTGGGATGTGCTGGATGATGGGGGAAGATCCATGAACCGAGGAATCGTGTGAGGCCTACGAACATAGAAATGTGGCAACAGTTGGGCCAAACTAGTGGGTAACGATATTAGGGTAGCCACATGAGTAGGTATAGGTACTGGAGGTGGTGTAGGTACTGGGTGTAGTGGTGCCACTATATTTAGATGGAGTCAACCTGCCACATGTGGAAGAGAAATGCATAACAGACTCACTCAAATAAGGTGACATAAGCACTAATATAGAAACATGACAGCAGTTGGGCCAAAGTAGTGGGTGGTGGTGTTAGGGTAGCCACTTGAGTAGGTGTAGGTATTGGAGGTGGTGTAGGCATGTGATCAAATTTAGCTGAAATTCAATCAAATTTCGGTTTCAGTAGGTAATCAAAATTCAGCTGAAACGGTTTGTATCGATCGAAATTTGAGGGCCCGTTCAAAACTGATCGAAATGATCGAAACGTGGCAACAGTTGGGCCAAACTAGTGGGTGACGATATTGGGGTAGCCACATGAGTAGGTATAGGTACTGGAGGTGGTGTAGGTACTGGGTGTAGTGGTGCCACTATATTTAGATGGAGTCAACCTGCCACATGTGGAAGAGAAATGCATAACAGACTCACTCAAATAAGGTGACATAAGCACTATATAGAAACATGACAGCAGTTGGGCCAAAGTAGTGGGTGGTGGTGTTAGGGTAGCCACTTGAGTAGGTGTAGGTATTGGAGGTGGTGTAGGCATGTGATCAAATTTAGCTGAAATTCAGTCAAATTTCGGTTTCAGTAGGTAATCAAAATTCAGCTGAAACGGTTTGTATCGATCGAAATTTGAGGGCCCCGTTCAAAACTGATCGAAATGATCGAAACGTGGCAACAGTTGGCCAAACTAGTGGGTGACGATATTGGGTAGCCACATGAGTAGGTATAGGTACTGGAGGTGGTGTAGGTACTGGGTGTAGTGGTGCCACTATATTTAGATGGAGTCAACTGCACATGTGGAAGAGAAATGCATAACAGACTCACTCAAATAAGGTGACATAAGCACTAATATAGAAACATGACAGCAGTTGGGCCAAAGTAGTGGGTGGTGGTGTTAGGGTAGCCGCTTGAGTAGGTATAGGTATTGGAGGTGGTGTAGGCATGTGATCAAATTTAGCTGAAATTCAGTCAAATTTCGTTTCAGTAGGTAATCAAAATTCGGCTGAAACGGTTTGTATATGTATCGATCGAAATTTGAGGGCCCCGTTCAAAACTGATCGAAATGATCGAAATTTCGATTGAATTTCTACTGAAATTGTGACCAAAATCGAAATTTGAGGCCTTAGGTGTAGATATTAGATGTGGTGGTGCCACTAGATTTAGATGGAGTCAACCTATCACATGTGGGAGAGAAATACATAACTTGCTCAAAGAAGGTGACATAAGCACTAATATAGTACTTCTGTCGAACGATTGAACAACGATACCCTTTCTGGTTACGAGTGTAGCCTATAGAGACACACTTGACAACTATAGAGGGGAGCTTGTTACGACCAGGTGTCAGATGGTGAACGAAAGTAACATAGCTAAAAACACGTAGTGTAAGGGAGAGTATGTTCTTCTCAGGAAACACAATCAAGAAAGGGACATTCTTTCTTGAGACAGAAGATGGCACGCGGTTCACTAAGTAACAAGCAATGAGAACTAGATCACCTTAGAAAGGGTGATGAGTCCGACTTTGGATTAAAAGTACCTTGGTTATATCAAGTGATGATGTTTGCATTCAACAATACCGTTTTGCTGAGAAGTGTAAGCACTTGAGGTTTGGTGTACGATGCCAAGAGATCTAAAGAACTCAAATAGCTGTAACATGCAGAACTCTAAGGCATTCTCAAAGTGGATAAACTTGATAGTAGAAAGAAACCTATTTTTTATTTCATTAATAAAAGATTTAGTGACAGACCCAACTTCAACTTCAGACTTGTTTTTCAATAAAAAAACCCAAGAAAGTTTAGAATAATCATTCGCAATAACTAGATAAAAATAATGTCCTTGGGGATCAGGAACACAACTGGGACCCCAAATGTCAAGATGAACAAGATCAAATAAATGACTACTGTTATGCCTCTGATGCTAAGGAAAGAAGAGAGATGATGCTTCTCAAGCCAACAAGCCTCTCGCACTGAAAGGTAGAATGCGTAGAGATCTGTGGGAGAATATTACACAACTTCTGCAGAATAAGTTGGCCAAAATGAAGATGACACACATATGGTGAGACTGAGTGGGAACTGTAGAGGCTCCAACACTAGGAGACTAGACCAAACTGTAAAGCCCCTGCTGCTCAGGGCCACAGTCAAAGTCTATCTGGGCACGGAAGCTAAGCGGACGAGAAGAAAAAGTCTAGCTCCGTTCCGAAGGTCGTTAGTATATCCTAAAACACAAGAGAAGATGGGTCAAAATGGCATGACAATGCATATCCTTAGTGATCTGACTAACAAAAAGTGAATTCATATAAAAATCAGATGCATATAGCACATTTTGCAGACACATTGACGACGTCAAATGAACCTTTGTTTTCTCCTATCCTATAATGGGTAAATGAATCTCATTCGCAATGATGACCCATCTACCAGGGGGTGTAGATATATATATATATGAACTAAATCGTGCTCTGTCTCCACACAAATTGGGGGGAAGCATCAGAGTCATGATCCACTGTCATATTGACTCGGTTACAATTGGCAAAAGCATAGGCTATACTTGAGGGGCTCAAAGAGGCTCTAGCAGCGACTGTAAAATCTGGGGGACCTACTAGTAGTGCTGACAACATGGGTCATGATCTCCCTCAGACGGGAGACAATGTCATCAAGATGCGAATATGTATGAGGGACTGAACTGTCAAGAAGCTCAATCTGCTCGGCAACACGTGTAGAAGCAGGGTATCCATACTTCTGATAGCATGAATCTTCAGAATGACCCGGACGACGACAATATGAGCAAGGTCCATGTTGATGTCTGCCTCCTAAGCCACGGGGACCACACCCTCTGTATTGAGTAGAAGCTCCCTTACCGCGAGATGTGGCCATCGCTGAGGAGGTTTGTATGGCGGTTGGTGGTGGGACAAGTAGCATGCTGAGGTGATTGTATGCCTCGTCCATCGGAGGTATGGTTGCACTTGTAAGAAGCTGTGTGTGTGCTGCCTCGTACTCGGGGTCAAGATCAATCGAGAAAACTCCAACAATTGTGGAGTTCATGTATACCACATGATGTTCAGTATATGTAGTCACGGGCATGAAGGTGTGAAGCTTCTCGAATATGCCATGAAGCGAAGAGTATAATGTCTGTAGAGGATATCGAATTGTAGCCGAAGAATCTTTGCCTCATTTTTCTCTTGGGCATAAGTAGTTGTTAGGGTATCCCACATCGCCTTGGCGATGGGTTGGTTCACAATGTCATTGTGGATATATGTGGTAAGAGTACTAGAGAGCGAAACATGTATGTACGAATCATCTTGCTTCCACAAGGCATTCTCTCCAATTTTATCTACCTGCTCTGGCTATGTCAGAATGTGCTCCTTGTTATTATATTGCATGAGGGTCAAGAACTACATGGACTACAACTCGTAGTTGGTCCCATCCATCTTCACGATGGGAGCTGGGCCCTTGAAGACACCAGATGAAGAGAAGACGTCACCCATTTTCTTTGACATGATGGAAAAGGAGGTCGGAAACAGAACTCAAATGGGGTAGTAAACCGATCTGACCGAGTCCATACGATCATATAGAGGATTGGTTGTACGTGTAGACTCATACAACCATCCTCGATCTGCGCTAGAGCTGGAAAAGGTGATATATTGGTCTGAAGTCAAAATCAGACTGTTGCAGAATGCTGTGAGGCACCGGAGAGGAAAAGAAGTGCCCAGGGAGTTGGAGAAGGGCCAATGATGGGCCCTAGGGTGCAGGCGGCGGTGTCGAAGGCCCTATGGTGGGTCCAGCAACAGTGCAACAACAACGACGATAGCGTACGGTGTTTTGGATGGACCCAACGGCAACATGACGACCCTAGTTAGGGTTGAGCAGCATGCGTACAGCTTGAAGGCACGCGGGAGGGCCCCTTGGAGGGCCTGTGGGTGGCGTTGAGAGGCCCTTGGGTGGACAGCAACGACACACGACGTAGGGTGGTGCCTTAGCAGTGCGCGTGATGAGAGGGGCACCGTGTAGGGTACAGGTGGGGTACGAAAACTCCGGTCTAGGATCGTCGCTCTGATACTATGTGGAGAAAAAATAATGAGTTTCTTATTCTTGAGGCCCCAGGGTTCTCTTATATAGAGGAGAAACATGTTGGGCAAATTACATAATGTAGACAAAAAGAAAAGATAATACATAAATGTGATAAAAGATAACTAATCTCTCAACAATCTATATTATGAGAGAGACACTCTTTTGGTTCTTGCATGAGAGAAGCAATGATGACTTCTGTGTGGGAGAGGCACTTTCTCAGAGTTTCTGTATAAGAAAAAACCATTCTCAAGATCTTCTTATGGGAGACAACCTTTATACTTATGAAGTTTGGAATCAACTTCGTATGGACTTCTACTACTGTTTAGGATCATCCCATATGTCTGTTGTCTATCAATTCAATACATGAAGATCAACACTCCAATACATCTACCGCCTACCAACTATCTTCACCGAGCATTCACTGCGAGCACGTGTCCTCTAGTGTGACTTCTTCCACGATGTCTCCTCCCTACTCTTTTAAAGTTGTTTCTAATGAAGATGAGTTGAATATTTTCTTTTTAACAAGCTGCAGTTTTTTGAGCTCCAGCTTGTGTGCATTAGAGTCTGATTTAGATGGACAATTGGATATCTCCAAGATCCAATTACACTACTTTCTTTAGTCTCATATTGCTTGTAAATGAGATTTTGGTATGTTTGTGGGGCTATATATAAATTCCCACATGCATTCATAGAGAAACGTGATAGAATCTCCAACCCTTTGCAGTATTCTCCTGTTGTTTCATCTTACTCCTTATTGGAATATGGTTCCACGTATAGTCAAGTTTTGTTCTTCCTTATGATTATGCATTCTATATTCTTATATTTTCAACACTGTTGTTGATGTGTATTGTGTCGAGAATGTGCATTAGAGTCTGATTTAGATGGACAATTGGATATCTCCAAGATCCAATTACACTACTCTCTTTAGTCTCATATTGCTTGTTAGTGAGATTTTGGTATGTTTGTGGGGCTATATATAAATTCTCACATGCATTCATAGAGAAACGTGATAGAGTCTCCAACCCTTTGCAGTATTCTCCTGTTGTTTCATCTTACTCCTTATTGGAATATGGTTCCATGTAAAGTCAAGTTTTGTTCTTTCTTATGATTATGCATTCTATATTCTTATATTTCCAACACTCTTGTTGATGTGTATCGTGTTGTGATTTTCGTCGTGGCACTGCACATCTATTGTGTTAGGGAGTGTGCCATCATCCTTTGGCATAGTGAACCGCACTCGTATGTTGTTGTACGCTTCTCCAGAGTTGCTAGCAACATGTTGCTATGTTCTTGTAACTACTCGTCTTGGGAAAAAATTGAGCTCCATAACCTGTCATGATATTTCCTTCGACTAATGCACACATTATTTGGCATTTTCTTTCCTTGCACCCCACACGTACATCTTTACTTGTTTTGAGAGTCGATAAATGGAAATTGGATGCTGTTAGAAAATAAACATGCGGAAGCAAACATGGAAAAAGATAAAGAAATATAAAGAAGACGGGATTTTACGTGGAACCCTACTCCGTGAGGAGCGGGATGAAACCACGGGAGAAGCCCTCAAAGGGGGCGGATATTCTATTGAATTTCTCATCTACTACAGGAGGCCTGGGGTTCTTTATATAGCTTGCACAGGGCCTCCAAGTCCCACCACTGGACGATGTGGGACTAAACTCAGTGGTGGGGTAAATGGATCCTGGAGGTATCCATTTACCCACCTACTACATAAGTGACGCATGCTCCAAATACTCTAACACTCCCCCTCAAGCTGGAGCATGCAATGCTCAGCTTGGACAAACAGGAAGAAACTCAACTCACAATACATGACACTACAGACAATATCAACCCAACGCGCACAGCTGCTGCAGTCGAGGACGTTGCTTCTCATGGCGTGCATGTGAGGAGGACGAACGGGGCTGGAGTGTCTATCTGGCTCAGAGAATGGTACTCTACTGTGGAGTCTCTATGATACCACATGAAAACCCTTGCCCTTAATGGCATAGGGAATAGTCCTCTGCTATGGAGTCCTTATGGCTCACATGAAAGCTCTGGCCGACCAACAAGAATGACAAATGATTGGCATGCGTCATCGTTGAGTCTGAATCTGAAATTTGTAGAGTCTGAACATCTGACCGGTCTGGAAAGCTGATATCTGAATCTTAGAACAAGACCTGTGACTCTACATATACTCCCCCTTTCTCCCATACTGGTCGGAATGACATTATATGACCATGTTGGGAGAAGATAAGATAAATAGGAGGTAAATAAAACGTGAATATCTTCGAAACATTTCTTGCGGCTTTTCATATTTTTTTTTAATAACGCCGTCACATTTTTTTAAAGCCGTTTCTCCTTTTTTACGGCTATTTTTTTTTGAATTTTTTTTAAAAAATTTTTTTTTCGGCTTTCACAAATCATTTTTTTCCTTACGTACGGTTTTTTTTGGTGTACGCGCCTTTTTTTTCTCTCCTTTTTTTTCCTTTTTTTGTAAACATAATATCTCCCTTTTTTTCTTTCTTTTTTTTTGTTGGGCCGAAAAACAACTGGCCCACCTTTCTCAAAAAAAAACCCCCCTTATATTTTTTATTTAGCCCACTGTTGGGCTCCCCTTTACAATGCTCGGCCCGCCTGGGTCTTTTTAGGGTTTCCCAATAGGAAACCATCGTATATGCTGGAGTTGCCCCTTCGCCGAGCATCGTGCGCTGCTCCTGCTGCTGCCGATGGGGAAAGGGTTCCGCGCTTGGGGAGGGCGCGCGGCTTGGAGATGCGTGATGTTGGGGGCATCACTCGATGCGCGTATGGCCTGCGCGCCAGGATCGATGCTGTGAGACTGCCGTCTGGATCGCGGCTGAAGATGGAGATGTTGGAGGCGCGATCTGAGACTGAAGATGGAGATGCTGCGCGCGAGTTGGATGCGTCGCCAATCTTGGATCGCCGCCCTCGAAGGGATTGTCGTTGCCGATGCACAGAGGGAAGATGCGATGGCGCCACTTGGGGGGCGCCGCCTGTTGCTGTTCTGGAGAGGTCGATCTTCCTGGAGAGGTCTCACGCCGCCTGGAGCCCTATCGCCGAGATGTGCCACCTGCTGCGCACGGAGGCTCGAAGGCGTGATGTTGAAGGAGATATGCCGAGGAGGATCTCGTGGCAGGAGATCTCGTGGTGCGTAGCGTAAGGAGCGATGACGCCTCGTCGATTCGTGCTGGAGAAACCTTGGAGGCCAGCCACCTGGAGATCTGGAAGTTGCACGCATGAAGATGAACGTGCTAGCAAGATCTGAAAGGCTTTGGATCTAACGTGATCTTGCTGAAATTAGGGTTTCAAACAAGAAACCCTAGAACTTTGACTTCATAAAAATAATCTTCAAATAATAACTGGATCTTTAAAATCGATCGAATCTCGTACAAAATAAATAAAGAAAAACGCCTCGAGAATCGACCCGCTCTGATACCATGTTAGAAAATAAACATGCGGAAGCAAACATGGAAAAAGATAAAGAAATATAAAGAAGACGGGATTTTACGTGGAACCCTACTCCGTGAGGAGCTGGATGAAACCACGGGAGAAGCCCTCAAAGGGGGCGGATATTCTATTGAATTTCTCATCTACTACAGGAGGCCTGGGGTTCTTTATATAGCTTGCACAGGGCCTCCAAGTCCCACCACTGGACGATGTGGGACTAAACTCAGTGGTGGGGTAAATGGATCCTGGAGGTATCCATTTACCCACCTACTACATAAGTGACGCATGCTCCAAATACTCTAACAGATGCCCTACTCAATCGTCCTCGCGAAATTAATATTTGTTGTTGTAGGCATGTCTTGTCAAGCATGCAGAATTGCATTGATCTAACTTGTGTGTCGTATTGAACTCTGCACATGCCATCTTAATCTTACCATCATTGTATGCTTGGTATGTATTGAATTGCTTCCTGAATGAGCATATATGGTATGTACATTCTAAGTCTGGAAGCCATCCTCAGTCCATCGTCGTCTCTCTTAGCAAGTTAGCAAATTTTCCTCGGAGATTGTGATAGAATCTTCTCGATCTGAGTTTGAATCATAAACATTCTTCTTCTATTTCTCCTTCTCTTGCATTGATCAATAAGGAATTTCAAGACACCTAAATCGAGACTCCTCAAGTAGTGGAGCAATCGTCTCATCCAACATGATGATCTCCGTTCCATAGAACCACATTGTCACAAACTGATTATAAGAAGATGGACTGATTATAAGAAGATGGACGAGAACTCAATAAGATCATTGCTTTATTCTCCTCCTTGAAGATTGACTGAGAAAACAATTTTTAAAGATATGACCATCGGTTTTTAATGTTCACGGGTAAAACTAGAGAAGCTGATGCATGATTTAAAAGCTTTTGGCACCTCATTTTAGATTCAGAAAACATAGGAATTTGTTACTAGTTTATCCAAATTCAGGAAAAAAAACTTTAGACGAATATGTTGGTGTTTACATCTCAATCAAGAAGAAAGTTGGTAAGCTTGTACAACTGGATTTAAGATTTTGCACTTTAATCATCTTTGTTGATTCGTCTGCATCTACCTGTCAGTAGGAAATTCATTATACCTAAGTGGTTGGTTGGGGAACAAGAAGTGATTACCTGGATTTTCTCTCCTTGTCCCGAATTTTTCTTATTCCTGAAACAGCTATTCAACTTTCTTTAGTAATGATTACTATTTATCACATGTTCACAATACCTTTTCCACTAGAATTACCCCTTATTCCACATTTTCAACAACAAATAATCAAGGAATACGAATAGGCCCCTTATTCCGCCTTTATCACACCAGCATAAAAGAGCAAAATAGAGAATCCAACCAAAAGACACACGGTGGAGGTTCATTTTTGGGGGGGATAAGGATAAGGAATCCCAGGATTTCGTGCCTTGCCTGGATTTTCCCTTATTTTTGGGTAATGATCCTCTTTCTTCATTTCACTATTATTCTATTTCTTGTTATTGCTCTCTCTTTAAAAAATGATTATTACCTAGCATTTATAAACTAATTATTATTACTGTTAAGATATTTATGTTAGGTCGTTTCTATATATATTGTTTATTTCTCTTGTCCTGATTATCTAATTTATCCTTTGAGTTTTTCTCCTATATAAGAGAGCTCTAGGGTTAGATGCTATACAATTTATTTGTTTCCTTCCACATGGTATCAGAGCGACGGTCCTAGATCGGAGCCTGTGCCCTAGAATCCTACCCCCACCGAAACCCTAGTCGATCGCAGTCCTCACGCATCACCGTCGCACGCATCGCCGCCGCTCCTCGCGTGAGCCTGCCTGCGCATCGCACGTGCACCGGCACCTGCACTTGTGCCTGTCATCTCCGTGTGTGCCTGCGCATTCCGTGTGCATCTGCATGTGTTCTCGCGTGTTGCACACGCACTCGTGCTTATGCAACTACGCGTGTTCTTGTGTGTCGTTGCATCATCACACGCCTCCGATTCCGAGCCATCACACGTGTTCTTGGGTACCTAAGGTGTGAAGTTAACATCTAAAAACACCCTAGTTACCCAAAGGAATCTCCAGAAGAATTGAAGAGGTTGTGGTATGAGTCTACACCCACAACCATCTTCCTGTATGTCAGTGTAGACGTTGGTATTTCTTGTTGCTGACCCAGTCTTGGAGATAGTTGTCATCATGTCCGACAACAAAGTAGAAGTCACTTCCCTTGGTGTCTTCAAAGGTCCAACACCCATCGTTAAAATGGATGGAACCAATTATGAACTGTGGGCCATGCAGTTCATGAGTTTGATGCAGTGTAATGGCAAGAAGCACATCCTCACGACAGAGGAGCCATGTGACAAGACTGGAACAAATGCCTCATCAGAGGCGGATGATGCGTATGCTCATGTATGGCTATCCGGGACCGTATCCATGGAGATAGCTAATGATATCCTGAGCCCGCCTACTGCAAAGGCTGTGTGGGACATTCTTGCCGCTACATACTCTCCGGCAAAGAATGAGTCGAAGATACTACAGCTCCAGCACAATATCTTCACATCTAAGCATAATGGTCGCTCCCTTCACACCCTCTATACTTCTTTGAGGGGTATGCTCGAGAAGTTACATGGCTACATTCGCTTGACTGCTACACCAGAGCAGCTCAAGGCATATAGAGACTCTGTGATGACTGAAGTCTTTCTAGCAGTCCTGGATCATGAGTATAATGCAGCTCATGCCCAGATCCTCACTGATGCTACCATACCTCCAATGGAGGAGGCATATCATAGATTGAGTAGATTATCTATATCATCTGGTAGTACTTTACAGTCTCAGACATCTTCAGCTATGGCAGTATCACGTGGTAGAGGAAGCCCTACACCATATCGTGGTAGGGGAAGCTCCAGCCATGGCAGAGGAGGAGGTGGTCGATCCCGTCAGTAGTGCACCTATTATCACGGGTCTGGCCACTCAGAGGAAACTTGCTATTCTAAGCATGGGTTTCCTGCTTCAACCGGGGTTGCGGAGCAGACACTACAGGATGGGAGTTCATCACCTGCATCGGACCAGAGATTTGACGAGCTTGTGGCACGACTAAGAGAGATTATGCCAGTTACCTCTGGGTCAACCAACTCTCCTTCAGGGTCCTCAGAGGTAGCCGCTTCAGCATCAACATCCACATCAGGTATAGAGTATGCCTTTACTATTTGTTACAGGGCAGACTTGTCAGAGTGGATCATGGATTCAGGTGTTTCTCATTATCTTTGTGGTGACAGAGGCCAATTTAGTGTGTTTCATCCGACTCAGTCTGGACGATCTGTTGTGATAGCAGATGTGATACACTCCCCCATTATTGATCAGGGGGAGGTGCGGTTGACTTCTGCACCAAGGCTACAGAATGTTCTCTATGCTCTTGAATTTTTTATGAATTTATTATCAATTAGTCTAATCACCGGAGATTTACATTGTCGTGCCATATTTGATCCATCTGTTCTTGTGTTTCAGGATATACAAACGGGCAAGGTGATTGGAAATGGCCGTGAGCAAGGGGGTCTCTACAGATTAGTGCAGTCTCCATATGTTGGTGCCTCTTCTCTTCGCACTATATATGAGGCATCTTCGATTTGGTCATCTTCCTCTGCAAAAGCTTAGTCATGTTCTTTCACAGATTTCTCCTCGCTTTACTTTTCAGTGCGAGGCCTGCCAGCTTGGGAAGCATCATCGGTCCACGTTTCAAAGTCGTCAGGGTAGAAGTAGTCATAGTCTATTTGAGTTGATCCATTTTGATATTTGGGGTCCCATTCGTATCCCAGATCATCAGGGACAGATGTTTTATCTTGTTGTCGTTAATGAGTTTTCGAGATTGTCTTGGGTTTTTCCCCTTAAGAATAAGTCTGATGCAGGTCCTGTCAAGGTTGCAAAAAGCGGTAGTCGGTATGCAGTCGGCGGGGTCCTACTAAGGATTAGTCAGCAGTCGGACGGCTAGTCGGAATTAGTTGGTTTTGAATTTTTAATCATTTTAAATATATAAATCAGTTTTTTATACATATATTCGTATGTATATACATATATTTGTACATTTTATATGACATCATGATGAAACAAAAGAAGTAATTGACTTTAAATACAACATTAAGCATATTAGAATATGTTTGCTTTAAAAAAAAGTGAAAAACAAAAAAAATAAAAAAGGTTGTTGTAAAAGTCGGCCGACTAGGCTGACTAGTCGGCCTGACTAGTCGGGTGGACCGACTAAGGGCCGACTGGGCCTAGTCGAGTCGGCTACCCCCCCCGACTCGACTAGTCGGACCGACTAGTCGGCCTAGTCGACCGACTTTTGCAAGCTTGGGTCCTGTTATCCAGTCCTTTATTAATGAAACAAGGAATTTTTCTACAAAAGTCAAGTTTATTCGTTCCAATAATGCATTAGAATTTTGCAGTACACAACTTTCTCAATTCCTTAGATCTATTGGCATTGTGCATCAGACATCTTGTGCATATACTTCCCAATAGAATTGGGTGGCTGAATGAAAACGCTGCCATCTGTTAGACATTACCAGAACTCTTTTGATTCAAAGTCGTGCTCCTTATTCATACTAGGGAGAGGCGGTTCTAACTGCTTGCTATCTGGTAAATCGTATGCCCTCTTCCGTTGGGGGAAAAGATTCCGTTCTTGATCGTGTTTCTCAAGACGGATCTTTTCTCGCTAACTTATCGTGTTTTTAGTTCTGTAGCATTTGTTCATCAAATGTCTCTTGGTCTTGACAAGCTCTCTCCCAGAGCTGCCAAATGTGTCTTTGTTGGGTATTCCAAGACCCAAAAAGGATATCGTTGCTTTGACTCCGTTCGACGAAGATACTATGTTAGTGCTGATGTCACCTTCTTCGAGTCCATTATATATTTTCCCCCTACAGGTGACAGGCTTACTCCTTCAGAGGATGGAGAAGAGGTCTACATGCCTCTTCTTCCGTCATTATCACATACGACATCACATCCACCAACACAACCAGCTCCCCCACTACCACCTCTATTGTCTCCTACTTTCTTTCCGCAGGTTCACCAGCGGCGACCCCATGCTCATGTGCATCCACCGTCATCGTGCACGCCCAAGGTATGTTATGAACATTTGAGTTCGTCTGATGGTACTGGTGATTTGCATGTACAGACTGAGTTCCAGGACGTGGACACTATGCATCCTATTGGTTCTCATGTTTCCTTGGGGCGTCTTTCCAAGGATTTTCTGAGATTTGTTGTGGAATTGTCTACTGTGGAGATACCACAGTCATATCATGAAGCACTACAATGCAGTCAATGGCGTCTAGCTATGGAGGAGGAGATGGCAGCCTTACGGTCACGAGATACATGGAGTCTTATCCATGCTCCACCAGGTGCGTATGTTGTTGGCGGCAAGTGAGTAAGCATAGGGCTGATGGTACAGTAGACAGATACAAGGCTAGATTGGTTGCTCGGGGGTTCACCCAGACCTATGGGTGGATTATCAGGACACCTTTTCTCCTGTTGCACGTCACTCTACCCTGCGGATTCTTATTGATGTTGCTGTAGTTCGTGATTGGCCACTTTTCCAATTGGATGTCAAGAATGCTTTTCTGTATGGAGATCTACAGGAGGAGGTTTACATGCAGCAACCACCTGGGTTTACTACTGAGGGGGAGTCCAGTAGGGTGTGCCGTTTTCATAAGGATATATATGGCCTTAAGCAGAGTCCGAGGGCTTGGTTTCATAAGCTTTCATAGTTGATTGAACAGAATGGGTTTGTCAGATCCACTGCACAGCATACTCTTTTTGTTAAGAGAGGTCAAAGTGGTATTGTAGTTATTTTGGTCTATGTTGATGACATTGTTATCACTGGCAGCGATGAACATGACATTCAAGAAGCTAAGGATTTCCTTGGACAACAGTTTGTTACCAAGGACCATGGTACACTTCGTTACTTCCTTGGCTTGGAGTTTGCACGAAATCAGCAGGGTATGTTTATGACGTAAAGGAAGTATGTTACTGATCTTCTATCTGGGACATGCATGACATGATGTAGACCAGCTACTACTCCAATGGATTCTAATGCTAGGCTCTTTGATGATGACTCTGAGGAGGTGGACAAGAGACGATACAGAGAGCTGGTAGGGAAATTATTATATGTTACTATTACCAGGCATGATATATCTTTCGTTGTGAGCAGAGTGAGCCAGTTTATGGAGCAACCCTGACAGGTACACATGGATGCAGTGCCATATGATCTTGAGATATTTGAAGTCATCTCCAGGTGCAAGTTTCTTTTTAAAAGAGATACGTCTCTCACAGTTACTGGGTGTGCAGATGCAGATTATGCTGAGTTTCCTAAGGACGGGAAGTCCACTTCAGGATTCATTGTGTTTGTCGGTAGCTCGTTGGTCTCATGGAAGAGCAAGAAACAAATTGTTGTTGCTCAGTCTAGCGTTGAATCAAAGTATAGGGCCATGGCCCAAGGGAGTACAGAAATGATGTGGGTCAAGTCTGTCCTGACTGATCTAACGATTGAGGTGCCTCTCCCTATGCATCTCAAATGTGATAATCAAGCTGCCTTGTTTATAGCTAATAATCCAGCATTTCATGAGAGAACAAAGCACATTGAGGTAGACTATCACTACACTCATGATTTGATCCAAAAGGGGCTTTTTTCAACGTCTTATGTTGTGTGAGGTGATCAGATTGCATATATGTTTACCAAAGCTCTCACAAGGGGTCCTTTTCATCACTGGTGTTCCAAGCTGAGCGTGATAGATATATATTCTCCAGCATGAGGGGGGGTTTTAAGATATTTATGTTAGGTCGTTTCTATATATATTGTTTATTTCTCTTGTCCTGGTTATGTAATTTACCCTTTGAGCTTTTTTCCTATATAAAATAGCTCTAGGGTTATATGGAATACAATTTATTCATTTCCTTCCACAATTACACAATAACTCCCACTTATTCATCGTTTCGAGAGCAATAACGGAGAATTTGAATAACTGTCTTTAATCCCACACTTATCTCACTAAAATGAATATCTCTTGCAGAAACCAAAATGGAGAATGGAGAACAAACCTTTAGCGGAAAAGTCTTGTTGTTGTCATTGTCTTCGTAATCGTCATTGGTGTTGTATACTTTTATATTCAGTATTGTCAGCATTTCTGCAGATTGCACTTTGCTGTCTTGATTTCTTTATAAATAATTTGCTTCTGATCTGTGGTCCACTTTTTAATCCCGGACAAATTAAGTCTTTTCTGTAATTCTAACAGATGCCGATTAGAATAATCGCAGGTTTTAGTTCTCAACTTTTGTAAATAATATGATATTTTCTAGTGCTTGAAGTTTTTCATAATGCTTGATACTAATCATAGTTGTTGGTTTCTAATCAGGAGAGCTACAGGACCTATAAGGAGAGCAAAGGGTGGCTGGACTCCCCAAGAGGTAAAGGAAGCATATTTTTTTAAAAAAATGAGTGAATTACTAAAAGGACCAAATTACATGTCAAACCAATTAGGTGCCTCATTTTTCTAATGTAAAAAACAGGTGCCTGAACGTTCAAATTTTGGGTTTAACATTGACATAAAAGGGTCACGAAAGCTTGAGAAAGCATGTATTTGAGATAAAAGAAGATCAAACTCCTCTTTGTTACATGTGGAAAAATGAGATCCTAGGGAATCGAGACATACTTGGAGCCTTTTTTGTAATTTACCCAAAATTTTCTATATTTATACAGATCAAAAGGCCATGGATTACGTTGTATCATGTGTTGCTTATGATTATGCATCTCATACAAATGTGATCTGAAGTAAATTAATTTGTGGGTGGGAAAATGTGATGACTTTGCACTTTTGTACACGATTTTGATATGCAAATACAAGTATTGTTACTTGCAATATAGATCGCAATAACATACTATTTGGAAAATAATCTCACTCCCCGTGATTGAACATTTAGTCGCTTCTAAGGTCACAAATTAAACCCGGGCGTGCTGTGCTATCTAAATATTATGTTATCATTGGCAAGGAACTTCTCTTCACATTTCCTTTTTTATATAGGCACACGGCTAATAAATTATTTTCTATAATTGTTCTACAGATACTTTAGTGTGAAACTTTTATGTCGCTCCACTTAATGTGCTTCCCTAAATTATGAATGCCTTGTAATTGATGTATGTAGATTCATGACATTGACATGCATGGTCTAAAAATGCCAAACGTACTCTAAATTTGAGTAGCTTTTCCCAATCGTTACTTTTGGAGATTCAGAATGGGTGATGAGACCAAGAGGAATGGCTGGGTATTTTTATTGCATGTAACCCAAGAGGAATGACTGGATTTTTTTATTGCATGTATGAAGTTATTTAACAGCTAATCGAATGTGTAGATGTTTATTTTTTTTACATAAAGGGTATATTATCAAATTGTGATAAAATGGTCTGGTACATCTCTAATCCAGTGTTGTTTACAAGCTTTTACTTGTATTGACATGATGTAGGATGAAACGTTGAGGAAGGCTGTCAGATATTATCGAGGGAAAAGTTGGAAGAAGATTGGTATTCTCGTGGATCTTTTTCTGAACAGTTTTCACTGCCCCCAATTCACTAGCGATATTTGGTTATCTTGTTATTAATTCATTGTTTAAAATTCCTTAAAATGCTAATTGTTGAAGGAGCCATCCTTTTCTTAAAGGAATTTTTGATGGAGCTCTTTGTGGTCTATGGAATATTTTATAACTTTCTTGTGTGTTAAGGAGCATCCAGTTATGAAATGTTCAACCATCCCTATATATTTACATTAAATTATTCCATTACTTCGTATAACAGGGTGTCAAGGCTGGTGGCATTGGTTTTAGTATCAATTGCTCTACCACCATAACTTGTTGCATCCCCAAAATGCTACCCAACTGTAATTGTCTTGTGTTTGATGCCATGTGGCACTCATTGTGGGCAACCATGCCTGGCCTAAGCACTGATTCACTATGCATTAGAGATCCAACTGTCTTCGCATGGTGAACTTGCACCTTTTGTTTTACTTTAGCATCAACACAAGTACAGGTGCATCCACCCTTTCAGTTTTGTTGTAGGGCCTAATCTGCATGAATGGGTTTTATTATGTAGATTACAAATGTTGAGATTGATGTAAATGTTGGAATTGTTGTAGGACCTAATTGTGCAACCATGCATGGCTTAATCTGCATGGATGGAGGATTGCATTAGGCAGTCAATGAACAATCTACAAATATGTTGGATCTTTTATTTTATGTTAATTGTGGGAAGTGAGAGATGGTATGTGTATCAATGGTTCCTTTGCATTTGTATTTCATAATCCAATTATTCTTGATGAACATAAAAGTTGCCTCTGATGTTAGATTCAAAATATCTACCTTGATGTCAACCAAAAAGTTGATGCACTTTGACTTGGTTTGAAGTATCCATTTTTTCAGAGATCACAGGCTAACAATTTGCCTATATATGAATTTGCTTAAGTAAACACAATGTAGAATCTCTTTGCATGCAGCTGAAAATATCCCGCAAAGATCGGAAGTACAGTGCTTACACAGATGGCAGAAGGTTTTAAATCCAGAACTTGTCAAGGGTCCATGGAGACCTGAGGTTCAGTTCAATCTTTATCAACTTTAGGCGTACTTCTGAAAATTGTCAGCTCAGGAAGCCCTTTCTCCCTGGTTCTTATAAACTGCATTTGCAGGAAGATGATTTGATTATTAAATTGGTAGCTAAACATGGTCCTACGAAATGGTCTATTATAGCAAAGTCTTTGCCTGGACGTATCGGGAAGCAATGTCGGGAGAGGTAACTTATGTTTGAATTGAGTGCCTTTTGATTGTATTACATGGAACAGTGTCACTTTTAGCATTCTAAAGAGAAATATATTTTTGGGTTTAGTTTGAATTGAGTATATTTTTAACTATTTAGGAATTTGTCTCAAAACAGTTCGGATTTTTTCAACATAGATTTAAGAAAACATTTAGATTTCGTTGGGGCACTCCCTACTAGCGACATGTTGCATCGTTCGAATGCAGTGAGAAGATGGCAAGGGGCGCTACATCGTTGTCCGAATGCAGTTCAAAATTTACAAGGGTTTTATATGATACATCGCTGTCTGGATGTAGTTCAAAATTTGCAAGGGATTTTACAAAGCAGTCATGAGACTTGCTATGCTCTATGGATCTGAATGTTGACCTGTGAACCATAAACATATGTAGAGAATGACAGTAGCAAAAATGAAAATGTTAAGGTGGATGTGTGGACGCACACGTAAAGATCGGATTCGGAATGATGCAATCAGAAGGAAAGCTCTGGTGTAGCTTAGATCGAAGATAAGATGTGAGAAAATCGTTTAAGGTGGTTTGATCATTTGCAAAGGAGGTCAGTTGATGCACCGGTGAGGAGATGCGAGTTTTGGGTTGTTGAGTCGGCTAAGAGAAGGCGAGGAAGGCCCAAAAGTGTTGGAATGAGATTATACGAAGGGATCTTAGTTTTTGGATCTAAGCTCGAGAATGACCCAAGATAGATCTGAATGGAGGCAAAGAATCCATGTAGCCGACCTTACTTAATGTGGGAAAAGGCTTTGTTGTTATGTTGGAATTCAAGTATGATAAAACACAAGTGTACATTATATTGAATACAAATGTAGTCCAGTTCTAGTTTTACATTATGGAGGCAGTGTTGGATCTCTGGATGGAATCCTATCAAATCGTTTGATAGTGTGAATGAACTCTACAAACGTTTATCGAAGTTGGGGTGTATACTTTCATTGAAATTGGAATAGATCTGATGTGTTGTCTACTAAAACTGTGCAATCTCATGTCTTCTATGGTGTTTCTCACTACGTATGTAGGGATTTTTTGGACGCTTTGGGGCTCGAGCTAAATAACTTTTTACCTATCCTTCTGCTACTGGTGCTTCTTATCTAGCATGCCATTGATTTGCTTGCACTCAAAACCAACTAAAGTAATGGACCGAACAATTAAAAGAACTATCATAATATCGTGCCTACTTTGTTAGATTATGGGGCACGGGTTGGGGGGTTCCTAGGAGATGGCAAGGTGGGTAGAAATGATGGTGATGAAGTCAACTTGGTTGGAGGAATGGGATGTTCTCGGTGGAGTATTGGTGGTTGGTTGTTGCCGTGGTTACATAGGTCACATGGAGACTCTTGCTAAGGCTAGGGCGGTCCTAAGTTTGGGCTTCTTCACTAACATTATTTCACATGGGGAGAGCCTTGTTTGGGCATGCGGATTGTTAAATTATCATACATGGAGGTAACAATATTTTTTTCCGGGTTCGACGCAAGCTTGGTTGAGAGCTCATTTCGAAGGAGTCATTTTAGTCTGAGGGGTGATGTCATGTCTGCATGGTACTATGCAGTGGAGCTATGGATGAAAATGAATACAAATATATTTGTATCTGTCTGTATCTGCATTTATCAGATAGAGATGGATGATATTTTCTCATATCTGGTGAATACGAATAGGAATTCAAAAATTCTACATTCACCGAAGATGAATACAAATATGAATATGATATCATTAATTTTGATGAATACGAATATTCAAATAGTAGAGGACACAAATATGAATATTATTTTTTGAAAAATACGAATACATATACAAATATGAATACTAATGTTCAAATTCTGGATGATACCAATATTAATATGATACACTTACAGATAAGTATGATAAGCTTCCTTTTATTTTCAGTTATTTCTTTAAGTTTTCTTTTATTATTTAGTTGTTTTTGTGTACATATTCACTACTAAATTCGTATGCATTTGCAAATATCTGTATCTAAATTGTCAAGCAATTTCTCTAAAAAATCCATTTTGCACACGTCTTCGTATTTTGAAGATGTAATCCTGCCTTTTTACATTGTGATATTTGTATTTATATTTGTATCCGGATTTTTAAAAAAGGATAAGGATATAATAACACCTATATCTAAAAGACATTTCATCCCTAAGTGGAACCGAAGGGGATCTTGCTACGTTGTCGTGATTGAGGGTCAATTACCGATACTCTCCCTGTTGGGAGAGATTGTTTGGCTCTTTTTGTTAGCCTGGCCTCTAGGGGTACTTTGGCGGTTGTTGTGGAGTTCTTTGATGTGATGGTCTTATCCCTTCCCGTGTGGGTGATGTGCTAGATCTGGGTGGGTAAGGCTATTTTTGTGCGGTGGTCTCGCTTATTTATTTGGCTGGAGTGGAGTCATTCTCTACGCACAGGGGTTGTCATTCACGGAGGTAACATAAATTCTTTCGGGGTTCAGCGCTAGCTTGGTTGAAATTTCATTGTGGTGAATATATTCTACTTTGAGGGACGATGTCTTGTCGGCGGGATATTATTATGTGGTGGAACTAAGTGGTATCTCGCTGCATTATCATGATGGTGAGTCAATTATCGATACTCTCCTTGTTGGGAGATATTGTTTGGCTCTTTTCATTGGCTTGGCCTCGAGGGGTAGGTACTTATGCTGCTTTTTGTAAACCTCTTTGATGTGTCAGTCTTATCTCTTCCCATGCGGGTGTGATGGGTTTGGGTAGGTAATGCTATTTTTTGGGTGGTGATTTCGGTGATTGATTGGACTGGGTTGAGGCTTTTACGTCTTACTCAAATTTCAGCGAAATTCAATCGAAATCTTGTTGAAATCGAAATTCGACCGAAATGACCGAAATATGAGGGCCCTAGTACAAAAAATGATCGAATTTTCCATCGCATTTTGATCGAAATTCCACTGAATTTATGCTCCGGTCAGTCACCGAAATGGTGACCGAAACAGATATTTAAGGCCTTGGTCTTAGGAATGGAGGTGTATCCTTCTGTGGTTGGCATGGAGGTTCGCGTTGGTGCAACATCAGTTGATACCGACATAGTGGATCAAGAATATTTTCTCCTCCAGTATTCAAATTTTTCGATCAGATAACGCGTTGGAATTTACTCAACACGATCTAACCACTTTCTTTGATCCCAGGGCACCATTCACCAAACATTGTTAGAAAATCGGAAGCGGAAGCGTAACATGGAAAAGATAATAAAGAACAAGAATAACGCGGGATTTTACGTGGAACCCTACTCCGTGAGGAGCGGGATGAAACCACGGGAGAAGCCCCTTAACTGGGCGTGTTTGTCTATTGACTTTCTCAATAAGTACAGGAGGTCTGGGGCTCTTTATATAGCCTCTCCAGAGCCTCCAAGTCCCACCACTGGACGATGTGGGACTAAACACTGGATGGGGTAAATGGATCTCCTCCAGGATCCATTTACCCTGTTACAACACAATGGGCGCACACATCTTTATACTCCAACACTCCCCCTCAAGCTGGAGCATGCAATGCTCAGCTTGGACAAACAGACAGAAACTCAACTCAACGCTACAAGACACTACGGACAATATCAACCCAACGCGCACATGCTGCAGTCAAGGACGTTGCTTCTCATGCCGTGCAGGTGAGGAGGACGAACGGGCTGGAGTGTGAGTCAATTGAAGACTCGGAATCTGACCATCGAGTCTGAACTGCGCCTGAAGTCTCCTCGTCGGAGAACTGGGTCTCTCCCATCTGGCTCAGAGAACGGTGCACTGCTCTGGTGTACCTATGACACCATATAAAAACCCTTGCCCTTAATGGCATAGGGAATGGTCCTCTGCTCTGGAGTCCCTATGGCTCACATGAGAACTCTGGTCTGACAACTAGAAGAATGATGGGGACCTCGAACAATGATGGCAACATATGCTCATCTGACAATGACCGCACACTTGTGCGTGTCTGAAACTGGACTCGGAAGACAATCGTCGAGTCTGAAACCGCTGAATCTGTAGAGTCTGAAAATCTGAACTGGTCGGAAATCTGAATCTGCAACATGATCTATGACTCTACACATATACTCCCCCTTTCTCCCATACTGGTCGGAAAACATGACATCGACCAAGTTAGGAGAAGACAACAATGATGGGGGTAAAGAAAACATCAAATTGCCGACTTCATCATTTTTTTTTGACTTTTTTTTCAAACATCATCATTTTTTTTTGTGGCTATTTTCAATTTTTTTTAATAGCCGCAATTTTTTTTTTAAAGCCATTCAAACTTCCTTCTCTTTTTTTTATACGACTTTTCATTCGGCCTTTTTTTTTTGAAACAATCTCCCTCTTTTTTTTTTTGAAATTCTCAGCCCCTCCCTTTTTTTTATTACAAAAAACCGACCCTTCCTTTTTTTTTCAACGGGGCTGCCAACATAAAGCTTCTTTAGGGTTCCCATCGGTGAACCCTAATTCTCGACAGCCAATGGGCCACCGCTGCCAGAGGAGAGGCGCGAGGAGCGTTCGCTCGCTGGATGCGCCTGTGTGCGCATCAGGTTTCCAAGCGCCGCCTGAGAGGAGAGGCGATCCTGTGTGTTGCCTGGTGCCTGGTGAACGATGGGGCGCGCCGCCTGCGCCATGACCAGAGGAGAGCGCGCCGCCTGCGCCATGACCTGGAGGCCACTGCGATGGTGGCACGAACGATGGGGCACGCCGCCTGTCGAGTCTGAATCGCCTGTCGAGCGGAGGTGCGTGGGAGAGCGCGCCGCTGGAGGAGATGCGGCGGGGTTTTGCTGGAGCGGCTTGGGTGGCTGCCGCGATGTGCGGTGGAGGGTTCACGGCGCCTGGGCTAGGTGGAGAGGCGTACGCGCTGTGAGCGACGTCGGGAGATCGCCGCGAGACTGGGGAAGGGGCTGTCGACCGAAGAGGCTCGCCGATAGGGGAGCCGTCAGGAGCTTCTGCGTGCCGCACGAGTTGCTTCCGAAGATGAAGGAGACGGCCTGGAACCGCCGAAGATGAAGGAGCGGCATCGCGCATGGAGGTTGCGCGTCTTGTTGACTGAAGCTGGAGGGCACGCGTGGCCTGGGCCGTAGGGTTCGCTCCCCGCCTGGGATGGGGATGAGGAGGAAACGTGCCTGATACGCCTGGGTGCGCGCCTGATACGTGTTGGGTTGGCGTGCCTGATCCCCCATGATCTTGATTAGGGTTTTGTGAAAAACCCTAGCATTTGAACAAACTGATCTTCAAGAATAAACTGATCTTCAAGAATAAATTATGAACATGAACTCCATAAACTTGATCTTCAAGAATAAACAATACTCGAATCTCGAAAAATAAATCTTCAAACACAAATCCTCGAGAATCGACCCGCTCTGATACCATGTTAGAAAATCGGAAGCGGAAGCGTAACATGGAAAAGATAATAAAGAACAAGAATAACGCGGGATTTTACGTGGAACCCTACTCCGTGAGGAGCGGGATGAAACCACGGGAGAAGCCCCTTAACTGGGCGTGTTTGTCTATTGACTTTCTCAATGAGTACAGGAGGTCTGGGGCTCTTTATATAGCCTCTCCAGAGCCTCCAAGTCCCACCACTGGACGATGTGGGACTAAACACTGGATGGGGTAAATGGATCTCCTCCAGGATCCATTTACCCTGTTACAACACAATGGGCGCACACATCTTTATACTCCAACAAACATCATGTCCTTACACTTCACAACAAAACGAGGTTGCAGAAAGAAAATTCAGACACCTGCTAAATATTGCCCGATCCCTCCTCACCTAGGTGAAAGTTCCCAAAACCTATTGGGGGGTGTTTTGATCATAGTCCATCTTATCAACAGGGTTCCATCTATATCCCTAAATGGATCCAGCCCATTCTCACTACTCTACCGAAATGAGTTGCCTTTTCCACTACCTTTACGCATTTTTGGATGTATTGCATTTGTTCATAACTTTCATCCTATTGACAAACTCTCCCCTCGTGCAATAAGATGTGTTTTCTTAGTTATTCTCTTAAAAAGGTTACAGGTGCTATGATTCAACCAGACATCGTTGTTATATATCTGCAGATGTAACCTTTTTGAGCAGACAAGTTTCTTCACACAACCTGTTACCGATATTCCTCTTGATCTTCCACCTACACCCATTGTCTATAAGCGAAAACAAAAATCCAATCTAGCCCATTCTCACTACTCTACCAAAATGGGTTGCCTTTTCCACTACCTTTACGCATTTTTGGATGTATTGCATTTGTTCATAACTTTCATCCTATTGACAAACTCTCCCCTCGTGCAATAAGATGTGTTTTTCTTAGTTATTCTCTTAAAAAGGTTACAGGTGCTATGATCCAACCGGACATCGTTGTTATATACAAGGTTGTAAAAGTCGCCCGACTGGCCCGACTAGTAGGTCCGACTAGTCTAGTCAGTGGGGTGGCCGACCGAGTACCGACTAATTCCGACTAGGTACACTACTCGACTAAGTTTTTGCTTGGAGATACCATATTCTTATATGTTTTGCTTTTTTTATAAGCAAACTTATTATAATATGCTCAGTGTTTTATTTAAATTCAATTATAGTATAAAAATATACAAAATCTATGTAAATATATGCATAAAAATAAGTTATATATTTAAAATAATAATAAAATTCAAAGCCGACTAAAGTCCGACTAAATCTGATTAGTCGTCCGACTTCCGATTAATCCTTAGTCAGTGACCCAACCGACCGAGTACCGACTACCGACTTTTGCAACCTTGGTTATATATCTGCAGATGTAATCTTTTTTAGCAGACAAATTTCTTCACACAACCTGTTACCGATATTCCTCTTAATCTTCCACCTACACCCATTGTCTATAAGCGAAAATAAAAATCCAATCCAGCCCATTCTCACTACTCTACCGAAATGAGTTGCCTTTTCCACTACCTTTACGCATTTTTGGATGTATTGCATCTGTTCATAACTTTCATCCTATTGACAAATTCTCCCCTCGTGCAATAAGATGTGTTTTTTTAGTTATTCTCTTAAAAAGGTTACAGGTGCTATGATCCAACCGGACATCGTTGTTATATATCTGCAGATGTAACCTTTTTGAGCAGACAAGTTTCTTCACACAACCTATTACCGATATTCCTCTTAATCTTCCACCTACATCCATTGTCTATAAGCGAAAACAAAAATCCAATCCACCAGATATTCCCTCACCTATATGGCTATGCCTTTATTACAGGATGATATGTATTACTTCAAGTGTCCCCTCAACTGTTGTTCCGGATGATCCTGAGGAGCTTCCCATTGCTCTACGCAGAAGTAAGGCTATGTACACTTCATCATATGTCTCATTTCACTTCTACTGCTAGTTTATCAACAACTGACAGAAGATATGCAGATGCTCTCATGACCATTTCTATTCTGAAAGACCATCACAGTGCTTTGCAGGATTCAGGTTGGCGCCATGCCATGAATGAAGAGATGGAGGCTCTTACCTCAAGAGGGACATGGGATCTAGTGCAATGCCCTAAAGGGACTAGACCTGTGGCATGTAAATGGGTCTTCATGACCAAACAAACACCCGATGAGTCAATTGAAAGATTAAAAGCTCTCCTTGTGGCTAAAGGCTTTACGCAGACATATGGCGTGGATTACTTTGAGACATTCTCACTAGTTGCACAAATGAGCTCTATCAGAACTATCCTTTCTGTAGACACTAACAAAGCATGGCCTATCTTCCAACTAGATGTGAAAAATGCCTTTCTATATGGAGATCTTGATGAAGAAGTCTACATGATGCAACATTCGGGGTATGAAGTCGAGGGGGAGTACATATGTCGACTTTGTAAGGCAATATATGTGATGCAGCATGATATCTACTTTAGTAACATTTGTTTTGTTATTTTTATTTATCATTTGGTATTCATTTATTTTCTTTGTAAAAGGCTCATTATAAAAGGCCTTTTTATCCTTTCTTTTTTGGTTTGTTTTCTTCCTTCCCTAATTTTAGGGAATTGTTGCTTATTTTGAGGGGAGATAGCCTCTATAAAAGGCCCCCTTTGTATTAGGGTAAAGTAAGTTTTGAATGAGTAATTATTTTCCACATCTCTAATCTCTTCCTCTCTCTCTCTAATCCTGACTTCTCTCTTTTTCCCCTCCCCCGTTTCGACCTCCCCCCCCCCCCCCCCGCTACCCCTCTTTCCCCGTAACCTAATCTCCCCGTCGTCTTCTCACCTGCCGCCTCCTTCCCACTGGCCCCGTGCTCCCCACGCCCTCTCCAGCCCTCGCACCTTCCTCCGCGCCTCGCCACCCTCCCCCCCCATCACTCCAACAGTGCCCAGCGCCAGCCACCAGTCCCGCGCCTCCCACCTGCGCCGCCTCGACTCCAGCCTTCTCGCCATTGCTGCCGTTCACCCCCATGCACCCACCTTCGCCCTCGCACTTTTCTGCTCTCCCGCTCTCAGCCCCTCTCCCTACTTCCGCCAGCCTCTCCAACCGCAAGCATCAACCGTTGCCGCCGTTGTTGTGAAGCCAGTTGCCTCCCGCGGCCCTGAAGACGCTCGGAAGACTCCATCCAGGCCGCCGCTTGTTTGTTCAGATCTGCAGCACGCGGAAACTCCCTTGCCGGTTGTGGTATGAGCGCCTGTTTATCATATTCTATCGCATAAATATTAGTTTGTGGATTGAGGTTTTGCTGATTTGGTTTGGTGAATCGTTGAGACCCCTAGTCGCTGCAATATTGTGATAACTTTTTCTAAGAACTCTTAACTCATCAGTTTGCCCTGAAATTGTGGAAAAACTTGTGCTCGTACTTGCATAGCTACCGTCATTTGTTGCTGATTTTTGGCGCATCGCATATCTTTTTAATTGTTTCGTCAACAAGTCTTTAGTTTCAATTGTTAGAAAGGCCATTTAGTTCGTTAGTCATTTAGGTAGCTTCAATTTGGTATCAGAGCATAACGATTCTGCATTTTGTCTGCATCCCATTTATTCATTGCATAAAAAAGGAAAAAAAAACACCCACACACAAAACAAAACAAAAAAAAATCCTCAAAGCAGAAACCCTAGGATTCCATGGCCGACAAACCTAGTGCCTCTAAATCCACCTATACCTCATATCCTGAATTAACTTTGGAGGCTTTGTTTGCCCAATTATAGCACCTGGGCAATCAACTGAGCACACAAGTCGTCGGAACTGATTGTAAAGTCGTCGTCGCATATGAGCAAATTGCCACATTGAATAGTCGCGTGCTAGGACCAGACCATAGTGATGAAACCCCCAATAAAGGTCGACGCACTGGCCGGAAACCTCACTCCCGGAATAGCACTTCCCGTGACTCTAGTTCATCTACTTCTGACGGACACGTTAGCGATTGGCCATCAAAAGAAAGTGAAGAAGAAGAACCAAAAGACTACACTCCTTTCTTTCCCAAGAATCAAGATCCACACACATCCGGCTACACTGCACAACCTACTGGCGAATATCAATTCCCACCCCGAAATGGACCTAGGTCCGATGATGGATGGGATCGAGGCATCCGCCTTGACGTTTCGGAATTTGACTGAGGACGAGACCCTGATGTCTTCTTGGATTGGCTCCAGACCGTCGAGCAATTTTTTGTGTGGAAATCTATGCCTAGTGAGCGGAAAGTTCAATTTGTCACCATCAAACTAAAGGGACATGCTCTGCTATGGTGGGACCGTTTGCAGTCTGAACGCAAACGAAAGGGAAAGAGTAAAATCCGCAGTTGGAGCAAAATGAAAGCTAAATTAAAGACCAAATTCGTGCCTGAAGATTACAGACGTGATCTGTATGCACGACTACAATCATGGAGGCAAGGTACCATGAGCGTGAAGGAATACACCGAAGGGTTCCAATCCCTAGTCCATCGCAACCGCTTGCAGGAGACTCCTATTCAGGAAGTCACCCGCTACATGCAAGGCCTCCGCCAAGTCATTCAGGATGAACTCTACCTCCATAACTGTCGAGATGTCGACGAAGCCTACAAGCAGGCTGAACGGGCTGAGACCAAGCTCGCTAAAGCCCAAACAAGGAAGATGTCTTTCTCTGTGAACTCCGTCCCTCGCACTAGTACCCCAATGACGACCTCCAAACTGATAGGTTCCTCATCCATAGTTGCGGGTAAACCCCAAGCCAAACCATCGACCCCTGCCGTCGCCCGATCCCCTATTGGAAATTCCGGCCCAGGCATCTTGGGAAGCCGACCTATTGTAGTACCTGATACTTGCTTCCGATGTTATCAAAAGGGACATCGAGCAGCAGAGTGCCCAAACCCTAAGGCTAGACCCGTCCACTTATGCACCACCGACGACCTTGAAGACCCAGATCTTGAACCACATGACTCACCTGAAGAGGAACCGGTTGCGTTGACTGATGACACCATGGGAGTCGATGACTATGAACCTCTAGGAGTGGATGGAGACGAATTCGGCCCGTTCCTGGTAATTGAACACGAGAACTTTATCGCTCCTGATAGCGCACCCACAAACATTCTGCTCACCCCCGCTGTCCACGATGTTGATAGCTGGCTGCGACGCAACATCTTCCGAACCACCTGCACCTCAGGAGGACGACGTTGTTCGCTAATCATTGATGGAGGAAGCGTTGAGAACTTCGTTTCACAAGAAATGGTAGATAAGTTGGGTCTGCCAACTCAACCACTCGAGAAACCGTACAGTGTGGCATGGTTTCGAGGTGGTACCCAACTCCCGATCCACCGTCAAAGCCTCGTTAACTTCTCCATTGGTCCTTCATATACGGACGAGGTGTGGTGCCATGTAGCCCCTATGGATGTCTGTCACATACTTCTGGGGAGACCTTGGCAATTCGATCGAGACACTGAGCATCGGGGAAAACTGAACACTTACACCTTTCTTATAGACAAAGTGCGTGTGACCCTTAGACCACAACGTGAAGCCCTTAGCCCTCGCCAAGTGGCTACACTTCGTGCTGCGACCGCCCAAACGGGTAACAAAACTACACCGTCAAAGACTTCAACCACGAGCCCCGTATTTCTGATGGAAGCCCAGACGTTCCAACGTGAAATTCAGCAGAGCTCCACCATCTATGCATTAATGGGACGTAAAGTGGACAATCAAGAGACAACTACACCTGAAGTCCCGCCTGAGATAAAGCCCATCATCCAAGAGTTCGCTGACATCATGCCTGAAGAGTTACCTGAAGGACTACCCCCGTTGCGAGACATTCAACATCACATTGATCTAGTCCCTGGAGCCAGCCTACCCCACTTACCCCATTACCGAATGAGCCCAAGTGAGCATGAAGAGATGAACCGGTAGATTACTGATCTGCTGCGACGTGGGTATGTTCGAGAGAGTATGAGCCCCGTGGCGGTTCCTGCTCTGCTTACCCCGAAGAAAGACGGCACATGGAGAATGTGCGTGGACAGTCGCGCCATCAACAAGATCACGATTAAATATCGTTTTCCCATTCCGTGCCTTGATGATATGTTTGATATGTTATCGGGTGTCAAATTGTTCTCCAAAATGGATCTCCGCAGTGGCTACCATCAGATTCGCCTCCGACCTGGAGATGAGTGGAAGATTGCTTTTAAAACCAAAGAGGGCCTGTATGAATGGACGGTAATGCCCTTCGGCTTGTCGAATGCCCCCAGCACCTTCATGCGAACCATGAATCATGTATTGCGACCCTTCATTGGTAAATTTGTGGTTGTGTACTTTGATGACATCCTGATCTACAGCTTGACCAAAGAAGACCACTTGTCTCACTTGCGACAAGTCCTGGAAACCCTGAGAGCCCAAAAATTATATGTCCACCTCAAGAAATGCTCCTTCATGTCTGACGCGGTCCTCTTCCTGGGATACATTGTCACCGCTAATGGACTTAAGGTTGACCCCTCCAAGATTCAGGCCATTCAGAGCTGGCCCGTGCCCAAAACCCTCACGGAGATTCGCAGCTTTCTGGGATTGGCTTCTTTCTACCGACGCTTCATCCAGAGCTTTAGCACCTGCGCCGCACCGTTGGTAGATTGCACGCGTAAAGGCGCACCCGCTTGGACGCTTGCAGCAGAAACCAGCTTTCAAAACCTAAAACACCAATTGACGCATGCCCCTGTTTTGGCACTTCCCGACTTCACCAAGATTTTTGTAGTCGATTGCGACGCCTCACATGTCGGGATTGGTGCTGTCCTAAGTCAAGAAGGACGACCTGATGCCTTCTACAGTGAGAAATTGAATGAAGCCAGATCACGGTATTCCACTTTTGATGTCGAATTCTATGTCGTGGTACAAGCCCTCAAGCATTGGAGACATTACCTGATCCAACGAGAATTTGTCCTTAACTCTGATCATGAATCCCTAAGGTATCTGAACTCTCAGAAGACCCTTAACAAACGTCATGCCAAATGGGTTAGTTTCCTCCAGGAATACACCTTCCATCTCAAGCACAAAGCCGGAACCCTGAACCGCGTGGCTGACGCCTTGAGCTGGCGAGCACATGCCCTGACCACAATGACCGTCAGCACAACAGGATTTGACACTCTCAAGGACCTCTACCCCACTGATCCTGACTTCGGTGAAGTTCATGCCGAATGTGTTGATACTGGGCAGGATCCAACAGCCACTTATGTTCTTCATGAGGGCTTCCTATTCAAAGGTCGCCAACTGTGCATCCCTGCCACGTCCCTTCGTGAGAATTTAATTTCAGAACTACACAACGGAGGTTTAGCTGGACACTTTGGAAGGGACAAGACCTTGACTCTTCTCCAAGAGCGATTTTATTGACCGCAGATGCGAAAGGATGTTACAAAATTCGTACAGAAATGCCAAACATGTCAGAGATTCAAAGGCCACAGGCAGAACACTGGACTGTACACACCTCTGCCTATTCCTCTGCGACCCTGGGAAGACATCACCATGGATTTTGTGCTAGGTTTACCCCTTACCGTGCGGAAAGTTGACTCTATTTTTGTGGTTGTGGATAGATTTTCAAAAATGGCACACTTCATTGCATGTAGAAAAACCTCAGATGCATCTTCCTCCGGGTTTTTTCAGATTTGGCGAGCATCCGGAATAACCAGTGAATTACAACTTTATTGTACCGCAATTGGTGCATTGGTTTTTGCAGCGTTAATGCTTTTTGCCGGTTGGTTCCATTATCACAAAGCTGCCCCAAAATTGGCTTGGTTCCAAGATGTAGAATCCATGTTGAATCACCATTTAGCGGGGTTACTGGGACTTGGATCTCTTTCTTGGGCGGGACACCAAATTCATGTATCTTTACCGATTAACCAATTTCTCGACGCTGGAGTGGACCCTAAAGAGATATCACTTCCTCATGAATTTATCTTAAATCGGGATCTTTTGGCTCAACTTTATCCTAGTTTTGCTGAGGGAGCAACCCCATTTTTTACCTTGAATTGGTCAAAATACGCGGATTTTCTTAGTTTTCGCGGAGGATTAGATCCAATAACAGGGGGTCTTGTCGCTGATTTGTTTTTTCATGATGTCGTCCGTTTGCATGGTGTCCCTCGCTCTTTTACTTCAGATCGTGATACTCGGTTTTTGAGTCACTTTTGGCGCACGCTTTGGTCTCGTCTTGGTACTCGTTTGCAATATAGCACCGCTTATCATCCACAAACATATGGGCAAATCGAAGTAGTTAACAGATCATTACGAAATTTATTGCGATGTCTTGCAGGGGACTCTCTGTCCAAATGGGATCTAATTCTTCCCCAAGCTGAATTCGCGTATAACAGTTCCACTAATAGGTCCACCGGAAAGTCGCCCTTTGAGAGTGTGTACGGCTTTCCACTTACCCAATTTCTAAACCTAAAACCCACAACCATGCAAGGGAGAAGAAGTGCAGTTGCTGAGGATCTGGTCGAACACCTAACCCATACCCATGCTGAAATCTGAGCCAAGCTCCAAACCATGACCCAGAAATACCAAGCCCAAGCCAACCTACACCGAAGAGAGAGTGAGTTCAAAGTTGGAGAATTAGTGATGGTCCACCTAAAAAAAGAGAGGTTTCCTTTGAGAGTCCACCAAAAATTGAGCGAACGAAAGATTGGTCCATTCCGAGTCCTCAAAAGGATTGGGCCCAATGCTTACCTACTTGATCTGTCGCTAGACGTCTAGACATCACTAGTATTTAATGTATCAGATCTCTTCCTATATCATAGAGATGAACAGACAGATGCCACTACGCCAGCAGTTCCTGATGATGATATGCGCTAACCGCCAGCCGCAACCGATGCCGATCAGATTGAAGACATTGCAGACATCCGAGATATGACGACCATACGTTGTCTCTTCCGACGATATCTAGTCAAATGGAAGGGACGACCTCTTACCGATTGCACCTGGATTGACGAGGATGAACTCCAACAACTCCGCCCGATATACTTCATAACGTCCACGATGCCATCTCGACGGAGCGAGATTCTTTTCAGCAGAGGGGAGTTGATGCAGCATGATATCTACTTTAGGAACATTTGTTTTGTTATTTTTATTTATCATTTGTTATTCATTTATTTTCTTTGTAAAAGGCTCATTATAAAAGGCCTTTTTATCCTTTCTTTTTTGATTTGTTTTCTTCCTTCCCTAATTTTAGGGAATTGTTGCTTATTTTGAGGGGAGATAGCCTCTATAAAAGGTCCCCTTTGTATTAGGGTAAAGTAAGTTTTGAATGAGTAATTATTTTCCCCATCTCTAATCTCTCCCTCTCTTTCTCTCTCTCTAATCCCAACTTCTCTCTTTTTCCCCTCCCCCGTTTCGACCTCCCCCCCTCCCCCCCGCTACCCCTCTTTCCCCGTAACCTAATCTCCCCGTCGTCTTCTCACCTGCCGCCTCCTTCCCACTGGCCTCGTTCTCCCCACGCCCTCTCCAGCCCTCGCACCTTCCTCCGCGCCTCGCCACCCTCCCCCCCCATCACTCCAACAGTGCCCAGCGCCAGCCACCAGTCCCGCGCCTCCCTCCTGCGCCGCCTCGACTCCAGCCTTCTCGCCATTGCCGCCGTTCACCCCCACGCACCCACCTTCTTTCCCCACCTTCGCCCTCGCACTCTTCTGCTCTCCCGCTCTCAGCCCCTCCCTACTTCCGCCAGCCTCTCCAACTGCAAGCATCAACCGCTGCCGCCGTTGTTGTGAAGCCAGCTGCCTCCCGCGGCCCTGAAGACGCTCGGAAGACCCCATCCAGGCCGTTGCTTGTTTGTTCAGATCTGCAGCACGCCGAAACTCCCTTGCCGGTTGTGGTATGAGCGCCCGTTTATCATATTCTACCGCATAAATATTAGTTTGTGGATTGAGGTATTGCTGATTTGGTAGGGTGAATCGTTGAGACCCCTAGTCGCTGCAATATTGTGATAACTTTTTCTAAGAACTCTTAACTCATCAGGTTGCCCTGAAATTGTGGAAAAACTTGTGCTCGTACTTGCATAGCTGCCGTCATTTGTTGCTGATTTTCGGCGCATCGCATATCTTTTTAATTGTTTTGTCAACAAGTCTTTAGTTTCAATTGTTAGAAAGGCCATTTAGTTCGTTAGTCATTTAGATAGCATCAATATGGCTTGAAACAAAGCCCAAGGGCATGGTTTGACAGATTCACTACAGAAATAAATCAGCACTCTCTGCTTTCAGAGAACAACCTCTAACTATTATGTGTTTGTCAGAAAACGAACAAGCAGTGCCGTTATATTAGTTGTCTATGTAGATGATATGGTTGTCACTGGTGATGATGATAAGGGGATTCTAGAGACCAAGACTTTTCTCCAGAAAGTGTTTGTCACTAAGGACCTTGGTCCATTACGCTATTTCTTGGGCATAAAAGTACTACGCACTACAGAAGGTCTTCCTCTCTCAGAGAAAATACTGCCTGGACATTTTTACTGAAGTTGGGTTACTTGGATGCAAACCTTTGGGTATTCCGACATACCTGAATAAGCACTCCACGTCCTCTGATCATATCTTCGAAGATGTTACTCGATATAGGAGCTTGGTTGGCAAACGTCTCTACCTCATTGTTACGAGACCATATATCTCTTGTGTAGTAAGCAGAACACATGGAGCAACCTTGTTACAGTCACTGGCAGGACATTCTTCAGATACTACGATACTTGAAGGAATCTCCAGGGTATGGTCTCTTTTACAGGGCAAACGGATACACTGACGTTATTGCATATGCTTATTATGCAAGTTCACCAGAGGATCGGTGCTCCACCATAGGATATGCTATGATGGTTGGAGGAAATCTTGTCCCTTGGAGAAGCAAGAAACATACTGTTGTCTCAATCAACTTGTGAAATCACGTGGCTATTAACTTTTTCTACAAGAACTTGACATTGCGGTCACCACACCTATTCCACTACTTTGTGACAACAAATCCGCTACTTACATTGCCACGAATCCTGTGTTCCATGAAAGAACCAAGCACATAGAAATTGACTGCCATTTTGTTCGGGATGCTGTTAGAACTGGGAAGATTACCACTCCTCACATTACCACCGATCTTCAACTTGCAGATGTTTTCACTAAGGCCTTACCCAAGAAGCACCTTTTATGGATAATTTCCAAGTTGGGCATGATCGATAAATATGCTCAAACTTGAGGGGGAGTATTAGTAATATTTCAAACATTTGGTTCTTATTTTATCACTGTAATCCCCACTAGGGGCACTTACGTATTTTTCCCTTTCGAACTCTCTAGGGTTTTGTCCTATATAAGGACCCCTAGACCTCTAGAATAAAGTACGCTCTTTCATTCTCTTATCGCTCTCAACGCAGGTCAACTTTGGAAGAGTTTTGAGGTTATGACTTACCATTCAAGAATTAAGAGAAGAGGGCCATTCCATTTGCCATTTTGTATGGGCCTTATGGCTCCCTGGCAATGCCCTGATTTTTCGGGAGTAGGGACAATCATGTTTAGAATGTTTGCGAGCATGCACACTCATTAATTGAGTCATGACCAAAGTACATTTGATGTATTATTTTATATTAAATGGAACTGGGTGAACATGTGCGTGTATTCTCACTAATTGAGTCCTTGTCAAAGTACTTATGATGTATATTACTTTATAATAAATACAGCTTCTTGGGAACGCCTGGCAAGGGTCAAGACCCTTCATTTTCTCAAAAGAAAGTTGCAAATGGTTCGTATCATCAATCTTCCACCAACCCATGATCTATTTCGGTAAAATGTTAAAACTGCACTAAAGAATTAATAGGCCACACGATTCTTTCTAGGCTTAACAGTTAATCATCATGACCACCTTTGCATCCAGATCAATAGATATTAAAGTGTCTAGATTTTTTATTGTTATTGAAGCTGCACATATGCCAGATCAATAGATATCAAATGCTTAAACTCTTGATTGCTATTGAAGCTACACATGCCAGAGAAATGGTTTTCTGGATAAACTTTACTGTTATTTCTAGTCCGGACATACATTCTTACGACAAAAAAACTATAGTATTAGTAATTCATAATCGACTTTCTTGACATCAGGTGGCATAACCATCTGAATCCTATGATAAGGAAAGATGCGTGGACAGAGGACGAAGAGCTTGCTCTCATGCAGGCACACCATGCGCATGGGAATAAGTGGGCTGAAATTGCAAAGGTTCTGCATGGAAGGTATCGAGTTATCGTGTTTCCTTGCTATTCGATGTTAAACATGTTTTGAAACAAAGTGAGAGGGATAAATTCCAACATTTCTGAGTTTCTTTGTTTTCACTAAAAGAAATGAAAAGTCGATACTTCAGAAAAAAATCATCTGAAATCGACTATGTTCATATCTAGCATGGGAATTTGTGAGCTGAAATTGCGAAGGTTCTGCATGAAAAGTATCAAGTTACCATGTTTCCTTGTTTTTCTGAAGGGCATTATTAAACATGTGATGGGGCAAAGTGAGGGAGAAATCCCAACTTTTCGGAGTTCCTTTGTCATCGTGACAAAAATAATGGTCATTTTTCTTTTTGAACAGATACATCCATGTTCACATCTGTCTAAAGCTGGATTAATAACTTTTTTACTTTTGAACAATACATCTATGTTCATATCTAGCTTGTTATTTTTCTCCGTGGAATTATGTTCATATCTATGTTCCTTGATAGTTATTTAATTTTTTTGTGAACCTACAACAAAGTGGCGTGGTTCTTTTGTGGCTTTAATCAATGCATGTATTTGGTTTTTGTTTCCAGGACCGATAATTCAATAAAGAACCACTGGAATAGTTCATTAAAAAAGAAGCTAGATTTTTACTTAGCTACTGGTAGACTGCCACCAGTTCAGAAGGATGGGATGGGTAAAGAAATAAGAACTGATGCAAAGTCGACTCCTCTGGGTCTACATGGTTGTTCTAATAAAGGATTGGATTCCGTTCACAAGGCACCATTTTCTGGGACTTCCCTGCCGGTTGATGCTGATTATAAGCATGAAAAGCATCAATTGGAACATTCAGTTGCAAATCCAGTTGAGTCAGGTAATAAGCAGGATGAATCTGATGTTACGCCTTGTGAGCCAGAGAGATATTTAGGAAATAATGATTGCACGGGATCTGGATATGTTGCACGATATGATCAATGCAGTGATGCTTCTAAATTTTATCAGTACACGGAGCTTGCTGAAACACGGCAGCATTCAGGATTTTCACGTGCCTCCTTGAAGTTTGAACCTCCACCATTACACAATCACAATCTTCATTTGACTTCAGATATCATTCAGGAACGTGATTGTCATCCACATGATGTGCCACAGGTGCCCACAGAATATTTTACCCCTATGAAGGACGTAAATAGTCCTAGTTTGCATGACATGCTGTGCTCTTTGAGCAATGCTGCCAAAAGCTATCCAAATATCCCTTCAATAATATCACGCAAGAGAAAAAATGAACCATGTACCCCTCAAAGTCCAGATCGATCTGAGGGACAAGTGAAAACTGTGGAGACGTTGGGCTCTTTTGAGGAGGAAAGTGTGCATAAGAGTAACCTGGAGGAGTCTGGAACTCGCCATAATCAATTATTGGTGACTCCTCTTGAAGATGGTCAACAAGACGGTGCCCAGCTAGGAAAAAGATTCAGCTTCTTGGAAAAATGCTATTCAAGGTCCAAAAAGCCAAAAATTATTAGATCTTTAGAGAAGCAGCTGGAGTTGACAGTAAAAGGTGATCTCTCTAGCATTTGCAATAAGGCTGCTGATGGGTCTTCTAATGGAAATTATAAGGACGCCAATGCTGAAAGAGTTCATGATGGGAAGCCAATCAAGCATCTGGGTGTTCTAGACTCCTTGAGCTCTGATATTGTATACAAGGAAAACATTGGTGTCTCATGATTATGAGATGGTATGTTCATTTTCAGACAACCTCTTCTAATATACTGTTTATTGTATGTTAGCCTCTCATGCACATGCATGCATTAATGCATTCGTATGAAACTACTAAAGGCCCTGTTTGGCATTGCAACCATTAAATACTTGTGTGTTTTTAAGTAGATGGTGTTTAGTGAGTTTTTAGTAAAAGGCGGTTCATCGGACCACTTAAGTGGATTCAAAAACTCAAAACAAAATCCTCAATATGTGTTTGGAAACGCATTTAGTGCTGGGAGTTTGCTTGGAAAGTGGGAAGGGGCTCCAAGCCACTTCTACTGCGAACATGTATTTGCCTTGTTTTTTTTGTTAAAACACTAGATAGGTCATACAAGAGTTAAATCAGATTTTCATGGATTATTCTTTTTCTTTTGCATTCTTTAGATTTCGTTGTCCTTAAAGTTGCTTTGATTTAGGTTTTTTACTACAAGATTTAAATAACTTTACGAGCACTTGTAGAAATCACCTGTAGCTGCATTATACTCTATATTTGCACATGCTGACATGTGGCGTCATTTTTGTTGTGTTTGGGTGAAAATTCTAGACTGAGTATTCAAGAGTTATACCCTCAATAATTAGATTTTTTATTTACTTTTTTTTTACTTTTTCCATTTATGAGACTAGTGTATGGGTCCTTAAGTTGTTATCTAGATTTATTGCAGTTCATTCTCCATGATTTGAGTAATTTGAAGGGCTATCATGCTAACTACTTGGTAGCTGCATCTAGTCTCTGTGGCATTAAGTGATTTCACATTGATTAAAAGACTGCTCACAAAGAGTTTTCCTGCATCAGGTTGTTTCCAGCTTGGACGAACATCCTATGCAAGTTATGGATTGCGTTATTCACCAAAGATTAGAGCCAAAATAAGGTTTGAAGGTATACTTGTATTATGCTTCGTGACGGCAGCCATCTTGCAGAATACGTGTTGACCACGAAAGGTTCTTATTCAATTATTGCATATATCATGTACCATATTCGAGAATGCAGCAATTCAAAACATTCATTTATACGGTGTTTAAATGGGTTTGCAAAGCATTCTTATTTGTACATCAATAGTTGTCCACTCACAGTTTTATTCGGTTTTCTGACGAGAAATGCAGAGGTAATGTTTATCATGTTGGAGACTGTAATTAGGTTCCATTTGTTTGATGAGTTTGCCTGCAGGATGCATCATGTTGGAGACTGTAATCATATTTTATTCATTTATTGATCTTTTTCTGCATCTCGCATGCTGCATCTGATCATTTCTGTAGCATCAATTCGTGTTATGTTAGTAATATTTCTTATGTTGGCTTCTGGTTGCTTCATTGTATGTGACGAGATAAGGCAAGAGTTTCTAGTGCCGACCAAGTTTCATTAACTGGGTGACAGATTTGGTCGAAGGCGAGGGATATGCTCCTTGGTAAGATTTAGACAGGTTTGTTCATCCTATTAATTAGAAACCTGAGACGAACTCCAGCGAACTCAATTTCGTTGTAATCGGTATTATTTTGTCTTAGATTTGATAAAACTGAGCAGTCATTTATTTGTTGAAAGCAGATTGGACAGTAATCGCACGTGAGGCCTGAGTTTAGATGGTTGTGGATTTGTCACAATGTTATGTACTCGGTATCGTCTGGTTTCGCATGTTAGTTCCTGAGATTCTAGATCGACTGAATGAAGTACGGCAATCATCCATGAAGACCTTCACAGTGTTCTTCTCGATCTGTTTTGTTGATACTTTGAAACATCAACAGGTTATGGTACAAAGGTCCTGTCTCTTTCGTCCAGCAGGAAATAGCGAATTGGTTTAAATGTAAGAGTAATGGTTTGGGAGGTATGTGAACAAGATGATTTGTTGTGGATGAAACGATGCCTTCGTCATGTGGATGCAAGGGAGGAGAGTGTTGAATCTTAACTGTGTGCGAAGAACCGTCGTATGCACCCTCTCATTCCTTCGTCACACCGCACCCTACCAGTATTGTGCTTCCGTCCTGAAACGAATACTTTATATGAGTGACTGCATCCATATGCCTCTTGGATTCATTTGTGTCGAGAATGCTATATAAACTCCCTCGGATTAGGTTCCTTGTACTCTCTGGAATTTCTTCTCCACGAGCATTGAAAGTTAATTGTTGCTCAAAGACATGCTAGTTATGAGTGAACTTTGTAAATTCGTGTCTTTGGTGATTTGCTTCCGCTATTTGCAATGTGACGAATCTTCATGCAGTTTCATCATCTCGTGATGCATACAGGCACTAGGCGGAATTTGACTACATTTTCGTCTTTGTGGTTATTTTGTACTTTCCATTCTACTAGTGTCACTATGATGATGAAAATGCATTAAGGTTTACATATGTTAAATTTCATCGAACCATTAACAAGTTGAAGTTGAGTGAATTTATGTCATTCAGGCTTGGTTCGTTATGAATCTAAGGCCCTGTTTGGTTGGAGAATATGCTCTAGAATAAGGGGTCAATTCTTCTCCTGATATGGTTCCCAGTGGTACGACTATTTCTCATTATTTCATCTTATTTCACTCTTATTCCTATCTTTATACCACCTTACCTATCTTTATTTCATCTTAATTTCCTTATTCCTATCCAACCGAACAAAGGATATATTATTATTCTCCTTATTTCTATCTTTATTCTTGCTTATTCTCGAATCGAACATACTTTAAATAAACTCGTGGTTTCGTAACAAATTGAAAATCACTATATTAATATTGAATTTGAGATATATTTTTGAATTTTTACACATGCACCCTTTCTCAATTGGTTGTGGGCTATCCCATGATAAGTTTTCGAGGGATATAGTGTATATATTATTGTTTTATACAGTATTTATTATTTACTTAAAACTAATTGAACAAGAATGGAGGAATAGACCTCCTTAAACACTTGTGTTCCTAACCTATTTGCAATTTCACATGTGACATTAGATTCTTACAGGAGTCTTTCATTAGTGATATATAGGAGCACAAGCATAACGGAAAGGCAAAATTGTAAATTTTGCATGAAAGTAAAAGCACAAGTATACTTATAAATAATAATAATTAAGAGTACATAAGTTATTGGACACCTTATCTAATAGGATAAAATGAGGATGTTCCATAGGAGAGTTAATTTGGTTTTTCCGTCTCATTTTTCTTATTTTTTATTTATTTTTGAAAATAAATCTGTTAAAATTAATCATATATCCTTATATTATGTCATTCAAATTTTGTGCGAAACATATACTCCTACGGCCTCCATTTAGACAGTCATTTTTTAACGATCGCAGAATTGTTGAAATCGATCCAGACTAGATGGAGGTCGTAGGAGTCTATATTTCGCACGAAATTTAAAAGATACCGGTATAAGTACATGGTGATGAAAATCCATAAAAGTATTTACAAACAAAATAACAAAAACAAAGTGAGGAGATATAATTTAGCTCCCATGGGACAGTCCCATTGTATCCTATCTAATATTAATAATATGTTCATGATCTGTCAAACTTTGAAGATAAAGTAGAAAGACCTTTACACATCATGTCGTCTAATGTATATCTCTCACATTGACAAGTAGCAGTTTGGCAGAAAGATGCGTAAATTTTTTGTCCCGATATCCATCTTTCTGTCTCGATCGTTTACCCGATGCGTAAATTTTTTGTTCCATATGTCACCTTTTGACTTATTATTGGAAATATCTTCTTTGGTTTTTTTAAAAAATAGATGCCCATCTCTCTTCATGGAGAGCTACCCTGTTGTTATCATAATTACTTACCATCAAATTTTCAATAAAAATATTTTTTCAAAAAAAAACTATCTGGGAAATATTCTTATATAGAATATATATATAGGGTTAAATGGAGTTGCCCCCTTGGGGAGCTAACTTGACTCCCCCCGCCTCATTTCGTCCAGTTTTTTTTAATTTTTTTGAAAATTTCTTCCGCAGACTTTTATCACTATTTTCCTATATTATGTCATTAAAATTTTGTACGAAACAGAGACTCCTACGGCCTCCATCCAGACAGTCATTTTCTAACGATAAAGGAATTGCTAAAAATGACCCGGTCTGGATGGAGGCCGTAGGGGTCTTTGTTTCGTATGAAATTTTAATGACATGATATAGGGATATATTGATGAAAATCCACAGAAGAAATTTTCAAAAAAATAAAAAAAGAGGTGAAATGGGGCGGGGGAGCTAAGTTAGCTCCCCCATGGGGGCAACCCCATTTTACCCATATAATATAGGGGTTGATGCGGCTGCCCCCTGGGGGCAGCCAACATGGATGCCCCTCCCGATTTTTGGGCAACTTTTTTTTATTTTTTTTTGAAAAATATCGCCATGTAAATTCATCCCTATATCCCTCCTACTTGTCGTTCGAATTTCGTCAGAAACAGAGACTCCTACGGCCTCCATCCAGAAAGAGTCGATTTAAAAAATCCTGCGACCGTGAAAAAAATGACGTCTGGATGGAGGCCGTAGGAATCTCTGTTTCTGACGAAATTTGAATGGCATATAGGAGGGATATAGGGATGAATATACATGGTGATATTTTTTCAAAAAAAATAAAAAATTGTAAAAAAATAGGGTGGGGGCAGCCCCATTTTTCCCATATATATATATATATGAGGAAAGGGAGCCTACTTTGGGAAGTAGGTAACCTTACCTACTTTAAATCTATTTTTAGCAATTTTTTATTTTTTTGAAAAATACCACAGCAGATTTTCATAACAATATCCCTCTAATATGTCATTCAAATTTCGTCAGAAATAGAGACTCCTACGACCTCCATCTAGAACATGTATTTTTAACGGTCTTAGATTTGCTGTAAATTACCTGTTATGGATGGAGGCCGTAGAAGTCTCTTTTTCTGACGAAATTTGAATGACATATTAGAGGGATATAGTTATGAAAATCCACGAAAGCATTTTTCAAAAAAAATAAAAAATTTTGCTAAAAATAGATATGAAGTAGGTAAAGTTGCCAACTTCACAAAGTAGGCTCCCTCCCCCCCTATATATATATATATATAGGATATCTTTCAAACGGGACGTGGTCCTTCCATCTCTAAGGAAGGCCAACGATCCCATCCATTCGTAATTAATTGGACGGTTATTAAAAAAGGTATGTTAATAATATTATTTAATTAACCAAAAACTTATTTTGGTCATTATTCATTATCTAAATATGGTATATAACCACCTAAAATATCTCCCTTTTAATTACTCTCACTCCTAATTTTCCATTAATGTTGTCCCTCTCTCTCTCTCTCCTAATTTACCATTCACGTCAACAAAGACCTCCATTATCTCCAATTCATTCGTATAGGTTTGTTGAGACACGCATGATGTCTATGGTGGAGAGGAGGGCTGCACACGACGGCGGTACGACGCGCTTGCGGCGGCGTGGATGGCGAGCCGTATAGGGCACGACCACGGGGACACGAGGGCAGTTGGAGGACGAGGGGCAGGCTCGTGCGAGGCGACGCCCGACTGGAGAGGAGAGGCCACGTGCGGCATCCCGTGTGGCGGTGTGCAACAACGACACGGACTATATGGAAGAGGATCCATATATGTATACATGTATTATCTAACGTTTTATATGCAAAATCATTTATATGAGGTGAGACACATATATTAAATATGCAGTTTAGAATTATGTATTAATCACATTAAAATATGTGCAAATGTATAGATCTGTACAAATTGTGTATTGTTTTTTTCTTTCAATTTTGTTATTTTTTTGTTTGTTGACCCTAAGAAGGATACCTTGTTATTGTTGTTGTTTATTCGTATGTATTTGTGCATTTTTATTAACAAGATACACATCTCATGACATAAATCAGTCCATTCGTGTCAGGTTTGATGGATTGTCTTATCATGGTGCGGAGTTGACGACGTCATGTGCAGTCTCATTGACAAATTCTTCACGTAGACGCCAACGAAAATGTGTCGGTTCGACTTGGATGGTGGGGGATATGTGCAAGGACTACGCAAGAGTAGTGGTGACTATCGGAGAAGTTCTTCATGCAAGCGACGATGATAAAAAAGTATTGCACCCAATCCTGGATGAAGAACAATTCGCAGTTTGATACAATATTGATGTGTACTATACAATATTAATGTGTATTACACAATTATGATATGTATTATACATATTTGTTATGTATTTTTACATTTCAATCAGTTGCAAATGAAAAATGTAATTTTTTATATATCTTGTATATTTGATATGCATTATACATTTTGGATGTCCATTTTATACTTTAGATGTGTATTTTACATATTTTGATTTGTATTTAATCATCAAATTAATGTGAATGGCTACCGCATTTTTACAAAGAACCGTACAAATTTTAATATATAAAAACCATACAATCGTTACAAAGAACCACACATTAATGAGAATATGAATTGTGTTATACAAAGAATCATGCAAAATCTACAAAAAACTGATGACTTTTTGAATGAACCACAGATTCTACAAAAGAACATATAATTATTACAAAAGAAACCACAGATTATACAAAAAAACGTGTGATGATACAAACATATGCTCTACGTAATGTCGCTCAGCAAAAAACTGGATATTTTTTAAATATGGTATTAAAAAAATACCAAAAATAAAAATAGCTAAATTTAATATTTCGGAATATTAATTAGCATGAATAATTAATGCGAAAGTTGATGATCAAAATACCCTTCTGTGCAAATAAATTGATGATGCCGTTAGATTCGAATCTAACGGCTAGGATCGTTGGCCTTCCTTAAGGATGGAAGGACCAAGTCCTATTTGAAAGCCCCCCCCCCTATATATATATATATATATATATATATATATATATATATATATATATATATATGAGGTAAAATGGGGCTGCCCCCAGGGAGTAGCCAACTTGGCTACTCCCACCCCTATTTTTCCCTCATTTTTTTATTTTTTTGGAAAATAAAATTTTGTATATTCATCATTATATCCCTTTCACATTCTATTAAAATTTCGTCAGAAACAGAGACTCCTACGGCCTCCATCCAAACATGACCGATTTAAAAAATCCTGCGATCGTTAAAAAAAATGACGTCTGGATGGAGGGCTTAGGAGTCTCTGTTTCTGACGAAATTTTAATAGAATGTGAGAGGGATATAATGATGAATATACAAATTTTTATTTTTCAAAAAAAATAAAAAAATGAGAGAAAAATAGGGGTGGGAGTAGCCAAGATGGCTACTCCCTGGGGGCAGCCCCATTTACCTCTATATATATATATATAGAGGTAAATGGGGCTGCCCCCAGGGAGTAGCCATCTTGGCTACTCCCACCCCTATTTTTCCCTCATTTTTTTATTTTTTTTGAAAAATAAAAATTTGTATATTCATCATTATATCCCTCTCACATTCTATTAAAATTTCGTCAGAAACAGAGACTCCTACGGCCTCCATCCAAACATGACCGATTTAAAAAATCCTGCGACCGTTAAAAAAATGACGTCTGGATGGAGGGCTTATGAGTCTCTGTTTCTGACGAAATTTTAATAGAATATGAGAGGGATATAGTGATGAATATACAAATTTTTATTTTCCAAAAAAATAAAAAAACGACGGAAAAATAGGGGTGGGAGTAGCCAAGTTGGCTACTCCCTGGGGGCAGCCCCATTTTACCCTATATATATATATATATATGAGGTAAATGGGGCTGCCCCCAGGGAGTAGCCAACTTGGCTACTCCCATCCCTATTTTTCCCTCATTTTTTTATTTTTTTAGAAAATAAAAATTTGTATATTCATCATTATATCCCTCTCACATTCTATTAAAATTTCGTCAGAAACAGAGACTCCTACGGCCTCCATCCAAACATGGTCGATTTAAAAAATCCTGCGACCGTTAAAAAAATGACGTCTGGATGGAGGAATTAGGAGTCTCTATTTCTTACGAAATTTTAATAGAATGTGGGAGGGATATAATGATGAATATACAAATTTTTATTTTCCAAAAAAAATAAAAAAATGAGGGAAAAATAAGGGTGGGAGTAGCCAAGTTGGCTACTCCCTGGGGGCAGCCCCATTTTACCCTATATATATATACATACATATGTATATATAGAGGACGGGGAGGCTGCTGCATGTAGCAGCCAACGTGGCTGCTACATGTGGCAGTTTCCCCAATTTTTTTATTTTTTTTCAAAATAAAACCATGAATATTCATCTATATATCCCTCCTACATTCTATTAAAATTTCGTCAGAAACAGAGACTCCTACGGCCTCCATCCAAACATGGTCGATTTAAAAAATCATGCGACCGTTAAAAAAATAACGTCTGGATGGAGGGCTTAGGAGTCTCTGTTTCTGACGAAATTTTAATAGAATGTAGGAGGGATATATAGATGAATATTCATGGTTTTATTTTGAAAAAAAATAAAAAAAATTGGGGAAACTGCCACATGTAGCAGCCACGTTGGCTGCTACAAGCAGCAGCTTCCCTTTTCTCATATATATATATATATATATGTGTGTGTGTGTGTGTGTGTGTGTGTGTGAGAAAAGGGAGCCTACACCCAGGGGTGTAGGTAACTACCTACACCCGACTCATTTTTTCATAGATTTTTTATTTTTTTGAAATGAAATCTTGGGGGAATTAAATCACTATGTACCACCATGGTGTCATTCAAAATTCAACTTAATTCGAGACTCCTATCATCTTCATCAAGACTATCAAATTTTAACGGTCTCAGAATTACTGAAATTGACCCCTTCTAGATGAATGTGTTAGGAATGTTTGTTTTGCATGAAACTTGAAACACATATTCCTCTCAATATATTAAGAAAATCCCCCTAAGGTTTCATTCAAAAAAACTCAAAAATCACGCTAAAAAAAGGTCGGGTGTAGGTAGTTACCTACACCCTGGGCTTTGGCTCCCTATATATATATATATAGGAGATATTTCCAATGAGGTGCACCTTTCCTGTGTGCATGGAAAGCCCGCCATCCTAACCATCCATAGTCAATCTGATGGTTATCATTAATGGCTCGTTATCTATATTTTTTAAATGTCAAAAAATCCATTATGGTCTTTTTGGTATATTCTATATTTAGAATGCAACAAAATATCTCCTAAATTATCTCAAATCTCTCTCTCTCTTGTCTCTCTCTCGACGACGGCTCTCTCTCGACGACGACTCTCTCTCTTGTCTCTCTCTCGACGATGGCATGTGGGAGGAGGCTGCTCCGACGTCCTCCATCGCCTCCCCGACAGATCACGTTCACCTACGTCGTGAAGCTCATCGATGACTGCATGTGGGAGGAGGTTGGTCGATTCCACAGGTTCAAACGTCGAAGATCGTGCTGGTGGATGTGAAGGTAAGCGGGGAGGGGAGGAGAAGGTTGAAGGAGTGCGTGGATGGAGGTGTGTGGGCAGAGGAGGACGTGCATGGAGGAGGTGGGTCGTGGAGGAGAAGAGCGGATGAGGTGCGAGTAGAGAGGATGTTGGAGATGGAGGGCGTGCCCAGGTTTTTACAATATAATGACCTATTTTGCAATCAAAAAAATTGGTCTCGACCTACCCTTCCTGTCTTTTCCAATCTCGGGTTTTTTTTACAATCCCAGATCGTATTTTACAATAGCATATCATCTTTTTACAAATTTCAGACTGTTTTTTTATATTTGTACGTGTGGAGGAGGTGGATCATGGAGGAGACGGTTGAAGGAGTGCGTGAATGGAGGTGTGTGGGTGGAGGAGGACGTGCATGGAGGAGGTGGGTCATGGAGGAGAAGGGCGGAGGAGGTGCGGGTAGAGAGGATGCTAGAGATGGAGGGTGTGCCCAGGTTTTTATAATATAGTGACCTATTTTGCAATCTCGAGTGTTTTTTTACAATCCCAGATCTTATTTTACAATATAAATGACCTATTTTGCAATCTCAGACTGTTATGCAATCTCGAGTTTTTTTTTACAATCTCATATCGTATTTTACAATTGCATATCATTTTTTTACTAACTGTGATCTTATTATACAATGCAGGATGCAAAATTACAACAGAGATTCGAATTTAAAAATACAAAGATGCTTGGCATTTGTGAATAACACACATAATAGGATCTGATGGATTTACAATCTTCATACAGATTTTACAAAACGTCCATGATCTTTTACAATAGTGTTATCAAAATTACAATTATTATAATATAAATATTACTAATTGTGATTTTATTTTACAATGCAGGATGCAGTTTTACAATGTCAAGGAGAATTTTGCAAAAAAATCTGCTATTCTACATTGCACGAAAATGCTACCATGTTGGCGAAAATTCAGAAACTAAAAGGCAACAAAAAATACCAAATCAGACACGCTAAAAATGGAAAAATATAAAGACGAAATAAATTTCAAATTCGAAATTAAATTCAAATTTAAAACGAAAATGTATGGACTAAAATACCATTTTGAATGAAGAACCGCTAGATCGAGATCTAACGGATCTCGTGATGGGCTTTCCATACACCCAGGAAAGGTGCACCTCAGTGGAAGGGCCCTCTCTCTCTCTCTCTCTCTCTCTCTCTCTATATATATATATATAGGGTCATATGTGGTTGCCCCCTAGGGGCAGCCAACATGGCTGACCCCACCTTATTTTGGTAATTTTTTTATTTTTTGAAAAATATCACCATGTATATTCATCCCTATATCCCTCCTATATGTCATTCAAATTTCTTCAGAAACAGAGACTCCTACGATCTCCATCCAGACAGTTATCTTTTAATGGTAACTGAATTTTTTAAATCGACATCATCTCGATGGAGGCCGTAGGAGTCTCTGTTTCTGACGAAATTTGAATGGCATATAGGAGGGATATAGGGATGAATATACATAGTGATATTTTAAAAAAATTTTGACGAAAAATGGGGCGGGGGCAGCCATGTTGGCTGCCCCAAGGGGGCAGTCCCATCCTATATATATATATATATATATATATATATATATCCAATTAGTCTATATTCTATTTTTGTATCCAGATCAATTGTGTTCACATCTCCAAGCTCAAAGTATCACCATAATGACATCCTCATCATGAGAAAAATGATTAGTGCATACTAATAAAGTACTTCTAACAATGGCCTTTTAATGCATAAGTCAAAGCTCAACTGCTTTAAATTATTTTATATCATACATCACATATAACTCGTGAAGATTATTGATGGTGACTTAAAAGGATGTCTACTCCTGTTGATTGCTTAAATTACAATTATTACCTATATTTAAGGGGTTTTATTCTTGTGTTCCTCCAAGTTTATGCAAATACATGTATATCCTTTTTTTTTGCAAGATCTTTAAAAATTCACAATGTTACCCTTCCTTCAATGTAATACTAGTAGAAGTCTATATATTTATATGAGCATCGCACAACTAATCGTGAGATTAGAAATGCACCATTTTTTGACCTACTTGATGTTATGCCATTGGGTGAGAATTACGTTTCTACGTGTAGATCTTTACATACAATTAAAGGCGCAAAAAATCCGCCATGGCGTCGAACACAGGAATCACACGATAAAACAGAACGTGGATCAGAAAACAAAATAATCCCTTCACTAGGCTAGTTATCCTCGACACCAGTGGATCTTCTCGCTCGTGTATAGTGGTAAAACAATAGAGCAGAAGGTGTCTATCCTCCCTAACCCTAAGGAAGTTTATATAGCACACATATACAAACAGAGCCTCCTCCTAAACAGGTACGTTCCCTATACATATATGACTCCAAAATAGGGCATGTTTGGTTGCAGGGTTGGGCAGGGTTGGCCCAACCCTGGTTACTATTCACAAGGGTACTTCCTCCTCACATATTACTATTCACCCAACCCAACCCAGCCCAACCCAACCCTGCCCAACTCTACAACCAAACAGGTTGCTTCAGGATTTTGCCGCCATTACATCGAACAGGGTATCGGGTTAAACAGACGATCTATGATTCATGATATGTCAACTTTGAGAAACTGTTTGATTCATACGTTCGATTACAAGATAGCAAGCTCTATCGAGTATGTTCAGATGAATATTTTATCTACGGAGCGAAATATGCCCGATCCAACTAGACCTAGGTCGATCATAATAAATAAATATATGGCATCCATCAACCATAACTTCATTGATAATGAAGATGAAGGCAATCAAAGTTGGGCACAGGTCAAAGAGATCCATCCGAATATTTATTACAGCAATATTAAATGGCATGGGAGGGGAGAAGGGCACATGATGAGAGAGAGAGAGAGAGAGATATATAAGCCAAGTCAATAACACAGAGTCACTCTCTCTCTCCCCCACGCA